>JAJTWR010000266.1:5637500-6332500 GCA_021613335.1 Whitmania pigra | reverse complement strand
GTATTCAATTGCAAATTATTCTAAAATCTGAATTCCTCAAATATTTCCAACAAAGCACTGCTTACAATTGCACTCAACTTTAAACATTGGCAAACAAAAATAACAATCCATTTAAGGGTACAAAATAAAAAGCATTGAGTAAAGTTAAGTAGCCAACTTAATTTATGTAAGTTAACTTAAATTCAAATGAATTTAAAATATTTCAATCACTCACAGATTTCTTAAGCGACCTCTCAACATTCAGGACATAAGTCGCCAATCTGGCAAAGGTTAACTTCCTGTGAGCATTCCCTTGGTAAGTTGGATCTGCTGAACTGCACATAACTTCTTCAACTCGTTTAAAATGTCTTTAACTAAACAACAAAATCGTAAGTAATGTTTTATTCTCAAGTTTTTTTGCCTTAATAAATAAGGAAAATAGACCAAGAATTACTTACTATGTGTAGGGTTTAGCTCAAAGTTCCAACAGAAAGATTGGATTAACGACAATAATGAGTACTCTGTTGTCTTTTCCAAAGAAATACCATTTAGGGTTCCAACAACTTCAAAATTTCAGCTACAACTGCTCCCATCACTGGTTTGCAAACATGACATGCTGGAATGTCTCGCAAGCATCAAGAAAAATATCGTCGACTAAAATAATCTGTTCCATTACAAATAGAGAGAAAACAATCTCTTGCACACGAATGATTTCCTGAAGAGAACTGTGGATCATCGTTGTGACGAGAATTCATTCAAACTCCTTGAAACACCTCCCTTTAAATAAGAGGAGCAGATGTCACAAGCTCGTAATGTACACCAATCTTTCCCCTGACGATGACTTATTTTTAAGAATTCTATGTGAATTCGAAGTAAATAATACAAATAATAGCAATATCAATAACAGAAAATTGTTGAAAAAATAATAAACGCAAAAATGATATTTGTTCGCTGTTGCTGTTAATAAATCGTGAGGTGAACACGCACTAAAAAAATTGGAGAGGAAATTTAAATTCGGCAATGTCTGAGTTAAAGGAGAACTGAAAAACATGCAAGAGTTTTTACGGTTTATGCGATGACATCGTCACCTCACAACCCTGTTAAGCTGTAAATTCGTGACCTTTGCTCTAACGCGATCTTAGAGAAGATGATTAGTTGAATTGCGAGCTTAAACTAGGATGATCATCTGATGGAATTAAAAGATGAGTAACTCCCCAATGATCAGGAAATGGCTGCATCAACTAATAACATTCAGAAGATGCATTAGCGATCTTAATCGGATAAATCATAGAAAAATGATCTCTCCACATAGTATTTTGTCTTTTAAGTGCCTCATGAATTTATGGCCTATTGGATATAAAGGCATTTATAAGTGTTTCGGGCAAAGTTAGCCGAGTGGTTCAAGCTTACACTACGGTTCCTATCCTGCCAAATCGTAACCATTGGCACCTATCTATTGTTTATAAATTTCTGTAAATAATTGCTCGGATATTTGACATAAGACTGTCAAAAACTCACTGAAGTTGGCGCCTCTGACGCTATGCACATGGCGCTTTATAAATTAATTATTATTATTATTAAGTAATTAAAAAAAATTAAAAGTACATGTATTACTTATAGAGAAAATTGACTCTCACGAGTGCACTTATTCGAGAGGATTAGTTAGCATGGCAATGCACTTAAATCCTTAAATAAGCCACTACATTATCTTTTGCAACAGCATTTCTAAAATACCAAACAAACCAAATTTTGTAATTTGTTTTTAATTTAAGTTATTTAAATAACCTATGGGGCCGTCCATAAAGTATGTCATGCTCGAAGGAGGAAGGGGGTCTAAGAAATTGACAGTTTGTAACAGGACAGGGGAAAAACAAATGAGTGACATCAAATAAATAAGCTTTTTATTTGGCGTCTTATAAATACGGCTATATGAGGATGAATTTGACTTATCTTCAACATTTGGGCAAAGGAATTTTGGCTAGAAGCAAAAAATTAATAAAGGTTGACCTAATGACCTAATTGTTAGGCCTTTTGTGATTATCCAACAAATTTGAAATGTTTCGCTGATTACCACAAAAAAAAAACTGGGAAAAATATATGAGTAAAACCTTAAACAAGTGCTACCTTAATTACATTATTGTTAAGTCTAAATCATTCGCTAAGTTAAAAAAACATAAAGGCCCCAAATTTTCAAAGCTTGTTAGCAGGGTCTATTCCAAAATAGCAAAAGTTGGGATCCGTCGAAAATAAAGAAGATTAAAACAAAATAGCGAAGGCCTTTTTATAACCAAACAAAAATATCTAAATGCCATGACCAAACTATCTAAGATCTAAAACAGAAATAGCGAGGAATGTCATTTATTGGAATAAAAACTGCTACATATTTTCGTCAAATCGTGAATACCAATAGTTATATTGTCATTCAACGCTCCATGCAGTTTGTTGCTGGTGCTCGCAAAATCTCTTCTTGCTTGTTTATACTTTGTCCGAAAGCACCCTCAATGTCAGAGTGGCTGGAAGACCTTCTTTATTCAGCAAATCAACGATTTTGTAAAGATTTAAACCCGATAATTCTGCCTTCCCGTTGAGTCGACTGTGCCAACTCTCGTAGTCATTTATTTATTTATTTGATTATAGTCCGTTGCATGACTAAGATGATTTGGAAACTCTCGTAGTCGTTGTTGGTTCGCACATATTTCCTGAAGCATGACCACGAAACAAGTGGAAGCATGGTGCTCCTGATCCATTGTTCCTCCACGTATTTAAAGATCGGCCCGACATTGTCCCTGCTCTGTGCGGAAATATGCTCGAAAGCAATGGTTATCTCATAATCCGATAGAAAGGGGAGGCTCCAAATCTTCCGCATAATTCTGTAGTAGCTCCCCTTTTGTCTGTACTCTGGAGTCATGCCATTTTGCTGGATTTGCCTAAAATTTATTTAAATTTTTATCGTTATGTCGTCATAAATGTTAATTCATATATTTGTTTAAACATACCTGTACATTGCTTGAGTCAAATGAAACGTACCCCCATCTTTTGAGCAGAATCATCAAAGATCAATGCCTTTCCAAAAAGCTTGTGTTTTTTAAGTATTGAAAGATCTTCCAGTAATCCTTCGAGGTTCTCGTTGACATCAAAACAAAAAGAAGTGGGACTTGCTTCACTCCGCTATCCCTCCTCACAAAGGCATGAATGAAGAAAAGCTGAAGAAATGGTTTTCTCACGACTTTGAACGTCCACAAACCAATGTTCAGCTTCAAGTATGCTGATATGCTGATGATATCCAAATATACGGTTACTCCAAACCAGATTATGTTACACGTCTTCTTCAGCAGACAGCGGAGTGCTTCTGTGAGATTGCTGCTTGGGCATCTTCTAACCGTCTCCATCTTAACTCTAATAAAACTGATGCAATATGGTTTAGTTCTGAGTTAAAACGACATCGTATCCCAACAATACCTTTGCATCTTAATGGAGCTGATGTTGTTCCATCAGGGACGATTCGAAATCTCGGGGCTCGGGCTTGACAATGGATGAGCACGCAAGAAGGGTGTTACGCGACTTCGTGTCGTCAGAGAAGCAAAGCCATTAATTCCGCATAACACATTCGTTACCCTGGCATCGCAATTCATTCTGATAAAACTTTATTACTGCAACTCTTTGCTTACAAATGTCAGTAACAGTACGCTCCACTACTGTCAGGGCGTGTTGAAAGCAGCGGTGAGGCTTATCCCTGGATCCAGAACTTCTGAGCACATCACACCGATGATTAATAGTTTACATTGATTCAAAATACCCTATAGGGTATCATATAACATTTCTTCAATAATATACAAAGTCTTATCCTATGATGCGCCAAAATCTATCTCCACCTCACTGGTGAAAACAACAACAATATCTGGACGAGCATCCCTTCGCTCTTCATCTCATCCCATGTTCCTTGTCCCAGGGTCTCATAGTGTCAAGTTTGGTGACCGCTCCTTCTACGTCAGTGGTCCCAAAACATGGAATGCTCTCCCCGTTAATATTCGAACTGCCGCCATACCTGAGCTCTTTGGTGCTCAACTAAAGACTCATTTTTTTAAATCAATGCTATTCATAATCAAATGAAATTACTTTTATTCTAATTATTAATTACTACTGTTTTATTTCCATATTCTTAATTTTAATTGTTTTTTATTCAATCTATTGTTTCATTTTTATTTTATTGGGTGCATTTGAGTGCTATAATGCTTAACATCCTAGGACTTAGGATAAAAAGGCACTTTAAATATTTGCTGAAAGAAATTTGAAAGTAGAAGCTTTTTCATGCCGCACGTGAAGCCATATCTTTAAGTTCTCGTCACGCGCTTGACCAAAAAAGGAAATCGTCCTTTCTTGATTATATAATGTGGAAGAGAAATTATTTTTGTCGATTTATAAATTTAAAACAAAGTTTCAAAAATGGATTGCGCAGAATGTAAACAAAATGTAAAAAGTAAAAATAAATTTTAAAAATTGATGGAACTATATTCAAACATTAAAAAACTTGTTTTTTGTTATTTTTCATAATCGGGTAGTGCCCGGGGACTCGGTAAATTTTTGGGACCCGCCCTGGTTTTAAAATATCGAAATACAGTTTTACCCGGTTATGTCACTGGCCTAGGGGTTTGCCAAAAAGCGTCGAGATAACCGAAAATCAAGATGGCGGGTGTATATTAACATGTGCTTGAAATTTCTTTACGTATACAGTGTGCGTTAAATAAATAAGAATGTAAATGCGCGTGTTTTTTTTTGGTGATTATTTTACAAACAAAAATTGATATTTGATATTGATAACAGCAACATGTACATACATGTTTGTGAACAATCAGAAGACATTTTTTGCATCCATCCACGTTAGCAGCAACTAAGCACTTGAATTTGGTCCTTCGACTTGTTTCCGCCGTGACAAGCTCTAAAATCATGGAGTCCTAGCTTGGCAGCAAGGATGTCCATCGGCAAAGGACAATTGTAAAGAAGTTTTGTTCGCGAATTTGTGAATCATTAAAGCACTGCATTGTCGACATCTTTGTGCTCAGCCAATGTAAGTTTTTTTCTTGCTAGATTTCTCATACATTTGCATTATCATATCGGCCTTCTTTTTCCTGAAATGGTGTTTATTAGAATGCCATGCTGACGACTAAAGCCAGCCAGTTTTGTTCCTCTTTCTGGCTGCAATATGATTTCATACTCTTTCTGTGTTGACTGATTGTCCAGTTTTCTCTTAACGCCTCCTAACATTTTTAGAACAAAAAAATAAACAGAATAGTTAGAATAGCGTCTTATCCCTCAAACAAAATCAACAAGGGTTCGGTAAACAAAAGAATCAACATAACCGATGAAAAATGCTAAAACTTGGGGAATTTGGCGGTTCCACCTTGTCATGTTCTTCATTCGAAGCCCGTTAATAGGTAGTACCGCTTCCACCACCAACCCCAAGTTCTTCACCAAAAACAAGGAATTGGAACTAAAGCTTTATTTATTTACAAGTTAAAATTTAAGACTAAAAATCGTCAGAAACCAGTCAATACAACCACCTTTAAAATCCTCTGTTTGTTTGTTTATTTGATTATAGTCCTTTGCATAATTAAAATCCTCAAACAGCTCTCGTTTTTATAAGCGTTGGACCTGATTAGCAATTCTAACACAATCTACTAAAATAGCAGCCAATCGAAATTCACGAGAGAAGGTCAATACGCGCCTACAAGTTGACTAAACCACTTGTCCTAAAAACTTTAATCATTTTCTTAAATTACCTCCGCTTGATCTCCAGAATATTGGATATCTTAAACAAATAATCGAAATCTAATGAAATGCACTATCGAGCCACAAATTATTCAGTTAATAACGAATCTAGGAGACATGTCTGGCGGTCTCAGAGACCCAGCCATGACACATTTCAGAGTCCACGACTTGTCATCAAGGTACTCGAGATATTAGGTTTCGGCTACATAAAAGGATCGACTTAACCGATGAGAAAATAATAAGATAAAGATGGAAGTTGGCGGTTCCACTTCAAAAGCGTCTACTTAATAGGATTGGCGCGTTAACCGAGGTAGAGATAATTGGGTTCCACTGCATTACAATCATGAGTACTGCTCTTAGATTACCGAATTGATCCAAAATTTCCTTCGGTGTGCTTCAGAGGTTATGTTTTTTAACGTTTTGTATGGCACACACAAGTCTTAACATTCCTGTATTTCACAACAAAACAATAATGGTAATGTCAGGAACTATATGTGCTACAGATAGGTACGGCGAGAGGGGGATAAGAAAGGAAGAAAGTTTTCAGGGATCCGCTTTTGTTTTAAATTTTAAGTTTGTGTCCCTGGCCAACATGCCAAAAGCATTATGAATACTCAGTCTACCAAAACAGCTCTTGTATGTTTTCATTTAAAATCAAAAATTGCTTTTTATAAACTTTGTTGTTGTTGTGCTACTTTCAAACATTAATGCACCAAGTACCTGGTACCAACCTTTTCTATAATAAATTTTGAATAGCTGTAATCGAGGTTAGGACCCTATTTTATTTAGCACCAACCTAAGAAAAAGATAGGTTTTGGGTGAGGTAACTGTCCCAGATGACTTAATGTGCCGTTGGAAGTAGAAAGCAATTAAATTTCAGCTTCAGTGCCTAAAGCAGTCATTTTATCAACATTTTGGCAATTTTATAATTAAGTTTTTGTTGAATGAATATTTTTCACATATACAGCAGGGGTTGGCAAACTCTGGCCTAGTACTACAAGATTTTTTATTTAAATAAACAAAAACAAATTAAGTAAATCAATTATAACTATTTAAATGTTAATTAATTTATTTTGACTTCCAGTTGAAAGTATGGTTCAATTGTTTATTTCTGCTTTGGCCAAAATAAAAAATCACTTTTGGTCAGCCAATATGTATATGTATATATATCTGAGGCTGACAAAAATATATATATAGGATGCAATATATATATAGCATAGTGAGGTCCTCCCTTGTAGAGATGTTCTGACTGGAAGGATGTGCATAAACTGAATTATAAATTTGAACAAAATTCTTTGTTGGCACAGCATGATATGAGAATATAAACTATTAATAATAATCTCAGCATAGTTTTACAAGATGTGAACATGTATTTTAAATATATCCCACAATCACCCATCTATATTTCATTTGACTTACAGTAATTAAACCTTAAGGTAACTTGAGAATGGGAACAAGGTACCTGAAGAAAGTCTGAAAGTGTAAGTCAAATAGCCTTATTACTGCATAACACTAGGCCTAACTATCAAAAATACACCCAACACAAAAATAACCAAGCCCATTTTGGACATATTGATATATCACAGAAAAGAATTTAAAGAGATGTCTCAGTAACTATTTAAACATTTTATGCATAGAATGTTTTAACCAGAAAAAGTTGTGACATGCTTCAGGATGCATCCGGATTCCTCCAACTTTCTTCATCCATCATTTCCTCAGTCATCGATCACTGAAAAATATGACCCACGATGTCAATCAAAGCTTTACTTCATACTTCTTTTAAATAAGCAATAAACTTAACAAATCACTAAGCTAAAAATTGATCTCGAAATGCTGAAGTGCTCACTGAAATACAAATTTCTAATCTTTTAAGTTTACTGGTAGAATAGCAGATATTACATTGCACAGGTTTTTATGCAGGCCTTAGCAGCTTAGTATATCATTTCGGTGGAGCTCCATTAGGAGAACCATGGTCACTCAAATTCCAGTAGCTCGCAAGATAGCTGGTATATGTTCGATGTTCAGGCGGAGCTTTGAAGGTTACGTTCTGAGACCCGACGAGGAGATTATATTAAACTGTATCAAACTACATTATATTAAACTGTATTAAATTTTAAAGTTTTTGTAGTATAAATTTAAAATTTACTACGCTCTATTAATATTAAATATCTCCAATCAGGATCGAAATCTCACCGATAAAATTTTAATAAATGTACTCACGTGTTTTCTTCGGCCTTTTAAACCCCATTACCAAATCTTTGAGTGGTCTACTAAACAAAACAAGCATTGACACAGTAAGGAAGCATATTCTAAACCTCCTGGCACCTTCCACAGTCTTAATCCCAAACATTTTTACTTATCGAGCAGGCCCGGGACAAACCAGAGGACCTCAAGAGCATAAACAGATTCGAACGCTTAAAGTTAAATAAAAAATTATTTAGAAAAAAATAATTCAATAACATATAAATTTTATTGATATACAACTGTAAAGTTATAGTTATAACAAATTAGATTGAATTATGTATTTTAACGTTAAAAACTTGTTATTTGCAGATACAATTTATAGCAATTTATTATTTAAAAAATTTATAATTTGTTTTAGTTGATATTGATATTTTACATAATTTTATTTTATGCAACATTTGTTAAACTTAATCTTAATTACAAGTTGTTGGATTATATCATATTCATTTACTGATAAATATTTGAAAAATATGTTTTTGCTTTTCCAGGTAGACCGATAATGATAAATCATCCAAGGCTCATATTATGCTTTGTCGTGGCCTATAATATCTGGTGGGAAGCGTCGCTATGAAAATCGGAATTCTGACGGGTAGAAATTTCTGCTTGTGGCATATTTATTACGATAATAGATTTTATTGCAAACGTTTCTTACCCTATTATTAATAATTTTTATAACATTTTCAGTTAGTGACTCCTGCTCTCTTAATGTAGCAGATGATAAAAGTGGTTCTGGGCTAAAGATTTTTTTAGAACAGAAAGAAGAGTGAGCATTCAAAAATATAATGGGTGAATCTTAAATAATTAAATGTAACTTTTTATGAAATTTCAAGACTGCAAATAGATGAAATAAAATATGCAGTTGTTCCCGATGTAAAGGAGAGCATTAAGGTATATTTACTTATTATCTCATTAAAATAGGCAAGGTGAGACCATTTTCTTAATGGAATCATTCGTATAGGCTCACCTAAAAGAATGGAGTAAAAGTGGCATCGATGTGGTTCTAACCGTAGGTGGTACAGGATGTTCTGTAAGAGATGTCACACCTGAGGTATTATCACATGCATTTTACTGAATTTGTAACTGTTTGATCTTAATATTTTGTTGCAAAAGGCCACAAGAGAAGTTATTGAAAAGGAAATGCCTGGGCTCTCACTTGCCATGTTGATTAATTCAATCAAAACTATTCCTATGGCTATGCTTTCAAGGTAGTCTTAGGCATGTTTTATGTTCTTCATAACCTAATACCTTGGTTTCATGGTGTAAAGGTCTGTTTGTGGCATAAAAGACAAAACTTTGATAATAAATTTGCCGGGAAATTCAAATGGATCTCTGGTTACTTTTTGGGCTGGTTTTACATCATTAGCGTTTTTATTTACTTAATTTGAATTAATTTCTCAAGGAATGTTTTAAAGTCATTTTGCCTGTACTCCAGCATGCTGTTGATTTGATTCATGATAAAAAAGACTCAATAAGGGAGACGCATGCAAAACTTCAGGAGCAACACAGCAGGCACAGCATCAAAGTGCGGCAGTAATTATTTTCAACATTTATCTTTTGAATATTATCAATATTCCTAAACCACTTTCAAAAAATTCTCCTTATGTTGTCAAGGTCTAGTCTTGCCTTCTTCTTTGCCACTTCTGCGAACAGTTTCTCATTATTTAAGTTCTGTCTTTAAAAATGCACCTTTTTAATCTAATTTTCCTTGTTTATGTTACAGCATTGCCCTGATTGATCTATATCTTCTTTTGTCACATATTTGTCAGTTTTATCATGTTCTGTATTAATTTATTTCTTCATTTTTCATTGTTACATAATCATAAATTTTCTCAGGTTCATCAATAGTAAAATTTGTATTTTTGCTCTCAGTTTACCGGTTATGTAAAGACTCTTTCATGTGTGTTGCAGCAATATAATAATTTTGTAACTGGTTATCCCCTAGACAGGAATTGTGTTCACTTGGGATATATTGTGAATTCGTGATCTTTTTGTTTTGTTTAAATTTTGAATTAAATGAATTCAAAATCTAAATTCAATGTCATTCTCACCACCAGATTCATGTCCCTCATCTCTTGGAAGCAGATGTCCATCATGTACAACAAGGTCATCAGCATGATTCTGGTGATGGTCCTCTTCATCACCATCTGGACCATCACCATGCTCATCATCAACAGTATCTTCATCACCATCACCGCAGACATAGATATCCAAGCCAATCTTCTCCACACTTTGGTTCTGATGATGGACACAGTATGAAAATGATTTGTTTAAGAGTTTCATTGTTGTGTAGCATCATAGCATTTTTGATTAGGTGTGGTAGATGAAAACAGGGTGGCAATGAGGCTGAGGAAATCAAACTATCCTATCTTGAATGTTGACGATGCTCTCGATATTGTTCTCAAAGAAATTCTCGCACCGGTCGTGGAGTCGGTGCCATACGATCGTGAGTGTGTTTCCGCTGTACATTTGCCATGAAATAGATGTGGTAAGCATTGCAAAATTTGCAGAATGCCTGCGTCGGATTGTGGCATGTGATGTTCTTGCAGAGTCCTGCCTTCCTCCATTCAATGCTTCAATTAAAGATGGATATGCTGTCATTGGTATGTTCCGCATTCAAGATTTTACTTTGCATCACTGCAGTAATAAAACAATTTGATTAGCTGGTGATGGAATTGGCTTGAGGAAGGTGGTGGGAGATGTCATTGCAGGATCACTTGTGAGTTGATTTTTATTGAAATGTCTGATAAGGCTGTACCTGTTAGAATTAAGGAATTATCTCATAGACGGAAGCGCCATTGGAGAGTGGTCAATGTTACAGAATCAGTACTGGAGCACCCATCCCATCAGGTGCAGATTCAGTGGTGCAAGTAGAGGATACCAAACTTGTGTCAGCAAGTGATGACGGAATGGAAGAAGTTGAGGTCGAGATATTGGTTCCTCCAAATCTTGGTCAAGACATCAGGTTGGCATTCCTTTATATCGCTCTTGTTTCAGATAGGCTCAAATTGCATTTGCTTTGGTAATTTTAATTACTTAATCAATGGTTTGATTTCTGGTCATTGGTTATGCTTAGAACATGATTGTTTTGCAAATGAAGATTTAATTTATATTTGTATATTGCATGTTTAGATGTGCAGGATGTGATATTGGACTGAAGGAATGCATCCTGAAACCTGGCATGAAAGTTGGACCTGCAGAGGTTGGATTGCTGGCATCAGCTGGTAATATGAGTATAAACTGCTTCAAGAAACCTTTAATAGGAATTCTTTCTACAGGAAATGAGGTGAGCCAACAAATTTATAGCCTTACAAATTTACATTTTTGTATTGTCCTATCTGTATGTATTATTGAAACTTGAAAAAACTTTGTTTGGAGCTTGTGGAGCCTGAAGGTGGAGTGATTGGAGGAAAGATTCGAGATTGTAACAGGCCGATGTTGATGGCTGCTCTTTCTGAACATGGTTTCAGTGCCACAGACTTGGGAGTTGCTGCAGACAAGTTAGTGCAGAAGTTTTATGGTTTATAGTTTGTCACTTCTTTATGTTTTTTCAGAGCTGCTACATTACTATCTTGCTTCAAGAGTGCACTCGAATCTGTGGACATCATTATCAGCACTGGAGGGGTATCTATGGGTGAAAAGGTCTTTATTGACCCTAATTCTTGCTAATTGTTGGCAAATATTTTCATAAGTAGTAGTAAGTTATGAAAAACGTGGGTATTTAATAAATTATACACCAAAAGAAGTACATAATCAACTTTTTAGGATAAAATATTGTTTGGTGGATATGTTATTTAACCACATTATGTTTAAAACCTCAGGATCTTGTGAAGCGAGTTCTCACTGAAGATTTGGAAGCAAGCATTCATTTTGGGAGGGTTTTCATGAAGCCTGGGTGATTGTGTTTTGTTATTTATAATCATTTTTTATTTCAAGTCTTGTTTTTTTTTTATTCATCTGTTCTTTTGAGTGCCTTATGCTCCTGAATAGGACGTGAAGGCAATAATTTATAATCTTTTACCCTGGTGCCCCTTCCTGAGGGCTTCGTTGGCAAACACATTACTTTTGTCACTAATGCTGCTTGCAATAATGCAGCCCATTCAGCCAGCCTGCACAACAAATTATTAAGTCAACATTAAAAATGCTTTCGAATAAACTTTCATATTTTTACTCCAATAAATAGTTTAATTAATAAATAATTTTTTGTAGCAAACCTATGACTTTCTCAACCTTTCAACACAAGGGTCAAAAAAAATATTTTTTTGGTCTTCCTGGCAATCCAGTATCTGCCTTAGTGACCTTTCACTTGTTTGTGTTGCCAGCATTAAGAAAAATGAGTGGAGACCCTAACCCCAGGTCACTCACCATAAAGGCAAGAGTATGTATACCTTTGACAGCCTTTAATTCATTTTCAAATTGTGAAAGGTTGTCCTAAACGTATATGCAGCTTTCCGAGTCAATGAAATTGGACGAGCGGCCAGAGTACCACAGGTGTGTTTTGGATTGGACTTCTCCTGATGGAATTCCTCTTGCCTCAAGCACTGGCAATCAACTGAGCAGCAGATTGTTGAATATGAGGTCAGCGCAAGGACTGCTAAAACTTCCTTCAACCAATATGCCACCTCAGATCATGGATGAAGGATGCATTGTTGATTGCATCCTGTTTAATAAAATTTGACCTTGAATTTTTTTCTTACTCCACTTGCAATGGAAATTATTGGAAACTTCAAACATTCACTGGAAATTTATTTTTTATTTATTGATGTTTCAAAAATTATCCAATATTTGTTGAACATTTAATTATTATAATAACCAGCTTTAAGAATTTAATGGTAGAACCATATTTTTATATTTACTAAATTTTTGGAGTTATCTCGACAAGCAATAATTATTGTTATGGTAATTGTTTTACTATTAGCCTTAGATGAACGCTGTGCACCTTATTACTGCTGCAAAGTGTTGCTCTCAATGGGTTTGTCGCTGAACTGAATCGTTGACTTTGGGTATCGATTTGACGCAAATTCTGTTTAAGAAATCTTTTGTCGGTTATGCTTGCACGTACCTCCCAACTCCCTAAAACTATTAAATGCTTTTGTTCAACATTTTTACTTTTCTTTATAAGTAATCTGTTAAGGATCAAATTTGATTAGAAAAAATTGTTGCTATATTTTGAAATGGAGATCCTTTGGTTGGGAGATTTATGGCATGCAAGTTGGCTCGGAGGACGGCGTTTCTGAGAAAGCCCGTAAAGCAGCAGTAGTTACAGAGTCATGTTCGCAAGCCAGCATGCACCACCACAAATCGCTCCTCACAAAACGACCATGACGCCCACGCTTGTTGCACTTTTGAAAAAACAAACAAAAAATAAATTCCGTTGCACGCTTTAGCTTCATAATTTTGTTGTTTGCGATGTAAGTTGAGGTCACATTTTCAGCCAGGGTCGGGTTCAAAATATAAGTTCGGTTATGAAACTTGCTAACATATTAACAGTGTAATTTTCTGCTGTTCTTCAACTTCTTAAAACTATTTGCAGTGCTAGGATGCAAATTCGGTGATGAATGCAGTTATTTAATTGTAATTCCATCATTTCAAGATTCATTCGCACATTCGCAAGTAAACTTGTGTTTACTATTCCTTCATTACATATCTTTGTTTATTAACTTTTATTTTTTATTAATCAAAGTCTCAAAAGAAATCAAATCCGATTTTATTGCATCAAATGAAAGATTTTATGATAAGTTGGATTTTAACATGAAATAGACTTTCGCATTTCAAAAGTGTCAAAATTTCTTTTCAATTTCAAAATGATTTACGACATACTCCGGCTATTTTAGCACAGTGATGTAATTTGGGGGATAAACGGCCCCCCTCCTCCTGACTTTAGACCAGACCAAAAAATAGGTCATCTCATCACGTTTTGCAAGGGTTTGCTTCTTCCTGAATTTTGGCTAGAAGCAAAAAAAGATCATATCCTCAAGCTGTGCAAGGGTTTGTCCCTTGGAAAATCCTGAAATAACGTCCCTGCTGGATCCCCAGTCGATTCCTAGGTATAGGGTGCCAAATTCACAGGTGATGCAATGATTTGAGTTGTGGAGAATTTACCTTTTCAGAAATTGTGAATTAATGGCGCCACAATGCCTCATTGAGATTTTAATGCCCGAATTACTGTGGAGAACCTAGATTTGAGAGAATGAACTTAAAAAACGAAATTGTCTGAATAACCTCTTTCATAAACACTTCAGAATAAAATTAGTCAATTTTTAATTTTATTTACTACGGGAGCCTATATGGGGCCGTTCACATATTATATAACGCCGAATGGAGAGAGGGGGTGTATGCAAATTTGTTATTTTCGTTATATTGGGGGAGGGAGGGGGTCTGAGCAGATGTTATATAACACTTTCAAAAAAGCACGAGCAGTTAATTCAAATCTTTTTTGTATATGAATATTATTGAGTTCAATTTAATTTTGAGAAATTTTCGAAAAACCAGACTATCCATCACAGGAATGGTTGGCAGCTCACGTGATGGTCAGTCAGTACTTTCTACAAGTCGTAAAATGCAGTAATGAAGAGTGCTGTGCTCCATTCAGATCGGGCTTGAAATCTATCTTGCCGCAGGGCTTTCTGCCAGCTCCACTGTGTGTCGACAATTCCAAAGGTTTGAGTCCAGCAGCTGCAGATGATGAAACAGTGCAATTATTTGACGCTCTTTCAAAGACTGTCCGTCAGATTGGACCCAGCTGGTTATGGCGGCATGAGCCTATCCAGTATTCCATATGATGCTTGCTGCCCAACTGTTAAATATCGGATAACCAGTAGAACTTGCAATGTATGCAAAATGTATTTTCCTTCAGTAGTTATGGTGACCCAGCACAAGAAGGAAGTGCATCCTCGAGTGAATGTGAATGACATCCCACGCATTTATTTGATTATAGTCCGTTGCATAACTGAGATGATTTGTGCCATGGACTCTTAAAAGTATATATATAGGAGTCCATGCCAGTGCGTATAGCAGCAAGGAGAACGGGAACTGATGGCTATAATTGCAGAAGGTATGACCTTGAAACACTTTAGATTTGTTGTGTGAATTAACATATATTGCAAAAAAATGTGACCTTATAAATGTTTAAATGTTGAAATATTGATATGCAGGACATGTGAATTATACATGGTTGGATTACGTTGTCATATATTACATTATTATATTACATAATTAGATTATAATACATAAATGTATCTGTTAACTCTTTAACATTTCTATCAGTTTAAACTACAGTTTTAATTAAACCATTACTTAAAACTTAAATATTTAAATGGCACGCAGGGTATTAAATGAAAAAATACTGGTTGTTTTAAAGGGATGTCAGAAGATGCAGAATGGATGGGCGAGGAATACGTTGACATATCTGGGCTGCAACCATGTCCAAAGGCTACTCTGTCATCTGGATTCCCGACTGCGGAGGGCAGTTGTTTGCCATAGGAGTGAACTGTACAAACTTTAACTTAACTAACGTTGAAAGCATGTGTTGTTTAATATAGAAAAAACGATTTTCAATTTTACATAATTAGATTATAATACATAAATGTATCTGTTAGTTATAATAGTACTAATATACCGTGTTTGTCTAAAAGTTATGTTTAGTGAGAACCTACAATAGGGGGGGGGGCGTACACAGGTTTGTTATGTAATATTGAGGGGGGAGGGTTCCCACAAATGTTACATAACGTTATATGAGGGGGGGGAGGGTAAAAAATTGACATTTTTGCGTTATATAATTTGTGAACGGCCCCTATGTAGGCACACATAGAAGGCTAAAGAAACCACAAATCAACAGAAACCAACAGTTTATATTATAAAAACACTAGTGCAGTTTGTTAACTCATGGGTAGGTTGCGGATGGCAGCAGAGTGCTGCGGTCTGGGCGGTTGTTCTCAAAAAACAGGGACGTCATTTCATCTTTTTCCAAGGGAGCAAACCCTCGCACAACTGGAGGAGATGACCTTTTTTGCGTCTAGTGTAAAATCAGGGGCGTTCCCCCAATTACGTCTCTGCAAAAAAAGTGAAGAAAAGGAAGTGAACATTAAAAAAAAAATTCTTCTGGGTTTTTCTGTGGAAGTAAAAGGTGAGCCTCATGGTTTACAACAAATAACAATTTACAAGTTTCAGTTTCGAAAAAATTTTCTTATCCTAGCAGCCTTGATATTTCAATTTAGAAACTCATTTTCGGATAACTCATTTGTGAAAGTTGTCAGTTTTGAAATGGACCCCAATAAATCAGACTCCTGGCTCGTACGGCTTCCAGCATATCTGATATTTCCTCAATGGTTTTGACAATCTGAGCTATTGTTCAATCAATATATTAAGGTATGGTTTCTTGTCTTCCTATTTCAGAGTGAGTCCAACGTTCCTTGACTGATCCCATGCTTTTTTGAATCTCAATACTCTATACTAAAATACTTTATTGGCCTGGTTTAAAAGCGTTTGTTCAATACATGCACCACCACAAGTGTAAATGCGCTTCTTGTGCAGAAAAGACATTGGCGCCTCATCTCCTCAAGTTGTGTGATGGTTTGCCCACCTTTGAAAATGCTGAAATGACGTCCCTGCTATAGTTAGGTCCGTAACTGTAAAGGAGATTTTTCTATTCACATATCATCTAATCACTATGGCTTTACAAGCAAGCGGGCTAGTCAAGAACGCTTAACTTCACACATATCTGTTTTTTCACATTTTTTAGCATCTCTTATGGAGCCATCGAAATAAAAGCCTTTACTCTATTCGCCATGGCATTAGATTTTCTTATGAAATAGCAATGCCACATAGCAAGCACTTTCACACACTCGGCCCCGTGTAACACTTTCACCAGCCCTTTCATTTTTGTAATGTTTGATATTGCGCATTCGTTGCAAATTGTAATGTGCTATAAAGTTTTAAAACTTACTTAATTACTAAACTTCAAAATCCGCGCAATTTTTAACCATTTTGAAATGAAGTTGTGGCAGAACCAAATTCGAGATTTGTTTTTGTGAGCTTCATCTAAAATTGACCCGCATTTTCAACTCTCAATCGAGTAGCGCCACCACGTGACCAGGGACGAACTTTATTATTTATTTGCGGGAGCCTCGGTCATCGCGTGTTGCTGAAGAGAGGCCTGCCATTTTTTTTTCGCTTGGACGCCACTATGTCTGTTTGGATATCGGCATTAAGTGTTTGCGTACACGGACTTTCATACATATTTGACGTTGTGACATTTATTCCGTTTTACCTTTTTGACAATCCTCGAGAGAGACTGGACAAGTCCAGGAGACTGAAAGTTAGTTCCTGCGTAACTATTTAGAATTTTGAACATTCTTGTTGGTTTCGTTAATCATGTAAACTTAAAGTAGAGTCTAATAGTGAGTGAATATTCTTGTCATTTAGGCAAGACCAGTCAAAAATGGTGATCATTCAAGTCCATACAGAGCACTGGAAGTATTGGATGAGTTGAAAACATCACCAGTTGAAGGATGCTGCACCCTGGATGATTTGTTTGAATATGCTGTTAAGACCTACTCTCAAAAGCCTTGTTTTGGAACCAGAGAGCTTCTCCATGAAGAGGAAGAAAAGCAACCAAATGGGAAAATTTTCAAAAAAGTTAATTTTGTGTTATTTTTTTGTTTGTGATGTTACATTATAATTATTGCCTACTTCAACCTCAAACAGGCAATATTTGGTGATTTTTCTTGGATGTCGTATGCAGAAGTTAAAGAGAAAGTAGTTGAAGTTGGTCAAGGATTGTTACAAATTGAATCTCAACCAACTGTATGCATATTCTCTGAAACTTGTGCAAATTGGCTCATATCAGCGTTTGCTTGTTTCAAGATTAGTGTTCCTGGTTAGCTTTTTTTCATTGAAGTTGAAATTTCTTTATTAAAAATGACTCTACAATTTTATAATAGTTTGCTCAAATTTGTTAATACAGTCATAACTCTCTATTCAACATTGGGTGAAGAAGCTATCAAGCATGGTTTGATTGAAACTGATGTCAATGTCATCTTCACTTCTGCGGAAAATGTTTCTAAATTTAAGGTTACTAATCACTTTAATTGACTCTTTTCTTAATTTCTTATACCATTGGTGCTTATTTAATCTCATAGAAAATCGTCCAGAATCTGAGCAAATTGAAGTATCTAGTTTACTTTGAAAGCCTTAAAAAACCAAACCTCAATGACTTTGAGGGCACTGGAATAACTATTCTTTCCTTCTCTGAGCTTCAACAAAAGGGAAGGACAAGCTTGAATAAAGGAGGTTTGTATTTAATTGGCAATTAATAGATTACCCAAAAATGATATTAATTACTGTTGCAGGAACAATTGTGAGAAAACCAAGTCCTGATGATTTGGCAATCATAATGTACACCAGTGGATCAACTGGTCAGCCAAAAGGTTGCTTAATCTTCAGTTCAGAAATTGATATGAATTTGCATTTGTCCTCTTTGCTCTGTTTTTATGCTATTTTTTGAATTTTTCATTCATACTCCTTGCTCAAAGCAAGATTTTGAATGTTAATTAGCTGTTTTTGCTTGGTGATGCACTAATTGCCTCTGCATTGGCTAATGCATTTGACTAATGGCTCATGCAGTCACCAGTGGTCCATTTGCATAACTTTGTAACCGCTGATATTGACTTATTCTTAAAAATTCTTCGCACCATTTGTTTCAGGTGTAATGATGTCCCACAGAAATATTTGTGCTAGCCTAGCAGGCTTCCTTCCACTTTGCAAAGACATTGGGTGAGGACATAGTGTTAATTAATGCATTTCTGGATGAATTACTCTTATTCCATTGCAGAATCCATGACACCTACGTTGCATATCTACCTCTGGCTCACATATTTGAACTTGGAGCTGAATTATGCAACTTTATTGCTGGTTCCAGGATTGGATATTCGTCTCCAAATACACTCTCTGATCAGGTGGGCAAACATTTAGTGTTTTTACATAACTAGCTGCAATGCTAATGAAGCAAACAATGCTGGTGATTGAAGGATGATATTTAAATAGAGGCATTATTAAAATTAATGGCAGTAATAATGGTTGCAGTGTTTGAATGTTAATGTTCAGAGACTGCTAATCATTTGGACAGTTTAGGACCTAATGCCATTTTATGATTGTGGTGTGAGACTGTTGAAATGAATGTTTTTGTAACTGTTATCTGGGTTGCTTTGTTTTGTGATAACCTTGAAAACCTCCCACAAGTTCACTAAGAAAATAATCACAAACAAGTGAATATCCATCATAATAACTTTGATCGTTTGGTGATTATTCTTTTTGGCTGAAATGTGTGCCTGTCTGCATGCTTTCCTCTATCTTTGAACTTTGTCCTGAGTGATTTTCTGAGCCTCATAGCATGAGCATTTAGTGCCGACTAACTCATGCATGCAATGGCTCTGGTGGATAAGAATGTAGCATATTGCAAGGAGTGACATTGATTGTGACAAGGATGATGCAACTTGTGAATGATGATAGCTTTTAGAAAGACCAAGTTCACAATAAGCAGGCAATAATAATATTTTGTAAGATTAACTAGATTGTAAGAAAAAATAATAAAGGTTTTTGCATTCAGTCCACAAGAATCAAGAAGGGTAGCCATGGAGATGTGACTGTTCTCCGTCCAACTCTTGTAGCTCTTGTTCCAGTAAGATAATTTAGCTGTATTATTTTCATTATTATTATTATTTCATTATTATTATTGTTATTATTAGTATTTTTATTATTACCATCGCCATTGTTCAGTGGGATATTGTAATGTTTGTTGCATTCTTCAGATTATAATGGACAGGTTATACAAAGGTGTTTGGGATAAGGTTAACAGTGGAGGCGAGTTGGGTAAATTCCTGTTTAATTTTGCCTACAACTACAAGAAAAAATGGTACCTCTCTGGATATTCAACACCTTTATTGGATAGGTATTTGGATAATGTGGCACTTAATGACTAATTTGAAAATTTGGGTTTTTAAGTTTGCAAAGCTTCATTGGTGTCAATCGTAGTAGTACTTAAAGCATTTTTTCATATTTACAGCTTGAAACATTTGTGGACTATTTGTCCATAATCTTATTGTCTTTCAGTAACATTATAATACCTTTTTTCCATGAAGGCGCTCCAGATTTATAAACGTTTTATTTGTCTTTAGATTCGTATTCGGCAGTTTAAGGAAGACACTCGGTGGAAAGGTAAGGATAATGTTGGCAGGAGGAGCACCACTGGCAGAGGACACTCAACTCTTCATGAACATTTGTTTCTGCTGCCCTATTGGACAGGGATACGGATTGACTGAAACTTGTGGCGGAGGAACAATTCAGCACTGTTGAGTATCTTTTTTAAATTTTAACATTTTGTTTATAATGTGTTGTTTAGAATAAGTATCAGTAAAAGTAATTCGGAGTATCATACAAGTGAATTTAGAAGTACTGTTCTTATAATCTTGAAAGATTTTGAAGAGTTGATAGATTTAGAGTATAAGCCAGGGTGCCCAACCTTTATGACCCGGAGGCCAAGTGTACGACTTTTAGACTGTCTTGGGCCGGATTAGCAATTTAACCAACAAAAAACTAATAAAATACCAAATACCTCCTTATCCTACATTTAAGCTAGAAGAGTCAGTTTAATATGTTATTGTGGCACTGCTTTTGTTTGCACAAGCAGTCTATGTCTGCTCCAACATCAGAAGTATGTAAACAGTCAAATGTTCGTTTGTAAGCAGAAATCTTAACTTCAATTTCGTACTTTTATTCTAGAAAACAATTGTTCGCAAAAGTAGATATTACTGATCAGAGCAGTGTTCCTGGCGTCCTGTGAGAGATTGGTATTATTGTCTGATGACACGCATGGTTGTAAAAGTTCAGATCATGCTCAGCGAAAGCTGTTTTCAAGTCATTGTCATTATGAATGTCAATGAGTGCCAGCTGGTATTTGTCAACAGAGTCTATCGAAATCATTAGAAAGTTTGGTAACTAATTCAGAGTACTTCTGGTGTTGCACTAGATCAGCAGGCCTCGACAAAAGGACTGGGCAATGTACAATCTTTTTCGGAACCAGCTGTGAGTGAATAGCTTCAACTTATGAATGAAAGTCACAACATGTTGATACAGCTTGTGAACCAGCTGGTCTTTCCCTGAAGTTTGACGTTCAACTCGGCCATGAATTTTGTTATGTCGACTAGAAACGCCAAGTCGTAACCCATGGGTTATCATCCAGGAAACATACTTCCCTTCTTTGTCATGAATGTCTTCATTTCATCACATAGACTCCAGAATCTGAATAATGTCGATGGCCCACTTCCTCCAGAAAAGGATTTAAACTCTCTGTGCCGCCATTACAATGTTTACGTTTAAAGTTAAAGCGCACTTATTTAGCAGCACAAGCATGGATATATGTATACAAGCACAGAAAGAACAAATGAAAAACTGGAAATATTAAAAACAATAATTTAAAATTATTATAATTTGTATTGAAATACAAAAATTTTCACAAAATCAGAAAAGCATCGCAGGCCAGATTCTGGCCCACTGGCCGCGGGTTGGACAACCCTGGTCTAAGCTCGTTGATAATAATGAAATGTTTATGTTCTTTATTGTGTTCATTATGGATGGACCATATAATGAAATCACTTCAAAGTTGTTAATGTTAGGAATTGAGCATCCAATGAAATAAAAGTAAATTTATTCCAACTGAGAGCTTAAATTGCCTGAATGAAAGAATTTGTTAATAAAATAAAATTGTATATATTTAATATTCATAATATTTACATTTTGCAGACAATGACTTCAGCACAGGAAGAGTGGGTATGCCGATCACTTGTTGTGAATTGAAGCTGGTTGATTGGGAGGAAGGTTGGTCTCTTCCTGCCAATGTTAACTAACATGTTGTAAACATCCATTTTTTTAAATTTAGAATTTTAGAATTAAAAGTTATTCTAGGTTATTGTGTTGTGAGATAATATTAATGTTAGACAATCACTTTTTATCTACTGATGATCTCTTAACTGAAGTGAAATCATTCAATTCCTTGCACTTTTGTTGATATTGTTATGGTTTTTATTTATTTCAAATCAATTAAATAATTTTATAAATAATCATTTAAAGAATCATTTGTAATAGCAGTTATCTTATTTGGTTTATCTTAATGATAATTTTAAAAATAAAGGTGGATATCATGCCACTGATAAGCCCTTTCCAAGAGGTGAAGTTTGGATTAGTGGAGCAAATGTAACCATGGGTTATTACAAGAACCCTCAGAAGACTTCAGAGGACTTCAAGGTTGTTGATGGAAAGAGGTGGTTTGCCACCGGGGACATTGGACTATGGGAACCTGATGGCTGCCTTCGCATTATTGGTTGACCATTTATTGTTTTGTTTTTTTACGAGGAAGAATGGCATTACAATGTGCTTTGTTTTCAAGATAGGAAGAAAGACTTAGTGAAGCTGCAAGCTGGTGAATATGTTTCTCTTGGTAAGGTTGAAACTGTCATCTGCCTGAATCCCTATGTTGACAATATCTGCTTATGGGCCGACTCCTCCAAGCACTACACCGTGGCTCTTGTCATTCCAAACAAGAAACATGTGCAAAAACTAGCGGACGAGTTGGGGATTAATGAGCAGGACTGGAATAAACTGGTTGAAGATAAAAAGCTTGTTACTGCCATCACAAAACATATTCAAGACTTTGGACTGAAAGGTAGGTGTGTCTAGATTGAGATCCAGAAAATGATGACTAATGACTCTGTTGCAGGTAAATTGGAAAAATTTGAGATTCCACATCAAGTGAAGTTGGTTAAAGAAGTATGGAATGCTGATGCAGGATTTCTCACAGAATCTTTCAAATTGAAAAGAAAGTTCATAGAGAAGTTCTATGCAAATGAAATCTCACAAATGTATGCCAACTAATCAATTGGCTGCAGTTAAATTGTGCCTGAATTCTTTATTTGAAGTCTTATTTTCGAGAAAAACGAGATTTATTTTTGAGAATCTAATTTTAGGTTGACCGGAACTTCTGTATTGACTGCACTTTTTGATTTGTAAAACATTTTGAAATAGCATTAGTTATTCATATATTTTCAAATAGTTTCTAATTGTTGCCTAGATGTACAATCATGCCTAATCTTTAAGTTTTTTTGGCCTTACAATTTCCAGGGAGATACTTACGATCTTTTTATGGGAAGATCTATATGAAAGCTGCCAACCCCTCAGCATAATATATTTCTGACCATTAATTGTATTATTGATTTTTGTTGTTATGAAAGTTGCCTTTAGCTTCTGCATTTAGTCATTGGACAAGCAGTTTCTTGCTCGTTCTGTAACACTGATAACATCATCAAGTCTTGTTACAGCTGAATAATTTCAAAGTTGATAAAAAATTTTTGGAGACTTCTATTGACTTGATGGAGAACTTGTTGGATTGCAGGGATAGAACGTGAGATGGTGTCAATTTCTTGCGTTACTTTAAATAGAGGGCCGGTATTTTGGACAACAACAAATTATTTTTGGTGTTCTTTTGGTATTTTTTGGTTTCTAAAACTTAAGTTTATTTCGATTTTAGGTTAAGCGTCAGAAAAATTAGCAGCAGGTGTCGGTGTCGAAATTTAAAACAGTAAACACAAAGGTGCTGTGGTTCGTCTCGTTGCTTGTTCTAAGAAAATCAGAACAATATTCTTGAATATGGGGGCCAATAAGTATGGAGATTGGCAGAAAAGTTTTGATTCTAACAATAGAGATAAAATGCGCGTTCATTTTGAGGCTAAATATTGCCGTCCTATATCAGTGAGCGATTCGCCACGCAAGCTAGAGTGGCCTAACGCTGTATTTTCCCGACCGATTAAATCAAAATGCAACAAGCTTTTCGAACCGAGTGAATTATGGTACAAACCAGGAAAGGATTTTGATTCTCTGGCGACAATGGCCAAGAAATGCTTGTTTAAATCTTCTTCTCGAGAGTGGTTCGAACACGATCATGGCGATTTTGATCTCAATGAAAACATCCAAAGCGAGGTATTTTCGGTTCCCTTAATTATCGCAATTACTAATTTACTTAAGTTCATTAATGTGTTTTAATTTGGATTATTTAGGAAACAAGTGAGGATTTTGAAAATTCTGAAGATGAAAATAGTTATGCTGTTGAGCGAAAAGAATTAAACGAACAAGAAAAACTTTATTATAGCAAAAGGTCTCATGCCGAAGAACTTGCAAACAAGCAGAGGCAGGAATCCGACAACTGGTTTGATTATGAATCCAACCTCAAATGGCCTTACCACTTTCCACCAAATAAAGTCTCATCGCCTGAAGTTGAGTTTGTGAAGAGAAAATATTCGGGAATCGAGATGAAAATGATTCTATCTCCTAAAACTAAATAAAATTTGCTCGTAATTTGATCATTTGATTTTTTTACATGCGAATCATTTGTGGCAGGATTCGTTTTTTTTTTGAGAACTTAACATCGAAGTATTTCAAATGTCAAGTGATTGTTGATGTCTTACTTTTTGTCACCAGAATGGCATAAATGGTTTTTGATTTTCTTGATGTGCTTTTAAGTGATATTAAGTGAAAATTACCATTATTGGGCCACGTTAGAGCTTTAGAGTCGTTTGATAAAAACATTATGACAGATTTTTGTGTTACTCTTACTTCGTTTAAAGACGACGCCTGATCATATTTAATCAGTGCTCTCATATAGTTCATCCAACCCAATACATATAGAAGACATCTTTTTTTGGATATATCTTATGAAAACCACTAAAATTTTAAAATTGATAGAGCATTAAAGTTTGTCTAGCTATCACAGAAAAGGAATTTTGTTACTTTAGATGCAAAAAAAGATTATCCCAAGTTTTGAGAGGGTTTGCCTTAGACCTGGGGGTTTTTTAAGAAACCAGCTCGATTTGAGAGAATTTTAGTTGGCTAGCCGCGGTTTGAAGGCTTAAATGGCTTGTGGCTCAGTAAATTACCCGAAGTTCCAACGGAAGATTTTCTTGATAGAATAGTAGATTTATATACTCTCAAAAACCTCGGCGTTTAAAATTTCTTTAAACATTTCAGTTATTAAACATATTATAAATTTTAGTTTGTATAAATGATTTTCAATATGTTTTTACCTAAAATATAATTATTGAACTGAGGTTGTGCGTGATTTGATTTTAAACTTGTATTTGGCACGAAAAACTGGCCTCCCGAACTTATGAAATGCCCCCCGAACAATAATGCCTGAAAGAAACCCTGTTAGTAATAAAAATCGTCTGGCTTGCATTGCTTGATTTCACATTGCTAAAAACCAATGTTCATTTCATATACGAAAATGTAGTTGCAAAGTGAGCTTATGTTCCTCTATTGTACTATCTTCTTTGTCTCGTGTAGGTTCTATGTAATGAAAATGTGTTATTGTTCAATTGTTCCTCTCATGTAAGGATTGACAGCGGTCACGTTTTTAGCCGGGGCCGGGGAATAAAATAAATGTTTAGGTATGGAACATTCTACCGTATTAACAGATTTTTTGCTTGAGCTCAACTTTTCAAAACTATTTGAAATGCTATCGTGCAAATTCACTGATGAATGTAGTTATTTGGCTGTAATTTCATCATTTCAAGACACATTTACACATATAGAACTTTACTGCTCCGTCATTAACTGTGGCATTTGTGTATTGAAGCAGTAAACTCGCAACTAAACAAGGCAAAATAACTTTTAATAGAACAAAAACGAAACGTGCTCGAAACAACAACAAAACTCCACTCGAACTCGAAACAATCACAGAAACTAAATTTCTGCATGTGGTTGTATCAGCGGCAACCTAGCCTTGCACCGTTAAGTCAATGGTTAACAAAAAGAGGTATGGCACTATATTAATGAACTATTATTTTGTCAAAATGTTTGCGTACAAATTTTGACAATTATAATAACTTAAATAAATTCTATTCACAATATCATAAATTAAAATATTAACTTTGTAATAATTTAATTGGCAACAAATCAAAATACTAAAATAAAGAATTCTTAATTTTGAATCGATCAAGTTGAACATCATTGTCTTAACCTTTCATTTAAATGAACATTTATCTCAAGATTTTTATAATATTACAATTACTGTTATTACAAAGAATTATTTAATTGTTTAATTAAGCAATTACAAACTCCGCTCAAATATTTTTATCATCAAATGATCAACAACCGCATTCAGCTGCTCTTGTATTGATGGGTTGGGCATAACTTGTGCAAATTGTCCTGGATAATTATGAAGCTCGATTGTTATGACTTGTAATCGTCTTAAGTTTAGAACGTTACCAGATTGATCGGTGTATTTTTATGCTTGATTCATAGGAAATGTCTAACCTCTAACAGGAATACGGTTTTAAGATGTGTTGTGGGATTTTAGGCCAGGGGGTGCAGAAAGCCCTTTCGCTGGATTTGAGCCCATATGAAGGAGAGAAACCACATTTGGTTGTGGTGAGGTTTATTTTAAAACGAGGCCAAACTAATGTGGAAATAGAAATTCGGGAGTTTGAGGGAGGAGGTGAGTTGATGACCAAATATAATGTGTGTTTTGTTTATAAATAAATTGTTGCATATTTAATATTTAGTCGTTCTGTAACAAATTTCGTCTTCAGACTAACAATCAAAGCATAATCTCGTTCTAGAAGTCTTGTACATTTTATTTGAAATTGAATTGATCAGTTCTATCTAAACATGTTGGAAAAATTTAATTTGTCACAAATGCTTTAAACTTAATTATGTTGTGAGTCCAAATAATGATAAAATATTTACTTGTAGTTGTCGAGTAGTTTTGCATGATTAAAGATAATTTCCTCTGAATAATATTTTTGCAGTAAAGATTGGTCAAACATTTTGTCAATCACTGGAAATTTATTGTAGATTGGTTGAGTTGTAATTTGACACAAACAACATAAAAAATGTTTTATTTATGGCTTGGGAAAATCTGAGATATCACCTTATTCTTAAACTTAGTTATTATTATAGCTACAAACTTTATTTAACAAAACCTGTTATTTAAAGTGTCAAATGTAATATTAACATTTTCTTATTCATTAAGCATCTTTTGCTCTATAATAACCTCTTTATAGAATGAATTCTTTGAACAATACATACTTATTTAAAAATTAAAATTTTATTTCTGAAATTCATAATCCATTTGAGTTTTGATCTTGAACAAGGTGATTCAGGACACCTTGAGCTCAATCATGTAACCTCCTTTATCTCATTGTCAAACCTTCTCCAAAATGTTATCTCTAAAATTTCAAGTGATTTGAGAACTTCTCGGTATTTGCAATTTTAGGGCAATTCAGATGCCAGTGTAAAATATGGAACTGTGAATCATATCCATTATTTGAGAATAAGCATTTGTATTACAATGGGCTTTATGCATTATGAGTTTATGGACACATAAAATCTGTAGCACATAACAATATTAATAATAATAATATTAATGTGTTTATTTATAAAGCATCATAAGCGTAAGCATTGGGAGTGCTCGACCATATGTGTAGTGCAGTCTAGTTAATTTATTGACACATTTTATTCTGTTTGATAACATGATCTATGAAATGCCCAATAAATTTAAGTGATAATTGCATTCAGTTCGAGCCACAGGGCTATTGTGCCTTCTTGGGGTTGGTGTGGGTCTGTGTACCTTCCTGGCTTACAAGTTGTGTTCTCAACTCCATCTCAAGTATTTTGCATCATCCTCAGTGGACAAAAATTCATTAAAACTTTCTTGTGTTCCTGGCCTGAATGCACAGGTTGGATCTTCTTTGCATTGCTAATTATTTTCAGTGTTTGCACTTGCTTCAAAGAGAGGTAAACTTTCATTTGCATTTCTAATGCTACTTTTTGTTGCAAATTTCAAACCTTAGAATAAATGCTTAGAAAAACCTATTTGACTTTGATTTTGCCATTGACATTATTTTTGATACCTTCAAATTCCTGCTTTCTAATAATTTACTATTATTTACTAATTAACTTCAATCATTGATGATAATATGATTTTCTTTAACCATATAAGTGTGTTTCATAATGTTCGGAGATATTCTAAACTAAAAAGTCTCATGACTAACTACGTCTAGGTTCTTGATTCTGGCATTTCACTTGGTATCAAAAAGATAAAGAAGCCAGGAGTTCTACACAGGAGCCAACTTTTCGAACCTCAACAATTTCCTCAAGTTTGGAGGAGGAGGATAATTGACTGGCTTGCAAGATCAACTTTTCCTTTAGAACAAGCTGAATCAAGCAACGAGGATGATGAAAATGATGAAACAGTCAACGAGGATGATCAAGTAACACACAGATTGAGGAGGGTGAAGAAATTTGATCCAATGATGGCTTCTATGCAGTCTGGCTGGAGCAGTGGGTTTGTCTCAAATCCAGATAATGCTGAACTAAGCTGCAACAACAATTCTCTTCTTCACGAGGGGAGCAAGGATTGGCAGAGCTGTGAAAATGAAGATGAATTAATGGACGGAATTGAGGAGGAGAGCGAGGGACTGGGATCTTTCAATTCCGATCGTTCGCAACTCGGACGCGACAATGGTCTCGCGAGCATCCGCGATCATTTAAGAAAGAACACCGACAAGTCCGTGAGACCAAATTCAGGCCGTTCCTTATCATCCACTTCCAGTTACATTCAAGCAGGTCATCGTCAAGGCATGAGAAGAAATTGCTATAGCTTTGCTTCACATAAGGTCAGCTTCCGTACTTCACACTTCATTCTGCAATCAATCAATTATTAATGCACTTTCATTCTCGTTCAGTCCGGCGATTCGTCCCTCTACGACTACAGAGAGTCGCTCGTCAGCAAAGGCTTCAGTGTCGATCTGGGTGAAAATCTGGAGGCAGTGATGCTGTCCAATAGCCATGAATTCACCGCTAGTGATCATCTGAGTGTTGGAGAACAGGACCACGGTGCTGTTGACCATATGGATTGGTTGCAATATGAGCTGACAAAGATTCAAATGGATATTGATTGTCTCAATCAAAAATTTGATGATCTTTGCCAACCAAAGGCTGATGAGCCAACCAGCGAGGTTAATTAGTGAAATGGTTATTGTATCATAAGATATAGTGAAAGATAATCACATTAAATTGTGTAACCCAATCTTCAGATAACTTGTTATTGTGTCTAAATTCCAATTCATTTCGGTGATTAATGCAACAATAGTTGCTACCATACCTACTGCTTCACTATTGTTATTATCATTATCATCTCCTTGAAGATTGTCTGCATTGAATGCTCTAGCATGAATCTACACTGAACATTCATAGCTTGAAGCTGATATTTCTCCTTATAAGTGCTGCTCGTAACATCCTTGAATGCTTTCTTGTGGAGATTCACTGAAAGTTCAACGCATTCCTATGTTGCTTGTCGTGGGTTTTTTAAGCTTTTCTGCAAAGTTACTCTGTTCTACTCAACTCTTTATTTTATGTAAAAACGAGAAATTGTTCTTGAATTTTAGTTAATTGACACTTTATTTGTTAACAGCATCAGAATCTTGAAGATTTTTTGACTGAGAAATCTCAAAATGCTCGTCCTCGAAGTGCAAGTGTGGAATCATCAGATTCGATGTGCTCCCCTCACGAGGGTACCCCCGACATTGAAACGTTCGACTTTATTTGGGACTATCACTCGGACCTGGGGGCCGTCGAACAACCTTCTTTCATCTCCGCTCGACCGGGGGGAAATTCCTTCGAAGGCAGAACCACCGTGGAGAATGTTGGAAAATTTGGAATGAGTTGTGATGTTATCAATGAGGAGGAATACAATGATGATTTTGATCTTCTGACTCAAGAAAATGGAGACGCATCCGAAGGAGCTGCTTTGAAGACACGAAGAGAAAGTATCGTGTTATTCTACTTTGATGACGACATCGACGACAACATCATCGGAGAGCTCGAGAGGTCTCGTAGCATCTCCAACATACCCACAACGAATCATCCTAACTGCAATAATCTGCTCCTATCCAATAAAAGTTCTCCGAAAAGTTCTTCAAGTAAGGAACTTCAAAGACCGAGTCTGCTCACCTCATTGGAAAAGGATACATTTAAGAGGCTTTTTAAACCCGTTTCGCCAAGAAATTTGAGGAAATCGAAGGCTGAACAGAGCAGTGTTGAGAGCAACAACAACAAGGTGTGTCAAATTGAAAGAATTTTCAGTTGTGAAGATAGAAGAATTGTAGGAGATGAGAAAAAATTGTTTGAACATCTCGAATGCGATCTGCATGTGGACGTCACCCAAATTTCGAGCATACGAAAGGTTAACATTCAAATGATGCTTTAATAGAAGTCCTCGTGGGTTTCGTTGAATGCATATTTTGTATTTTATTGTTTGCGAATGGCTTATTTGCCTCTTGTACGATGCAGATGATTTCCAGTAAGATTGAAGCTGATGTTTTACTAAGTTTACAAGGTCTTGTAGCCAATAATCAACGTATCAGTGATTGCTAATACATTGCTAAGAGTGCATTGAATTGCAGGGTTACAGCAAGATATTTGACATGTGGGGATCTGGTAATGTCCGGAGTTTCAGGTCAGAAAGGTTTTCCATTCTCGGACCGATCACTTTCCAAGTGTTGCTTCATGGTTTTCCAATTTTATCAGACATTGGTGGAAACTTCCAGAATGCTGTGCAGGTTTGCATCTGATGAATTAAATTGAAATTTGTATCAAAGTCTCAAGAAGACACCTTTATGTATTTATGCTGCAACACGATATAATTCTAATTTCATTCTCAGTATTTGGTGGCAGCCATTGACAATGGCCACCATTATTTGATGGAGTGGAAGTACAAAGGGTTTCTGTGGGCTCCAAAGAATGAAGTACTTTTTAAACTCATCAACAGCTTGAGAATCTTCTGTGAACAAGTTGGTTCTTTTACTGATTTTTTTGATGCAAGCAATGCCACTAAGACACTTTATGAATGTGATGATTATTTAGAGCATATTACAAAACATTGTGAAAACTTACGACAGTTAATTAAACAATTAAAAAGTCGATTAAAATGTTGATTGCTTAACCATTGCTGCTCACTATTCAGGAAATTCATTAAAATTTCTCAGGTCGGTGCTTTGAGGAAGATGACAAAGAAGTGCAGAGAGCAGTACTTGGCTTCACTGCTCAACCACACCACCGACATGGAAGTCCATCTCGTCGAAGCTCTGAAAATTGTCACCATGCTCAAGGTCATTTCATCTTCAAAGGTCGTTCACAAGCAGACGACCTTGGAAGAACGATTTGGTCCTTCGTATGCCACTCCTGAACTTATTTTTAAGAATTTAATCAACGTCGTTGAGGATGGGACCATCTTTGAAGATGTAAGTACTCTTTTTATCTTTAAGAAAATTTGAAAAATTTGGTAATTACTCTTTTAGTTGATAAAGGCGATGTCGGTGATTATGATTGTGCAATTTTCAGATTCAACTGTCCCTGTTTAGCACCATCCTGAGCATAAACATTGAAGTTCTCAGCCCCGGTCGTTGGGGCTCGGAAGGATTCGCGAGGTCGTACCCCGTGATGGCGGTGCGAGACTCGAACAGGTGGGATAAGATAAGCCTCATTGAAGACGATCCTTCTTTCTTGTACTGCCTACCTGCACTGCACAGTGACGAATAAAGTGCTTCTCTGAAGACGTGTTTGACTTAATGACTCGCTTACTCTTTTATAGTCACCTCTCCAGTCACTCAACCAAGATTGTTGCCATATTTATTAACGTTTTTATTCTGACTGACGTCATCAATTTGCAATACTTTGTTGCTTTCGGCCCTGTTTTGCCAAACGTCTAACTTTGGTTTCTAGGGTTTTGGTTTCTAGTTGTATTTGTTGACGTCTGTAGGTGTTGTTGTTGTTGTTGTTGTTTGACCAGCACGGATGGCACTGCAGATGAAATTGAAAGATTTTTTTGCTCCACCACGTTCAGCAATATGGAAGATATTACTTAAGATTAGTTTTAGATGGATAAGATTGATTTGTCGATCGTGATGTTTTGTGTATTTTTGCACAATTCCATGAATCATAACTTTCTTCCAAGGTCTGATTTGGCAGAGGATTTCAACCTTTCGATGTTTCAGTGTTTTCATGAAATCTTCTGCCTTTTCGAGCCGATACCTACGATACGGACATCTTTCAATTTATGTTGGTTGCTGCTGGTGTTGCCATGATTCATTAAAATCATGTTAGGCTGCAGTTGTTGTTGAATGTATCATTCTGTCGTTTGTTTATTCATTAATTCATTCATTCATCCATACTTTCATTAATACTCTCAAACTTGAAGATGAGCAAGAGAGTGTAGTTTTTACCTGAAAGTGCCTGTAGTTTAAACAAGATTTACGAAGTTCGGTTTACATTTTTAAAATTGCTTTTGTTGTTTATGTTGTAGTCGTCGATTCTCAATGGGTGATCACTTTGGAAACTGCTTGGTGGTAACTTATGATTTCCTAGCAGTATTATTCAATCTGTCGAATACAAAATTAGATTTGCTGCATGTGTTTTTAAACGTGATCCAACTAGCTTGTGAATTGGCGTTAGTAACCATAACCAGTGCTTCTTCATTTCATACTTTTTGAGAAACACGATGAAATCATTCTACTTTTACACAAATCTTAGGCCTCGCTTGTTTGTGGAAGGTTGAGAGTGCTTATCATCAGGTTATTTAACATAGGATATCTTTGAAATCTTTGGTGTAATAATGCTGGTCAGGTAGTTCCTCAGTAGTTTTGTGGAAGACTGATCGAATGTTAGTCCAAAGAAGTGTTGCTGATGAGCTCCCAACGAACTGAAAATTTATTTCAGTAGACGTCGAAACTGTTATGCTAATTAGCGAGTCGATGTGGGTGGGATGTCGATGATCGTCGACGAGGCGTAAGGCACGTGGTCTGTGAAACTGCGCAGCATTGAATGGGGTCCCGTTCCATGTTTTTGTCGTAATTGATGTCCCAGATCCCTTCCCAGTGGAGTTGATGTTTTCGAAATATGGCATCGTTTTGTTTTTGAGGCAAGCGACTAAAGTTCATTGCGATGATCATCATCATCATCGAGATCAAGCGCAACCGATCGGCTCAGCAATCAAACACGTGAGATTCGCTACGTGTTTCAAACAAACCAAATCGTCATTCGAATTGTAAACTGTTTAGGCTTACCACGGAAAGCAAGCGTTTAGTAGATTTCGCGTTAATTTTCTGAGTCTAAACACTTTCGACTCAACTCTCGTGATGCTTTTGAAGCGATTTTAGTTTCACCTGAATTCAAATTGCCGTCCTGTGCATTACTCGCTGTTCATAAATCGAGTCTCCTAACGTGCTTCTCAATCGAGGGTTAGCTCTTGTGACTATGCCGAGTCAGGACTGACTGAACAATGGGGATTCATTCACATGCAGCACACGAAAGGTTCAAAGAACATCCTGTGCGCATCGTACAATAAAGAGTCGTCGTTAACACGCTGGTTGTGCTCTGTATATCCATCTGATGCTATCAAGTGAGACTCCTCCAGTTTGTGGCTGAAAATCTTTCTCGATTTTTAATGTTTCGAGTATTTTGCTGATTTGCATATTGAGGACCCGAGTTTCGCACCTAAATGTGAGTCCAATTCCACAATTTTACAACTATCAAGTGTATAACTTATTCAATTGTCATTAGCAATCTGAATCGTTACTTGCTGAACACTTTTTAAACACAATGTCTGATATGTCTGTTAAAAAAGCCATCGGCTTTGTTTCCTTCTCCTATTTCTAATAAATTGAGACCTGTGCTACGCTCATTTGATGTGTAAGCACACAATCTAAAATTGATGTCAAAATTTTTACACTTGTGATAAATTTTAGTTTAATCAATATAACAACCAGGGATTTTTTTTATGAAGTGCTTGAATTTTTATTGACTGCACGATAATCTTAGGCGACCGAAATTCGTTATAATTTATTGTGTAAGATTTGCTTTTACATGTTAACTTAAAAACTATTATGTTCTCCAATAAGACGCAAAAAATTGAAATGTTTCAGTTCTAAGCAGGAATATCTAAGATAATATCTTTAGGCCTATTTTGGCAGCATGGTTGAACATGATGATGCTAGACAGCGGAAGCAACTACTCCGACGAATAAATGATGGAAGCAATGATGATGATGATGATGTCTGTTGGGCAGGTTAGGTCGATGACTCATCGAGATGTTTTCAGTGCGCTGCAATTTGTTCCTGATCTCGCTTGAAGATTGAGAAGGCAAATGACGTTTGGATTGAAAGGTCTTACGTCCTTCTACTTATTATTTACTAATATTTACGTCCACGTGAAGGAAAGAAGACTTCGTAGCATGATTCTGAATGTTTGAAGGCTGTGAGCACCTGAGACATTGTTTCATAAGACAGCAGGCATTTACATGCATTTACTTTTTGACTGTCTGGACTCTTTCTTTTGATCTCTTTAGCAACGGCCAGGTAGGCCAGCATGGGTTTAAATGATTACACAAAGCTTAAGAATTAAACTCACTTTTATTTCTAGAAACATGTTCCTGCCAATTCAACACGACACCAAACGCTCGGGAAAAATTGAAGAAAAGCAGAAATTCATGTGGGAGCAGCTCCATTCTCGCATGGATCAGCGTCACAAGGAATGGAAAAACGAGATGGAAGAACTAAGAAGAAATTTTTTTAGGGGTACCTCACTCTCGCCAACCAACACCCTTCAGAGAAGCACTTCGCTGAACTTTCAGTCTCTCTCGCCAACTGACTTTGCGACCTCACCAATCTCAACCTCCCCCACTCCTTTCTACCACGAGTTCGATGTGAAGCTCTTCAAACCTGATGAAATTACCGTTCTAACCCGTGGAAACAAGTTGATGTTGCAAGCCTCTCACAAAGAATTGAGTGAGTTTTTAAATTGAACGAATCCATTAATCAACAATCTTAGCTCATTACGTTCTAATCTCAGATCTGAACAAATCAGTGAGTAGAGAATTCAAGCGCGAAATAGACGTTCCTCCGTTGGTGGACCCTCGTTCACTCCGATGTTCCTTAACTTCGGATGGAAGGCTCGTAATAACCACTCAACGAGATTCGTTCACACCACAATCTAATAACACCAACAACGATCTACCACTTCTACGACAACAACAACAACAACATTCACCAATTTCATCTCAAGAGCCATCTGAACTCTCTCTAACCCGCGACGAATGTGATAGTCTCGAAAGCAATTCGGATGAGACCTATGCGAAAAATGAGTGGACCACTCCATTGCCAGATGTTGTCGACAACCACTCCATTTACTCCGAAGCAGACACGACAACGTCCAGCAAGTCACCACCGAAATGCGACAGCAGTCGTAGAATCAACCTCGACGCGAGCATAAAATCCATCCATTGCGAGGGTCGACCTTTCAACGTCAACATTAACCTCGGCAGAAGCATCGAACCAACTCAACTAAAGATCGATGCAATCGATAGGATCCTTCTCGTGCGCGTGTTCATGTACGATAGTTTTGGCCACACGGGCGTTTGGAAGGTGTACCTGCCGCGTGACCTTGACCCTTCTGACGTGGCGGCCCAACTTACCGATGAGGGTCACTTAATTCTCGAAGAAGCCTTCCAATCATCTTGAAATTTTTTTCTTTTATAGACGACATTTTACATTTAAACACATTTAATTCTGAAACATAAAACCGAGGCACAAGCGCTAAATGAAGATGTTTGTTTATATTTTCACGTGATTTTTAGCTGGCCTTTGAGTTCTTCAGGGTCAAAACATGGGTGGATTTAAACTCTTCCCCTCTCACCTGTGGGGGGGATTTCTCCCGTGGTGGAGTGAAACGAACAGGCTGAAAATAATTCACAAATTAAAAAAAATTGTTTCTTATTATTCCAATTAGCTTTTAGTCAACCAACTTCCGGAACTTTTGGTTGTTTCTGAGCAGCAGACTGGATTTCTTTCTGGAACCACAACTTGCGAACATTCCTCGTTGTTTTTGCCGAAATGATTTCAGGTTGAGAGTCCGCTTCCCTAACGACGTCCTGTCGAGATACGGGATCGTTCTCGAAAACTCCAGACTCTGAAGCCTTATGGGAAAGAAAATGTAAAAACATGCATTCTCATTGTTAGGCCTAGGATTGCTAATTAGGACTTTACCGGTTTGATGTGTTGGTGCTGCGATGGTGTGGGATTGTTCTCGAAGACTGACGGTCCGTGCGCCAACTCGATAACGGCTTGCTTACTTTTCGATTGATCACAGTTTTGAGGTTTATTCCAGAATCCAACCATGCTCTTGGCAAATCCTCTCTTATGGATAACCTCTTCACAAACATCCTCCTCACGTGCTACATCGTCGCGTTTCACGGGCTCATTTTCAGCCACGATCTTTTCTTCTCTGGAATCTTCGCACAACTTGATCGGCTCTTTTCTCACACTCGTGTCCTGTTTCCTTGAAATGAGCTGCTGTTTTAGGAAACTTGTCTGACCCTTCAATGGCAATTGATCTTCTACCCTCTGATCTTCTCTGACAACATCGTCTCTCTTTGGAGAAGGATCGTTTTCAGCTATGCATCCTCCGTCTTCATTTATTATTATTTTTCTTTCCTGGTTATCGTCTTTAATCGTCGTTGACAACGAGCCAGTATTCCATTGGTTTGTCAAATTTTTTGCCCACCCCTTCCTGACAATTTCAAGATCGGAAGAAGATTCGTCTGACCTAACTACGTTGTCTCTCACAATGGGGACGCTTTCCGCTATACAGCCTGCATCGGCATCAATCGTAATGCTTTTCCTATTCGGAACGTAAGTCTCGTCGCTCTTTTCGGTCCACTGATTCAAAAGTTTCTTGGTCATTCCTTTGACTGACTTAGATATTTCAGCCCCCTCTTCATTGTCTTGTTTCACGACTGAGTTTGCACCTGTAGTCCATTTCTTCAATAAGTTCTGAGTGGTGCCCTTCGAAACCATCGATTCAGACGACTGGTTATCAGACTCACGGACGACGTCTTCTCTGGTGGAAGGTTGGTTCTCTGCTATGTGTCCATCACTTTGGGAAATGACGATTTCTTTCTTCGACGGCCCGCTTTGTTTCTGGGTCGTCCATTGGTTCAACAAAGCTTTTGTGGTTCCTTTCTTGACGACGTCAGTAGAAATAACGTCGTCGTTTTCTTTCAAGACATCAGCTCGCGTGATCGGTTCACTTTCTGCCACGAAACCATCATCCTCGTTTATTTTTATAGGAGCTTTACTGACTTCTACAACGTCCGTCTTCATGTTCTTCCACTGGCTCACCAAAGATTTTGTAATACCCTGTTTTACGGGAACGCTTTCTAGAGTTTCTTCGGCTTTCACCACATCAGAGCGTTCTATTGGTTGATTTTCGGACACATGACCATCGGAATCCGAAATAACGACAGGCTTGCTATCTTTTTTAAACGTCTCCGCCTGTAGATTATTCCACTTCCCGAGCAAACACTTGGTGGTGCCTTGTTGAACGATAGCTAAATGATCAACACTGTCGCTTTCTCTCGCCATGTCTGCTTTTGTTTCAGGGTCATTTTCCGCTGTTACCCCATCTTTGTCATCGATGATAACCAGAGTTTTGGACTTTGGAGATGACGTATTGCTTGTTTGCTGCCACTTGTTGAGCATGAGAGATGTGAATCCTTTCCCCACATGTTCTTCTTCTTGCACATCAACGGCTCTCACGACGTCATCTCTTGCCACTGGTTCGTTCTCGAGGCAACGACCATCTTCTTCGTTTATAATTATTTTTTTTGGCTCTGCTTTGTATTCCGTCTCATTTTGTGATTTCCATTTATTTAGCAGCGACTTCGTGGTTCCTTTTTGCACGAATTGCAAAGGATCAAGAATTCCATCCTCCCTTTCAACGTCGTCTCTTTGGATAGGCTCGTTTTCTGCCACTGATCCATCCTGGTCGGAAATAACAACCGGTGCTTTTGGAGATTGCACCTTATGGTCAGGTATGTTAGTCCATTGGCTGAGAAGTTGTTTTGCAAGCCCTTTCTCAACTGTCGGTGCATCGATTGTGACGTCAGACTTTATGACGTCATTTCTCTCAATTGGCTCGTTTTCAGCGACACTCCCGTCTTCGTCACGAATTTCAATTCTTTTTCTTGACGATGTTGAACTCATAAAGACATCTTGAGACTTCCATTTATCCAGCATTTGTTTTGTGTAACCTTTCTCGATATCTAACTTCTCCTTATCAGTCTGTAGTTCCGAATCGACGTTGCTCAGAAGTTGAGTCATGATTTGCTTGGTCGAGCCTTTCTCAATTAAATCATCAGGCACCTTTACAGTTTGATGAATTTCCTGATTGATTTCAGGGAGAGATTCATTTTCTTTTTCTTCCTCGTCAACAACCACGATGAGTCTCTTTTTCTTTTGAGCAAAATCCGATGGCTGATTCTGCCATTTGTCCAGAACGTTCTTTGTTCCGGGTGGGAAGTTTTCCCTGAAGTCTCCTTGCACATCCTCTCCCGCCTTATTATCTTTTGTTAGGACCACTGGGGCATCCGACTTGTTTGCTTCAACTTTTTGACTCTCCGGAGCATCGTTCTTAAGCGTTTGAGAATTGTTGATTGGACTTTCTTTTGTTGATTCTGCAGCTGCGCAATTTTCTTGTGACCCTGAGTTTACCAAATTTTCAGAATTTTCGCTAGTATTTTCTGTCGAAATATTTGAACTGACCTTTCCCAAACTTTTAGGCACCGTGGCAGTAAAGTTTTGTAAATCTTTAATGAAGGCCGAAGCAGAATTGGAGATGCTTGGAATTTCAAACGTTGTTTCGCTTCGTTTGTTTTGTTCCAACAACTTCTTTATTCTTGCCAGGGAATCCTTAGCATCTTCAGTCTGAGAAGGGAGTCCTTCGTTTGCAGATTTGATCGTTGTTGCTGAACTTTCCTTCGCCGGTTCAGTAATCACAGGTTCGACGTTACTGCCAGATGCAGTCAAATCGACGATTTTATTTGGCGTGGCGTCTTCTCTAGCACTACTTTTCTGATTCAGCAAAAGTTTGTCGCAGGACTGATGATCCTTTTTTTCCATGTCTTTATCGATTTTCTTCTCTTCAGCATTCGCAGAGTTCTCAGGTTGTTTCTCACTTCCTTGAGATTCTTGTTGCAATTTCTGAGTTGCGAGAACTTGTCTTGCACGTCTCTCTGGCAAATTAATTTCGATCGGTTTCTTAGGTCTGACGAGTGTTGGGGCAGATTGCTTGTACTTAACGTATCTCCATTGGTCGTAGAGAGTTTTGTCGATTCCTTTGTCAATGAGAACTTCATTGTATGCTCCTTTCGTAACTGCGAGGATGATGTCGTCCAAGGATTCATCCGGGTGATCACTTTTCCATTGCAAAACCATGGCTTTTGCTAAACCTTTTTGAAGGCTGTCTAGATCAACTACTTCTTCGGCATTCGGTTCTGTTCTAACTGACTCCGGATCGTTCGATGCATTCGTAATCTGCGTTAATGAAATAATTCCCCATGTAAAATACGAAATCTTAGCGGACATCTCGAACGAAATACATATCAATGTTAAGAGTTCTCTAGAATACAAAATTAAATGAATGAGCATACTTGAGCAGGATCAGACATGTTCTCCAAACTCCGGCGTTTTCGAATATTGAAACTTCCCAAGATTTCAAAGTACACACGTATCTCAGAATGAAGCTCAAACTCTTGAACTAGTAGACAACAATGCTCACACGCAGTTCAGCAGCTTAAAGAAGCATGAAGCAATGCAGCTGAGCACTGCAGACTCAATCATGCTCCATCAGTTATTAGAGTTTCAGGTATCACACCTGCCCCAAAATTTTGGTGGTGCTTCTCAGTCATCTTACTTAATAAAATTACTCGGTAAAATCATGAGGATGACCAGGACTCCCCAACCTTCGATCCGTGCGTTCTTCCGCTTCATGGAATTCCATCCCACGCCCGCACAACTAAGAATTCCAAGAACTCACCTAACAACGCATTTATTGAAATGATGCATTTATTGATTTATTGAAATAATGCAGAAATAAATGACACCTGATTATTTAGTTTAGACTTTAGAGCATGCACCTCATAGAGGAATCCATTGAGATAAAGAAAAAGTCCAATCAATGATAAAAGTCAATTTTAACCAACGTATTTACCCTGGACTAACATATGACGTCACCAATGACATCAGAATAAACCAGAAACAGGAGGAGGAAGGCTATTGGCCCATGCACTTGATAGTCAATGTTAAAATACATATTAATCATTATTAAATACATATTACTTCAAAAGGCAAACTTAGCATCGTTTTTGCCTGCTTCAGCAAATTGAAAGGACATCAATAAAAATACTGATGATGACAATGAACGATGATGGTAACATCACAATAGAAGAAACTATTTGAACATACAAAGACATATTTGAACATACAAAGACATATTTGAACATACAAGGATATATTTGAACATACAAAGACATATTTGAACATACAAAGACATATTTGAACATACAAGGACATATTTGAACATACAAAGACGTATTTGAACATACAAAGACATATTTGAACATACAAAGACATATTTGAACATACAAGGACATATTTGAACATACAAAGACGTATTTGAACATACAAAGACGTATTTGAACATACAAGGACATATTTGAACATACAAAGACATATTTGAACATACAAGGACATATTTGAACATACAAAGACGTATTTGAACATACAAAGACATATTCGAATATACAAAGACATATTTGAACATACAAGGACATATTCGAACATACAAAGTTAAATGAACATATTAGGTGCCAAACAACACCAAAGAAGCGACCTTCTCCCTTCAAAATTATACAAAATTGAATTGATTTACTGAATTATTATTGAATCCATTTAAACTTATTACACCCAAGAATTGGATGGAATGAAGATTTTATTTGGCTGAGCACTGATTTGCATTGGGATTGACACTATGGGGGATGATGATGATGAAAATGCAGCTGAAGCTACAATGATTGCATTAATAGGCATGGTCGAGTCTGCAGAACGTCTCGCCTCGGGAAATGAGGGCAACACCGTTGGACGGAGACCAGACGTGGTTGGCAACGATGGGTAACAGCAGGGGAAGATGTTTGCATTGTTCTGCCTCTGAGAAATACACAACGATGATGACGATGGCAGTGCTCTAAATGGAAAAAGATGCTGAGATGTGGAGGAGGAAAGAGAGTATCCAGGCTTTGGAAGAGTGTTGGAAACAAACAAGTTGCGTGTGTCGTGAATCCGCTGAGGCGATCTGTGATTTTGGGTGGAGGGCTGGACAGGCGTCTTTGGCATTGGAAGTACCTATGAGATTGAGTTGAAAATTAATGAAAGAAAAATGTATACTCACTAAATAATCATTAATCACCACAACTGGCAAAGGTTTGTGGCATCCACTTGGCCCTACAAGTAACATAAAAACATTCAACAAACCAGCAAATAGCAAGCTATTAACTTTGCAAACCTTCACTCAAAGGTGCCTCCACAAATCTGACCTTCTTTAACCTTCCTTCCAGCTCAGCAATACATGAATCTAAACTCTCCATGCTTGATTTTCTACAACAGGAATTTAATATCTTATGTCACGGTCTCCGAGGATGGAAAAGTTTGGAGAGCCACAAACTTTGGAGGTTCTACCATGAAGTCAGATTTCCTTAAACCTCTCACTTTCATTTCTTCATGTAACTCATGGAATGACCACAACTTTTTCAACACCTGAAGGGATTAGAAAGGTGTAATATTTATGTTGATTATGCGTGGATATACAAATATGTGTATAAGGGAAACATTATTTGAAATTTGTGCGAGTAGAATCAACCAATCGATTGAATGAACATTCGCTTAAGAAAAAAGATCAAAAATCAACTTACAATGGCAGCTAGCTGGCTTGCACGAATTCCGAAGCTAGTCGGAGAGAGGACGATGTTTGTGAGTTGTTTTATTCCACCCGTGATGAACACATTTCTGTTCCATGAAGACAACACATTTGAATTTGGCTTTGGTCTTTATTAAACAATAATGTGATATCTACTAAAACTTTAACAATTAATAATGCTATAATTAATAAAACTTTACTAATTATGAATTCTGTATTTAATAACACTGTCCCTAATATTACATATTTCTAAATAAATACATATTGCTAAAACTGAATTCTTAAAACACACATTTTTAAGCAGAAAATTTGCCACCGATTTTAAAAAAATGTTTTAGTTGATAACAACAGGAAGATTCAATTACATTTCGTTTTAAATAACTGATATAAAATGTTATTGGATAACAACCTGGCAAAAGCTACATTTAAACCAATGCATTCAAAGATGGTAGCTGATAGAAAATTTTGAATGTCAGCCGAATAAGGGCATTCATCTTTATTTGGTAGAGGTCTGCTCAAAAGATGATCCATAATCACCCCACCTAAGAATAAAAGTTAGAAAAATAAAGCAATTAACATAAAATACCAAAAAGTAAATAGTGATTTAGTACATTGTTGATTTTTTTTACACTTTAATTATCAATTTTATTTATCTTCATAATTATCACATCAATACAATCTTTTTATAAAATTATAGCCCATTGTTGTTATTACTAATAAATTATTGTTAATAATTAAAATTAAGATTTAATTAATTGTAAAATTAAGATAATGTGATTATCTCTAACAATGCAATCCAATTTAACATGTCAGATCAAACTAAAATTGTTATTGAGGCCAAAATGTTGAAAAATAATTGTTGATAAGTAATTCATTGGAATCTAAAAATAAATTCATCGCAAGCGATAAATGAACCGATGACATTCTGGTTCACATGATCAGTGATAAGAATCTTGAGAACAACAGAAGCAGCAAGAACCACTTTATCTGAAAGCATCGTCAAGTTTTGAACAATAACTGGAAGTCCATGGCATTTCCTTAGAGATTCCAAAATGCCTGGTGGAGGCTACAAAAGGTTGAGTAAAGAATCTCTCATATCCGTGACAACAGGCAAAAATTGGTGGTGATATTACCTGTGAAAAGGGAAAGCAAATATTCTGAATTATTCCCAAAGTAGCCTCACAAATGTCAACATTGTTTTTGTGAGTTTGCAACAAGTGGATCAACACTGCCACAACATCAGGTCTCAGCATCAATTTCAACACTTGGGCTGAGTTCTCAGGAACAAAACCTTCACTGAAAAAAGCCAACATAAATATAGAAACTGTAATGAAAATCAATACAAAATAAATTAGTAAGAAATAAATACTCGGTGGATGAGAATTGTATCGACTGCTTCTGATATTTTGAACTTCTTTTGCTTCTAAAGCAGCTGGCAGAGGGACTGTCTGCAAAGGCATTGCATGCTGTGAATTGCATTTACATATACAAGCACTGCATGAACAAGTGCATTACCTGCATGTATGAATCAATGCATTATATGTAGTAGCAGTGCTATTCATCTTAGTTATGCAACAGATTTTAATCAAATAAATAAATAAATAAATGCAAAAACTCTCAAAAATTCTTAACTCTTAAAATCTTAAAATTTCTCTTAACTCCATAAAATCCAACATGTTTTTACATTTGTGTTCATAACAAAAGCTGCATGTAATGCATATTTATAGTATTTCCAAAATGTACTTTCAAGCAGATTACTTTGCACAAAGTTTTATTGAATAACAAACTTTAATGAATTACATTTGGTGTAAGTCATTGCTATCAGGCTGAAATAAATTTTTATTGGTGAATGCGTGATGAAGCATTCTTCCAGGGAAATAAGTTAAGAAAACTTGAGCAAACTTTTGCAAGTTTTTGTTCTTTGTTAAAATTTTGTTGCACTTTGTTGAAATTCATTAAAGTTTTCTGATAAATTACATTCAAATTAATAAAAAATAAGGAGTACTTACATACATATGCCTTGCATGTATTCATGTGACTAAGATTTATTTGTGTGATTTTCATATGTTTACTATATGTGCTTATAATATTTGTGCTATAATTAAAGTCATATAATGTTGGATCAGTTGTTCATGAAGTTAAAAAACTCAGATCTTCAGACCAAGAATTGATTTCTTTCTGTCTGATCTCCTCCCTAGAGATCTGCTCCTCAATGGTCCATCAAAGCAGCAATCCTCTAAATTGTAACTAAGGTTCCTTATGATGCAGAGACAATTTTCAATAGATTTTTCATCAACGTCGCAATGTTTGCTCGACCAAGAAACGAAGGACAACAAAGAATTGGTGAGACCCCCGTGCCGATGCAACTTGGCCCTGGATTCTCTACCGCTCGAGCTAACGTTCCTAAATTGTATTGGTAAAAAATTAATGTTGCCAGATTGTTATGCCAGTCACTCAAACCTGAGAACACCGGTGGCATGTCTGAAATTAGAGAAACTCAATTTGTGAGGAGGTTGTGAGGTATCTGTGGAAATGCAGCAGAATAGGGGCATGATGATGTAGTTGAATAGCACATCCAAACTTTTTTGCAATATCTCATCTTTCAATGCCTGAAAATAAAAGTAAAAATGAAGGATGTCTAATGGATTTCCTTTGCTTTTTTTTTATACATTTCTGCTAAATTTAGTTGAAATTTGAAAAACTTGCAAAGAAAAATTTCAAGTGCTTTGAGCAATGAAAACACTCACAGGACACGAGGAGAGATTCCAGAGAAGTCCTGATGCCACCTCAATGACTGAATGACTATGTGAAGTTTTAATGACTTCCACTAGAATTCGAATGCCATCATTCCTCATTATTTCAACCTGTCAAAAATTATCACCATGAAATTTTGTTTCATTCAAAAGAGATTAATATAATTGTAGTTCATAAAAAATTAAACCACACAACTAATCCATCCTTCTTTTCTGTTTAATATTAAGGAAGGAATAATAACACAACCTTATTAAAATCATTTGCTTTTCCACAGGAAAGGTTCCTTAACGCCCCCAAGGCACTTCTGACAACTTCGTGGTTTGGATGAAGAAGCATCTCAATCAGGGGTGCAAAAGCTTTCAATTCCCTAAATGAAAAGATCAGCATTAGTCCAATTCAGATAAGGGACCAAGAACTGAAGATCCAATTATAATTAAGTACATGAAATGCGCATTCCAGTTCCAGGTATCACATGTTGGGTTTAAATTAAAAGTATTTAATCCACCTGGCTATCGATTTGACAGAATCATTCCTGAAGGAAAGATGCTGGAGATAGGCTGCTGCATTAAGCTTCACCTCATCATCACAACTTTTTAGATCAGCCACGACTTCACTCAAGTCAGGAAATCTCCAATTCTCATTATCTTTTTAAAAAAATAATGATGGATTACTATGCTCATTAACATAATAATAAAATGATAGTTGTAAGTTATTAAATGGCCATCTTATCAACAATGTAAGAAGGAATTTTTTTAATTATAAAATTAACAAATAAAATTACGTAATAATTACTTTTAGATTATTTTTATATAGTTTGGCATTCTCATCAAAGTTCTTCCAACAAATTAAATCTTAAAAATACATAATCCTTACATGAAATCTGAGCACATGATTTATTCTACAAAAAATAAACATTACAATCACGTTTGCCTGGGATTTGAAGCCCAAAATTATTAACATATAACAAGTATTTTGCATTTGTCATCCACCCACAAATTACGTTTTCAGACATAGTCCAAATCATAACTAATCTCCATACTATTCAAACTCTTACCTTCAACAAGTAGTCAAAAATGTTATGTTTACCTAGGGCATTATTGAAACTGCATTCCTTCTCTGATAGTATAGGAGATCCACTAAAAAAAAAATACTATTTTTAGACAACGGCAATATTTGAAATCTAGCGTTTTGTACCTGCATTCTGACATAGGTACTGTACTTGTTACATTATCCACCACAAAATTCAACGAGCTATTTTGCCACTGGAAATCATCTTGGATTTGATTCATGCCCATGAAAAAAATTGTTCCTATGGCAAATTCTAATTAAATTCGGGCAGGTTTGAGATGTTAAGCTCCTAGCATCATCATCGAATAAAACTTGAATAATGCGCTAGAAGAATTAGCGAGGAATGCTTTATAAATAAACAAATAATTCATATGCGAAGAAATCCTACTTCTTAATTCATCTTTTGCCTAAATAGCTAAATCTGCCTTCTAGCTAAATCTAATAATTTTGAATTGACTAGAAGCACATTACAACATATTATTATTCATACAAATCTAAATTTTCCTTAGTATGTTGTCATTCTTTTACCATATCACAAAACTCATATTTGAAATGTAGGATGGAAAATATTCACTAATTGCGGGACTTTTTTGCAATGAGCTTCTCAAGGAAATCTTGGAATTATTTCATACCTCAAGTAACCATAAATTAAGCATCTATCATAATAAATTAAAAATCTAGCATAAATAATTATGTTAATTCTGCAGGTTTTTTACATCGGATATGTTTGGGGTCAGTAGGTAGATAAAATGACGTCCGTTGAATAACGGCTATTCAAGAAACAGGACTACTTGCTCAATTTCAAAGGTTGTTCTGCAGTACCGAATCAAAGCGCCGGACTAGCCAGACAAATTCATGAATGAATGCTATTATTTGGCTTCCATAATTTCAAGAATCAAAACTTGTGTTTTACCATTGCTTCATTAACTATCTTTGCTTATCAATCTTAATCAAAGTCTCAAGAGAAATTCAATTTTTTTGAGTCGCTTGGATAGAAGGAAAAAAGGTTTTAAGGGTTTGCCTCTTGGAAAAAGCTGAAACTAAATCCTTGTATCTGAGAAGGCAGAGATAGAACAAGAGAACAAGTGTAAGAAGATACGATTAGGTGTCTCGGATGATCCTTTCCTTCTGGGCCCTAACGGGCTGCCAGCAGAGCGGTAAACCTGGAGTGAATGGTTGGATGGCCCACCTGCCAGCCCAAATGGTAGTGAAAGCAGTTCTAAATGGCATTCATATTGTGAAGCCAAAGGATATGGAAACATTGCCGTTTCTTAAGTATTCTAAGATCAGCAGGTTTATTCCACAAATGTGCCGCAAGTGCCGGACGATTTTGTTTATTATGATGAGTTATTATGGATTATCATAAATCATTAATGCCAGGCGTCGGTAGACGAATGATTAAGACTTTGGCTTTGGTGCGACTTCGTTAGGAGTTCAAATTCCGGCCTCTCCCAAGAGCTTTTACAACTAATAACGATTTTATTCCATCAAATGAAAGATTTTGTGATAACTTGGATTCAGACATGGAATAGACGTTCGCATTAAAAAAGTGTCTAAATTTCTTATTAATGATTTACGACATTCCCCGGCTAAACCCCATCTAAAATTTGCCGGGTCACCAAAAAACCGGGGCCGGGGTCCCCGGTCGATTCCTAGTTACGCCCCAGCCATCCCGAATTAATTAAAAATACAAAGCATAAATAAAAGTCCTCATAATAATTTACAATTTCTAAAAATGATATGGTCGTTGCCCTCTCCCCTCACCTTCAATTTCACCTCCCTGGCCCACATAAATCGGATATTTTGCGAACTTCTGTCATAAAAGACTAGTAAATAAATTTAAACAAATCATCTTCTCCGAAGTATTTGAATATTTTAGACTGGCTCAGATACAAATTTCTCCTTTTGAAGTTCCGTTGAAGAGCACTTCTCTTTGGAAGCTTCATGAACAGGGATACTTTTATAGATGATTCAGTTTTCTGGTCTTTGCGTGTAATGCCATGAGAGGCATTCATTGGCCTTCTTACGCCGATCACTGCTGTCTGGACTGGAGCGACTACGAAAGTTCTCAATGCCTTCTTCATATAGCATGCTACCTGCTTTGCACCTGCAAACTTAAACTTTGCGATGCTTGCTTTGGCCTTTTTGAGGGGCTTCTTTACACCGTGTACTTAATATATGGGCATTATAATTTTTTTTGCATAGGTAGACGGAGATTGAAATTTTCGGAACTCGACCGCAGGATCGCAAAGGCTCATTTCTCCCGACAATACCGCGTCTCTCGGCAATGATTTGGTCTCTATGTTTTGTGGATCATTTACACCGGAGACCGACGACCTTCTTCGGTTTTCCTGAAGTGGCCTCTTAAGACTGCTTCTGTCTCCTCATGAGCCAGATCCAGAATGATGCCGCTTCTGTTTCAGCTCGTGCCAGTATGATGGCATCCATGTAAGGCGACACGAGCACCAAATCCGACCTCTTGCCACTTTCTATCAGCACCTGGGGCTGTTGCCTCATCTCTTCTAGGTCTGCTGCGACGGTCCAGTAGTTTGCCTCTGCAAGAATGTCTCGCCTGGGAGTTTGACATCTCATTTTGCAGAGGTGTGCGAAGCCCTCGCTCAAGAAATAAGTCTTTTTTTCATGAAATTTCATTCATATTCAAATTGTACTGCACAAATCTCTTGAAATGTTATTAAGTTTTAATAAAAGCATAAAATAACTGAAACTTTGAGCAAGTATAAGTAACATTTTGTCAGATAACTGGACTCGATGTGAGATTCTTGCAAGTGTTGTGTCCTAATAAAAAGCCTGTGTAACTACATTGGCTTTGCTCACAAAGTAAGCTGGAGTATTTCATGATTCACTACTATCTGATTCAAGGGTCTTAGATTTGAGTTTACTTTGGCATTGAATTGGAAAAATGAATAATGAAGAAATCCACCTCCAAAAATTGTTTTGTTTTTATCTGCAATAGTTACTTTTAACCCTATTAATAAGACTTTTCTCCGCATTTTAACAACATTGCCAGTTCCAACTGCGACCGAAAGATCCTTCTCCTTAAAAAGAATCAAGTCATATATTATTTAAAAATTAAATCCCACGGTCTGTTTGTAAAGTAGAAATAACATGAACGACTCTAAATAAAATATTTAAACCCTTCAAAAGCAATATATAATTATGATTCTGGCAGCTTTTTTCTAATAGCTTTTTGCGAGATACAACTTGAAGAGATGATCTTTCATTACTATTTATCGTTTCTATTTAAACTGGCCCGCATTTCAAAACTCAAACGTAGTAACTAAAAAAGCATAACAAAATAAAAGCAGCAAATTTTGTGTGGCGCTAACATGAACACCTCATGCTCGCATTCGTATGTTCCACTAACATCTTGTTTATGGAGCTTAAGTGATTTAATTAAAGTTTTTTTTTTATGTTCAATATATACGTAAGTGTCATGGGTAGTATTTCATTTCTAATCCGTGAGAATTTTCTAATGAGAATTTTAAAAAAGCCGATTGCATCCAGTTTATTTTTCGCTGCGCTTTATTGACACTCCAACCGTACAAACAATGCCGAAAATCCCTTAGAGGAAGCAGAGGCGGGTTCGATTCGTATGGCTGCCGGTTGATATATGGAGGCACTTATAAATATTTTATTACAATTTCTTCTGCACCTTTAGAAATTTTGGAATTTCAAATTCATCGGCGGCGAGGTGAGCATATCCTTTCGTGAGAAACTCATTATTTAAGCTTTCATTTAAGTATCATTTGGATGATTTAATATTTTGAAGGTGGAAAAGTTAATACAAATAAGTTTTGAAAGTTATAACTAAAATAAATTCTGGTTAGCGATTCTTGACGTTACACGATGATGTATTTCTTGACAGTATTAATATTCGAAAGATGTTAATGCCTATCGAATTTGTAATGAATTTTACTTTAATTCATTCTAGACGAAAGCGATTAAATTATTTGAGTGAGAATTTAGATTAATTATTATGTTAAACATAGTATACTTGTTAAAGTGGTGCCAATTTATCATCATTTGTTTAATGGAGTTAGTTATTTTGGATTTTGGGATAGCTTTTGGTGATAACATTAAATATTACAGTTATTTAGAGAACATTGTGCAGCATTGCTTATTGAGGATAACACTTTGTTTAAATCATGTACTCCTGTAATCACATGCATTGAGAATGCATTTTAAATGCATGGTAATTATGTAGTGCATTTAATCATTCAAGTTTCCAGGTGCTCACTAACTTGGTCTGACATGATTAATTTATTTTGAGCTTTCAATTATTATAATTTTAAAAATTTGTGAGGTGTTTAATTGAAGAGAGGATGATGATAGTGATCCACATCTCTAATAATTTGTTTTCTTCATCTAGAAGCCATAATGCTTAATTTCTGCTCCTTATGAGCTTTTCCTTTTTCTGATTGGATTCTTTATCACTTGTTCTGCAGACGTGGGAAGTCTTTGATGACTATCAGGCAATTGCAGCTGTAATTATCCAGGGTGCATCCATTATATATATGTTTTGTGCTGCATCACCATCTTACTAATGCACTCTTATTTGATTCTTAGGCTCTGTGATTGTTTTATAATTAAGGCTCATTTTGTAGTCTTCATAGCTTTCTCACATCAACATCAGCTTTATGTCTAAACACAAATTATTGATTTAATTTTTCTTAAAACCTGTCGAATTGAAAATTTAATGCTGCAGTTAATCAGGGATCGAGCAATTTAATCTTTGCCCATTGTGAGCCTCGTGTGTCGTACACACGAATGAGATTGCCTTTTTTTGTCGGGATTTTAATTAAAAATTTTATTCTAAGGTTTGTGATCAAATAAACTAATTGATTTCATTGCACCTCTACAAACTGAATGAATGCTGAGAAAACTAACATCCATAATTGTAGAAATTGAAATTGCTCTTCTGTGGATTCATGAAATAACAACCAACAATTTCTTCAATCTCATTAAGTTCCTTCCTTGATTCAATTCCTGTCAAAAATGTTACACCCGTCGTTTGGGTTTTACTGTTGTCGCCTTGACAACCACTGAATTTGCTCGTGTTGTACAAGGTACATTACTGGTCGTTTGTTTTGTTTGCATCTGTAAAGGAAAGTTTGAATGAGAGCATATTACGTAAAGGAAGGAGTGTCTCTTGAAATTGTTCATACCCACGCATAGTGATCATTATTTTAATTAAACGTGTTTTCAACTCTATTTTGCTTATTAAATACTATTTTATTATCGCTTCCCATATTTGCATTGCAAGGCACATTTAGCTTTATTTTGAAATTAATTTCCTGAAGTCGATTGATTAGGGCTCATTAAATTTTAAGCTGTTGATGACTTTCTTGTGATTCCAAAAGAGATAGGGCACGGGGAGGGGACTTTATAAATCGGGAGGTGCCCGCACTACATTTAGAAATATCTGGGCCCCTAGGGAAGGGGTGTTAGATGCACTAATTAAAGTTTTCAATTTATATCTTTCTCATCCCTTTATTCTGTCGGACCTTACAGAAGAAATGCAGGTTCCTCAGAACAATTCATCACCCCTTCCATCCTCGAATGGTGCGCCCCAAGACTGTGCAGGCTGCAAGAAGGCCATCACAGAGAGGTTCATGCTACAAACCATGGATCAGTTTTGGCATGAAGACTGTCTCAAATGTTCTTGTTGCGACTGCAGATTGGGTGAGGTTGGGTCCACGCTGTACACAAAAGCCAATCTTCTCCTATGTAGGAGAGATTATCTGAGGTTTGTCTTTCAATAAGGTCATGTATTATCTTTGATCTTTTTAACGTTTACTTCAAGTTATATGTAATTCGAACAAATTATTTTTTTGAATTGTATTTTATAAGTGAAAACATATGATCAGTGGAATCTCAAAAAAAAAAACTAAAATAAAATGAAAATATGCGTGGAATTGACGATAAAAAGCGTGAAACCCGTCAGTCGCCAAATTAGTGGAGCAGAAGCAGCTACTAAAAATCCATTTAAAATAATTATTTAAATAATTATTCTCGAATGTTATTACTTTTAAACATTCAAGCAATCCGACTGCAATTTAAAAGACCGATATGTAAACGTTTGATTGTGTGAGGGCACTGCACGTCAAGATGGAGGAGCGCGATGTTCTTCTCATCATGTTGCAATCAAATGGCTGCATTGTTTGGCTCGTATTGTTTGGCATCCTCTCATGGATATTGCTCCTTCCTTCTGTGACTTCTGTGACAGCACCTTCTGATTGATTACTTTCTTTGTGAACACATCTCGAAATTTCGTTTCTCGCGGGGGAATCTTCATTTGCTTCAACTGCAAATAAGAGTTTTTTGAAAATTTCCTGCCACGTAACACATTCTCTTAGCCGCGATATTTCCTATACAATTACAGACGAATCGTCATCATCATCATCATAACCGTCATCACCATCACGTGATGTCGATCGTGACTGGCATGTCTGCTGGTCAGCGTTTCTTCGGAAAGCAATTTATCTCGTTGCCTGAGATTGGAAAGAGGGTTGCATGTGTCCAATGGAATTACATTACGTCACTTTCAAATTGTCATGTACAAATCACTGAAAATAATTGCCAAACTAAGGTAACTGTTGTCGGCGCGACATTTCTCGTGAATCTGAATGCTTCAAAAATGATGACGATCCGCGAGACTTCATGCTGATTGGATTGTCTGAACTTGATTGCAATCAAGCGTCTGATTGCTTCTCGTCATTCCAGGATTTTAATTCTAGTAATCAGGATTCTTCATTTCCTTTCCGATGATTCAAAGAGATTAAGCTCGCTTTTTATTCTTATTTTTCGGCAATGCTGTTATTATTAACATTATTATTTGGATATCATCATCATCATAATTATCCATATGTTATAATGGAAATATGGATAATTAATTAATGGAAATACTCACTTGATAATGCTTTATAGATTGTTTGGAGCCACAGGAAATTGCAGTGTGTGCTCAAAAGTGATTCCAGCCTTTGAAATGGTTATGAAGGCCAAGGAAAACGTCTACCATCTGGAATGTTTCGCCTGTCAGCAGTGCAATCACAGGTTGGAGCCAACATTAGGGCCATGTTATTGTACAATAGCTTGTTAACACGACTTATTGCATGTGCAGGTTCTGCATAGGAGACAGATATTATTTGTGCGACAATCAAATCCTCTGCGAACTCGATTATGAGGATAGGTTGATGCTTTCTAGGGTCTCGACGTCTCATTCCAAACAGAAATTATCCTCAGTGGCAATCATGCAATCTCCTAACACCTCCAACGTGCCTATTGGAAGAAACGAAACTGCCACCTGCTGATGATTAAGTCAATCAACTAAAATAACAGGGTCATCAACATCATCATCATTATCGTTCTCTTCGTCTATTTCATCATTAAATGCATTCCACCCTCGTTCTAGTCAGTGATGATTTGCTAGTTTAATTTGTTGGTTTTGAATTGTTCAAGAACAATTAGTTTGAAGATGATGAGAGAGCATATCAAATGAATGTTTATTTCTCTTCATTCTGTGGTCAGGAACGTTCGTTTGAATTATCGAATTGTTAGATATAACAATATAATTTATAATTATATAATTTATCACAATATAATTTATAACATTATAATTATATAATTTATCACAATATAATTTATAATTATATAATTTAGATGCCAATGAGTCGTGTTTCGATGTGTTTAAGATTTTGTTGCTCGTCAAACGTATTCGTTTGAGATTCAAAATGATTTTTGGAGGACTGAAGTTGTTTTTGTTGCGATGAAGCGTTTCATGTGCGACAACTTAGACACCGTGCTTCTCGTGGAAGCTTGTCACAAGAAACTGGTGGTAATTCGTCGGAACGAGCGAGTCTGATCTTTTAAGCGACAGCAATTTAAGACTCCTGATTTTACGTTTTGGAAGAAAAGCGTAACAGCTTCGGTGAGTGAATATCGAGAGTGACTTCAACATTACATTCCATCACCCGCTTTCGTGAGCTTGTCTTAAGATTAAAATTCCTTTTGTGCGTTGATTTACTTTTTGAGCGCCAAGAAGACTGCAGATTAATTGCAATGTAGCCACGTTAGATATATGAATATTATCATTTTGTTATTCAGGCTGTTTAGTGAATATTGGATTAGATTCAAACACCAAAATTTAAATTAAAGAAGAGTTCCTAAGGATAAGCTAGGTTATTCCTAATCATTCGTTCTCACTCGAGCTAATTAAACATGAGTTAAGAGCGGAGGCTAAACGTGATGTTATTAATGCTCTTATTATTATCGTTAATATTATTATTTTTAGTGATTCTGTTATTATTCTTATTATTGGGAAACCATTTAGAAATCAAGATGAACACCTTCAAAGCCCTTGCGGGTTACTGATTAGAGGAATGATTGCAAAGTCGTTACAGTTATCATCAGAACCACAGAGCATTCAGCTATGCAGTTGAACTGTTGGCATTGTTGAGGGTCGTTAGCTAAGGATTGGCTAATCGATGAGATCCAAGAAATAGCTAAAACTCGTTTTCCGAATTTGTCTTATTAAAATGATAATGTCAAGTTACACATTGCATTTATAAACTTTATTTGCGCTCGTGTTTAGTGCAAATAAATATAAGGTTAGAATGTGACATATTTTAAGAAAATTGAAGATACAACGCTGAAAGGGAGTTTACGGTTACGACAATATTCATAGTGTCATAATAATTTGTTGCATGGAGTTATATAATTGCCTAAGTTACAAAACAAAATGGTAAGCTATTGTAATCCAGGCGGATCTTTCACTTCACAAGTCGCTTGGAATTGCCTGGAATGTGTTATTCGACATAAACTGTTATTGTTTTAGTAACTATTCATTTAAAACTTCAATGAGACAAAACAATTTTTAAATTTTCTAGAAGGAAGCAAACAAAAAGAGAAGTATTATTATTATTATTATTTAGATAAGGGTGCTGCTTATAACGTGCACAAGTGACACCAAAACAGCCTCGTTACTTGCTATTCTAGCCACGGGGTTTTTTTTAATGAGAAAGTTTGCGGTTAAATAAAAGCCCAACATGCTAGTTGTAGTTGCCAGTAAGTTGAAATTTCGGAGGACGAAGCAACGAGGATAAATTCGTCAATGGCCTTTGTCAGTGAAGAGAGCATATCCATGACAGTTATTTTTATAACATCACTGTTCTGGGATGCTCCCTTGATTGACAAAGTTTCTTTTTCCATCCGCAGGTTGAGAAGTATGAGTTCAATCACATGTCTGTAACGATCAAATAATTTTTCTATTTACATGACCATGCACAACTAGACTCAACTTACAAGTTTTCCGAACCTATGCGTGCTGCACAAGCAGTAACTGAGACCAATAATTAAATGTCAGAAACTTTTCACTTGCCAAGTAACATCATTCGCTCACAGAAACACGAAAGAAATCTGATTTTCTTTCAGAAGGCAGAGCTTTTATAGGATCTAATCCACAGGTGCTTTGACATTCCTCCACCGGAGAGCATCTCATTATCCAGTTGAAATCACCTTCTCTTCTGGATGACCTCCAGGCTGTTCAAAGTTCACGTCATGCGAGCCTACATTTGCATTAAAATCATCCCAGTGGAACTAATTCTCTATATCGTGTTCCAGCTGTCTCCATTCTGACTCGTGGCAAACTTTCAAACCCCGGCATTGCCAACGGTTACCATTATTTTCGTCTGTGCTCGGTCGATCATCCATCCATCCATCCATCCATCCATCCATCCATCCATCCATCCATCCATCCATCCATCCATCCATCCATCCATCCATCCGTCCGTCCGTCCGTCCGTCCATCCATTCATCCAACGGAATGTTTATTCATTCATCCCAACTCGATCCTTTCATCGTTGATTGAACTTTCAAATGAGCTTTTCAGTGTAATGTGATCTGATGTTAGTGATCCGTTAATAATGAATTCAACGAGGAACCAAATTGAATTGAATTCGAATACAATGACTGGCCTCAACTTCTGAATGTTCGAATAATTGCCACTTTTATTTTTCACATTCATGAGAAATAATATAGAAAGTAATGGTTTACTTTTAACTCGGGAAGGAAGTCAGATTGTAACAATTGTAACACAAGATTGTGGTTGTGAGTTTGTGATTTGAAATCCAATGGACTGACTCGAAGAAGTTGGTTCGTGTATTACTTTCGATCGGCACCCCGTCATAATAGCCCGGCGACAAAATAGCCCCGTCAAAACAGCAAAATCAAAACATAAAATTCATTTCATTTAATCAAATTTGAAATAAGTTATCGGTTAATGTCTTCATTCATATATTCATATATATATATTTATATATATTTTTTTTATAAAGATACATTGACGGGGATGTTTTGACGGGCTACTTTGTCGCTGGGCTATTTTGACGGGTCACCCTTTCGATCATGTGCTACGTCAAGAAACAGAAATTATAAGCAATCACTACAAAATGGTTATTCTTGTTAAGACCATAAAATAATCAGTACAAGTTCGAGGAGCTTATTCACAAACAATTTTATTAATTAAAAAATATTTTCAAAGCCATAATCGATTCATTTGTTTTCTTGTGTATTGGAGCAACTTCATTACAAATTCAATTGTGGTGCATTTCATTATAAAGCAGTGGTTGCAACCTGATTCTGCAGGTCAGAAATACTTTGAATGTTTGAATTATTTTAATTTATAAATGTGTAAATTCATTTTAAACTGAAACTCCTCAGCAATCCGAATGTACTACTATTTCATTATATAAACAAAATAAAATAAATAAGTAAATAAAACTCCTTGGAATTAATTCATCGTTGGTAAATGTTTTCCTTTATTTCTAAATTGCGGTCTCAATGTATCTGCTAAGGTTGTTCGTTTATATTCTGCATTAACATAATAATCAGATAAACAAGAATCCTTACATAATTATTAAGAAGGAATTAAACATGCTTCTTTCAAGCGTTTTTACAAATATAAATTCTTTAAATATTAATATAATGTGATGTGATATAATGTAATGTAATGCAATATAACGTAACGTAAAAAAGCATTATTTATTACCCTAACATAATATAATATGCAGCGGAACCCACTTATCTCGACCTCGGTTAACTCGCCAACCCTATTAAGTCGACGTTTTTGAAGTGGAACCGTCAAAAACCCTCTTTGTCACAGCATTTTTTCGATTCTTTTATCTCGCCGAACCCAATTCAATCTTGCTGATTTTATCTGAGGAATAACACGCTCTGGTTATTTATTTTTTTGTTTTAAAAATCCCTAAAGAAAAAGCCGAACCCGGTCATATCGCCGGCCTGGGGGTTTGCCAAAAAGCCGACGATCGAGATAACCGAAAATCAAGATAGCGGCTGTACATTCGGGTTTTTTTTTAACACAACATCAATTGATATTTGTTATTGATAACAGTAATATGTACCCACATGCAGACGTGGGGTACTTGTACTCGTATTTGGACCTCAAGTACTTGTTCCCATTTTATTGAAAAGCGTGCTTATTGACGCTTATTTGAATAGTTGGACTTGAAACTTAGCTTTGATTATAAAATACTTCCCATTTAGGTTGTTTAACATTTAGCACGATTTTGTAACCAATTAAGACTTTCACCATAAGCTTTAATTTGATAGCCCAAAAAAATACGACAAGCCAAAAAAAGTTTTCATCTTCTCGGCGGAGGTTAATCTGCTTTTGTTGTTCAAGAGGCTGAGCTGTCAAGCAAAAAAGGTTTTAAAATAAAACCCAGTGACGTCCCTGCATATAGTGGTCGTTTTATGGTGTTATTGGAGAAGTGACGGAAAAAACAATTTACTGGCAATGCGGTAATATAATAATAATAATAATAATAATAATAATAATAATAATAATAATAATAATAATAATAACAATGATAATAATAATGATAATAATAATAACAATAATAATAATAATGATAATAATAATAACAATAATAATAATAATCATAATAATAATTACAACAACAACAATATTGTAACAGGTTATCTCCTAGACGGGAATCATGTTCCCTTGAGATACATCGTGAATTTGTTTATTTATTTCAACCAAACAGAGGGTCACAAGTGACCACTAATACAAATTGGAGTCACATAATCTGTACTTAGATAGAATGCGTAGTAAAGACCGGCGGACGGACAAAATTTTGGCGTGACCGTCGGCCGTCTTTTGATGAACGGGCAAAGATTTCTTTAACCGTTAAATTCTTAATTTAATCGCTTTGACCCGTTGCGGCTGGTGAGAAAACAATTTTGTTTGCAGATATAACGATTTTAATGCATACTGTTTGATTTTTTGTAAAATGACATTTTTATTCACCATCCGAGTTAAGAAGAAAAGTAGTGATAGCAGTTCTTGTCATTGATCATTCTGAAAGTACATAGGATTGGCTTCCTTTTTCTTTCATGGTTTTCTTCAATGCCATCCTCAAAGTTTTCATTGGTAACTTTAACTTATTTATGAATTTATGACTATCACAATATGACAGGGAAAAATTCATCTTCCGACGTTTCTTCTGTTTAGCAAGAGTAATTCTTGATTCAACATACAGTGCTAGAAATAGTGCTACAACGTACCCACTTTTTATGGATATTTTCCTTACAAATTAACATATATTGCTGACATTTTCAGCAATTAAATAAAACACCATTTGTAAGGATCGTGCAAGATTTCTTTTCATGTGGATCAATGGTTCTCATAAATTATGCAAATGAACCATTTTTGGAATGGAAATATTATTACGACAGTTCCCGGTTTTGGCTCGTTTTATCAATTTTAAGGTCTTATTGGAAAGATCAAACATTAAATTGTCATTAAGAAAGCTATATAAAGGAGTGAGAAATTCAAAATTCCATTTTACATTTATTTCATCATGGGGAAGAAAGCAGGTTTGACAGAAGGAGAAAGAGGATAAGTTAGGGCCTTTAGGAAGGCAAACTATTCAATAAGAAAGATTGAAAATGGGTTGAATAGGTCAAGAGCTGTCATCAAATGTTTTTTGGATGATCCAGACTCATATGGGAAGAAGACCGAAAAAATTCTCGAATCAGATTCAGAGACATCGGGGAGACTTCACAAGGAAAATATTCGTGTAAACAGCTAAAAGATAATCTGGATTTGGATGTCCATGTGAGAACAGTTTGCACCTATCTTAATTCAACATCTGAAATACGAAATGCGAAAGCGAGCTCCAGCACTGAAAGCCCATCACAAGAAAAAAACGCCTCCTCTGGGCCAAAGAGAGGGTCAGCTTCAACGAAAGATGGGAACGCGTTATTTTAACGGATGAAACAAAATTCAACTTTGATAAGCCAGATGGTTATAAATACTACTGGCATGATCTCAGAAAAGAAAGAGATGTTATTGTTTAGCAGAAAACATGGAGGAGGTTCTGTGATGGTCTGGGGAGGAATTTCAGCGTTTGGGAGGACTGAACTGGTGCTTTTGAAAAAGAGATAGGACTCTCAGAAGTACATCAAAATGCTCAAGGAGCATCTCCTTCCTTTTGCTGAAACAAAACAACATGAATTTCAGCAAGATAATGCTCCCATTAGTGTTTCCAAGGCAACCAGAGCATTTTTCAGGAGTCCAACATGCAAGTGATGGACTGGCCTGCATGTTCACTCGACTTGAATCCGATTGAAAATGTCTGGAGCCTTCTTTCAAGATCAGTTTATGGCAATGGACAGCAATATGACACAGAAAATGATTTGAAAGAAGCGATTTGGAGCGCCTGGAGGAATTTGGATAAAAGCACCAAAACACTGATTTTCTCCATGAAAAATAGGTGCATAGATGTTAATTATAAGAAAGGAGGAATGCCTTCTTATTGAAACAATCTTTCATTTAGTTTTAAATAAAATTTTTTGCTAAAGTACTGAAATTCATGAGTTTTTTCTAACCTGTTGTAACAATATTTCTATGCAACAAAAAATAAATTTTTGTGGGATTTTGCCCTTAATTCTTGATCAAAGTGAAAAAAATATACGAGTTATATTCTTTAAGGATATTATACAGTTCTAAATTTGAGCTTCGAACGATAAGTTACACTTAAGTTGTTACAAAAAATGGGGACTATCGTAATACTTTTCTAGCACTGTAATTCGACAAAATGGCAAAATTTCTAAAAAATAAAATAGCGCATCAGAAAAGTAAACATTAACGTTCCGACGCTTGTTATTTTCAAAAGGAAATGTGTTTGAATATTACAAAATTTAAAACTAATTCATGTTTAAATAGATAAAACATTTTATTTTACTAAAAACGAATAAAAATTAATAATTTGGTCATAGATGAAATTTTAGTTCCGACTCGTATTGACTCGTTAAATGTGAAAACAAATTTCTTGACTAGTCGAGCGGGTCAAAACGAGTCAAACGGTTTTTGAAAATTCGTGTTCGGATCGTCTCTCGACTCGATTAGACTCGTCAAACAGACGATCAGGCGGTCAAACGATATCCACGGGATATGTGTGCAGGCCTTACATCGACTATGAGGTATGGAGCTGATAATATCTGGGGCAGATAGTTCTAGAGTTTTTTGATTCGAAAAAATGGAGCCATTTTTCTTTGCTTAGACGGAGGATGTGCGAGATATCATGAAATTGGGGATTTTTGAGATGGTGCAATGATTGAAGCTGTTTAACATTTTGTGACAGAGGCAAAAATCAAAGATGAGGCCATCTTGATTTTCGGTCATCTCGACGCTTTTTGGCAAACCCTAGGCCGCCGACATAACCGAGTTTGGGTGTAATATTATATAATATAATATAAAAAAAATTTCAAATGAGCAATCGATTATACATATATTATGTATATTATATTATATATTAGTTAAAAACTAAGCTTGCGATTTCAAATGATGATCGCATTAAATCTGAAAGTAAAAAAAAGGTACAATAAAATTTCAAGCTCTTACATTATACCAAATGATAAACAAATCATTTAAAATTTGCTTCCTAATAGATTTTAAGGAGTTTACTGGAATTTCAACTTAAAAAGTGGACAATAATGAGTTAAGGCCACCTTTCGAGAAAACAGCGCTCAAGCCGAGATGCTATTAAAGTTGCTTTCAATAGCAACAAAACCTTCCAAGATTCTTTCAATGTCCCTAATATTATGACTCCCATTCTAATATCAAAAATTAGGAGAGCTCCAGAAATGCTCCCCAAATGACATCCTTAAATTGTGTGCTTCTTTGTATATTTTCGAATTAATGAATTTATAACTATCATAATTTGACAGGCAACTATTTTGCTAATAATACCTCTAAGATATTTCCAAGAAAAATCGCAATTTATTAGCAAATGCGATTACGTCAGGAGAGCTTTTTGTTAATCTTTCATACAGAGCTCCTTCTCAACCTTACTTGGCACCACATGCTGGTCTGCGAACACGGCACAAACGCGAGTTTTATCGTTACCACACTTACTCACTCTTCATGGCTAATTTGTTTTAATGTCTGAAAGTCAATAACACATTATTTATTTAATAAACAATTTATTAATAACAAGTATTTGCGCAATCTTAGCTATGAATAAAGCATAATATAAACTAATCACAAGTACAACAACTGATGCATGAGCTTCCCAGGATTAAGATTTAATTTAATTTAAAATGTTAAGTTAGTTTTTTGAAAATGTTTAACAAAATTTCATGTAAAACGAAGAGCAATGAAAAATAAAAATAAATTGACATAAAAATCAATGATGCTGCTCTGCCATCTGTTGAACAAAAAAATAATCAAAGCATTTGTGCAACGATTCGCCATGTTATAAAACTATACATCCTGATGTTAGAATTAAGATGCTTGTGTCAGGTTCACTGTGACACTCAGGGATCGTTAATATTGAACGACAATATTAATAATAACAATATAATAATAATAATAATACTAATAATAATAATAATAATAATAATAATAATAATAATAATAATAATAATAATAATAATATAATAATAATAATAATAATAATAATAATAATAATAATAACAAGAACATTTTTGGTTGGTTGTCATCAAAAGTGATCATTATTTGTAGGAGGATACAAGACGAAATTCTTTTGGTAGAAGTTGTTAAAGGAATGGTTGAAGAAGGAAGGACTCATTCTTGGGAATGCGTTTGCATGGAAGGATGGAACGCTGAGGGAAGAAAATGGCTGGAATGATGATTCATTGGAAGACATTTTGTCTTTGTTGCCAGTTGTTGAATCTTCGTGGCTTGAATCCTCCTCCATGTCCACAACAACGTCGATGGACTTTCCATGGTGAGTTCCATTTTCGTTTGTGGTGTCTCGTGCAGCATCAAAACGTTTCGTGGGACTTTCGCCCTGTTCGGAATCAAAACACGAGAACGGAGCGCATTTTTTAATTTCCATTTCTTCTTCATCCAAAGAAGCGCTCGATGAACAGCATGGATTAATGTTATTGCTGATGTTTCTGTCGAACTGAGGAGAACCGAAGTATGATTCGCTGCTATGGTTCACGACTTTGCTCGAGTGTTGTTGAAAATGTTTTTGATCCAAAGTTGATAGCAATTCAGGTCCTACATTGACCCGCTTTTCTTTTTGACGTCGATTACAAAACCAAACCTTGAAAGAAAGCTTGCATTTAACAAGGATAAGCAGGTAATAATGAAATAATGAATATTAACCTGCACGACTTCTTTGTCCATGTTCAATGAAGCGGCAACCGAAGAAATTTCTTCAACTGATGGTTTGGAGTTTTGGAGAAAATAATGTTCTAGGGCCATTCTGATTGGCTGGTCAATGTTGGTCCTTTTCTTTCGCTTCCGCATGAGTGATTCTGCGATTGCCGCAGTGTGAAGATTTTGTGACGGTGAGGCCTGAGGAATCTCCTTCATAGAATCCTCGCCAACCACCTGATCTTGTTTCTGGTGTCAAAGTTTCAAAATTAAATTCACGTCAAAAATAGCACAACATAAGAAGAGTAAGAAGGCAAAAGTACCTGGCTGTTCCGATTGGCTGACGCTATTGTGACGTCATCGAGCCACTTCTGCAAGAGGGGTTTGAGTTTGCACATGTTTTTGAAGCTGAGGTTGAGAGCCTCAAACCGTGAAATGGTTGTTTGACTGAAGTCGTTGCCGTACAACTTGCCCATCGTCAGTCCGACGTCGCACTGGGTGAAGCCTTCAAGAAAACATGATTCATTCCTTCATCGCTATTTTTGATAATTTAAAAACATTTCCATTTTATCAAAGGTGATTAGGCAGCCTCTTGAACGCAATAAAAACAAATTTAAACGGATTGAAATTTTAATTAAAGCTACTTAAATAAATTAGCAAGCTCTTATCAAAGCACTCGAAATGCATTGTAAGACTTGCCGATTGTAACACTCCCATCCAATTAGATCTTTAATTGGAGTAATTAACTCCATTAAATGCCTGCTCATCACCGTTATTTTAGGAACATTGTTGATTCATCACCGACTCACCCAGGTTGACTCTCTTCCTCTTGAAGAGACGAGCAAACTTCTCGATGTCCTGGGCATGTTCCCCGTGTTCCTTCTGCAAACAATTCAACCATGAAATTTCTTTCGCACGTAACAACAACAACAACAACAACAACAACAATATCGATCTACCTGGTTGGAGCTTTTGAAGCGCGATACTCTCAGAGGTTGCAGGTGAGAGATGTGGTGTCTGTCGATGAAGTTTTTCTTATGCTTTTGAACGAGACTCTGGAATTTCTGACTCTGGTTCACATTTTGATCGTCTGGTGGAGGTTGACTCTTTCCAGTGGGACACGTCGAGGTGGGGAAGTTGAAGGTTGGATACAAATCCTAGAAGATTATCATCATGACTACGATTCGTCGAATACACAGAATGCGACGTGCACTGACAGTATTAACTAGGAAGACAGGCAGTGGCACAACTATTCAAATATTTGCATAACAACGACGCACAACACTGCTATGAATTAGACGACCAATTGATATTCGCCACTGATTTGCCGAATCACTCGGGCGTTTTGCAGTGATGGAGTGCATACCACATAATTCACGACATGCATGGATGTTCATAATTCACCTCATGCATGAATTATTATACTTCACTTTATGCACGGATGCGTTTGCAGTTTTTAATTTTGCAATATTTAAGCTTCATTTCACCGGTAAAGGTAATTTACAAGCACCCGTGGCATCATACGTCACATAGTCTTTACCAACATATCCAGATTTGGTTAGCGAGTTCTCGATGTGGTGATTTTTGCGGCGATCTTAACAATGATGAATGTGACGATTGTGATGACGACGACGACGAAGACAATGATGATGACGATGATGATGATGATGATGATTGCTACTGACTTGATGCGGAAGCTGCTCTCCTGTCTTGTCGATGATCTCCTTCTTGATGATGACAGTCGACGGGATTTTAGGAGAGGAAGGACGGTCGATGGGGGCTGGACTTGTGTTTGGGATCGGAGGAGATTCAGCCTCCTTTGTTGGAGTCTTCTCGGAAGTTTCTTGTTGGTTTGGCTCTTCGTTGATGCGCTTGTGCGAAGGAGACAAAAGAACTCTTGACTGTTGTTGCATTTGTTGGTGGAGTTGGAGTTGCATTTGGGCAGCTTTTAGTTGCTCCTGTCGAATGGCTAACTGTAACATCTGAAATATTGAATGGCAATTTGCATATTAATTAACTTTCTTCTCATGAATATTTATAAATCGTGAGCTTCTTCCGACCTGAAGTTGTGTCTGTTGCAACTGAAGACGAATTTGTTCCGACAACAAGTGAATCTCGTTGGTTGATAAGTTTTGGAGACCCAAAGTTGTCAGATCACTGGGTATCTGAAAATGTTAATTAGTGAATACTTGATCGAAATCTTCTGCCAGATCAACTGCTTATTCGGCCAGGACAGGATTGACCTCATTAATATGCGGGCAGATTGATTAGAATAATTAATTCCGACGAGATTGATTTTTGAAATGAGACGGACATGCATAATAAATGACTGCACATAATTGAATGGCAATCAGCCTATTTGTAATTCAGAGCAAGGAAAGCATTAAAAACATTCCATGGCATTCGTCACAACGGAATAGTCGACAACTCCGATAACAACGGCCACAACAAACCTGTGGTACGAGGGTTTGATCTCCAAAGTTGTTTGGAGCACAAGTCGAATTAACACTCTCCATCTTCACGTTTCCTGGAAGAATCATTCATGCGTGACAGTTTCTTGGTCGATTTCGTGCATTAGAAATTCATTCGATGAAAGATGATGAATAATCGAGTTGTTCAACTTTCAATTTACCTTGACCTGTTTCCTCATTGCTTTGCAGTAGCATCTCCGAAGTGTAGAAATGTTTCCAGAGTTTTAGCCTTATATAAACAATGGAACAGCATGCAGGCAGGCATCCACCGCGTTATTCAAATCACGACATTTCCCCTCATCCACCGGTAATTATTCTCTTGCACTGCCGTTCAATATGCTCCATTTATACTCGCTCCCCTCCCTACTTCTCAGCATCTCTCCCTCTCTATTTCTTTATGCTGATTTTTGCCATACGTTTATTTCACGCTAGCCCGTCAATATGTGGATAGTCCAGTGACAGAAGAACAATCTTAACGAGCGAACCTCTGTTTGGATGAAGGATTGATTGAATGAACGAGCGGATGAATGGTTGCCATGGAGATATGGAAATTGCGTACACGCTTGTTGTGAAAGCTCTTGAAGGCGCCAATTTGCGAGGAATAATGAAATTAATTTAACAACAATGCAGCGGCCATGCTTCTTGAAATGTTTTCAGCAATTTTCTCCACTCAAGCACAAATTGTTTCTAATCTGTTCCCACTCTGTTGTTGTGGAGAAGTGATAATTGTGACGTTAATTCGCTTCGTTCGAATGCCTTGGATATAAAAAAAAGTCCACCGCACATTTTTCATCAGAAAGCGAAAAATAAATATTTTCATAACAACAAAATAAAAATAATATTTTCGTAACAACAACACAAAAATTATATTTTCACAACAACGAATAAAAACTTGAATAATTCAATTTACGGGTTATTAAAGGAGTTTTGGCGATGATTTGAACATAATAGTTTACATTTTACAAACTTTATAAAATGATGAGATTATGATAACGACGGCGATGAAGAGGAACAAGATGATGATGATGATGTGGCGAAATATGGAGTAGTTGAGGACACTGGAGATGATGAGAAATGGAGTGCAAGCAAACAATTCAGTCATTAGCATGGAAATATGCATAGGAGCGAGCGAGCTATTGTATAATTGATTAGGCGTATTCTATGAATACGTTATCAACGCTGGCGCATTAATTTGCATATAAAACGCCAACGCACTAATGCATCCAACAAAACTATCGGTATGCTGGTTCATGAATTATTCATGAGGTAGACAATTTGCATATATGCAAATCGCTCCTATATAAAATTACTCGCCTCATTTACAAGTTTAAATATTTTAATAATTTATAAAACAAGTTCATGAACGGCTTGGTTGTTGATGATGAAAATAGTGATGACAACGATGGTGATAATGATGACGATGACAGTGATGGCGATGATGACGATGATGATGATTGTGGTGATGATGATGATGAAAATGATGATGATGATGATGCTTTAAAGGAAGTGATTAATGTTTCTATTGGGGCTGATGGGAATATGAGATGGCCGAGACGTGCTCCTCGTCAGAAATGCTGAGACTTTGAGGGCCTCTGCAAGATAATCTTGGAGCAAAACAGCGCTAATGCGGAATTTATTGGCATAAATTATAGCACGCCCCATCAGTTTTACAACATGAAAATGATGCATCCTCCTTGTTACATGCCAAGATTGATTTTAATTTAAACATCGTTCGCCAGAGCTACTTTTCTGCTGGTTTCAGTTGTAAAAGTTGAACTTGCTTTGAATTTCACTTAAAAAAAACTTTATTATTTATTACGTAATCAGCAATAAAACTTCAACGTTTTTTTCTTGTTGAGTCACTGGTAATTCTATAATTAACATTATTAAAACATTTCATTACTTTTTTTTAACATTTATCAAATAATGTACCGAAAAATTAATTACAACTTATTAAATTGTAAATTAGATAACAGATAACTCAACAATTAAAACCGTGGAACTCGTTACCGCTGATATTGTAAACTCTGTAACTCTAACCCTATTTATTCAAATTTAAAAGTTAAACAACTCAAGCTTCTAAATAAAGCATACTTTGTAGATGATGCAACATGCACAGGTATGTAACTTCCTATTTTATAATGATTATAATTTTTGTTAATATATTGTAATATATTTTCAAATTTTTTGCAGGTATTCCACTAAAATTAAATCTTTGTTATTGTTTTCTCTGTTTAGAATGCTTATTTCTATTACTATATAATATATAGTAGTAATTTATTTATTTAAGCTAATATTTAAAGTGCCGAAAGCATTACATCCATGGCAAGATTCCAAAACTACTGTGGCAATCAACACAATCAGTTCTACTGTCGAGCGAGCTAAATTTCATAAGAATTTTAATGTTAATGAATGGGAAGGTTCAATAAATGAGTTTTAAGGTTATTTTTAAACAACATCAACGTACCGGACGATCTGACATGAAACGGGAGATCTTTCCATGTCCTCGGTCTACACGGATGAAAGGATCTGTCTCCGTAGTGCACGAGTCTTTGGGATGATAAAGTTTATGGTGTCAGACGAGCGGAGCAAGGCCCTTCCCCGTTGAGATGCCGTTGTAGTGAGGAATTCATGTAGGTATTGGGGAGACCCAAAGTGAGTGTGAGCTTTATAGGCCATGAGAGCAATCTTGTAAGGTATTCGTTTTGTGATGGGGAGCCAGTGGAGTTCATCCAGAAATGGTGATACATGATCAGTGAGCCGAGCATTGAAGATGACCCTAGCTGCTGTATTCATGACCACTTGAAGTTTATGTAAAACCCATTTGCTGGAACCATACAGGACTGAATTACAGTAGTCCAGTTTTGCCATGACAAGCTGGATCACAAGAGTTTTGAGGACCTCTCGAGGCACTGAATGTCGTGCCTCCCTTAGGACACGAAGAGTAGAGAAACAAGAGGCGGCAATCCTTCCAGCATGCTTTTCCATTGACAATGATGTGTCAAGGTAAACATTTAACAACAAACCATCTAGGTTTCTGACCACTGCCGATGGAATTATATTAACTCCCAACAGTTGAACTGGTGGGATGGGCATGCTTTGTGAAGCAATATGAAACCAGAAACCAATTATTAACTATTACTATTTTTACAATATTATTGCTGCAGTGAAATACTCTATTATGTATATGTATTCTCTACTATAATACGTAGTTGCGTTTTATATGTAGACTTTAATTACACTTTTAGATCTTTACATAAATCTATCATCTCAAAATGTATTTTCAAACTATCTCACCAGAGACCGACACTGATCAGTCGGTTAATAAAAACAAAAAAATTTAAATTTAGCGTCGAAAGCACGCACAGCCAAGACAGCATCTTCTAAATGGTCAGCTCACTTTAAAAAAACATGTTTAAATAAAAATATTGAGCCATTTTATTGTAAATATTGTGTGAGAGGGTGCTGTTTCGAAATAAACAGAATAGCGGGAATCAAATGAAAGCATGTTTCCATGCATTTTTGGAATAGCATATTTTGCATGTGTTAATATCAAAATTATAAACTTTTGTTATTATTGCTGTTGTTACCAGAACATCACGGAAAACCAAATGAAAGAATTTTTGGAACATGCAATTAAGCAGAGGTAGGCTCCTTGGAATGATATTTTTAAGATAAAAAAATAATTAATTACTTACACTCAACAAACAACTATTAGCATTAGGAAAATTTAAGCAAAAATTGGTGTCAATATAACAAATAGTAAATTAGATATAACTACTGTGAATAATTAAGGTTATTAAGGCTTTATATGTAATCAACTTTAGCGTGGTCCAAACTCCATCAAAAGCTTTTTTTTATTTCGAAAGTTTCACTTGAAGTTTCGTATTTATCAGCACACTTATCCGCTTATAAATGAATGAAATAAGGATATTTATTTTCGTTATTTTGAACAGTAGCAATGATTTTGGTCACTTATTAGAGGTGCCCAAACAGAAACCAGAGAAAATATTCAATAACTCAAATCCTATTCCCCTGGTAGCATTTTGTTATTTTCTGAGGTGCTATATTACAATGAAGTTTTTTGCCAACTGTTTATTTTCTTTTAAGTCGCCGCAGTTCACTCACTCTTATAAACCTTGTCTGAGGGATAACAAGTTGTGGCTATTTATTTTTTTGGTGTCTGGAGGTGTTAAGCGAAAATTAAACTTTCAATAGATTCAACAGAGAAATAGTATGAAGTCATACTGCTTAAATCATATTAATTACCGTTGAGTAAAAAAGGTCTACTCCAAAATAGCGAAAGATGTGCGAGCAAAATTGGGTTCAGTCGAAAATAGCGAAGGTTATAAGCAAAATAGCGAGGGCCTTTTTATAACCAAACCAAATTAACTAAAAGGTGTGGCCAAAATGGCGAAGGTCTGAAACAAAAATTTCTAAATGGCATGATCAAAATATCTAAGGTCTAAAACAAAAATAACGAAAAACGTCATTTATTGGAATAAAAACTGCTACATATTTTCATCAAATCGTGAATATCAATAGTGGCGTTTTCATAGTCATTTCATGCTTCCTGCAGTTTTTGCTGGTGTTCGCAAAATCTCTTCTTGCTGTGGTACCGTTGGCTCGATAAAAAACAACAGTAGTAAACTAAAAGCATTTATTAACGTAAACGCTTCTTGCATAGTCAATAACTCGTAAATTGTATATCAATATCGCCAACTATCAGTAGTAACTCGCAAAATCAAACGAACACGAGTATCAACGTAACAAGTATCAGGTAGTCTCCAAGCGCGGCCAGATACGCTAGCTACGTAACATTTGCCAAGCCTGTTCATTTTTTGTCAGACAGCACCCTCGATGTCAGAGTGGTTGGCAAACCTTCTTTATCCACGAGTTCGTGGAGATTTAAACCCGGCGATTCTGCCTTTCTGTTGAAAGAAACACGAAACAGGTGGTAACGCGGTGCTCCTGATCCACTGATCCTCCACTTATTTAAGGATCGGCTCTACATTGTTCCTGCTCATCGAGTAAATATGCTCGAAGGCAGTGTTGATCTCAGAACCCCCTAAAAACTTCCCTAAAAAATTTGTCGGAGACTCATATAATTTTGGAAGATCTTCAGAATGAATGTCTGAAGAAAAAAAAAGAGAAAGCCAAGGAGAACATTCGTGTGACAATAATCCATATCAAAACTCATTTTTATTTTTGTTTCAAGTCGATTACTACAGTCCTTGGGTTTTCCCCAAAAAATTTGTTGAGGTTTTTTAATGTGTGCTGTTTTTTTCGGATGTTAATCTGGGCTCAATAAAATAATAATATAATAATAATAATAATATAATAATAATAATAATAATAATAATAATAATAATAATAATAATAATAATAATAATAATAATAATAATAATAATAATAATAATAATAATAATAATAATAATAATAATAATAATAATAATAATAATAATTAATAATAATAATAATAATAATAATAATAATAATAATTAATAATAATAATAATAATAATAATAATAATATAATAATAATAATAATAATAATAATAATAATAATAATAATAATAATAAATAATAATAATAAATAATAATAATAATAATAATAATAATAATAATAATAATAATAATAATAATGATAATAATAATGATAATGATAATGATGGTAATGATAATGATAACGATAATAACAATAATAATAATGATAATGATGATGATGATAATAATAATAATAATGATAATGATGATAATGATAATGGTAATGATAATGATGATAATGATAATGATAACGATAATAACAATAGTAATAATAATGATGATGATAATAATATAATAATAATAAAATAATAATAATAATAATAATAATAATAATAATAATAATAATAATAATAATAAATAATAATAATGATAATGGTAATGATAATGATAATGATGATAATGATAATGATAACGATAATAACAATAGTAATAATAATGATGATGATAATAATAATAATAAAATAATAATAATAATAAATAATAATAATAATAATGATAATAATAATGATAATGATAATGATGGTAATGATAATGATAACGATAATAACAATAATAATAATGATGATGATGATAATAATATAATAATAATAAATAATAATAATAATAATAATAATATAATAATAATAATAATAATAATAATAATAATAATAATAATAATAATAATAATAATAATAATAATAATAATAATAATAATAATAATAATAATCAATAATAATAATAATAATAATAATAATAATAATTAATAATAATAATAATAATAATAATAATAATAATAATAATAATAATAATAATAATAATATAATAATAATAATAATAATAATAATAATAATAATAATAATAATAATAATAATAATAATAATAATAATAATAATAATTAATAATAATAATAATAATAATAAAGCGTGTCGCAATGTCTTGGTTTCGCATTGGTGTCCTGAAGAGGTGAGTTTCTTCTTAAAATCAGTCGCTTTGGATAACTGATGTTTCACCTTCGTTACAAATCAAACATTAGCAATAACTGCATCAATTAGGTGTTTATGAATGCACCAAAAATGGATGGAATAGAAAAATTATTTTCTTCTTGATTTTACATAGAAATTAAGGAATTCTTTCAAAAGGGATTCCTAAGCCATAAGCTTAAAATTACGAGCTTTTCCCATGGTATGAATTCTTCAGGACTTCATGGAATAGCAAAGGCTCACGGCGCTTTATAAATTAATTATTACGACATGCCCGATTTGATCAATTTGGCTATCCTAACCACCCATGATCCAATTTAGTTTGGATAAAGGACGCTCGGTTGTGGTTACGCCGCCTCAATTTCGTCATCCCATGAATTCGATTTAATATAGTCAATCAATTTCTTCAATTCCTCGACAAAAAATGTTGCAACATTACTTTTTAATAGCTGCTTTTAATCAATAATTTAAAAATAAGTGTCCATTTTGTCAATCGTTCTTTTTAAGCGACGTTTTTCTTTCCTTGATAAATAAAAAAGGTAAAACTGTTACTCCCACAAGTATATCCAAAATGTCAATAAATCGAAGCAATCAACATTAAGAATCAATATTTGGTTTCTTTCCAACCTACTTAGATTTTGAAGCAAGCAGCTGGCTTTAAGTAGGATCCATGGATTCTGCTGTGCATGAGGTGAGTCTAATTAAAATTTCAACCCGACTTGGCGCTGAATACAACATGATGGAGATGATGCATCGGGAGAGGGAGTCTGCAGATGTCTTCTATTAAGAAATAAGCTAAGCAGTTGACGAAGACTGTCTGAGCTTGTGAAGCAAGCGGCAATTCTCTGACGACGACTTTGCGACGGTCTTGAGTGCCCAGTATCAACGTTCTTGACTGTGCGTTGCTGGGGCATTTGATGGAACTATTGTCTAATTGAAGCACAGAAGAGTCGCCAAAAATTGATCTGTGCTGGACAATCAAGTTTAAATTTTTGTCCTTTTGTTGAAGGGAAGCTCGGAGATGGGGAAGTTAGGATTTGTCTTCCTGCTTCTCTTGATCGGATACGTGATTGTCCAGGCCCAGCAAAGTCGACCAGGTGAGCGTTGTTATTTGTTGTCAAAGGGTCAGGTTTGCATTACATGTAAATCCGTTTTGTTATATATTTCAATCACATAAATATTTCAATGTTTATAATTCAATAATGTACATTATATTTGATAAATTCTTAATGAGAAAAAAACGAACAAACGAAACAAGCATTTTGTGTTTTATTGCAGATGGAGAAAAAGTTAACGTAAGTCATTAAAATCTTCAAACACGATGACGTTTTATTAAAATTATATTTTAATTTTAATTTTTTCTTGGATGACTTGAAATGACTATTTTCGTTCAGATTCCTCTTCGACATCATTAATGCATTTTAAAACTATAATTTCAACTAATATGGATAATTTCTTCAACTTTGTCAATTGGCTTCAGAAAAAATTATCGAGACCAAGGAAAGTGAAAAACACTCCCGGACAAGTAAGTCATTGTTTTCGACAAGTTCAATCCCACCTCAATTTAAGAATGACCTTCAACAGCCCTGTGCAAATAGTCTTTTAATACATTCACCAATCAAATTTTAGTCCAAAGTTCAAAGAAGACGGGGAGAAAGCGAACTCAATACACAGGTATCAGCAGCTGATTCAGGTCAAGTAGTCGAAGAAATTAAGGCAATTTTCTTCTCCAGGTTGCCTACGATGCTGAGGCCATGCAGAACACGGAAAAGGCGGGAGGTCCTCCTGGACCCCACCCCCCATCTTATGCCAGTGTATGTAAACATATCGCAAATATATCACGGTTTATTTCAATTTATTTTTTTACCAAATAAATAACTAATTGAAATGATTTAATCAAAGTTTTTTTATGTGATACTGCTATTATCAATATTATCAACAACTTATTTTTATTTTAGCAAGGACCACCTGGACCACGTGGTTCACCAGGAGCTCCTGGTCCTTTGGTGAGCTAATAAAAAGTTGCATTTTGATTAATCAAAACGGAATGTCTAATAAACTTATATTTTTATTAAGTAATTACATTGTTTCTAGATTGTTCCCCTCCGATCTCATGATGTTTTATTTCTAGCAAATTTCAGTTTCATAATTAAAGCTATAATTTCATAATAGCAATAAATATTTAAAACTGTTGATAGAAAACGTAATAAATTAGCATGATTAAAATGACGTTTTGTATGACTAACATTTTATGAATTCTCTAAATAGTATGAAATGAATTTTGCTACTCATAAAGAATGCATTTAAAAGCTTCAAACGTTTTAAGCGTTTTAACCGTTTCTACATTCTCGGTAAGAAACAATTTGGATATTTGAATTAAAGTCAAGAGACGCAAAAATAAAGGAACATTACATTTTTCTCAGGGACCATCTGGATACCCTGGACCTCGTGGAGAGCCTGGAGATCCAGGACCATCGGTGAGGATATAAAATAATAAATGTGGAATTTCCGTTCGTTGACACTATTTTTATTTTTATAATTCAGGGTCCACCGGGTCCAAGGGGTCTACCAGGTGCTCCAGGTGCCTCAGGAAAAGACGTGAGTTATAAATACACAATGGTGCAGGAAATGATTTGAATGGAACATCATGTTACTTAGGGTCACCATGGAAGAGATGGAGAACCTGGTGTGAAAGGACCGACTGGCCCACCTGTGAGTATTTATTTCATTTCCTTAATGGAATGTTTCTTTAATTATTCATTGCTGTTTAGGGTCCACCTGGAAGTTCTGGGTTTCCAGGTTTCCCTGGTAACAAGGGACACAGGGTAATGTCACGTGATGAATTTGTTATGTTTCTTATAGAAAACGTTTTATACATTTACATTTAGTATAGTGGACCAATGTTCACTATAACATCAAAATTGGATGCATTAAAATGTGCATTATTAAGAAAAATGGTTTTACTGAATTTTAATTAAATTTTAGGGCTTTCCTGGACAAGGAGGACAGAAAGGAGATGCTGGGAAACACGGAGAGAGGGTTACTATTATTTTGTGAAATGTTGCGTTGTTCTATCTATTAACATTTATGCGAAATTGCATTAAATTATTTCTAGCACATTATAAAGATATTTAAACAAATAATTACCAAACTTAAATCTCAAAATCAGGGAGCAGATGGACCTGCTGGACCTGTTGGAGCTCCTGGAAACCCCGTATGTTACAACTAAATATCAATACTAGCCTTAGAAGTTTTCCATCACAAGTTTGATTTTATAGGGTGTTCGGGGTCTTCCTGGAGACAGGGGAAGTGATGGCAAAGAAGGACCCGCCGTTAGATTTCATCGCTTTTATCATCGTTATCATAAGGTCTTTAAATTCTCAATTTATATTGAATTAGGGCCCACGTGGAGCCGATGGACAGCCAGGTGCTGCAGGGCCGGCAGGACCCACTGGTCCACCTGGCCCCCCAGGCGCTCCAGGTTCCGCAGGTGCCAAGGTAACGTTAAGTTTTCTGTAGACCTTTATAAGATCAAAATCTCTTGCTGATTTCTTAAAAAAACCATTGATAAAACTTGAAGGGTGACCAAGGATCAGCAGGCGAGAGGGGTACTCCAGGTCACCAAGGACTTCCGGGTTTCAAAGGAATTTCTGGAGCCCCAGGTGAACCAGGAAGGCCTGTAAGTTTTTTTCTTTTTATTCATTGAACCCGTAATGTATTGTTAATGCAAATATTATTTATGATAATTTTTAGGGTTCATCCGGCGCAGATGGACCTCAGGGTGCCAGAGGAGAAAGGGTTAAAATTTAATTATATCTATTGCCAGTTATTGTGAATTTAAAGTGAGTTTTTAAATAATTTGAATATATCATGCGATTTAATAATTCAGGGAGAACCAGGTCAACCTGGAGTTCCTGGATTGGCTGGACCTCCAGGAGCAGCTGGCGTTGTTGGCAACCCAGGACCAGTTGGTCCTAAGGGAGAGTCTGTTAGTATTTAGCAATTTTCACTTTCATGATGACGATTATCAGTATCTGTTAAAATTACTATTTTCTGTAATGCCTGTTAAATTAATAACATGCTTTTAATAGGGATCTCCAGGTGGTCCAGGACACCCAGGTGAAGCAGGTGGCAGAGGAGTGCCAGGACCCCCTGGAGAGAGAGGTGAACCTGGAAAACCCGGAGAAGCTGGAAAACGAGTAAACATTTTTGACATGATAATCAGATGTGTAGAAGTTTGTGACGGTAATTTTTTTTATGTCATAGGGTTTGCCAGGACCTGCAGGGCCTCAAGGTCCCCCTGGAGGCCCAGGAGACAAGGTAACGAACGAGTGACATCCCTTGAATAGTTGAAGAAATGTAAATGTATCCAAATAACAGGGGCCAACAGGAGAGAGAGGAACTGGTGGAGCCCAGGGACCCCCAGGTGCTGCTGGACCAGTTGGACCCAAAGGACCCGCTGGAGATGCTGGCGAAAAAGGACCCGACGTTCGTTAAGAAAGAATAATTTAGCAATCAGTTGTAAGCGTGACAGTAAAATATTTCTTCGTAGGGTGAGCCTGGAAAGAAAGGCGCTGCTGGTCTTCCCGGTCAAACTGTGAGATTAAATAGCTAAGACAATGTTGAATAGGAATGCGATGTTATGTTGTATTGTAATTTCAGGGATTTCCAGGATTGCCAGGAAACGATGGAGGCGAAGGAAAGCCTGGAGTTCAGGTTTTAAGCTTTATTATTCTCCCGCGACAACATAAAGCATTTTGGAAACTTAGGATTAATCCCAGATTAACTTATCTTGTCCCTATGAATAGTAATACGATAGGACGTGTGTTAATTATTTTAGGGAGAGCCAGGCCATGATGGTTTGTCAGGAGAAGTAGGTCCTCAAGGTCCTAGAGGAGCTCCGGGTCATGCGGGTTTGAGTGGAGAAAGGGGAAATACGGTATTAATTATATTTCAGATTCATTTTTACAGGAAAAAGCTATAACTACTATCTGCGATATTTGTAGATTAAGTCATTAGTTACAAAGATCAAAAATTAATTAAAATAACTAATGATGATGATTTCAGGGAGCTCCAGGCAAGCACGGAGCGCCCGGAGAGCCAGGCCCTAGAGGTGCACCAGGTGAGAAAGGAAGAGATGGAGAACCTGGAGCTCCGGGAGCAACTGGTGATGTGGTGGGTAGATGATTCAAAATTTGGTTTGGAAACATAATGTAATTAGTTAAATGTAATTATGTTCTACAATTTAATCTTTTATTTGTAAGGGAGAGGCTGGTGAAGACGGATCCCCAGGAGAAGTTGGACTCGATGGTTTCCCAGTTAGTTTTTTAAAAATTTAAGTTAGCTTGAGAGGTCTCTTTAAATTTAATTTTAATTATACAGGGAAGCGCAGGAGTAACGGGCTCAGTCGGAAAGGCAGGACCCCCAGGCCCTGATGGAAAGGAAGGACCTGAAGGACCGCTTGGTCAACCCGGAGCTCCAGTAGGTTTATAAATCGAAAATAAATATGGGCAGCCCATGATAGAAATTAAAATGGGAACGTTTTTATTATCAGGGCGAAAGAGGAGAGCCCGGAGATAATGGTGAGCAAGGAGGACCTGGAGGACCAGGTGAAAGAGGACATGCTGGTCCCGATGGAAGAGTTGGAGCTCCTGTGCGTCAGACATAAGTTACAATTAAAATAAAAATTGATTTAATGAGTTAATGTTAAACTTAAATTTATTATTTTGAAGGGAGCACCAGGTGGAAAGGGAGAACCCGGTGATGCAGGAAGTGATGGTTTGCATGTTAGTTTTATTAAAATTATATTTGTTAAACAAATGATATAATGAGTTTTAGAAAGATTTGATTATTCAACGGATTGTAGGGTGTGAGCGGTGAGAGAGGAGATACTGGAGAAGCTGGAGGCCAAGGAGCAAAAGTATGCATTGAAGTTTTCCTATGCCAAAATTGAATGCTTGATGCAGTGGCATTTCAATTTTTAGGGCGAAGCTGGACCGAAAGGCAAAGCCGGCTCCTCCGGAAAAGCAGGAGAACCCGTAAGATGATATGCTAACCTTAAAGTAGTTAAATTATTATTCTATAATTTTAGTGGATTTGCAAAAGTATTATAATTGTAATGTTACTGATAAAATGCAATGCACGAAAAGGGACCCAGAGGTCTTCCGGGTGAGAGAGGCCCTCAAGCATTAGCATCTGAGAAAGGGCCAGATGGACCACAAGGAACAAGTGGAGAAATTGGAGCTCCTGGACCAGCTGGTGAGAGAGGGGACGCTGGAGAAGTCGGAGATCCGGGACCAGGAGGAGCATTGGTAAATTTATTTTTAAAAAACATATGAATTTAAATATGTGACACTCCTTGTTAATTGCAATATACATATGAATGCTATTAATATGGAAGTCTAAATATTATTGTATAAAATAAAATTATTCTGTTTATTATTGAATGTAATTTTAGGGTCCTCCTGGACCACAAGGAGAAAGAGGAGATCCCGGACCTGCCGGAGAACAAGTATTTTATTCGTTTCATTTATTTAGTTGACAAACAAGTTATTTAATTTTTATTTATTAATATTAATTTAGTTTTATATTTAATAACTTAAGTTTGATAACATGAATGCAACTAAATAGACATCTAATTCTAGGGTAGCCCAGGTGAGCCAGGGCCAGCTGGTGAGAAAGGATTGCCTGGACCACAGGGTCCTGAGGGTGAATCTGGCAAACAGGGACCAAAAGGAGGCCCCGGGGCTCCAGGAGAATTGGGAGCACCTGGACCCCAAGGACACGCCGGTTCCGTTGGAGCAGTCGGTGATCCTGGACCGTCGGGAGCCAGAGGTCCACCAGGAAAATTAGGACCAAAAGTCTGTTGGAATGTTTTCTCAAATCAATATGGTCAATGTTTATTTGTAAAGGTTTTGAATCTTTCAGGGACTTCGCGGTGAAGATGGACCAAAAGGAAAACCTGGAGATGCAGGAGGTGCAGGAGCTGATGGAAGAGATGGTGAGAAAGGAGAGAGAGGAGAAGCCGGATTGCCAGTAAATTTCATTTTTCAACTAACAAATTCCACGATGACAGATGGCGATAAATGCACATTATTTAGCTTACAGTGGTCTTAAGCTCCGTTTTGGATGCAATATCAATAACAATATCTGATTCAATATCTTTTTTACAGGGTGCTGCAGGACCTGTTGGTAAACCTGGTCAATCAGGTGATAGAGGTTTGGCAGGTCTTCCTGGAGCCGTAGGAGAACCTGGGCCTTTTGGTCCAACTGGGGCCAGGGTATGTTGTATCAAATCAGATTTTGTGAATTTTATAATAATCGCAGGTATTCATACCTTCCTTATGGAGAACCACTAACATTGATTTTGATATTTTTTTTTATCTTAATCGTTAAAAAAATTAATCATAAAATCATTAAAAACATTATTAACCAATTTAGCTGGAAACAGCTCAAGGATTTTATTCAGGAATATCTAATAAACATGATATGATATTTCAATTTTTGACTGTTTCTTAATTTATCGCATATGGAAATTATGAAATTCTCTTAATCATAATGACTGCTTACTATTTAATAATGTGCGCTAAAGGGTGAGCCAGGACCATCTGGAGATGAAGGCGAAAGAGGAGATCGTGGATTCTCAGGCGATCAAGGTCCCCAAGGTCCCCCAGGTCTCCCAGGCGAGAAAGGAGCTGATGTCAGTCTATACTATTTTTTTTTATATACTTTTATGTTATTTATTTGTTAACATGGATAAAATATATTCAATTATAAGGGCGCAGCCGGAAAAGATGGTGTACCAGGGCCTCAAGGAAGGACCGGAGACAGAGGGTTGCCCGGACCAGCTGGAAGTGCCGGTCTTCCAGGAAACCCTGGACCCCAAGGCCTCGTCGGACCTGCTGGTGCTGTAGGACCCACGGGAGAGAGAGGAGAAAGAGTAAGCTGCCAAACTTCATCACCTAAATTTACAAACTTTATAACGACTGCAAATGCATTTAGGGAGAACAAGGACCAGCAGGAGTTTCTGGACCATCAGGACCAACTGGGCCAGTGGTAAGCTAACATCAATTTATATTGCAAAAATTTGCAAAAAATGTTAAGTTTTCTTTTGTTAAACAAATCGGTTTTTTTAGGGTGCCCCAGGCGATGCCGGTGCCAAAGGAGACAAGGGAGAACAAGGAGACAAGGTTTTCTAAAATAAAATATTTTGCCACATTGATACTTTTTGAGTTATTTTATTTGGTTTTCTTTTGCTGTGTGTTTATCGTTCTGATTAGTAAAACAAGTAAATTAGTAAATATTTTCTTTTAATTTTATTATATAAATGTTGCACTTCAATTGTATTAGGGCGATCCTGGATGGCCAGGAGTTGCTGGACTTCCTGGACCAAAAGGACCTCAAGGTGACCATGGTCCTCCAGGTCCTCCAGGTTCACCTGGAGCTGATGGAACAAGAGTTTGTTGCAAATTATTAATCATCTTAAAAACATATAATCACACAAACCTCATTTCAGGGAGAACCAGGACCCAGAGGAGTTTCCGGTCCAAGTGGAAAAGATGGTGCACCAGGACCAGCTGGAGGAGTAGTAAGTAATCTCATTACCAATACTTAGTGTTATTCTTTTTAATTGCATTATGTTTTTAGGGTCCCAAAGGACCATCTGGAACTCCTGGAAGACAAGTGAGTCTGAGCTTTCAAAAAAGTTAATTAGTTTCGTTATTTGATGGCTTTAATTTGATAACAAAAACTTTATATTTACTGTCATTTAATTATTTTTTGTATATCTAGCATTTTATAAAAAAATGTTTATATAAAATCATTTTATAATAATGCATAATTGAAAATTGCAAACTTAATTTCGCATTAGGGACCTCCAGGACCACCTGGTCTCCCAGGACCTCCCGTAAGTATTGATTGAAATTAATCTGGTTAAGATCTATTGGGAATATCATTTATAATTTTCAGGGAGAGTCGGGTGGAAGTGATTTTACCTATCCTGATGCTCGAAGGCCGAAAGGACCAGATCCATACTTAGTAATTTTGGAGTATATTCTTCTGCTATGATCATCTACTAAAACTGCAAGTTCATTTAAATTATTATTTCAGTCTGATGATCCTGCTGTGCAATCCGAGATTGTAGAAGTAAATTTATCAACTATTGTCTGTTAATTATTCAAAGTTATTGTGCTTGCACCTTACACAATGATTAGTCGAAACACGATATAATTTATCAATCAACATCATAACAGAAGCTCACCAATGTAGCAAAAATTGGAAAATTAGTCGAAATTTTGAAAGAATCTCTGGGAACCAAAAATTCACCCGCTAGAACGTGCAAGGATCTGTTTATCTCTCACCCAAATTTTGAAAGCGGTCAGTAAGCAGATATAAATTGAAGAAAAAAAAGGACAGCATATTTATATTTATTCTCAAATTTTATTTTAATACCGTGTAGGATTCTATTGGATCGATCCGAACCAAGGATCTGTTGAAGACGCCTTTGAAGCATACTGTGACAATAACAAACAAGCAACATGCATCGAGGCTAAGCCAAGATCAATTTCCAAAGCCACATGGTATACGGGGCCCAAAAAGAGGACATGGTTTGGAGAAGAGATGAAGGATGCCCACACGGTGAGATAAAGAATGGCTTGATATGCAGATTAGGCAAAGATTTACTTGAACCCAGTTTCCAACTCTCTTTCAAATTCTTAAGGTGTTATGTTCTTAATTTGTCGCTAGCTGCTGAATAAGTCTAGGCCGCCATGCTACACCATTAGTGCTATTATTTCATAATAACCTTATATTTTGGACGAGAATTGTTTGGACTTTTTTGAAAATGTATTATTCAATCAACTTGTAGCTCCTTCTACAATGTGTCATAATAACTCAGCTGGGTTTTGATAAACGTTTATCTTTTTATTTTCAGTTCTCATACGTGGCAAGTCTTCCTCAACTACAGTTCTTGCAGCTTTTGAGTTCAAGGGCGCAGCAGAACATCACCTATTTGTGCCGTAACTCCGTTGCTTTCTTGGACTCTTCCTCCAAGAGCGACGAGGCAATTGTCTTCGCAACAGCCGATGACGAAGAATACGGACCCACGGGCAGAAAGCAGTATTCTGTTTCCATTGATGAATGCAAGGTTTGTTAGATCAAGAATTTTTATTTGTACTTATTTTAATGCTGTGTAAAACGATCACTTTTAGCAAAAATCTTCGACGTGGGGCAGAACGGTGTTTGAGTTTGAAACAGAGAAGACGAACCATCTTCCAATCGAAGATTTTGCACCTTCAGACGTCGGAGGCACCGATCAAGCCTTCGGTCTCGAGATTGGACCAGTGTGCTTTTCATAGACTGAAATCCGTCATTAATTAGCATCAATTGCTTCTCTTCTGTATTCTCTTTCTTCGTTCTTTGTACTTTTTCTCTCCTCTAACTTCTCGCCGTCTTCAAGTAAATAGTAAATTTTGGGTTGCCACGATGTTTGTAAGAAATGTTCATTAAATTGCTAGTTTTAAAATCTAACCAAAGAATTAGAACAATGTTATTGGTAAAATAAAGATCCCTGTGGCCTAAACATTGCGCATGAATAAATCTATCCCTGGTAATAAGTGGTTTCAAATGTACTATTTTAGAAATGATAGGTAATAAATTTTACTAAAAGAATTAGCACATCGCCAGATAAACATAAAATTATCTAGCGACAATTTCAAAATACCAGTTAAACGAATACGATTTCAGAAAATTTTAGAAAATTCAAGTTTAGATTATGGCTTAAGCAAAATTTTGCTTGCAAGTTAAAAATGCGGTAATCTGGGTAGCCGCAGATTAGCAACGTTTGAAACGATAATAATTGTTAAACACTCGTTGGTGATCATCCAAATATTAGCGTTTATAGCTCATTTAGCATGAAAATTAGGATGCCAAATGAAGAATTTTTGAATCTCTTCAATCAATCTTAAATATCTTGCAAGCACTTTATTGAGCCATCGTTCCTCGTACATGGAAATTAAGATCTGAATGTTCATCTTCAGTACCTTTTAAGTAAGATCCGGAGCAGTCGGTGCTGTGAAGGCTCTGCTCGAATAAAGTTAATATTTATCATAAAGTTTGGAAAGCATTCATAAATAAAACATTTTCGTTTAAATTTCAAAAATTTTGCTTTTTTAGTTCTTTAATTTTTTTCGTGGTAGCACAAAGCAGCTGGCTGGCGCCATGGAGCCCGCGGGCATACGGTTGGGGACCCCTGGTATAATATAACCAAGCAGAAGTTTTTAAAATTATGTTGATAACTGATGATGAAGAAAAAACTTCAACATTATCAATCTTTAATTAGCAGGTAATCTGTATTCCAGAAATAGTAGTTAGTAATTAAATTTAATCAAACTAATATCGTAGTTCGGAAACTAAAGTTTATCTGCATTATGACCCAGTAGGTTACTATTGGGACCAATTCTCTTTTCCTTGTACGCAGACAGAGGGGGTGTCATCACCGCACACGGTCATTCCGGTCACCAGCGGACGACATCCAAATCTATGGTCACTGAAACTTTGGAGTTTCAGGTCTTGTCAGTCAAGTGTCGATCTGACTCGAAGAGGTCGTCTCGTGAACATCATCCAATCGATTACGGCTCACCCTGACAAGACGGAGGCAATATAGTTTGGTTATGCTGCTAGATGCAGCCGCATTGGCAACATAACGCTTCAACTGGCGGGTTACCATCAGGGTTGCCAGTGAAATTTTTGAAAAAAAGCCCAGAGCGCCCGACAAAATAAAAACAAGAAAAGCCCAGATCATGTTAAATCAGCTTTCATTGTCAAATATTGTCATTTTTTAATTACTATTCATGTTATTATACATAGTCAAACAGAACTTTAATTTAATTCAAAAATTCAACAGAGTCATTGTCAGAAATTGCATCATCATAAATATCAAACTTAAATAAGAATTAGATCAATAATGGAATATACTCAACAGAGTCATTGTCAGAAATTGCATCATCATCATAAATATCAGAATTAAATAAAGATTATATCAATAATGAAATAAGTCAAGCATAATTTCATTTTATTACAAAAATTCTGTAGTCAGTGTTGGAAACTACATCATCACAATTAGCAAAATTTAATTTGAGTCACATTATCGCTCTGAGCGAACTCGCCAGAAGATGTCTCTCCGTGCCACACCCAAAGTTTAGAAAGCAGCAGCCTCAGCACCACTGCGCAGATATATGAAGAAACGGATGTATTTGAGCAAAACTTATATCTAGAAAGTATGTTCCACAATTTGGTTCAATAAAAAAATTAGACAATTCAGGAAAACTGACTTGGCATGAGTTATGCACTTTTGACACTAATTGTATGTTTAAATAATTTGCATTCTGTGCAGTTATGTGCATGTAAATTGATAGAGTGATGTTAATAATAGAATGGAATGGAAGATGGAATAATAGAAATGAATAAAATCATAATATATTACTTTACGGTTATTAATAAAAAATTGAAGTAACCATTGAATTGAGAAGTTATAGCATTTTTTTAAAAATTTCAATATCGAATAAATCTGATTTTCAATGACAAAGCGGCAAGTGAAGGCAAAATTATTTCTAACTAGTTTTTTTATAATGTTATTTAGATACAAGAGCAACACTATTTTGTTATCCAAACTCAATAATAAAAATTGCATTGTTTGTGTTTTTAATAACGTCCATCGCATAGTTATATGATTAAGAACGCAACGGGGTTCGAATGGCGCTGCCATTGTGAGGCAAAAAATTGCACTGACGACCCATCCTAATATATATGCCAATTTTCGTTAAACTTGTAATTTGGTATTTTATGTTTTGTCATTGTACAAATTTATTCCCAATTTCTTTAAAAGATGATCAACATGACTTTTCACATTTCCTATTGCACAAATGATATGTTTGCGTTCATTTTCCTCACTTTCTATTAAATTTGTATTTACGCATTTTGAACACATAAGTTAGATTTTCTTCTGGCGACTTTTTTAAATAAATAAATTTTAAAATTTTATAATCTATCTTATTAAATTTCCGATATTAAATAAATTAAACGTATCTATTTAATGACCAAACGCATAATCCAGATTTTTCACAAAATACCCACGAATTCCAATTGAAGCTTTGGCAAAGTGAATCAGATGAAAACGAAGGTGATAACTGCCCCTGTTCTAGCCCCTTTTTAGGGCTTTTTTGTAAAGGCGATTAAAAATCAACCGATAGAGATAAAAATGTGCGGATTGTTCTAAAAATAGAAGGGTCAAAGTGCCAGTTTTCACGATGCAATGCTCATGGATCCATCTCTGGCATGTATCACATTAAAAACAAGTTAAAATTGAAGAGGTTGCTGAGAAATCACAAAAAGGAGTTCGTTGAAGCGACCAGCGACATTGTAAAAATTGATTTCTTTTACTTTGTTGCTTAATCTTCTGGTTTGAAATCACATACTTTTTTGTCTCAGATTGTGTTGCGTCTCCTTCCTTTCCAGCAACATACAGGCTTTTCCAGTTTGTTGGTCATCAATTCGAAATATCGTCATTATTTTTAACCTTTATTAAGCATTTTTATTAAATTTTTATCCTTTATTAAACAAATAAATATGCATTAAATATAAACAGTAAAGTAAAACGCCATTGGCTCAAGGGTCAGTCCTAACAGTGACAATGAAGTTAACTGAGTGAAAGTTAGCTCAATCAATTGTATTTTCGGGGGTCTCCAAAGCATGCCAAATGTCGCAGCACAAAAAAGGTTGAGAACTAGAAGGAAGGTTCTAACTCAACACATGTATTCATCCTAAGGCCTGGCCAAAATTCATTCCCTGTCAATCACTACCCACCGATTACTTGGCTTACAGAGAAGCAGAATGGAATTACAATCTCTGACTCAACCCTCTGTTATATTAGCCTTACTCTTCCCCCCAAAAGTCCCTGTAAATGATATTTGAAACCAAAGTGCCCATGGACAGATAACTAAATAACCAGTAACTAAAAATCAAAACAATACGGCCTACAGAATGCAGAGCAAATTTTTAAACATTTAAAAGTACATGGGAAGATTTCAAATTCTTTGCAAACATTTTGATAGATATGGCTTTACTTTAACAACTTAATTGTCCAAGTGTTTAAAGTCAGCAATTGCTGGCTTTTGGTCACCATCAGCTTTTCTTAATGTGTGACAACTAAGAAAAGTTAGTCTATTTGAAAGAATAGATGATTGGTAACCTCGATGATTCTCAAAGAAATGCACACCTTTATAAAACGAAAATAATGTTCGAAATGCACGTTGCCAATTTCATGATAAATGATGTGCAACAATTATGTTATTATATATATGTAAGATTTAACAAAAACTTATTATCACCATGAAAGTTTTAAATCCATCAAAGACTCAAATACTCACATCAAACTACATTGGAGAGTCAAGAGCAATTATTGGAATGTGCTCAGAGTCAAAAAATTGAAAGAATATTACAAGCAATATGCTTAACTCATAATTCATCTATTGATCTATCACTTTATCCACGACAATGATTTCAACCTGTCACCAAAGGAGTCAGAATCAAGATTAAATGATGCTAGGTAGAATTCATACAATGTTGTAAAGGTTATTGAATGCATTTATTATTTTCATCAGCACCAACAAGCATTTGAAGATTCATTATCTACATATGTAGCAGATGCAGCATGTGAGAGTCTTTTTGTGTCATCTGAGGAATATGTGGCACTGAATGTCATTGGTTTGGAGTTGTGAAGCTTGTGTGCAAGAGTCATGAAAATAGACTCCACATGATCAGCCTTGGAATTGTCTTTAGCCGATGTCTCAAAGAGGGGCATGTGTCGACCATCTGCAAATCTCTGAGCAAGACTGATGGGAACCACCTGCTTCTCTGCTGCATCACATTTGTTTCCCACAACAATTTTTGGAACATCAGAGCTGACCCCATTGGTATGACACTCTTCCATCCATACAGGGAGGTTCTCGAAAGTTTGCATTCTTGTCACATCATAGACAAAGACAACTGCATGTGCATTTCGATAATAATGTTGAACCATGCTTCTCCTGAACCTCTCTTGGCCAGCTGTATCCCAAATTTGAAGCTAGAAATATGTTGAAAGACCCCATTAAGCATTATTCATCACCTTTACAAAGATATCTTAGAGGCATGCATTAAAATAAAAAATTCATGTTAATCTCAATTTCTGAAAATAAGGATAGGCTAATGGAACAAATCATAGTTAACCAATGTTGGAACAAATCCAATAATCTAAACATTAATTTTTATTAAAACAAATTCTTTTATTAACTTTTATTAATACGTCCATTAATTCTGACACATCTGTACAATTTAGTCAAAAATTAAAGGGTTCTGATAATGGTGGACGCCAAAACTGGCCAGTTAGCCCCGACAAATAAAGTTTTATTACAAAAGTTACGGTGTTTAGTGAATGATTTTGCTTTAAAATGGAGAAGAATTATTTACGGAATGGTCTGTCACATTTAAGGGAGCATGTCTCAATAAAAATTTTATTAAAATACAAATGTATTTTTTAACTCTTTATAACAGTTAGTTGCTGTTATATCAAACTAAAAAAAGGATTATTTGGGCAATATTTATTGATTAGAGGCATTCATATTTTAAAATGTTGACTCAAATGGTTTGTGAAATAAATATACATCTAAAAAACTGTAACAAATTAAAAATTAATGCTCCAAAATAAATAACTGAATAATAACTACCATTGCACATTTATGGCAAAAACTTGTCACATCATTCCAATATATCATGTGATTATAAGTAATCGGTCAATTACTGAGAATTCAGATTAAAGGCACTCGTTTTCATACCTTTAAGATGTCTCTGCCAAGCTGAACATTCTTCTCCCGAAAATCGACGCCAATAGTTGCTTCTGTTTTATCAGGAAATCTACCCTCACAGAATCGAAATGTAAGACAAGTTTTACCAACATTAGAATCCCCGATCACAATTATCTTGAAAATACGCTGTCTGGAAAGATCAGGCGGAATTTCATTGACCTTTCCTGGTGATTGGTTGATGATATCACTATTCTGCTCTTCATCTCCGTCATACCTTTGTTTCACACTTCTAACAGACATCACATTCGCAGGGCCATCCGAGATATCCATCCCAACAACTAGATTCTCTCTCTGGTTTTTCTTCGATAAAGTAGTGTTGTCATAAGGTTCGATAAAATTGTAATTTTGAAAATATTACTAGTTTTTGTAATTATTACAATTTTATGAATAAGATTTATTAAGTTTTCAAAACACGAATATTAACCTTGTGTCTCATTAGGAGCTTTATGATTGCGATATAATTATCTGACGTTAGAAGTAAAGCGAGCCGGTTAAGCACTTCATGACTATCTGTGATCGGCGAGCGCTTTTAAATTTTTTAATGTAATCGAAAATTGACAAAAACTGCACATTGTATTCGCATATACTTATTTAAAGCGTATTTTCTCAGATTTTGCTATGTTGTGGCATAATTAAGTTAGAGGATATTTTCTGCATCAGTACCTACCGTGTTTCCCTGAAAACAAGACCTAGAATGATTAATAATATGTTGAGTTATGAATTCTGTGTAAAATCACTAACAGTTGTGTTGCCAATGCGGCAGGGTACATGAACAAGAAATAACCATTTAACTATTGCTGAACATGAGAGATTTAGACCAATGGTTCTGCGGGAAATTGGTGCGCAAGAAATCCAGAGTTTGAAGATTTATGATGATGGTCAAGAAGAAGTGTCTAGAACACTTTGACAGGAACACTGGACCCTTAAGGTAACCTTTAAACCGTTTGCTGATGCATAAAACGATTGATGTTTCACAATAATTTTGCTTGTTATTGTATCTTTTCCCCTTTACAAAATTGTGTTAAAAAATTAACTTTATATAAAACATAGGTTTATTCAAAGTAACCCTTTCCCGGCCCCTAACAGGGGGAAATTTCCCCCTCCCAATGACTCAATATTTTTGTTTTGAAATGGAAAATTCATAAATTTTGGTAATGATATATTTGTTATATTTTGTTAATGTTAATAAAGATGTTAATACGTTCTTTGTAACAGTTCACTTTCTTTCCCAAAGCAATAATCGGCATGAACTATTCGTCAGAGGTATTTGAAATACCAAATACTGAAATACTTAAGAAAAGTATTTTAAAATACTAAATACAAAATTCTTCCTCGAGGTACTCAAAATATTAAAATACAAAATACGTATTTTGAAATACTTTTATTCAAAATACAAAATACCACAAAATTTCACGGTATAAAGTCATGGTTCGCCTTCAAAAGCAGCTATTGTTGAAAATTGTTAGTCATTCAAAATAATAATAATATTAATAATAATTAATTTATAAGGCGCCGTGGTGAGTCTTCAGGTATCGCTTGAAGAGCTCCAGGAATGGCTGGGCTCTGCCGAAGGAAGGGAGTCTGTTCCAGACAGCACAATCCGCAATCCCTATCGTTCAACTCTCGTACCAACTCCGTACCAACCCCGTACAAACTCTCACGCTCCCGAGGCCTGTTCCTTTTATACGCCAAGATGACGTCACAACACCTCCGCGCCAGCAGAAGAGTCTCCCAGAGCTTTGAGGCGTAATCTTTCTGACCGTCTGGGCAGTATAAGTTCTTGATCCGGTAGGTTTAGTCGCTGGAAGTTTCTTCGTCCTCTTGGTCGACCTCTGGGTCTTCTTGACAGTTGTTTGTATTGTTGTTGGAAGTGGAACATTTCTTGAAGTTGGAGTGGGACCCGGCAGCATGCCTGGGTCATCGTCCTCATCTACTCCGTGTCTGGGCCTCAATTGCTCAACGTGCCTCTTCCAAGTAGGTCCTTTTGGCACGGCCCGTATCAAAACATGACGAGGTCCCAAGACTTGATCTACAACTGCCGGTATCCATCTAGGAACGCGATCTTTACCCGGACCGATGCGTTGTACGTAACAGTTATGCCTGGCTCCCCTGTCCAACTCGAAAACAAATTCTGAATTTGCAATTTGTAACTTTTGTATGAGAGGGGTGTGGCTCGTAATTGTATGGATTGAATTCACTTTTCTCTCTTTTGATCTTTTTCTTTAAACATGCTTTTTCTAAGTGTCCTATGATTCCACAGAAGTTGCATTCAGTTTTGATATGCCTGCAATCATTGACGTGGTGTCCTTTAGTTCCACATCTTGGACACGTCTCTTTCGGGAATGGAAATTTAGAGAGCTGCTGAACCTGGCGTCTTGGTTTGAAATTTACTTTTTCTTGTTTGTTTCCGGCAGGTTTGAACACTTTTACTAACGGTTCGTCTGGTGGGCCGTGTACTGTGGCTTTGGCGACTTTAGAATATTCTTCCACTTCCGTAGCGATTTCAACTGCCCGATTGAAAGTTAATTCATCTTCTGGGATTTTGAAAAGCGACTTGAGAACAGCCTCGTTGTCAACAGAACACATAAATCTTGTTCTCAAGGCTTCGTCGAGTGTGTCCTCAATACTAGGAAAGTCGCATGTAGAAGCGGCTGTTCGAATTTTAGCCGCAAGTTCTTGAATGGTCTCGCCAGGTTGCCTTTTTATCTCAGTCCAAAATCTAAACCTTTCTCTCACAATGAATCTTTTGGGGTTGAAATTTTCCATCATCACTGCTTGAATTTCCGAAAAGTCTAACTTGTTGACTTCGCATGGAATTGTCTTTTGTGAAGCAGTTTGCAAGAGTTTGTAAATTGCATTTGACTGGTTTGTGAGAAAAACTTGAGTAATTTTTGAAGTCGGAATAAAGTTTGCTTCTGTAAAGGTTTGAAACCGACTCATGTAGCCACACCACAACTTTTTATTCGGTTCGAAAGGCATGAAACTAGGGATGGTCGTAGAATTCTCATCAGTTGAACGAACCAGGGTTTCCATTTATTTTGAAAATAACTCCAGAAATTTAGCGATATCAGCCATTCTCACCAGCTTTGAAATTCAAATGAACTGTTACTGAACAAATTCTGTGACAAACCTTTTCTGTTGGTTTCCTTGAAAAATATCACTCTTCAGAGTTTGAAATTTTTCTTTCGTCGACTGGGCCAGTTGTTGGGTCTTTGTAAGAATAACAAGTTGAACAGAAAACTTTATTGGCTGTCAAATATTCAGAAACAGAAACGAGAACCGAAATATCGCTAATGGCTACCAAGTACGTATTTGCGTGTAACGTCGCACAACCCGCAATCCCTATCGTTCAACTCTCGTACCAACCCCATACAAACTCTCTCGCTCCTTTTTTTTATTTATTTATTTGATTATAGTCCTTTGCATAACTGAGATGATTTGGACTCTCTCGCTCCAAAAAAAGTAATGTTTTATTAACGTCCGTTGCATATCTAGATGATTAGGACGGTGCTCCCGCAGCGTTCTCTCTCGCTCCTATTTATTTATTTATTTATTTGATTATAGTCCGTTGCATAACTGACTAGTCATCTAGATATGCAACGGACGTTAATAAAACATTATTAAAAGTGCGCCCGCATGGCCTAACGGTTAAGGCTGCGCCTCTCACGATGGCAGCACGGGGTTCAAGCCCTGCTGCGGGTGCACCGTCCTAATCATCTAGCTATGCAACGGACGTTAATAAAACATTACTCTCTCGCTCCCTAGGCCTGTTCCTTTTATATGCCAAGATGACCTCACAACAGTTTGCTTATTGCATAGACAATTCGATTGTTCTTGAATGCCCATTAATGTTGGCTACAAAAGGACCATATAACAATTTTGATCATCTTTCAAGTGATCCAGGTTATCTGCAATGGGCTTCATGCATTCTATAAACTCCTGTAAAAACTTAATTTCCTATTCCTTAAAAACTGAAACATCTGGTTGGGCATGGACGCATCGGTTGTGTGTTCACGATACCCGTAAATGCTTAAGGAAATTAGATGTTGCATCCAAACTTTAAAGTAGTTAATAAAAAAAATGTTTTAATTACGTCCGTTGCATATCTAGATGATTAGGACGGTGCTCCCGCAGCGGGGTTTGAATCCCGTGCTGCCATCGTGAGAGGCGCATCCTTAACCGTTAGGCCATGCGGGCGCACAAAGTAATTAATAACTAGTAGTTAACTATTTATAGTTAGTAACTACCCATCTCTGATCAAATTCAAAAAGGAAATGCAGGGAGCGCACAAAGACAGTCAAACGGGATTTTTGTTTTTAATGTTGCGGCTGCAGAAGCTAGGGGTTTGCTTGTAAATATTCTGAAAGTTTTGTGCCATTTTGAGCAGCATGAAGAAAATCCTGTCAGCTGTCTGTCACAAGAACTGCAGAACAGAAGCCTTGACTATGTGGCAGCCTAATATAAGCAACCAAAAAGATCTTACTAAACTGCGAACGTGATATAATAGGTTTAGCTGCTCATATAGAAAAACCTTCACGTATTGTTTCTGGAAATTCCAAGCTGGATACATACTTTCTGTTCTCATCAGTAGGGCAGAGACATCCAACTACAGAGTGCCCACATAAATCTGTTAAAATTGAAATGTTCTTTGCAACAATAGAAAGGATGTTGAATGAATTCGACAAGCGGTTCACCGACAATACCGGACTGCAGGAATCAATATCCACACTCTTGAGTCATATGTTGCATCTGCCAAAGCACTGACAGACTGTCAAGCGAGTGAATCTGACAACATCAACGTATTCCACGACATCTTGTCAGCATCACCGAATGCGTTCGAAAACTGGTTAACATTGTTTTGACGGCTTCAAATGAGCTGATGTTTTCAACTTTTGCTTGTGTTAAAAACTATTTAAGAAGTTCTTGTGGCAATGAAAGACTGAGTGACCTTTTAGTTCTTTCATGTCCTTTCTTATTGAAATGAAGATGCCAAAATTCTTCTAGAAGTGGTTGATAACCGTGTTCGTTTTAACTTGCCCCCTATTTCCAATTTCCTACCCGAAATGACGCTCCTGCTCCGTAAAATCCGCCAGTGATGCCGAGCACCTGAATTTTTTAAACATATATCACCCACGACAACAAAAAAACCAGTGTTATTTGAAACTCAGAGTTATGTTTATTCAATGTGCCAGCTTAATTAAAATTGTTTTGTCAGTGTGACTTAAAATACTGCAAGTCTGCAATATTAAAATACTTCAAGTGTTTACGATAATGAATGCTTTTAGTCACTGAAAGTCTGTCTCATCTTACAATTTAACATGACATTTTATTTATAGGTGATCTAGAAAATTCACCGCCGGAACATTCATCCCGGAAAAATTCATCGTCCGGAAAATTTATCGCCGGTAGATTCATCGCCCAAAAAATTAGTTGTTTCTTGTTATTCCGCCTTGGAGCTCCGACAGGGATCCTCAGAGGAGTTTCCCCCGTCTTCAAACGTTTCGGCCCTTTGAATCTCTTTACGTTTTTGGGGGCGGACCGCATCCGGTAATCAGGCGGATGTCCCTGTCGGTTTTTCTCTTTCTGGACCCAACATTTACCGCTGGCTATGAGAGGCTCTCGATGGTCTTGTTGTGCCGGTCACTGCTGCCTGGACTGGAGCGACTGCGAAAGCTCTCAATAGCTTCTTCTCCTCTTTTTTCACCTCCATACTTCGACTATGCGAGGCTCTCATTGGCTTTGTTAGGTCGATCGCCTCCACCCCAGTTGCCTCCAGCGGTCATGGAAGCTCTCAGTGGCTTCTTCAAACGGTGTACTTAACACGTATACGTGCAAACTGGGCCTTACATTTTCTTTGCAGCGGCAGCCGGAGATTGAAATTTTCGGAATTCGACCGCGGGATCGCAGAGGCCAATGGTCTCTCGGCCAATGATTTGGCCCCGTCGTTCGGTGGATCATTCAAACCGGAGACCAACGGCTTTCTCCGGCTTTCCTGAAGTGGCCTCTTAAGACTTCTTCTGGCTCATGTGCCAGATCCAGAATGAAGCTGCTTCTGCGGTCTCAGACATCTTTGTCAAAGCCTTTGTTCTCTCTCGGCTTGACAATCCAATCTTGGTAAGGAAAGCGTCTACTTCGAGACCAAAGCATATTGTTCGTGGATTCTGCCTCCATACACTTGCTGGAACTAGGTTCATTCGCAATTGTTATATTGAAGAACTTTATTCGGAAACTTCTCGGTGAGTTTGATTAGTATTTCTTATGTTCTTTCAATAGTTATTTGTTTTACTTATCTGAGTAGTTGCCTAAATAACCATTCTGAACAAGTTGTTGGGACAACAATTTGCCTAGCACTTCAAAGACTGATTGGGTAGGCTGATTTTTTATGCTGATTTTTGAAAGTACTCCAGGGCTCTCCTGGACCCCTTCACGGCTCCCCTAGGGAGCTCTGGCTCCCAGGTTGGGAACCCCTGGTGTAGAAGCTGAAGTTGTGGACACACCAGGGAGTGATGACATTGGACTTTGGCCATCCATTATTTCGAATCAGATGCGGGAATACTGGCTGAAAAGGGGTGCATCAACAGTTCAGCACCGTAATGAAAGTTTGTTTTCTGCGCACTCGGTGCAGCAACCTAGAAATGACTGCAATATTCCGAGAATGTGCACGCTTGGGCTCTTCCGTCGTCAAAATTATAATGGGGAATTCATAGCTAGGAACTGATTATGGCCCAGTGGAACGCTTTGGTGCATTCATGGCATGTTTGTCACGGCCATGGCGCTCAAGAGATGTTCAACGACTTGATGGAATTTCTGAAGATACATGACCTAGACCTGGGAAACGTTCGCGGGCAAAGCTACGACAATGCATCTGCAATGCGTGGCAAGTACAATGGTCTACAAATCATGACCATCGAGTCAGATGGTCAATCACTCCGTGAATTAAACTTCAGTGACATCATCAGCGATTTTGCCACACGGAAATCTAGTAAAGCATCTGGACTGTAACCGTAGCTGTTATAACTATACATTTTCTGATTTTAGCCATATTTATTTGGTGATATTATAATTTTATTTTTTATAGAAAACTAAATCATTATAACTGTAAATAAATTTGGCAAGTACAACTCGTGTTCGAAGTATTTGTATATTAGTTTAATAGTATGCGATGCTGTGGCGTGTGCAATAAGAATTGGAAACAGGGCCTCCCTTCCAAATGGGCCAAGGGCTAAGGACCCACCGGCTTAATCCAATTCCATCCAATTGCATGACGGTCCGTTTGGGTAGGACCTCTCACTTCCTCGAACATTAGCTCGGCTACTGATTTATCGATCTCGTTCTGAGCTCGGAATTTCCTTCCAGATCTAAGCAGATCTAATTACCTGCGAACTACTACATGACATAAGTTACAAGTAAAGAAAACAAGTTATTGGCCGGTTAAGTCGTCAGCCTAAAGGTGTGCCGGAAAGATAACTGATAATCGAGATAACCGAAAATCAATATGGCGGCTGTATATGAACATGTACTTGAAATTTATTTATCTACATAATGTCGATGCTATTGACATAACTTATCAAGTTATAATAATATATATAAATACATCAAATTATAAAGGGTAACCAATTTTATTAATTAATTTGATAAATAATAAATTATTTTGTATTGAATTTTATTTTCAAAATGCACACATCTATAGCAGAGGCGTATCCAGAGGGAGTCCATTTAATGATATATCAACTTGTATGACCTTTTAACAGCAGAAAGAAAAGAAATAGGAGGATCCTATAACGAATCATAGACGCTGTTTTGTTTTTGGATAAACATGGATTGGCACTCCGTGGTCATCGAGAGCATCATGAATTAGATATGCCATCAAATGAATAAAGGCAATTTCTTAGAATTTATTAAACTGTTGGCTAAAAATAATAGTAAGAGAACTTGATCATTCTGAAAATCAACAAATTAACCGTTGTGGAGAGAATTGCACATCTGAATATTTGTTTTAAAATATTTAGAACCTTTTACATCCACTTCACTTGGCAAATGTCCTTCGCAAATTGATACACGCATGCGCATTGTTGTCGGTGTCCTGACTGTATTTAATTAGAATATTTATTTTATTTATTTCTGTCGTTTTATTCGGTATGGCGGAGATGTGGATAAGTGATGCTGAGTGATGAGTGTCGATTTTCTCGTATGGCTAAAACCGGGCGTGAGGATGGGCTGATGCTTAAAGCCCCTAATATCTGTCCCGGAAGTGGGAGGAATCGCAAAGAGGGAGGAGCTATGTTTTGTTACAAAGTGATGTGCTGTAATTTGTTAACTTATAATGTTTTTTTAAGAAATTACTGAATTGTTATTAATTTATTTAGTTATAATGGCCATTATCAGAAATCAGACGTTAGAAGTGATATACTGAAAACATTATTCTAGAATTAATATATAATCTTTTCAAGAAGGCCAGTAAGGGCATCATGGATTTTGATATCGTCTATAAAAAACCTTTCCGAATGTAGCCTTGAGGTCGGACTTACGCCACTATAAAAATTGTCTTATTTGATTTGATTTGATGTAGCAAGGGAGATGCCACATGCTTTTTTTGAAAGCCCGAAGAAGGTTTTTTATTAATTTTTCAGAATATGAGTCAGAGGCTCCTGCTGTAGAGTACATAGAAATGTATAGAATATAGTAAATTAGAGTTTTTAGAATAATTTGTAGAGTTATATAGAGTATATAGTAAATTGTATTTCTTTGAATTTTATTGATGGATGCTGAAGGATGGAGTGATGAGGTAAGAACATACCCCAAAGGTCTCTTAAGGACTTTTACTGTTCAGCACCGGCATACCGTACTCTGCCCTTATTGAACGGTTCATTTCATATGCAGGGGTGCTACTTAATAGAAAGATATCTTGCATGGCTGATGATTTTAATGATTATGTTCAACAACAGTTGCTTTTAAAGACAAACCACGAAATTATAGTTATGCTTATACTGTGATAAAGCATAGCAAGGTATGGAACGATGTCACATATTTTGAGTGTCAACTGCCTGGTACTTTGTATTTTTATTAAAAGTATTTTAAATTACATATTGTGTATTTTAATATTTTCAGCTCCTCAAAAAAGTTTTGTATTTTAGTATTTGAACATTTTGGAAAAGCACTTTGGTATTTCAAATACTCATTGACCAGCATCTTTTTTACCTCTGGTAATTTGGGATTTATTTATTTGATTATAGTCCGTTGCATAACTGAGATGATTTGGAGGGTAATTTGTGGTGCGTGAGAGCTATATTTATATAAAGAGAATCAAAGTTACCCCAGCCGATTACCATAGCTTTTGTTGTTTATTTTATTTACATTACATTTTATTAAATTATTTTATACAATTATATTCATGTAACATGATAACTTTATAGTGGCTATTGAAGCATTCCCTGCGATGAACCACTTGGGCAGCAATTTAATGTCTTTGTACATCAAAATGTCAAATCTATTTTTTTACTTGTTTTTTAATTGTAGTCTTTAAAATCTAACTATTTATTGCGATAAAATTGTTATTGGTGGCGACCAATTCCAATTCTACCAAGCTTCGAGTTCAACAAATTCTAGGTTTATTATATAGCAATGTTTTGAAATTTAATTCAACGGTTTGTGCTTTGTAGTAATAATTGGCATGATTTGTAACTAAACAAAATATTAGATATTTTTTCGGTTTTGCTCAAGCGTCGATGGAAGAGCGGTTATGGCTTTCGCTTTGGCGCGAGAACGATAGAAGTTAAAATCATAGTCATTCGCAGGTGCTTCTACAGCTTACAAAGTTTTTTAAACTTTGTACTTATTCTTTACCTTGTTTTCATTCTCAGGATCTTGCAAGTGACTTCACAAGAAAATAAATCAGTTACCTCCCTGTCAGAATCCAATTTCAGGAATAAACATAGTAGTTGCATTAATTCATACATTTATGAAAGGCAATATAATTCATATTTATTAAAATTTAGAGTTTATCAACTCACTGCAAAAAAAAAAACGGTTTTAAAAGCAAAATTTTCAATACAAAATGATTTTATGAAATAATTTAAAATGTTTTATAGGCGACTAGCATTATAAATAACGTTAAATGGCTTCTTCCTTTTGCATTCATCTAACGAATAAATCTTGATGTTACTTCTTTCGTTACAGACACAGCTCGTGGTCTGCCGAGGTTTCCACCGACACTAACCCCCCCACCAATCACTGTTGTGTGGTGGCGAACCACTGCAGCATTTTGAGCCTCGGCTCTGTCAGCTCTTCTTTCCGCGTCCTCGAGCTGGGCTTGAACCTTGCGATACTTGCTCATGGTTATGGCCAAAACTTCTTCCTGCAAGATGATTATATTAACCAAAGATCTCAACCATCATTTAAAGTTCAAGAATTTATTGCTCATATTATATCATAGTCTCCTCCAGAAAATAGTTCACAGTTTCACTCAGTGCACCAGCCTAGACTTCTCTGATTTTACATTATCCCTTCTACAGTGTAAACTCTACACCAAGAGAAATGCCCCACCACTCATAGACTCTTTTCTCCAGGAAATCATCAGCTCCACAACCTAACTCGATTCCAATCCTGACCATCTTCCACCAACCTCAATAAATAACTTACAATTAAATGATTTCAATTCTTACTCGGTTGTGACAATTAACCTCTAAAAATGCCTTTAACATTACAAATTTGTCGCGGTGGTGGTTATTTTTGTTTTAATAAAATAAATTAAAAATAAAAAAATCAAATTACATTTTGTTCCAATTGACTTTTTAGGGCTGCGAATTTTGCCTGCCAGTTGTTGATGCTGTCGACGTACTCAATGACGAGCAAATGATCTCTCTCGGCCTGAACTTTCAACTCTTGCATTTGTCTCCTCAACTTTGCAGCTTCAGCCGCAGAATCTTTTCCTTTTCTGTGTTCTGATTCAAGATCCCGTTCTAATTCAGCGATCTGAAACCACAAATCAAGTTTTTATTGTTGGAATAAACATTTACTACAGTATATGTGTAGTATGCCAAATGTTAACCATTTACATTTACTTAATGTTAATCTAGCAGTGCAATTTTGCAAAAATATTATGACTGTTGCCGTTACTGCTGCATGTTTTGAACAATTTGAAAGTCATTGTTAAAGGTTTGGATGATGTCAAAATGAGACGTACTCTGTTCTTATACTGATTCAGAGTTTTCCTCCCGTCTTTTGAAAATTCTGCATCTTCCAGACGAATGCTAAGATCCCTGATATCAACCTCGAGTTGTTTATGACTGGACTGCAAGTTCGAATAATTCTGCTGCTCAGTTTTAAGTTGGTCGCTGACTCTTGACAGTTCGGTTGCCAATCTATCAGCGCGTTCCTCAGCTGCCTTGCGGGCGGCATCAGCATCTACCAGTCTGTAAATCAAAATTAACGTAGTTTGAAATTTTGTATTTCATTAGTCAAAGGTTTGATTAGATTTCAGTTTCTTTTTACTCCAGTTACTCGATTCCGTCGTAAATATTATTTACATTGTTACTGAATAAGAACATTGATACTATTACTGATGTTTAATAAATTAATTAATAACTCGCCTGTGTTCATAATTGGCCAGCTCTGACTCCAACCTCTTGCGGTCATTTTGCAAGTTGCTAATGGTAACGTTAATTTCTGTCATGTGTTGAGAGGATTCAGAAGTGTCTGCCTCCAACTTCTTGCGAGCTCTTTCGGACTGATAATGTCAATGACCCTATGATGTTAGTTGCTTAAATAAGAATACAAAGGAATATCATTCATACTAACAGCTTCATACAAAGTTTTCAAATCATCCAATTCCGAGAGAAGTGAAGCTATCTTTCTATCGGCATTGGCGGCTACATCTTTAGCATCTCGAGCAGCTTTTCTTTCTATGTCCAGTGCTGATTCGAGATCCTATGATTTGTAATTATATTAACCTAGCACTGTTATAAATGAACAAAACAATATTTTTGTACTCTGATTCTGCCAAGGGCTCCTTTCTTCCCCTTGTCCAACTCCACGTTTGCACGAGACAAGCCATCCACTTGGAGCTGAAGTTCTTGAATTTCTGTTGCAAATTTTTTCTTCAGACGACCAGATTCATTCTTTAATTTGTTCTCCAAATCAACAACTGTTGTCTGCAGCTCAGTGATTGTGGTCTGACTCTTGTGTCTGATTTTGAAAATGATTTTAGTTGGTTATGTTAGTTTATTATAAAAGCAGAGAAAAATGCTATGCTTAAGTGGTCAGACGGTTTATTCTTAAAGTTAAATTTAGCGATTTACTGAAATTGATTTCAAATTTGAAAAATAGAACTATTAACATGAGTAGAATAACAAGATATATATCTATAAATATATATAGATAAAGATATATATCTGGTCACCCTATAAAGCGTCCTGTCACAGGCCAACTTGCAAAGATTACGTGATGACCAACTTACAACTCCACATTAAAGTAATCTTTTTGCCTCAACAAACAGCCCCTCTACAGATTCCATTTTGTTACCAAGGACAAATATGAAGAAATGGCCCTTTTGGTCATCAGATTTTAATGTACAATACAGTGATACATCACACAATGATTTTCTCATACTGCAGGCATAACTCATAAAATTTTCTGCATTTGTAAAAACTGTCGAAGCAGTTCTAGATCAGTTTAAATATATTTTTCACTTTTACTTTTTAAAATGTTAAAAACCAGTAATTGTCTAATCATTTGAAACTTAGGTTTAAAAAGATATAGAAAGTAACCTAAATTTATTAATAAAAGATATTTTTGACTAAATGTCCCTTATAATATTCTACATACAAACTTGCCTTAAACCGAATTTAAATGTTTAAGTAACAATAATTTTTTAAATATTGAAAATAAAAATGTTTAAGTAAGTTGCCAAAATAGAGCATTCAATTAGCTTTAATTTTGTGTAAATATTATTTTACTAGGTGCTCCATAAATAAACTTACAGCTTCTTAATCATCTGGAGATGTTGGCATTTGGTCAAAAGTCAACGACCTGCGTCAGATCAAATAAGCACATCCCACCAAAGTATCTCAGAAAATTTTATATTTTAACACAACAACAGTGGTCTATGTAATGGGGAAATACAGAATATGACCGATATTTTAGAAGATATTGCCATTTTTATACGGTCACCCTGCTTTTCAAATTTTGAACAACACTTAATGACTGCTATCCTCACCGCCGCAACTGCAGGAATTTTTAGTTATTTGTGATCCTCTCCCCGGGTTAATTCACAAAAATATGATTAGCCTTGAGGTTAATAATGCAAATTATTTCACTTCGTAATCAAGTTATCAATAAATAATATTTAATAACATGTTTGTACTTATTCTATTCGAAATCAACGAGACATTCACCTTATTCCTTCTAGTTCGGCATCTCTATCCCTGAGTTTGTTCTCCAGATCAATCCTCAACTGGTTTGCTGCACCACCAGCAGAGTCCAGCTTGCTCAAGACGGCCTAACATTAAAATGTTGAGGAACTAAGATGAAGATCGCTTCCAAATATTAAATCTATCAAATAATACATCTAACTGTTTTAAAAATATTTCTAGGCTTTTAATAAAAAAGGCAAATTATATACCTATATGTTAGATAAAATTAAGTATAAAATAAGTATCTTTATTATTATGACAGCTAATTATTTGCCTGATACTCGTCTTTCAGATCGTGAAGTTGGTTAAGGAGGTTGTCTCTTTCTCCTGTGAGATCGTTCTTGAATGCCGTCAACTCAATAACGGTTCTGTTGAGATCTTTGAGGTTGTGGTCACTTTCTTTGTTTGCATCTGCATTTAAATTCAGTTAGTCTAAATTATTTTTCCACAAACACAATTGCCAATGTCCTGAAATAGTTGCCATCTAATGCTGGAGCATTTTCTAAAAGAAGTAAATATAACGAAATTCTCAAGCTGCGCTATATTGAAGTTTATTGCTTTTAAGCATCTGTAATTGTTTTGGAATTCGCTTTAATCTTTGTCATTGATCCCGCATCTTCTGCTTTTGTTTATTCTTGTTTTAGTGAGCCTATCAAACATGCCCCTTCCACCTTGGAACAGAATAAATCAAGTTCATCACTCATTCATAAGGGCTTAAAACTAACCTAGAAGTTTGGCATTTTCTCGAATCAAAGCATCGATTTTATTTTGAAGATCCCCATTTACACCCTTCAGTCTAACTATTTCTGCCTGAGCATTCTGAAGTTCAGATGAATTTCTCTGAAGATCTGAGTTCAATTCATCGTTTTTCTTCTGCAAATCATTTGCCAGGTGCTCTAATTGCTTATTACGCTTTAGGCTATCGTTGATGACAGCGTTTGCCTGAAGATGAATTATTATAATTTGATAATGTTGTGAAGGCGATTTAATAATCTGTTTCAATCTGTTACATCTTCAAGTTGCATTCCAAGATCCTTTATTTCCAGATTTAACTTTGTTTTATCTTTATCCAGTCTGTTGTTTCTAGTTTTTAAATTTTCCAATTCGCCTTCCAACTCGGCGACTCTTGCGCTCAGTTTTCGCCTGGGAAGAAACTCATTTTTTAATTTAAAGATAGCTTTATTATCTCCTACAATTGACGTTTATTAATGGAAACATTCAAACCTGATTTCTTCTGCTTCATCAGCTTTTCCAACCAGATCCTTATCATATTTTGATTTTAGAGAAAGAAATTCTGCCTGCAATCTCCCCAATTGTCCCCTCAATCCATCTGTAGCCTCTAGCTCTTCTTCGTATGCGCTGCTCACTTTTTCAAATTCACTCTGCAGTTGAGCAAGCTGATCTCCTGTAAGGTTCTTGTTCTGGATTTAACAAGACTAAAGTTAACCTTAAAACGCTTGATAATAATTTTAATCAACAAACTCTTAATTCATCCTCATAGCGATTTTTGAGGTCATCAAATTGTGTCTGGATCTGAGTTTTGCTGCTGCTGAACACTCCAAACTTGAGCTCGTAATCATGCACTGCTTTCGTTAAATCGTCATTTTCCTGGCTCAATTTATTTTTAACAGCAAGCAACTCAGAATTTTGTTTCGTCAAATCGTTGATTTTGGAGTTCAACTTGCGCAGTTGATCTTCGTAATCCCTGAATTTTTGGTCTGTAAAATTCTACAAAATAACTTCCCTTTAGCTAAATATTGATCAACAGTGTCTCACTGATTCTTAAGAAGTTAAATAATATGTTTAAATTAATTTAAATTACTGACGTTTGCCTTTCCGACTTGATCAAGATTGCTATTAAGGTTTTCAATCTCCAAGATGTAGGTATGTTTTTCCTTCTCCAACCTTTAACAATGATCGGACATTGTCAGGAAAGACTGAATGGATGTTTCAAATTAGACACAAAAAATTACTTTGCTTTCTGCTGTCTCGTTCTTTCTAACTGATCCTCCAAGTCTTTGATGATGTCAGTGAACTTTTTTTTAATATTTGCTTCGGAAACCTCGTGGTTAGCAAGTAAAGTATCGTAATCCTTCTTCAGCTTCAAATAATCTATCTCCCCACGACGGTTGGCATCGATCTATTACGAACGTAACAAAAAGGCGATATCAACGAACTTCTTGTTTATTCGCATCATCATAAAAACCAACTTGAGCCTGGATTTCGTTGTCAGCCTCGTCGACTTTTTCTTGTGCTGCCACCAATTGAAGATTCAAATCGGCGATTTGTCGATCATACTGAAATCATAGGTGGGTTTTGTGGCAGAAATTAATTTAATTTAAGGCCATTCAAGATTAATGATTAGCATTTATTGAAAAGGAACTGCCTTAGTTACCTAGTGAGTACAGAGGAGAAATTTTTAATGTAGATTAACATCCCGTTACAGTGCTAGATGATTAGGACGGCGCACAAAGGTGAGCGATCTGTGATCTTCCGTTATATGAACCACATTAGACCAAGTGATAAACTCAACGCAGAGTTGTTTATTAACTCATGTTACATAGCTAGGTGATTTAGTGCAGTGAATCCAATTAACATAATTATTGTTAATATAATATGTTGTCATAAATTAATTATTACCTTCATGGAGGTGGCTCTCTCCTGTTCAAGTGCTTCCTCAAGTTCCTGTATTCTGTTCTGGATAAATGTCATTAATTAACAATATTAATTTATTTTTTGTTGTCAGAGACAATAATCAAATAAAGTAAAATAAATAATAAAAGTAAAAGTAATGCAATAATAATTATTTTTAAAACGCACTTGAATCCTGTTAGCCGTTGTAGGCGACATTCCCCTAAAAACGGTGTAATTGCTTCCACCAATGAGGGACGCACTGGATGGGGAAGGAGCTGTTATGGTGGTGATGCTCGAACCCCCTGGCATTCTCAAAATGGAGGAACCACCGAAGTCATCATCATCATCGAGGACGGACCTGGTTCAGAAAACAGACTTGTTGAAAACTTAAGTTATCACATTAAAAATTCAAATCTGTGCTTATATTCCTAAAGAAAAGCTATAAATAGTTATTACTTCCTGACAACTCGTTTTATAATCTTCGACATGTCGCTGAGGAAGGAGTGACTTTAGGAAGCAGCTTCTAACGAGGAGACTTCGATCCACGAAACGACCGAAACGTGAAGTAAAGCGCTAGCACATTCTTAGGCTACTTATACTTGCTCCTTTCGCAGCTAAAGAAAAAAATACTGAGGTGCTACGGGAAACTTGTTTTGCAGGGAAGTTGCTGGGATTCCACGGGTGGAGTAGGCCTGGTGAACTTTTGCCGCATTTACATCAGCTCAAACTATTTTGGAAATGAAGTATTTAAACCTGCATCATTCGTCATTCATTAATTCATTCCATTTAAATTAAAAAAAAATGGTTATTCCCCAGTTGTCGAATCTGAAAGTCGAATTATCTAAAAAAGTTATTTTCTTGGAAAATCATTTAGTCTGCTCGTGCAGCTGTAACTTATTTTTAGAGCAACCCTCTCCAGGAAAACTTGTGAGAGTAATTTGAGGCCGAAGAAAACTTCTGCTGGGATAAATAAATTTAACGTATTTACAATAAAGCTCTATAAAGTCCAAATAATGTTTGCAACGTTCAAGAATACAGAAATGATTAAGCAACGATTTCACAAGTTTATTACATGCCCCAAAATATTCTCACTCCATAACATCACTCTTCTTTAATTAATTTGTCGAATATATATTTAAAATAAATTAAATTATACTTCAAAAGTCTCATATGAGAGGTAAGGTAGGAGTATTTAAAATATGACTATCGAAATTTGAATATTGATTAAAAGGAGTAGTCTATCACACAGACTTTAGTCTCCTTAAACCACTATAAATAAATGATATGTTAAGGATTAATTCGTTTTGGTGAATTTGGAAGTATTGATTGAATCAACTAGAATCTATAATGTTAGAATATTAAGCAGCTAACCTTAGCAATACCACCGTTATTGTTCACACACATGTGTTAAATCACATCGGATGAATGTGGCGGAGTTAAAGCATGGTTTCTTAATTGGAATGTGTTAACCAATAGCCGGGTGCATTTGTCCAACTGGCCATATGATAAACTTTTTTGCTTACCTTATCAGTGGCTTAACTGACGAGAGGTGCCAATTAAGGGTTAGAAGACACCAAATTATCAGAGGCGCCACAATTGGATGCCAAATTAGGTGACCCGTCATAACAGCCCGGCGACAGAATAGCCCCGACAAAACAGTCCCGTCAAAATAGCCCGGCGTCAAAATAGCTCAAGACAAAACGCCCCGACAAAACAGCCCCGTCGAAACAGCCCGGCGTCAAAATAGCCCAAGACAAAATAGCCCCGTCAAAATGGCCCGTCAAAATAGCCCCGACAAAATAGCCCGGCGACATAATAGACCAGGACAAAACAACCCGGCGACAAAATAGCCCCATGATAACTCCATGTCAAAATATTTTTTAAAAATGTTGTGAAACTGAATCAAAATTTAATTCGAAATTAGTGGCTTGAATGCTTTGACCGTTTTGAGTATTGTTTGTTGTTATTATCTTTCTCCAGAAGTTTAATTTGCATAGTCTTGCTTATTCAAATTTGTATCTGGCTTACAAATTTGTGTTGACATTATCCTCATCACAAGTTGCTTGTGAGAGGTCGTTTTCAAAATTGAAATACGTTTTGAACAGATTAAGAAATTTTCTGAACCAGTCAATTCTACGATCCTTCATGCTGATGTCTTGTGAGAAAGACTCTTTTCCAAGAATCAATAACAATGAAATCATTGATGTTTTAGCATCGACTAGTGAAACGATGAAAAAGCTGTTATAATAGTTAATAGTGAATAGAAATATTAGACTCTAGTGTTTCTTATGTTTAAGTTGATCAAACTAGGAGTTAAATAAAATTTCCCGGGCCGGTTTTTAAGCCAGTTCGACCCTGGTGACAGGGCTGTTTTGTCGGGGCTATTTTGTCGCCGGGCTATTTTGTCGCCGGGTTGTTTTGTCCTGGGCTATTTTGTCGCCGGGTTATTTTGTCGGGGCTATTTTGACGGGGCCTTTTTGATGGGATTTTTCCGTCCTGGGCTATTTTGACGCCGGGCTGTTTCGACGGGGCTGTTTTGTCGGGGCGGTTTTGTCGGGGCTGTTTTGTCTTGAGCTATTTTGACGCCGTGCTATTTTGACGGGGCTGTTTTGTCGCCGGGCTGTTATGACGGGGTGCCGCCAAATTAATAATGCTAAGGGTAAGAGGGCACCAAATTATCAATTTTTCCGCGAGCGCCGAGACTCCTACTTACGCCTCTTGTTACAGCCATTGCATGTAATCTGATATAGTGAATATTATCGTTCTAATTAATATCCAATATTATTAACGGAATTGAAGATAATGTTAAGGTGAATTTATAAAAATTTATATAAGCTTAAGGCGCCATACAAATGAACTATTATTATTATTATTTGGAAACCATGTAATGTTTCGTTAACGTAGCAGTGGACTCCTTTGTTTCAAGGCCTAGCGAAAGTCTATCTAAGGATCCAAGAGACTCTCGCCCGTTCGCCTTGGTCTCCTACTTCGCTTGTTTCTCTTTTCGCTGATCTCTTTTCTCAGTCTTTTGTTATCTGCCTTTATTTCCTTATTTTTGTTTACGTTCGTCTTGTGTGACAACATCTCGGTTGTTAATAACATGTGTACAATATATATTTAGTTTGTTTTTTTAGGTTGTATTTTAGACAAAGGGGGTTAAAATGGGCACCTAGTATCGTACACCGACATTGAATATTCAAAATGGCGAACTGTTTTGAATCCACTTTTCAGCTAGTAAAAGCACTTATTATGAACACCTAATATACGTTTTATATGTTTAATTGATAGTTAGAACAAAAACATTCAACTTCTTAACATGTTGCGTCGTTTTCCTTTGATATTGTTATGTGTGCTTGTTATTTCACCTACGCTGTGTTTTTTTAAGAAATTTCTTTTAAAGAACCAATGACCTTTTGTTGTTTTGAATCATAAGTAAATGAGCAAAATTGGTTTAAAAAAAGTATTATCCTAAGTAGCCAACTTTAGCCTACCGAAAGGGTACAAGAATCTAAAAGGAATATTTTTCAGTCTTTTGTGCATAAAAACTTAGTTTAATACTTCATACATGTTGCAAAATGAAAAGAGCAGGCCCTGTTGTAATTACTAAATAAATTTTCGCAACACTAATATAATATATAAGTTAAAACAAATTATTTCTTAAGTAAATGTTTACCCAACTTTTCTCCACTCTAAAATATTGGCATCTGATTTTCCTAAGACTTTGAAACTTAAGGCTTAAAATTTAACTTCAGTTTTGTCCAATCAGCATTTAATTAGAAATAGCAAAATGGACAAAATTTGAAAAAAGTGAACAAATATTGAAGACATTAAAATGTATTTAATTAAAAGTCTAGCATTGCTTTTTTAGAATCGCATATCTTATCTATGGACCCGTTTAGCTGACATCGGTGTTGGTAATTCACATTATATTATTGTTGGTGGAGATTTTAGGCTAGTTCCACGGTTTTGCCCCACAAGCTTGGATCTCCCTAATTCGAAATATGTAAAAACATCTTTTTAATTTTTTTTTATGAAAATGGAGCTTTCTAGGGTCGATGAGTAGCGCGATCATCTTTATATCTAATCTAATATACGAATTATGAATAAGGGGAGAAAGACTACGAAGACTTGCATTCAGTGTTTAAAGCAGGTGATTAATAATACATTTACGTTTATTTAAAAATTCGGTTGGTAAATTATTGAACATAAATCGAAATATCGTCATGAACTAATACAACTAACTTTTCTTTTGTTTATCTATATTTGTTTTGAATTTCTCAAGGTTTCCATGTATGAATCGCGCTGTTGAATGAATCGCAATCTATATATTTCACGTTTACGTGATATAACATTTTGACCTTGTTATTGTGACCACATCTATTGCACAAGGTTTTTAGTGAGCAGTCTCTTTTTAGTTCTAAACTTGTTAATTTGCTTTAGTCTTAATCTGCATCATTTTGACTAATTGTTATTTTTATCAAAGCTCGATCAAATTGCAAATTAGCTCAAAGCTATGAACAGTTTTTATTAGCCCATGACCTACAGGCTGCAGCAGATCAGAAGTGCCTAGGGGTTCTACAGTGAATTTATTTGTAGGTTCCTTCCGCTAGGAAGTCATGCATTCATTGTGGATTCTTGTTTTCCATTGGCTACAATGCAAGTGACGTCAAACACAATGCAGTTCCAGGTAATTTTCAAAAAGTTTTCCATTTTTTCTGTCACCTACACAATATCCCTTAATTTCTAAATAATGCAGGAAGTGAGGGTTCGAAACATGCTGTTGAAAGCCGATCCAAGAGGAGATGCAGAGAAAAGCCTCGTTATTTTGATTCTCTTGAATTTTGCACTTCAATCAAGGTCTTTAAAATTTGCAATTTTTGCATTTACAAATCTGACAGGCATTCATAACTAAATTTATATAATTATATCAATGTGATATTGCCTATTTAGTAGTAAGTGTTGCCATTCGCTAATATTTAGAAACGAAAAACTCTTGCAAAGAAGCAAACAAATGTTACAAGGTCGGTCGTCGAGCCACCAAATGATGACAACCTCAACCAGAAAAGTGAATTTCTTGGATAAACCAATTTTATTCAAACTGCTTGCCTCTTTCATTACTAAACTCTATGATCACAATCATGACATCACAAAAGAGCCCTTGGAATTTTGCCATGTAACTTTCCTCTTTTTCAGTAGTTAAAATATTTGGTAATGCTTTTAAGCAGATGTAGAAGCTGAAGATAAGCCACCTAGTGAAGCCTCCATCTCAAACTCTACAGAATCTAGTGAATCCATCTTGCCCAACATAAACAGGGATGAGGAGGTCAATATTAGATTTTCAACAGAGAAAGCAATGCACTATTCCAACATTTTGTCAGAAATTAACAGAAAGTTGACATCAATATCTTCCCAACCACAAATCTAATCAGATTGTTGGATGTGCTTTAATATATAAATTTCACAAAACACATATTTCAATTTTCTTTCAATAAATACATGCAAAAAATTTGACTCTTTACAAATTTTGGAATATATCCTTTTGGAAGGAGCTCAAAGTTTTATAGTTCCAAGATATTGGTTGGCCATCATTCTAAGGAACTTCCTTCTTTTAGCTTTAATAATTTCTTGGAGTGTATCAAGCTTCCTATTGCAATTGACCTCAGGAGATTTCATTAGCCTATGCTGTTTACAGTTTAAAATGCAAATGATTGAAATGTTTACTATGCAAAATGATTGGAAAATGTATTAACACATTTTTGATAAATTTTCGTGCAAATACTCACTGCAGAGCAGAGTTTTTCAACCTCCGCATTTCTTTGATGGTTATCTGAAAGATTTGATGATTGATACATCATGAATGTCAAGTACTGAGTGGTTTGCCCATATTTAGAAGGATAACTAAACACTAACTGATAATAAATTCTAGAATTGTAGTGTCCCATATGTAATTATAGTAAGAATCTCCCCCATCTAGTATTGGTCGCTCTGTGATGCATTTGAAGGCTGTTGAGTAATCTATTTCATCAAGGAATTGACACATAACAGCTGCCTTCAATCACAAAATTTAAAATGAGTCATTTTGTTTCCAATTTCAATTATGAGATGTAAAAATCTTAGACCTGTGTAAAGCAGTTTAAATGAATGCAAGCTTGTATCATCCTTTTGTAAACCTGCAATGAAACAAAAATCTTCATATCATTGATATACAAAAACTATGCAAAAAAAAGTTATACCTGGTCATCATAAGTATTTCTTGTAATGGGATACTTGAAATAGTCTGTCCCTACCATGCCCAGGTACAGATAATATCTCAGTGAGATGTGATACTGCTTCAGTACTGTAAGAAAGCATTGGGGTTCACAATTGCCCTAGTACTGAATGTGGGGCATGTCATTTTTAGTTTCTGATTCTATGCATATGGCGCTACATAAATTAAGTACGATTTCAATTATTAAGTTTAATTAATTATTAAGTCATTTAGCAACTGAGAAATAGGGTCAATGAAATCTGAGAACCTCCCTCAGCATAATAATCTAATTTAACTTATGTAACTTCGCATGCGGGCTGGTAGTATTGCGCTCCTGCATACATTGATAATGGCAACAGTTGTAATGTGTCACGTTCAAATGCCACACTGCCACAAGCACCCTCGGGAAGGAATGGTTGCATGAAGCGCCTCTGATTCTATGCATATGGCACTACATAAATTAAGTACAATTTCAATTATTAAGCTGTGCCAGACCAAATTAAATTATATTTGTTGAGTAAGAAGTAAAATTAAGTATGCGTAATACAGATTAAACCAATAGATACATCTTTTAAAAGGTTGTTTGGACAATTAGGAGCCATCCATTTATGACATCCAAATGGAAAGGGATCTGAACAAAGTTGATGCTTTTGGATGGTGGGGGGAGTAGCAGAATGTGGAGGTCTGCCAAAACAACAAACTTAGTAAAAATATAGTAAAATAAATCTACTCTAACAATTTGACCCACGAATTGCAAGTGAGATTTTATCAATTTTGAGCCTAGGTGTCATGAGGGGCCTCATTCTCGGCAAGCGTCATCTTGTCGGGAACTCGTGATACCCAAACAGGAGCAACATCCTTCGACCCAAGTTGCAGCATTATATAAATTGTCTCATTATTAGTATTATTAAAGTTCTGTGCTCTCTACAGAAAAAGGTGTATAGCTGGTTGTGTACAAGGGGGAGGAGGGTTTGCAAAAATCCAGTTTTGGTGTGGACAGCATACATGTATGGCCCCTTAGCCATTTGGTTCTGAAATTTTATTGATTCAAGTCAATAACTGTTGCACAATGGACATTCATTCACATAAATAATGCCATGCATAACTACTAAACAGGATGTACCTGAAAGAATACAAGTTTACAAAATACTCTATAAATCATAGTTATAATGATGGTATTTTTGTTGCTACTGGTGTCTAATTTACTTTCAAATCACAAGTTTCAGCTCTTTTTTTTCCTTGCTTGTTCTTACTTCCATTCTAATGCTTTGAGACTCAGATCAAGCCAGCAAAAGCAATGGATTAAATCCTTGTGGTGAGCATGGCAATGTTTGAGAGGTTTTCCTAGAATTTTGCTTTAATGGACAGAGTCATTGACAAACTCCTTCTTCAAATGTTAACAGAGCACAGCTAAAATCTTGACATTGTGATAGTTGAACCCTCAGAGTATCTCCATCAGATGAAGATTGAGGAATTTGGTAATATTCATTAAATTCTCAAAATTTATTATGAATAACAAACATTTATATTTTATCAGATGCCTAAATAAGAAAAACAACATAAATTCATAGTTTTTAACATTCATATATTTAGAAAGTTCTTAATATTAATATACCTTAATAATATTTTAGCTCTAGAGTCTCTATACAAACAATTGCCAATGATTGAGTTGGTAGAAGAGAATAAATTCAAATATGTCTCACTTAAGGAAACCCATATTGGCATGTATTACTTACCAAAAAAAAGGTCAGCCTGTGTCCTTATCCACGAGTTGCTTTTATTATTAATTATCATAGCTTGTTTGAGAACACAATGAACAGCTTCCAAAATTGCACATTTGTCCAACATAGTACTGATACAAAAATAGCTTATAAAAAAATGTTAATAACAATAAGTCAACAATTCCTCAAACAAACTTGGTTATGGCACTTGGCCAAAAAACTATATAATCACTGAAAATGTCCCCACTCATGCTTTGATCAGCAAATCTGAGGAGTTTTGTAAGACAAGAAATGAAGAGTGAGAGAATAGTTTCATTCTGCAAAATGAGGAAAAAGCTTCATGACTGAATCGTCATTTTAAAATTAAATTAAATATGATCACTAACACTTATCAGGGAAACGAAGTTCAAAAAGCAATCTTTTGTGATGACGCCTTGAAGAGGTCTCTTTGATGGAGTCGAAAATGTTAGAGCAACTAAAAATGTTTTAGCATCACTAGTTTTCAGTTTTCTTGAAATTTTTAAAGGCCTTACTAAATTCAATGAAATTCCTTGCAAGCGTCCTTGCGGTTTTCAACTGATTTAGTTCTTTGCATAGACCTCCAATCATATGACCAAACTGCATTAAACAAAATTGACAAATTATTGAATTTAATTTAATTGGCATCCAAGAATTCTGAAAGGAGGACCTGCACAATTTCATTATTGCTAGATATACTTATCAAAAACTCCCATTCTTCATTATTCAATAACTGCAGAATCGACAATCTTAATGATTCATGACTTGGTTGAAGATCTGAAAAATAAGTTAATAATTGATAACAGTAACAGGGTAATTACTGATCAACTCACCTGGTTCCAAGTGAACAGATGTCAAACAATTTTTGGCTCTTTCCAAAAGCTCTGCATTTTCCCTAAATGCGACACTCTGGATAAACAGTTGCTTGCCATTTTAATTGATAACGATACTTTACATTGAAACAATGAAACAGACTCTTGAGTTGAAACCAAAAGACAGATCAATGGTAAGAATCTCCCATTTTAATAGTTTCATGAGCTTGTAAAATGTCGTTTCTCTTAGTCTCGTATCAATGAATTCCAGTAGCTCTTTGCTTTGTTTATGCAACTATGAAAAGAAGAGCTAAGGATAATTATTCTTACTCACTTTTACATTTTCAAACAAGGCATTGTTTTATTATCAAAAATTCAAATCCTATGATATATTCAATACAAATCCTTAACTTCTATTTGTTATAGAGTCAAACTAGATGACATTATGCCATTCTTAATATATTCACAAATTTCTAACGCAATCACACTACTTCAAACAAAATTTGTGCCAGGATTGCTTTTATGGCTAAAAGTGAAATGCACTTGCATACCTCAAGTTGTTGACATAGTTTTGATTTAGCTAGCAAAGTATTAAATAAACTTGACAGGTGGATGTTATTGACAGATATTGATTCCAATGCTGTATGCAGCTCCATAGGAAGATGCCACTAACAAATGAAGAGTATTATAGTGTGAATTTAAATTTTTTGGATAAAATCATAAAAATTACCCTGTCCGAAAGAAACAAGAGATTATATTTTCCAACAACACCAACAAGTCCATAAAGAAATTCATTCACTTTCTTGGCTTCATATGAGGTTAGAAGCTTTTGCTCCAGGTTGACAATCTTTGTGGCATCGCCTGACCAATATTAATAGCTTGATTTAACTCAGCATATTATTATGAATTATTAAATCATTATGAAATTTCAGGAATTAGACAAATAATGCTCACAAGGATCCAAACAAGAAAAGCTGCAATTGTTTATTAAATGTGGAGGATTTAATGATGATGACAATAATTTTAATTCATTTCCATTGACAAATTTCTTTAGTGGCTCATTTAGAATGATGTTTCTGATGGCTGATATTTGTGGCAGCACCATAGAGAGATATCTACATAAATATTTTATTACAGCGATATCAGATAAATTGATTTTGTGAATAAATAAATTAGCAACAAACATAAGAAACTCTTTCAAGTATGTCTGATGGTAGTCAGTAATCTTCAAGCAAATATCATGACAGGTCTTCACAAGGAAGTTTATTGCTAAGTTGTTAGTCACAACATTCTTCACAAACTGATTAGCCACCAGCTTACCATTCATGATTCTTCTTATTGTGTTGCATGTTAAAACCTCCACATACAAATTTTTCTTGCTGGATTAAAATCAAAATTCACATTTTATCATTGCCCCATAAGCTTTTAAAGTCCCACTAAGTGGAGCACTAATTGTATGAGAAAATAAAGTCTAAAAATAATAAAGTTAAACATTATAAAATAAAGCAAATTTGTGACAAAAATAGTGTTACTAAAGCAAAACTTGTAGTTGTACTTATAATTTTAAGCTCTACCTATAATATATTATACACTTTTATGTATGCATATGCCATTTATCAGCAAATGCAACATAAAGACACACAACAAGTAATAGATTTCCTCAGCCTCATTTTACAAAATTTTGAAACAATAAGTTGCTAGTCTTAGCAAGGATGCCCTGAACATCAAAGGGTAAATGTATTTTCTTAGCTGTTATTTTGAGTACCTCATGTATCCACGTTGAATGTGAAGGAACCATAACCCTCAGTATTTTCACACCATGTTTTGATAGGATTTGTAGTTGAATGCTGCATACTTACTGATTGTCAGTATCTTCATATTCAAACATTTTTGTATAATAACATCATAAAATAAACAATATTAAAATATTAAAAAAATATATGAACTCTTTATTGAAACAAGGATTTGAATACATAATCCCACTTTCTTTGCTTAAACATTCTTTTACAATACCCTTGCAGGCTAATCCAGTGGTGCAAACAAATCAAAATAGGCCTCTTGAGGACACTACGTGTCGCATATAAAGAAAGTAGAAATATTTTAGTCATGACCATTTTTGGCTTTTTAATATCAAATTGACATAACGTAGGGGCCCATGGCTGCTATCCCTGGAGGCCCAAAATTTCTGTTGGCAGCCATGGGTAACAGAATCACATTTATTGACTTAAGTTTCTTTCTTTTTTTCAAATTTGTTTTCCTCCTATATGCTGTTCCACTCAAATTGCTTGTCTTGGTAAAAACATTAAACATCTTACAATTTATTTTTGAATGACTTAAAATATATTAAATCACTATTTAATTTTAGAATTATGCTTTTTGTCTAAATTATTAAAAGGTTTTGTTAAAAGTGATCTTTTAAGTTTTGTACAATTTTCCAATTGCAAATTGCACATTGTATAACTCGTCTACAAAGAAGGTCTTGGTTTTTTTTTAACAGAGTTATTGCTACCTTTAACTCCCTCCCAAACGAAGTGGTATCTGCTGGCACATTTTCTCAATTAAAATCATTATTATTCCATACTGACTTAACAAATTTTCTAACAATTGCTGACAATGTTCTGTCAACATTGCTTATCTATTTTTTGCTGAAACCCATCATATTTAGTGGCTTAAGAATAAATTTTTGATTGCTATGAAGTCTGTTAGAGAGTTTAGCTGAGTTTAGGAAAACATTTTAGTGGTCATCCACAAAAGTCCTCATGTGAAATTTCAGGATGATGTATCAGCCGATACAAATACCAATATTTTATTATTTTCTCTATAAGATAGCATATAAAATTAAAATCATGACTTAACAGATAACTCAAAGTACCCATGAAATCATACTTTACTAATTTAACTGCAGAACTTAACTAAGACTTGAGCATAAACTAAAGCATAATTCTGTCGACATAATAAATTTACATTCTGGGCATTTTCGACAATATGCTGCATCTTTAGAGCTTTGTTTGTGAGACACAGACGAACAATTGAATGTGAGTATCATCCATTGCCTTAATCATTGCTGGTGCATTATCATGACATCAATCCTACCCGTTAATGGCATACAAGTTGGCTCAGAGGATAGAGTGCCTGAGTATATTTTGAACTTGGCAACTTATATCTATGTTCCAGGGCTTGCAGAATTCGCTGGAGTGCTTTACTGTCAGCTACTTCGCAGGGATCCCTTAAATCCGAACCGTTTTTGATACAAACCTTTCATCATCTTCTCCTACATTGCAAACAATTGCTCATTAAATAATAAAAAATCAGTGATTAGTGACAAGGATCAAGATAACTGATGTTGAGTGGTGAATTTGGCCCTCTTTTGTGCTTGAAATAGCATTGGGCAATGTAAAAGAATCGACTAAACCAATGAGAAAATGCTAAGACAAAAAGGGAATTTGGTTGTTCCACTTCAAAAATATCCACATAATAGGGTTGGTGAGTAAACAAGGATACAGATTGACTGTGAATACCTTATTTTCACATAATTAACATACAATACGAATATAACACATACCAATAGATGCATTTTTTGTCTTTTGGCTGAAGATATTTAATAAATAATAATGTAAATGTATGTTTTAATTAAATTTATTTTTCATTTAATCATCATGTTCGAAGAATTCAAATTCATTGATGAATTATGCAAAGTGTACGACATTATTTAAAGCCCAGTATCACAAAAGTCAATTCAACAACAAAGAGAAATTGGGTACACATCAGAAAATGGACATGAGATGATTTTACTTATTCAGAATATATGATTTGTAGGTATTTTGAATATAGAAAGGGGCTTAGAGGAAGAATGGGAATTAAGGATAATATGCGAGGGTGTTGACCACTTCACTGAAATTTTTTTTAGCATGGTTCAAGAAGCTTCGGGTCTATATTTGTCGGCAGACCCGCAAGCAATATGTGAACATCGGATGAACGTTTATAAAATGTTATTAAATGAACGAGGCAATAGATTGTTTGTATATTTATGCATAAAGATAGCAATCAGAAAGTCATTTATTTTTCTTTTTGGTTACTTGCCTTCCTCAACATTATCACTGTTATATAGTTAGAAGGTGAACAACAATGTACAATGAGTACTGAAAATAACTTGGCAGTTAAGCATCTCGGCAGAATGTTCAGCAAGCATTTTTTTTTAATCTAAATAAATAGGCCTTAATAAAATACACATAAGCTAAATAGACCAAGGGCTGAGCATATATAGCCCCCCAACCACATAGGGCAGGAAATTTCTAAAATGTCCTGAGTACTTTAAATAATTAGCAACTGAAATGAACTGCATTCTGAAACAGGGTCCATTTTCAAAAGAACATGAAGTGTAGCAATAGGTTTTTTAATTGCACTGAATGAAATATGATTTTTTAATAATTTGAGATCTTGGAGCAGATAGGGAAGTTATGCAGATGTACCATGCCATAGACTTCACTGTGAAGGTATGGAATCGTTGAGGTCCAAACAGTGCATCGACTATAACGAACTTATGGCCAAAAGCTGCATGTAATTGTTGCCATCCAACGGGTTTCATGATATGCTCTTATGGCAATGTAGAAAATCAATTGACTCATCACCAGCAATAGCCAGAACAGCGTTCCTTAATTCCTTGCAGTTATCATTTGGAATCTTCATAATGGGTTCCAAAAGAATTGGATAAGACTTTTATTTTGTTTTCCAATAAAGATTGCAAAAGACTGATAACTGACACTATTATCAAAATTGTATCTATTTTATTCTATGTTTTTGAGAAGTGTTCAAAAAGTTTTTATAGCAGGAATGTTAGAAACAGCCCAATAAGAGATTGAAGACAATTGCTACAATAAGTCCATGCATGTGATATTTGCCTATTAAAGAATTAAACATCACCACCAAAGCTCTATCTGCATCATCAGCATTGAAAAAACATTGTCACACAAACTAAAAACAGTAACATCAATTATAATTATGAGTAACAAATAATTGAATAATTATGACAAAAATACATGAAATAGTACAACACCCTACGAGTTTCTTATAGTTGCCATCAATTAATTTCAGTTAAATTCAAGTTTATAACACAAATTGATGAGCCGGACTAGGCAATGATTAACGTGGCTGTTTTGCCACGTGCTTCTGTAAACATATATATTGCCTTTAAAAGAACTTCTTTATGCAATGCATATGCCCAAGCAATTATAAACTATTTTAAATTAAAAATATAATCTAAGGTTTTTACTAAAGCCAATACAAGTCCGTGCTATTGTTTAATGTTTAGTTTTGCTGGTTGGAAATCAAATTCCTGTAAATTTTGCATAACACGCATATGATTATAGCACGAGTGGTGTGTACGTAAAATAGAACATAATTCGTGTGTAATAAGAGGGAAAATACGTTAATAATAAACATTTACAAGTAATTTTCTCAGACCTTAGCTGTTCAGCCATTGCTCGATCCTCCAATTCAAATCTAAAGCAAAGAGACAACTCCAGCTTCTGCAAATCTTGGACAAGAACTGAGTTTAACTCCTTTGAATGTCAAAAAATATGTATTTGTATTTAGCTGATTATTTTGCCTTATGTATCTGGATAGAATGTGAAGGCACTTCTTAATCAATCCACCATTTACACATCGCCCCTACCCGAGGGTGCGAGCTGGGTTGCGAACACGACATGTAACGACTGTCACCGCCGTTCGCAAGAACGCAACCCTCTGAGCCAACTTGCACACATGTAAATCTATAAATTTTCAAGACTAAAAGCAGTGGTGCACTTAGAAAATTTTTGAAAGGGATGTTGATTTTTGAAGGCATTATTTTAGCTTTTTAGAAACAATTTTTCTATTATTATGCCAATAATATTTGTTAGATATTGATAACAGTTAATAACAGATTTATCCTTTTTTTTTATTTAATATTTTTAGGGGAGCTGGCATGATCATCATAAGAGATTAACATTTTTTCAAATAAGCTGGTAGTCACCAAAGTAAATTATTATAGAACAAAAATATCTAGGAAACCTGGTAGTTGTTATCAAAAGTTCTCTTTATTTGTTCATGAAGTGTTGGAGTGATGTTATTGGAAACTTTCAGAACTCCTCTGCAGGCTTTTAGGTACCCATCAACTTTTGATAAGGGAACTTTCATAAATATTGGACCATTCACCTGTGAAAAAATTGCACCATAGTTTCACAGGATGTATTATTTATTCTCATCATTATCAAATAAATTCTAACAAAACAAAAACCTCAGCCAATGATCGATGACAATATTCAAATGCAGAGAGTGCCGAAGTATATCTTTTCCTCAGAAAAAACAAGCATCCCAATGCATACGAAGCCTACATAAACAGTAAAGGAATAAATAACAGATAACATAACATTAGAATGTATTCATGCACATGCCTGACTAAATATTTCAGAAGATCGAATTCTTTGACAGTGTGACCAATCACAAACACCATCTCTCTCATCATCAACTTGTAAAGAAAAACATTTCATCGTAGGCATGTCAGCCACCTCATGTTGAGATGTCAAAATCTTTTCAAGAAGAATTATGTAATCCCCTTCCCTTTCCTGAAGCTAAAGAAAATCACATTTTTTAAAAATGATATTTCTTATTTTGTGTCATAGATGTATATTCCATGTTTTGTTCTACAATTTGAAAGCTAACCATTTTGAAAATGGATTCTTTTGTTGCTGGCAAATTAGCACAAGGATCAAATAAGCCTGGTCTAAATTGGAAGTATTATTTTCTCCAAATTATTTTGGATACAATATATAATTTAATAACAAGATATTGTATATTATATTGACATATAATTTCACTATTAAGAAAGTCCCAAAAGTTAATGAATTACATCTGAACATGAGGAACTTTAGATGGTTTTGAAGGTAAACTTTCTTCTACTATAATCTTCAGACTCCTACATATAAATATGCATTATTGACAGTTTATATTACAAAAATTAATGAGAAAACAAAATCAAACCAGCAGCAAAACAGGTTCAGAGCAAACATAGTTATGGGACTCAGTGAATCCACATTCAAATCCGGTCTCATTAGTTGAATCAAATCACTGTCTGCGGTTAGTTTAACCAGAAATACCAATAGCATGTAAACTTGGTTAGCTGGTAGGCTGTAATAAACCAAAAAAATATAATTAAAATATTTCAAATGGTCATTGTAAATTATTTTAGTTGCATCATTAAAAAAAATAAAAATTACACTTAACAAAAAACAACCCTCAATTTCATGCCTAAACAATCTAGGACCAACTAGCAAGTTCTTCAGCTTGTTAATTGAGCAACTATTCTGTTTACACATGCTGGCATATTAACTGCTAATACAGTAAAAGTCCCAAAAAGAGGACATTTAAGAGTAATGGACAGTTACTTGGCATGAAACCTTTTTGCTATTTAAATAACAGCTTTTAGTTAGACAGTTCAAAGGAATGAATTCTTAGTCATCTCATAACAATGGCGTCGTTGTCGTGTAGGAAACATATTTTAGACCTAGAACAGAAAAAAAGATTTGGATGTTGTCATGGAGCCAACAGAGCCTGATAGGGAGGGTTATGTAACCATGGATGATGGTGACAGTGTAGTCCAGGGCTTCCCAATCTTTTTTGTCCTTATACACCTAGACAAATTTTAATATGTTCTCGCACCCCCTACCAAAGCAACATAAGTGATATCTCATGAGAATAAAAAAACAACTTATACTGAATTTGAGCAACATATTTATTTAAGCTAAATTTTGATTGACATAAAAAGCAAGAAAGAAAAGAAAGAAGACTATTATAATACAAACAGAATGCATAAATTAAATTCTTCATTCAGTGTATTTGTAAATTAATAATTACAAAAAATTAAAAACTAACATCCATAATTTTAGAAATTAAATTTAATGGTAATTTTGCTGCTGTTAGAAATCTGCTTGTCTGCCTGTGGATTTGGGTGATTTCTCGATTTTGTCTTTATTGGAAAAACAGAACTGAATCCAAGTTCGCATAAGTATGTTGAAGTAAATGGGATGAAGACACCTAACGCTTTTTTTTTACAAAGCTTTGGAAACATACTCATTGCCAAACACCAATACTCCTCCAAAGTGTTGCTTTCAAATTTTATTTCAAGAGCAATATTTGTCAACAATTCAATAAGATCTTCCTTCAGCTCTTCATCATCTGGCATATTATCCAAATTGTAAGAATATGGATTCATTATCAAATCTTATGAAACTTTCAATTCTCCAGCTGCAAAACTTAACTTATTAACTTTAGAAAGAGTTTTTGTATTTTTCACTGCTGGCTAAGTTTTGCACCCTCTGAAATTCTATCTTGCATCCCTGGTCTAGTCCATGCCCCACCAGATGAAACTGAAAGCACTTAGCAAATGAAAGATGATAATTATGAGGAAGGAGCACTTGCCCAAGATATCATAATTACAAGTACGACTCGTCAAAACAGCACCATCAAAACATAAAACTCATTTCATTTAATCAAATTTTAGATCAGTTATCGGTTAATGTCTTCAACTCATATAAGTATTTTTTTATAAAGTTACATTGACGGGGATGTTTTGACGGGGCTCTTTGACGGGTCACCCTAGGGTGCTGCTCAAATGTACGGGTTAACAATTTTTTTAACATTTTAAATTGCCCACCCTCTGAAGTTGTTCCTTTTATGTTATGTAATAACTGTGCTAATTTTCACTTAAATATAATAATAGTATGTACTGGTCGCTCAATGAGGTCAAAGTTTTTAATATTTGAATTTTTTGTAAAATTTAGTTTTTTAGTTAAATTTGCATCAACAAACTAAAATGAATTGCTAAATAAAAATTTTTGGCACTCTATTACATATATGTATATTGGGGTACCGATGAAATATATGGCAAAAATTAAAATACAACCTTTTTGCATTCCAAAACCCTAAAAGTGTCCCACTTGATTAAAAAGCACAGCAGGGAAAATCTCATGGACATATATTAATATTTACTTGTGCCAAACTGTTTTTTTTTGTTAGAGTATATTCATTGTCTTGTTCTCTGCAACAGTATTTATCATTGAAACATTGTATTTTACTGACAAATTAATTTATTAAAATATTTTCATGGTATTGTGAATTCTACAATTTTCATGTTTTTTATTCTTATAATAATTACCTATTCCTCGGAGTTCTTATTGATCATCGTATAACTGTGTTGGGGTTTTGCTGTGACACAAGAAAATAGACTGCCCCACACACTTCCTCTAATAAAAAAACTGGTTACAATATTATCAAATGTTCGTTGTCTTTGTCTTTGAATTAGATGAGCAGTATTATGGAGGCTTCAATTGTGCCAACTAGTTGCACCAAACCAGGTTTCGAGCTGCTTTTTTCTATCTCCACATACTTCAGAAAAAAACCAATCATGAAAGTGCTACAATTGCTGCTGAGTTTTTGGACCAAGGCAAGAATTCCCACTAGATGACCAGACCACATCATTGAAAAAATAAAAAGCTGCAAAAATGGAAAGGTCTCGAGATTTCAGCTCTCAAAAGAACAAATCACAACTTCTGAAGGAGCATGCATTCACTTCTGACATTGATGATCTCTTTGATGCTGCAAATTCAAATACCTTAAGTTTAATAAAGATTCTAGAAGACAGAGAACTTTTGATTGCACAGAGGGAGAATTGAAGGCATGTATGTTTGGGTGTTGTCGACGTGAAGCTTTGCAGAATGGAAAAGAGACGATGTTGTAGAGCAGGAAAGATGGAAAGCAGAAGAAAGTCTGAAGATGAACGTGCTTCCGAGGACATGTGGCACCTACTTGATAGTGGTTCTGACTACCTTGACGAAATGCCAGACCTTGAGGGTACAAATCATGCTTCACAGATGGATGTAGCAAATAAACAGTCAATATTGTCAGCTCTGATGTTGCATCATCCCTAGACTGTGCACAAGTCAGTGACTGCATAATGTGACCTACATCTTCGCATCTGTTGCCAAGGCACTGGGCCATGATCCATCTCAGATTGCCTTGACACAAGACAAAGGCAACATCAAGAAATAACTGCACACTTTATAAGAAAAGCATGATATTGATTGTCCGTGCATTGGGATGGCAAGATGCTACCTGCTCTAACTGGAAAGAGAATGTTGAATATCTTGATGTTACAGTATCAGGTAATGGTGTCATGACATTGCTAGGAGTCCCCATTGTAACAAACAGAACTGTTGAAGCACAGGCAGCTGCTGTCTTTAAGCTCATTGATGACTGGTACCCAAATGATAGAATTCAGTTTTATTTATATGTTTTGATACCAAAGCCAGCAATACTGGCAATAAAAGTGGAGCTTGCTTAAACAGAAGCTGCAGAAGCCACTTAGCATTTTAGCATATAGAGCATTAAGTAGAGTATAATAGAATATTAAGATCACATTTACAATTTACATGAGCTCATTGTAGCAAATGTTTAATCTGTTTGCAAATTCATCAAATCAAACTAGTTAGGTTGTAGAAAAAGGTTAGAAGCATTTTACAGTTTCCAAAGATAACTCCATTTGAAAATTCTCACAAGCTTGTTCAAAAGAATCACATCGCACTACTTTCCCTGACAGATTACACAGAAAAATTTTGAAATAATCCCCATTTTTTCCAATAACTTGCTTAAAATATTGTACAAAGCTCAAATTTGGAATAATTGTATAATATCCTTAAATACTTTCACTTTGATCAAGAATTAAGTGCAAATTCCATTTTTATGCATTGAAAGATTATTAAGACAGTCCATACAAAAACTCATGAATTTCAGGCAAAATTTTTATTTAAAACCAAATGAAATAATGTTTCAATAAGATCTTATTCCTCCTTTCTTAGAAATAACATCTATGCACCTGTTTTTCATGGAGAAAATCAGTGTTTTGATGTTTTCATCCAGATTTCTCCAGGTGCCCAAAATCGCTTCTTTCAAATGATTTTTGGTTTCATATTGCTGTCCATTGCCTTAACTGATCTTGAAAGAAGGCCCCAGACAATTTCAATCATATTCAATTTCATTCTTCCACATGATGAAATGAATGTAAAAGAGTTTTGAATTTCAAACTCTTTTGTTCAGCTTTCTTAATGTTAATGTAATGTTTGATCTTTCCAATAAGAACTTGAAATTGATGAAACAAGCCAAACTAGGAAGCTGTCTTAATAATTTTTCCAGGCCAAAAATCATTAATTTACATAATTTAGAGGAACCATTGAACCAGATGAAATGACATTTTACATGTTGCTTGAAAATTTCAGCAAGAAATGGTAAGGAAATTATCTGTAAAAAGTGGGTATGTCTTAACAATATTTCTATCACTGTATCTAAATGATATTTCGGTTTAACACTTTAGTAAATATTATTATTATCATGGATAGAAATAGCTGGGATATCAGCTGTACAAAAAGAAGAAAATTTCAGCCTTCAAAACATTTCCTTCTCAAAATAATTGCAATGCAATTATATAAAAATGTTTATATTGATTCTACATTTTTACAAAATTCAAAATGCTATGGAGCAAAATATGCATATGAAAGAAAAACCCACATTATAATTATAATATAAATTATTGTCTATAATTACTCGTCTAGCAGTGGAATATTTAATCATGAGAGACATTTGAAGGCTTGAAAAAGATAACTAAAAAGTGTATGTGTTAAGAGCCAATGAAATGGACATTTTCAGATCTTTTGAACAAAAGTATTTTAATCTGGATGGGAGTCAACGCCATTGATGCTACAACTTAAATGAGAGTTATTAATCAAATTTTAGCAGACATCAAAAAAGAAGGGGTTGAATTTCATCAAAATGCAGGACGTCGTTAGACTATCTAAAAGGAGTAATTGAATATGTTTGGGGAATGACTGTCAATGAAATATATAAAGATGAAAAAGCATATTTTGTGAAAGGAAAGCTGTCAGAAGGCATAATGAAGGCATGGAATAACCTGGAAAAAGAGTAGTCTGAGACTACTAAATCAAATACATGTATGCATATAAATACTTTAAATAATAAGGAACAAATCGCTTGTCACCAGTGATGGGCACAAATCAAATCGAATCTCAATGGTCAAATCTCAAATCATTTGTAAAATGATTTAAATCTCAACAACCAAATCTCAAATAGAATCAAAAAATTCCAAATAGAATCAAATCCCAAATCGAATCAAATCTTCCAAAATTTACTGCTGCCCTATCTTCGCAAATTTTTTCGAGCAAAACACAATGAAATTAACAGCCGTCATTTTTAGTTTTATTATTATTTTTTTTTATTTATTTATTGATACCAAAAAGAGGTGTCTGATAAAAATTGGTGTCTGATAATCAGTACATATAGATAATCTTTTATTTTCCTTTTGATCAAAGGCAAACCTGGCAGCTTTCTCGGAAAATATTGTGAATGCTTTGAGCATGTTTCTGGCATTGTCAGTAACAAACAAAGTTGACAAACCTCCCCCCTCCACCCGTATCATTCATTGCCGTAGCCTCAGAAGAATCGACTTGGACGTTTTTGAGGAAGACCTTCTTCGCCTTTCTGAAGAACTCCTAATCAGCGATCTCGACACTGACGGCTTCGCCACACAGGTCCATAAATCTCTAGAGGAGCTCCTCGACAGACACGCCCCAATCAGGAAGTTTTCCATTCGTGTCGGTCACCATCCTAATTACCAACTCTCTCATGAAGCAATCGAAGCAAAGAAAAACTGCCGGCGCTTGGAACGTCGCTATCTTCGTCAACGCAATGACGCCGCCAGGCAACTCTACAAGTCTGCCAAGGAAACAGCCAAGATTGCAATCCTAAACTCAAGGGCCTCCTCCATCAAGGAAGAACTCAAGTCTGATGTAAATCCCCGTTCCATGTGGCGCTCTCTTCACAAATTGCTTCACAGCCGTCCTCCTCAATATTATACCGACGATGAGTGCTCAAACTTGGTCAATTCTTTTAACTCTTTTTTCATCTCAAAGATTACCAAAATCCACGAATCAATCGCCAACACCCTCGCCTCATCAACCATCTCATCTTTTCCAGCCAGGCAATTCTTAGGCACCCCAATCTCGGTCCTAAAACCTGTGTCTTCGGAAGAGGTTCTCAAGCTTATTCACTCACTGCCCAATAAGTCATCTCCTCTCGATACTCTTCCTACTCCTCTTCTCAAGAAATTCGCTCTAATTCTATCCCCAATCCTCTCTAAACTAGCAAACCTATCTTTCAGTACTGGCACTTTTCCGTCCATATTCAAGAGGGCCCAAGTCCTTCCCCTTCTAAAAAAACCAAGCCTTGATCCAAGCTCGCCTACCAATTATAGACCCATCTCCAACCTTTCAACCATGTCAAAACTGCTAGAAAGACTCATTCTTTCCAGAATCCGACCTCACATCACATCATCCTCTAACTTCTCTTCTCTCCAATCTGCCTACAGACCTGGTTTCTCTACAGAAACAGCCCTTTCACACATCTTTAACAATCTCACCGACATCTGTGGCAAGGGCAACTGCGCTGTGATGGTCGGACTCGATCTCTCGGCTGCCTTTGATACCATAAACCACCAGATATTATTGGAGAGACTTCAGTCTGACTTTGGAATCAATGGCCTAGCACTCTCCTGGCTACAATCTTACCTTTCCAACAGAACCCAATATGTAAAACTAGGCGATTACTCCTCCCCTCCAGTTGAACTACTCGCCGGTGTTCCTCAAGGCTCTGTCTTGGGACCTTTGCTTTTCACAACCTATACTTCACCTTTGTCTAACATTATTCTTAACTTCAACATATCCTTCCATCAATACGCCGATGACACAAGTCTTTGCTCTATTCTTTCCAGCCATAACATCACAGATCAACTCGAGAATTTGAGGAAGTGCACGGATGCCATCAATGATTGGCATCTCGTTAACTTTCTCCAACTGAATCCTCAGAAATCTGAAATTATGTTTATTGGCACACCCACTCGCCTCAAAACTCTGTCGCCTCCTCTTTCTATAAGCATCGCTGGCACCCTCCTTCCTTCCTCTACTACCCTCAAGCTCCTTGGTGTTATTTTCGATTCACACCTCACCTTTAAAGAACATTCCGCTTCTATTATCAAATCCTGCAATCATCTCATCTGGGCTATCCGGCACATCCGTCCTCTACTTCCGTTGATACAACTTCCGCCCTTGCACGCTGCCTTGTTCTCTCTCGCTTAGACTATTGTAACTCTCTTCTTTATGGCACATCTGCTTCTTTAATTCAATCTTTGCAGCGCGTTCAAAACAAGCTTGCCAAGCTCGTCCTCATCTACCCTCAATAGCATGGACCGTCTGAAAAAATTGCACTGGCTACCTATCCATAGTTGTATCACTTTCAAAATCGCCCTCATGACATATCACACTTTAGCAACATCCACCCCACCTTATCTCCATCATCTACTACATCGTCGCCAAACATCTGGTCTTCGTTCATCGTCAGCCACTCAACTTCACCAACCGGTACATAAATCATCCCTCCCAAACAGAGGCTTCTCGTACGCCTCTCCAGCTGTCTGGAACAGACTTCCTTCTACCGTCAGAGCCCAGCCATCCCTGGAGCTCTTCAAACGCCACCTGAAGACCCAACTCTTTAGGACTTCATGGGACAGCGAAGACACAAGGCGCCTCTGACGCTTTATAAATTAATTATTATTATTATTATTATTAAAATATCCAATGTCAATGCTCTGCAAACCCATACTCTGACAGTATTTCCTCAAAAGCTGCACAAATATTTTTTCCTGTGTGTTGGGACCCGAAGTGTCTGTAAGCAGCAGTCTTTGTTCTCAGCTGAAAGCCTTCTTCAAAGTAGTGGAATTTTACTCCAATAATTGGTTCAAATGATCGGCTGCTCCACAAATCTGTTGAAGCATGTACACATCTGACGCTCAAATTATTATTAATTAGTAGTTCAATTTCATTCTTCAAATTGTCTCTTAATGTCTGCAATACACCAGTTAATTTTCTATTTATAGTCCTTCTACTTGGGATAACATAATTTGGATCCACAATTCTCATAAAAGAGACAAAACCTGAACTTTCAACTATGTGTAGTGAAAGCATTGCTTCCGCTACAAGATGTTTCACTATTCCTTCGGTAAGGGCCTTTTGCTTTGGATTGGAATCATTGTATGTCAGAGAAAGAGAATTTTCATTAATACCTCCTGCCACAGCCATGAATGGTAGCAACGAATGACTCTGTTGAGTTATTGTTTCCTTATCTTTTTCTTTTGCATCTTTGTACAGCTCTAGATGACTGGACTAAAGAGAAAAATCCCATATTTTCTGCTATCTAACTAGGACTTATTTAAAACTCGGTAAAGCTACAAGTAGAACAAAAGCATGTAACAAAAGTGATGTTTTATTAACGTCCGTTGCATAGCTAGATGATTAGGACGGTGCTCCCGCAGCGGGGTTTGAACCCCGTGCTGCCATTGTGAGAGGTGCAGCCTTAACCGTTAGGCCATGCGGGCGCACAAAATCACGTAACCTACAACAATGTTTATTTAACGGGGAGCACGCCAAAGATATAGAATTCTTAAATTTATAACCATTTTTACAAAATTAAAAATATAACCATCTTTATTTCAATGATTCGAAATAGGCAAAAAAAAGGCAAATCTAATCGAATCAAAATCATTGAGGCCAAAATCGAATCCAACAATGTTCAAATCGAATCGCAACCTTGCCTAAATCACGATTTAAATCGCAATCGCGATTTATTTTGCCCATCACTGCTTGTCACTAAAGATAATGCTTGGAAAATATATATAAATTAATTATACAATAATTTTAGCCATAAAATCAGTTTTTCCAAAGTGCTTGTGACCTATTTCTACAGCTTAAATATGACGTTTTGATAAACTTCCAACCATCATTTGACAAAATGAAAAAAAAATGCAAAAATGTGTAGCATCTCGAAATTTAAATTCAAAATTTTGCATTGATTGGTTCAATATTTTAAGATTTATTCTAAAATTAAGGGGTTTTTGTAAACTTTTTACGTGCAGTGTAGAATGAATGTGACACAAACAGCTTGAAATATTGTCAAAGCTTGGAAGAGTTTTCTAAATAACCTCACATTTGCTGTATTTAATTTAATTTAATTTAGAGCTCTAAATGTTGGCAAATTCTAGCTGCAATTCCTACAATTAATATTTACAGCCTTAATTCATGAATTGCTATTAAGTTACAAAATAAGAAGACACCAACAATTTGTGGAGAAAGTCCAAATTCCATGAAGTTGATGAGGCTGCCTTTGTGGCTAAAAGTTTCAAATATTTAGTTCTTTTATTCTCTGAGTTTTCAGGTACTTCATCTAAAATACCGAGAAATATAATAAACATGTATGAAATGCTCAAAAAGATTTCCATACTACTTTCTCCAAACAAATTTTCAGAAGTTCTGATGTCTCTCAAAATTCCAAGTGAGACATCAACTTGATAAAGGAATGTTGATATAAGAGTGGCTGTTTGCAAAGCATCTGCTTTTAAAAAAGTTTTCAGTCTTTATAGGACATAAAAATTTACACACTGAATCATTTCTATCTATATATCTCTGAGGAATTATTTAGGATAATCCTTTGGTCAAGTACAAAATCTTATTTCAATACGAATATTTCAATGGCACATAACTATGAATCAAGTTTTGACTATCAATATCAGAGAATAGATCGTCATATGTACTACTATTTCTAAATAATTGCTGAAACCAGTTCATCGATCAATTGATTTGCAAACTACCTGCACTGCTTTCCAATTGCTTTTCCAACAAATTTTTATCAAGTAAATATTTAAACCAAGCCGGAGCCGAGATTCCGTTAGTATCCATTGTCTGTGATTCTGAGCTTTTTAAAATCAAAAACTTATTCGTGCGCTAAGAAGTCTAGAACGTTTAAAAAAAAGAAAGCTGGGAAGAAAGTCTATTTACCATAAATAAGAAACGTAAACGTCAAATTAGGGTAAGCATTCATCAAATGTTATGTGTAACACGTCTAAACTCATACAGAAAAAAAGCTTATTTAAGTATTTATATTAGTTATATATTAGTTTATATGGCAGATCATTTGAAATGGATCAATAAGGGAACCACGACAAGCAAGCAAAATCTTGAAAATTATTTTATAATAATAATAAATAATAATAATTAATTTATAAAGCGCCATGTGCGTAACGTATTTATTGGATAATATTGAATTTTTAACCAGAACATTATTTCAAAAAATAACAGAGTGGCTTAAAAAACTTGAATTAAGTTAATTAAGGAACGGGAACTGTAAGTAAATACATGGAGGTTTACTTAGGCAGAAAAAGACAAGCACAAGTCAAAGAAAACGTGCTCAGAGGGTTGCGTGCCTGCGAACGGCGGTGACAGTCGTTACGTGTCGTGTTCGCAACCCAGCTCGCAACGCCAGAGAGGGGTAGGGGCCCGCTAAATAAAAAGTGGATCGATTAAGAAGTGACTTCACAACCTATTCGGATACATAAGGCACTCAAAAAATCATCCAATCAACTGAAATTTGAATATTCATTAGTGCTCAAAAGCATAGGGGGGGGCATACTGCCAGAGCAACCGTTTTATCCGGCCCCCCCTGTAATGTAGGAACGATAGGGGATCTTTGTTTATATGGCGGCGTTGAAGTGCGGAAATTAAAATGAACGGTTGTTGGTTTTTACGAACAAATAAAACGATAGAACATCACATTGGCGACGAGAATTTCGAAACGGACCTTCGCAAATAGTTTGCACCAATTTTTATCGACAAAAATCGGAAGTTTGTTCATTTCGGATAGACGCTGTTGTCTGGCCTCCGAGCGTTATCGAAGTCATCGAAAGCTACTATCGATAACACCATTATCTAATCCATGGCTGAAGCACTACCAACGTTTCCGTCGTTTGTAGTCGATTCACACGACTCAGCAGGAGTTCGATGGACAAAGTGGGTTTCTCGCTTTCGCAACCTGATGGTGGCCGTAAATATTGTTGATCGCAAACGTCAAAGAGCTCTCCTACTCCACTACGCGGGTGAGGAAGTCAACGACATCCTTGATACTCTTCCAGATGCCGAAGCTGCAGAGGGAGAGGATCCGTTCGAAAAGGCTGTCACTGCTCTCAACAAGTTTTTCACACCAAAGCAAAACGTCGAATACCAGATCTACACGTTTCGACAATCTAAACAACAAACAGATGAACCACTAACAGCCTACTACACCCGTTTGAAACAACTGGCAACCTCATGCTCTTTCGACAATGTTGATCGTGAGATAAAATCTCAAATCATTCAAGGTTGTTTATCAAGTACACTACGCCGTAAAGCCTTATGTGAACCTGACATGACTCTCACTAAACTCATAGATGTTGGTCGTAGTTTAGAACTCTCCGATATCCAAGCAAAGAGTATGGAGAATGAGCATGTTAACAAACTGAGTCTGATTCGCAATAAGCAGATTTGCAACAATTCCAAGAAAACAGCTGACATGAAGTGTCACAACTGTGGTGGCACATGGCCACACGAGGGTGGAAAGACATCGTGTCCGGCGCATGGCAAGTACTGCAATTCGTGCAAGAAGCCAAATCATTTTGCGTCACAGTGTCGTTCGAAAGATGGTGCATCACAACAGCCGCCACATCAGCGACATCGCGACAGCATATCACATGATAGACCGCAAAGCCGACTGCCGAAAACCCGTCATGGCAAATACCATCGTGTTCGCCGTGTCAATGCCGACAGCAACGGAAGTTCATCTGACAACAGTGAACATTCATCTGAGCAGAGTCGTTATGTGTATGCACTGAGCGTTCATTCAAATCGATTGGACACCAAAAGAAATCTACCACACTTCTTAGTGAATGTAAACAACACTACAATCGATGTCATCGCAGACTCAGGAGCAAGTGTAAGCATCATGAGCCAACTCGATTTTTCTAAAATTAAACCTGTACCTCAGCTGCACAGCAACTACAAACAAGTATTTGCATACTGTTCGCAAAGCCCTCTCAAGGTGCTAGGGACTTTTCGTGCTGTGGTTAGATATAAAGACAGAAAGTCAGACACACTGTTCTACGTCATTGATAGCAAGGAAGGTTCTCTCATAAGCTGGGAAGTATCTCAAGCACTACACCTACTGCACGTCGTGAAACCGATTGGTGAACGTACGACATCTACTGATCAGATCGTCAATGAACTCGTCACAGAATATGCTGATTTATTTCGTGGTGTCGGTAAGCTGAAGGACTTCCAAGTCAAACTACACATCGACAACGCCGTACAACCAGTCGCGCAGCCTCATCGTCGGGTGCCATTCCATGTTCGTCAACAGTTAGAAGATCAACTCAAGCATGACGAAGAGCTCGACATCATCGAAATGACAGAAGGAGCTACTCCGTGGGTGAGTCCAGTAGTCGTCGTACCCAAGCCTAAGAGTGAAACTGGCCAAAAACGTGTATGTGTAGATATGCGTCAAGCTAACACAGCAATCAAACGTGAAAGACACATTACGCCTACTATAAATGAACTGATCAGTGATCTAAATGGTGCAACAGTTTTCTCAAAATTGGATTTAAATCAGGGATATAATCAACTTGAACTTGCACCTGAATCACGTTACATTACAACATTCTCCACGCATGTTGGTCTGCGTCGATACAAACGTCTCAATTTCGGTATTTCATGCGCTGCAGAGATTTTCCAGAATGCAATCCGTGAGACACTCAGTGGATTAACGGGCGCAATAAACATTAGTGACGACATTCTTGTGTACGGTAGAACCGAGCAGGAGATGTTCAACAATCTGCGTGCCGTGTTTCAACGTCTGAGAGAAAAAGGGCTAACGCTTAACAAGCAGAAATGCGTCTATGCGAAGCGCACTCTCGAATTCTTTGGTAACGTATTCACTGAACGTGGCATCATGGCAGACCCGAAGAAGATTCAGTCAATTGTTAACATGAACATGCCAACCAATGCATCTGAAGTCCGCAGTCTACTCGGGATGACTAATTATTGTGCTCGTTTCATACCAAACTATGCTACAGTTTCCGAGCCACTACGTAGACTAACACGACAGGACACACCATGGCAGTGGACCAATGAGCAAGAATCTGCACTCGCACAACTCAAACAGAAACTATGCAATGCTCCAGTAATGTCGTATTTTGACTCTGACAAGCAAACAGAAATACACACTGATGCTAGTCCAGTCGGACTCGGCGCCATCTTGATTCAACGTGGAAATAACAACGAAGAACATATCATCGCTTACGCCAGTAGATCGTTGACTGATGTCGAACAACGATACTCACAGACAGAACGAGAAGCACTCGCAGTCGTTTGGTCTTGTGAACATTTTCATATATACATCCATGGCAAGCCAGTGACCATTCATACTGATCACAAGCCATTAGTCAGTCTGTACAACAATCCAAAATGCAAGCCGCCAGCACGCATCGAGCGTTGGGCACTACGCCTTCAACCATATGAGACAACCATCATCTACAGACCAGGTCATGACAATCCAGCCGACTATCTATCACGACATCCAACTTTGTCAAGTGACCGATCGAGTCGTGAAGAACAAATCGCCGAAGAGTACGTCAACTACCTCGTGGGTCATGCAGTACCGAAAGCTATGACTCGCATTGAAATTGCCACTGCGACCGTCAAAGACAAGACACTGCTCGCTGTCATCGATGCGATCCGTACAAACGATTGGTCACACATCGCTAACATAAACACTAACGAGTTTGACACGTTCGCTAGAATGCGTGCTGAACTGTGTGTCAGTGGAGACAATATACTACTACGCAATAGCCGCATAGTTATTCCAGAGTCACTGAGGGAACGTGCAGTCAATCTCGCACATCAAGGACATCAAGGCATTGTCAAAACCAAAGCTTTGATTAGGGAAAAAGTCTGGTTTCCTGGGATCGACCGTTTGGTGGAAGAACGCGTCAAAGCATGCATTGCCTGCCAAATCGCCGTCGCAACCCCGCTTCGTGAACCACTACAAATGACCCAACTACCGTCATCACCCTGGAGTGAATTGAGTATTGATTTTGCTCAGTTAACAACTGGTGACTACCTACTCGTGGTCATTGATGACTATTCACGATTTCCTGTGGTTGAAATTGTTCAGTCAACCGCAGCAGCCAGCGTGATACCAAAACTTGATCGCATCCTATCCGAATTTGGTTCGTGTGACATTCTGAAGTCGGATAATGGACCCCCCTTCAATGGTTTTGAATTCACCCGTTTTGCTGAATATATGGGTTTCAAGCATCGAAAGATAACTCCGCTATGGCCGCGTGCCAATGGTGAGGTCGAACGATTTGTGAAGACAGTCAAGAAGGTTATCAAGACAGCGCAACTCGAACACAAGAATTGGCATCAAGAACTGAACATCTTTCTTCGTCAGTATCGTGCCACGCCTCACAGCACAACTGGTCGTCCTCCTGCGACAATGCTGTTTGGACGTCCCTTCAAAACAACTCTACCATCAACAGAATCATCTACAGTCACTGATACACAAGGCGATAGAAAATTTCGTGAGCGAGATGCTCTCATGAAGTCGAAGATGAAGGACTACGCTGACAACAAGTCCTATGTCAAACCTTCATCAATCAGCGTGGGTGACACGGTTATTGTGAAACAACCAATCACACACAACAGATCACTCACACCGTACATGCCAGTACCACACACAGTTACGTCAAAGAACCACTCGATGATCACTGCTACACGCAACACTGACGGACAATCAGTCACCCGCAACTCGTCACTCTTCAAAGGAATAGATAACCGCTTGTCGGGTTATGCAAAATTCAAGGAACCATCCGAAGACGTGGTGGAAGGTGATGTCACATCCAGTGATGTCATGCCGCAAACTGCTCCGGAAGGCGAGTACAGCACACAGCAAGATCAGAACGTTGTACGCCGCTCCAAGCGTGAACATAAACTGCCCGCCCGCTTTGCAGACTATGTTGTGAACTAATATTTGACTAGGTTTTCCAAAAAGGGGAGGGATGTAATGTAGGAACGATAGGGGATCTTTGTTTATATGGCGGCGTTGAAGTGCGGAAATTAAAATGAACGGTTGTTGGTTTTTACGAACAAATAAAACGATAGAACATCACACCCCCAAAGTCCTAGAAAGTCAAAAAATTTTCAGATAAAAATGTATTGCTTGTGCAGACTGGCTTACTTATAAATATCTAAGATATATGATTTTATGAATCTATATTTTATGTATTTAAGTTTACGATATTTGCTGCAGCTTCTTGTCGCATATAATTATAACGCGCCCATGCTTAATTAGCTAATTTATGTAAAAGAGTTTTAAAAGTAATAGTTATAAAAGCAATTTATATAAACGAGTTTGGAATTTAAGAGAAGAAATAGTTATGTTCATTGAAAAGAAAGACACTACAATGGAGTTTTCAACTCAAATGAAAAGATTGGCGGTCTGACTTTGCCTTTTGCGGTTGACATAATTGCAAAACTGAATGAGCTCAATTTGAAACTGCAAGGCAAAGGTGTGTTTGTACATGAGCTGTACGCAGAAGGGAAATCATTTGAGGTGAAGCTAATGTTATTTTCAAGACAGAAACGACAAAACTTTGCTTACTTTCCAACGCTCCAGTTTCTAACCATCGCAACACAGTCATCAGAAAAGTATAGTCAGCAGCTTTCGTATTTTTATCAAAAACAACGCATTTTTATCGGTTGGCAGTTTTATTTTTGGAGAACAACATCGAGGGTTCCACCAAAAGCATGTTTCGGTCCATCAGCCCTTAGCCCAAGATCAATGGCGTAGCTAGGGTATTTTTCGCCAGGGACGAACTATAAAATTAGCGCGCCCCATCCACTCCGTTTAATCACATTTCTTCTATTGAATCAAATATGGAAAAAAAAATTTTAATGAAGCAAATTTATAGAAATTACATTGCATGACTCAGCCAGTCACTGCCGTATTCCGTCTACAAAAGATTTATTTTTCTTGATTTCGCTGTCGCAAACTGGTCATAAGCAAAATCTCTTTTTTCCAATGTCTATCCCGCAACTTTAAGAAAATCAAGATCACTTATATCAGCGGTACCCCATCTTTTTTGGCAGAGGGCCAGAGAAACAGAATTCGGAAAACCTCCGGGGGCCGAGCGAATGAGACCGTGTAAAATAGATTCTGTTGAGTTTAAACTATGTGTGATTTAATATGATATATGTATCTATGTTTTGTTGTCTGGGGACGCTTAGCTAGTTCTAAACTGTTTTGATTGCCGTTGTCGTGTAGTTCGTCGAGTCGAGTTCTTACGTAGTTTCTTAGTCGTTTCTTAGATGTTTATTTAGTTTAAATAAACTACATTAACCTTCTGATACAACTTTGTATTTATTCCATCATCAGACATTAGTTATGACAAACTCAACAGGTTATGGGCCCAGGATGCGTTTGATGTTTGATGGTGATGAAAGAAGGTATGAATTATGGGAAGTCAAATTCTTGGGATTCATGAGACTACAGAAACTTCACGATGTGTTCGTATGTGCTGAAGAGCCAGACGCTGAAAAAAATGCCGAGGCATTCGCCGCAGAGGCGTAGCCTGGGTATTTTGCGCCCGGGGGCAAACTATAGAATTGGCGCCCTTTTCCATGTCTATATATTTAATCTTACTGTATTACACTAAATTTGAAATTGAAATAAAAATCAAATTTTAATGGCACAAGGCATCCATTTAAAAGTGAAAAAACGTTCTACAAATAGTAGTTCAGGCTTCACCCAATCAGTCTAAGATGATTTACATGCATAGTAGTCTAATACTGTCTAAAATAGATTTCTTTTTCTTGATTTAACAGTTGCAAACTGATCAATAACGTCATCAAAGTCTGTTTTCTCAAACGTTTCTCTTTCTATACTAAGAAGAGCAAGATCACTGAGACGATCCTGTCCCATTGATGCATTAAGTCTCATTTTAGCGCCCCTGTATCTTGGCGCCCGGGGACATATGTAACCCCTCGCCCCCCCCCCTTAGCTACGCCTCTGATTCGCCGAACTTATTCAATGTCTAGATGATCGAAGTCTATCACTAGTCATACGAGATGCCAGAGACAATGGAAAGAAAGCACTAGAAATCCTGCGGGAACACTACCTAGGTAAGTCAAAACCCAAAATTATATCTCTGTACACTGAATTAACGACTCTTTCAAAGTACGAAAATGAAAGTACGACTGATTATATGTTGCGAGCTGAGACCGCAGCATCTTCGTTGAAGAGAGCTGGCGAAGTGGTAAGTGATAGTTTACTCATCGCTATGATCCTGAAAGGTCTGCCACTGACGTACAAGACTTTCTGTACTGTTACAACACAAAAAGATAGAGATCACAGTTTTGCAGAATTTAAAGTTGCTTTGCGAAGTTTTGAAGAAAACGAAAAACAGATCTACTCACGTGATCATGAGGATCATGTTATGTTAAATGATGCAAAATCCATACAGTGTTTCACATGCCGCAAATATGGTCACAAATCATTTGAATGTAAAATGCGAAAAGAGCAAAACCTAGCAGTGAAAGTTGTTCAAAAGAAGTGGTGTGAAGTATGCAGAAGTACATCGCATAATACACTGAAATGTAGAAAGAAACAACACAGTGCAAAGTCTGTCACAGAGAACAAGCAAGCAGGAGGACAATCAGATTCATTTCTTTTCAAAGTATCTGAGTGTCAAAGCGTGGATCGTGACAGTCTACTGGTTGATTGTGGTGCTACAACCCATATTGTTACTAACAAATCAAAGTTTGTATGTTTTGAAGACAATTTTGAGCCCAATGATCACTGCATTGAACTAGCAAATGGCTCTAGATCAATTGGAATTGTGCAAGGTCGAGGTACAGCAAAAGTCTGTCTACAAAGTTTAGATGGAAAACCCAGAGATGTCAACCTAGAGAATGCATTATATGTTCCGTCATATCGACAAGATAGGCAGGCAGCAACAGCGAAAGGAGCGACTGTAAATTTCAGCCCACATTGTGCAGAACTTGTTGCTCAGAATGGTACTATTTTTAATATTTGCAAGTCTGGAAAGCTGTACTACCTGAACAATGTTGCTGACAGAACTAACAATAAACACAGCCTACATGAGTTGCACTTGATCCTTGGTCATTGCAATGTCAGAGATATCTTGAAACTGGAATCTGTTGTTGATGGAATGAAAATTACCGACAAATCAGAATTTCAAAGTGAAGTTTGCACTCTTGGGAAAATGACACAGTCTTTCAACAGGCAAAGTGATGTGCGTGCCAAAGAACCGTTAGAACTTGTTCATTGTGATTTAAGTGGTCCTATCACACCTACTGCAAGAAATGGTTTCAAATATGCTGTTTGTTTTGTGGATGACCTATCTGGAGCCAGTACTGTTTATTTCCTGCGCCAGAAATGTGATGTTGTTCATGATGCTCAGAAGTTTTTTGCTGATTGTGCACCTATCGCAAAAGTTAAACGTTTGAGAACCGACAATGGAACAGAATTCACGAATAGAGATTTCAAATCACTATTGCTGAAGCATCGGATAAAACATGAAAAATCTGCGCCCTATTCGCCACATCAAAACGGAACTGTTGAACGAAGTTGGCGATCATTGTTTGAGATGGCGAGATGTTTACTAATCCAATCTCAACTACCAAAAGAACTGTGGACATACGCTGTGCGTGCTGCGGCATACACACGTAATCGATGTTTTTGCCCACGAACTGGTAAAACACCATATGAAAATTTGACCGGCAAGAAGCCTGACCTGTCCCGCATGTCTGTTTTTGGTTCAACATGCTATGCTTTTGTACAAGATAAGAAGAAACTTGACCCAAGAAGCGAGAAAGCAGTATTCATAGGGTATGATCATGAAAGTCCAGCTTATCTCGTGTATTTCAAAAATTCTGGAGTTGTGAAAAAATCAAGGTGCGTGCGTTTCACGAACAAATCTGATTCAAATGAAAGTGAAGTTGTTGTTAGTGATTTTTCTGACGGCTACATTGATCAAAAACTGACTGGAGTTGAAACGGAAACAAAAGCAGATGTAAGAAGTGATGAAATTGCACAAACTGAAACCCAGGATACCTCAAATTCAGATTCATTAACCTTCTGATACAACTTTGTATTTATTCCATCATCAGACATTAGTTATGACAAACTCAACAGATTCCAAATATTATGCCTCATCAACATCAAGACAACGCAAGCACTAAGACACAGGTACAGGAAAATAAGGACAAAGTTATAAACTAGATTAGCTGATGTTCTTAGTAAATCTTGACAATTTTAAGTTGACGAGAGAATACAACGTGGCGGCTGAAGCTGCACGTCTGCATCAAGCTTTGAGATGTAAGGCTATTCGTAGTTTGCATAAGATGGAAAATAATCAAATATTAAAAATGGCGGAGGAATGTGGATGTCAACTGAGTCGAGGTGTATGGAAAGCTACAAAATCACGATGCACTCTAAAATTATTGGTGGGGCACAGCTGCCAGGCCATGGAGCTTGTCAGCAACTCGAATGTTTGTTAGTCTAGTGAGAAATTATTTTTGAATTTAGAGATATACGCTTCCGTGCTTCCTCCGTGTTCATTAACGAACTTTACGAAAATTGACTGAAAGACCAAATTTTTAATTTTCTTGTCAGCCTTCGCGGTCCACATGACGGCTGATCGCGGGTCTGAGGTTGTGCACCACTGGCCTAGATGATCCCGTCCCATTGAGGCATGCAAATAAGAAAATAAGTTTCAATTTCCTGAACGACCGCTTGCAATTGAAAATGCTACCGTTGTTAATAAAATTTGCAGTGAAATTTGAAGATTTAGAAATAAGTCATTTTCATAAAACGCAATAAAACCAAGAAGATTCAATGGAGTTTCTGATAGAACTTCCGGTTAAGAACAGTATTTTGCAATTGTCAATTTCTGTAAACTAGTTAGTAGCCATTGATGTTTATGTCTTAGTAACTTCCAAAATCTGTGCAACTTTGATGAATTGCATCTATAACATAGCTAGAAGAATTTTAAAGTCCAGCAGCAATCCAAATTTTGTGCTCAGGTCTTTTAGTCGTAAAAACGAGTTGAAATCTCCTATTGAAGTTGATCAAATATGCTCTTGATAACCCGCATAATTTTTTCTTCTGCTGAAAGTCCTGCATCTCTTGTCAGTTTTCCAGGAATCTTCTAATGCCGCCTAATTCTTCTGTCCACCTCAATCCCCAGGTTGTGCATTTTGTTTTGGCGTTTTCTACTGCAACTTGTCTCACATCATCATGAAGCTTGACAAGTTCTTGATCCAAAGATTCAATATCGGTTGTTGATGCCTTGAAATTCGTAGATTTTGTAAGCGCATCTGCAAACGATCAATTTTTCAAAGAATGGCATTCCAGAAAACTATGAAGTTAAAATTTGATGAGCCAGTAACTGTTCTGCATCACTTCTGGTTTAGGCGACATAGTTTAGTCTTCCGATAATTTGTCTGGCAGCCCTACTATGGTTCATCCAGTTCTTCGTGGATAGCTTTAACTGCTTCTGCGCTCCAGCGTGTTTCAGACTCCCGCTTACTGTTATGGGCACATCTTTTTTAAACTCGTCCACAGTAGGTAGCAGACGTATGATACGTCTTATGTAGCCGCTGCAGTAATTTTGTTACCGAATTTATTACCCTTGTTCAGGTTATTATAATATAATGTTTTATATAATCAAAAACATATAAAGTATCACTTTGGCGCTCCTCCACCTCGCGCCCGGGGACACATATACTCCCATCCCCTAGCTGCGCCACTGTCCCAGACTCAGTGAAGACATGATGGCTCTGAAGGTTACATTGTTTGGGACATCATGGTAATGCAACAAACTTTGAGATATCAGACTGAAATATCTGTTTTTTTCACTTTTCTGGTCAGTCTTCGCGGTCCACATGACCGAGGGGAGGAGCTACATTTCCTACATAAATTCTGAAAACCATTTTGGGAAAATGCCGAGCCCGGTGTCATCACATCACAACGAACTAAATATCAACGTAGCTCCATGTTCATTTAAGTAAATAAAAGAGGTGACTCAGATTTGTTTTCAAATGGAGGAGAGTCTTGGTCAAATATTACCGAATCGTTTTTTTGTAATTACTTCAGACTAAGTAAATTAAAACTGTTCGATGTAGGCGGTTTCAATCTGCAATTGTTATTGTTGAGTTTAAACTATGTGTGATTTAATATGATATATGTATCTATGTTTTGTTGTCTGGGGACGCTTAGCTAGTTCTAAACTGTTTTGATTGCCGTTGTCGTGTAGTTCGTCGAGTCGAGTTCTTACGTAGTTTCTTAGTCGTTTCTTAGATGTTTATTTAGTTTAAATAAACTACATTAACCTTCTGATACAACTTTGTATTTATTCCATCATCAGACATTAGTTATGACAAACTCAACAGTTATATGCTTAGGAAATAACGGTCATAATGTCTCCAGTTCATGCTCTTTAAAAGCATGCAAATCTCCCCGCTTAAAGTTTATTACTACGGATTTTGCCTGCAATGTCTCTGTAATAGTGGAGAGTTTAGATTAAATAACATGTCCGCACCCATCCAACCATATATACAAGAATTGAGGACTTCAAAACAGACTCAGCCATGAAGTCATATATTTCAGCACAAATCATTAAGCTAGAGAAGTTAATCTGTAATGAAACAACTCATGAAAAGCAAAAATAAATTTAAGCCAACAGTAACAAAGTCCTCCTTTATTCATAACCAAGAGTTGCCAATGTTGGGTTTTTAAGCCAAGATCTTGGCATTTTTGAACGATTTGGACCCAATCGAGGTGTCTAGCTGTTTTTGGAAAAAAATAATTTTGGGGATAAAAATAATGTTCTATAGGGTTCCCTCGTTTATCTCTTCAATAAAAACCCTCATCACTACCGACTTCCTTCTTTTCCACCATTTTTGCTAGCGCTTATTATTTGAACAATGGACGGTGGCGCAGTCACTCCATGAGTATGAATATGTTTAATTGTGTAACGCCATAAGCGTAAGCGTCAGGGGCGCTTTGTGGCGGTGCAAGCTGGGTCACGAACACGACACGTAACGACTGTTGCTTTTACCGTCGTTCGCAGGCAAGCTACCCTCTGAGCTAACTTGCACGCCAACTCCAGTTGCTAACGTTGATCCACCTCCTAAGAATGCTGAGATGTGGTACAATCATGCATTTAATGATGATTGGTTGACAGACATCGGACTAAAGGATTGGATACATACAGATCCCAACAATCGCTTTGAAGCAAAATGTGAACTTTGTTCATGTTTATTGAATAACACTAATAAATCAGGTATGATGGCTCACAAGCAGACGCAGAAACGTGTAAAATACATGAAGGTCTGAGGCACAGCTTTGAATATTGGCCAGTTTTGTAGAACTTGTAGAGAGCTCTTAATTCAAAACTCAAGCCACCGAAAACCAATTTTTTTACATGTTAAGCTGGCTAACTAACTCTTGTTTATGTCGGTGAGCCATGGATAGATGTTCCAAGTTCATTTCTATCAAGAGTTCGGTTGGTGACGTGACTATAGGACGTCGTTGGCAGAGATGTGACAACATTAGTTTTAACACTGACTCAAAAGTATTTTTATATTAATATCATGCTTGACTTAATTCGATATTAATCTTTAATTAGTTTAATCTTTATGTTTGATCTTGATGATGATGCAATTTCTGACACCGACTCTGTTGAATTTTTGAATTAAAATAAAATTGTGTTTGACTTATTTCATCAATAATCTGATTTTCACTTAATTGGGGGACCATGGCTATGTATAACAACTTGAATCTTAATTAAAATTGGTAACAATTGACAATAAAATCTGGTTTAACATGATCTAGACATTTCTTGCCTTTTTCGAGCAGACAATCTTCAAAAATCTAAACCATGGTCATAACGTCTGCAGCGTAGTGCATTAATATGTTTTACAAAATCCTTATCTGATATGAAGTTGGCTATTTTCTGATATCAAGAAAACACAACAAAATTCTATAAATGCTATAAATCTACTTATATTCAGATACAGCATTATTTGTCATTGGTGTCTTGAAACACTGTTCATATCCAATCCAAATCCATCGGTTTCATGACAGTGAACGATGGCACTTGAACAAATACAGAAAGCTGCCTAATGCAGTTTTTACTTTTTGAAGCCAAAAGTACTTAAGCAAATTCTATACTTATTATTTACTTAAGTAATTTTTGGACGACTTGAAAATTATAAGTAATATTGCCAGATGATTACAATGCAGATTTTGTTGACATAATGAGTGATACTATTTCAAAAGTCAGAGCAATTGTCAAGCTGTTCAAAAAGAGCCCCTGAGAAATGACTGCTTGCAAAAGAACTGTGAAAAGGAATTGGGAAAACACTTTCTCTGCTCTTGGACATCAAAACTAGATGGAACTCATTGCTTAAGATGCTCAAACGATTCTTGGAAGCCAGGACACCCATTAATAGAGCTCAATATAGGATCAAAATGCTTGACAGAGGATGAGGTTGCAGTTGTGAAAGACTTGGCAGAAAGTCTAGAAATAATTGAGGTTGGTGCAACCGCTCTGTGTAGACGTGACGTCACAATTTCAAACAGTGAAAACATTTTTGAGTATGTTTTCAAAAGCTGACAGAAGAAACAGAGCTATTTCACAAGAATGATGACAGCTGTCAATGACAGAATTGAATCAAGGAGAAATAAAGAGATTTGTGGCCTTGTGAGATATCTAGAGGCTCCAGACAATTATGAGCATATGGTCGAGTTTTCACTCTCAAGTTAACCAAAGAAACAAGAGCTTGCCGAAGTGGCAAGAAAGGTTCTTTCACGGCTTTTTCCCTATGGTTCTATTAATGAGAGTGCTGAAAACTTTGAACTAATATCACTAAGGAAACCCCCTATGAAAAAGTCCAAAGCAAAAGAGCTCAATGACATTTTATGCCAGCCAGAAGATCAACATCTGGATTGTGCTCAAGAAAATATCTTGACACGCATTAAGAAAGAAATGAAATTTTACGAAGCAACAAAGGAATGTCCCAAAATCTTGAAGTCCTGTCTAAACTCACTTTCACCCTCCTCTGTTGGAGCAGAAAGGTGTTTCAATGCTGCTGGACTGTTTATTTTAAAGTTGAGGTCATCGTTAAGTGATGAGATGATTGATTCTTTGCACGCAGCTACTTTATCCGCAAATAATTCTTCTTTATAGATGAGTAATAAATAAGGTAATTAAAATTCAGTATATTGTCTCTAACTACTTTTAAAAAATTACTTGAATTACTTAAGTAATATTTTAAAAATTACTTGTTACTTAAGTATTTTTTTCAAGCTTGCTTGAACCCAGCACTAGCCCATGCTCATCCTTTTGGCAGTTATCTGGTCACTGAAAAACGTTTGGCAACCCTGCGCTAAAGGAATTGTGTATAAGCACCGAAAATATTTTGAACTAACTCAGAAATTAATTTATTTTAATATCTATCACCTCAAATGAGGATGGTCATAAAAACAAAAATGTTTAGAAAATGGGTATAATAAAGATATGTGTCAGATAGTTTTATGATTTTCATTGTAGCAAAATAATTTTGAAGAAACAAATTGCAGTCAGCTTGAAGCCCATCACGAAAGCTGCAAATCATTGAACCAAATTGATGAATGAGTATTAAAAGAAAGCTACTCATAAAAATGCACAAGGAATGGCCAGTTTATGTATGTACTCAATATAAATGCATAAATCACAAACATCCAAGGTGAAAGAAAGCAAAGCAATAAATACATAATATATTTAAATAAAACATATATTCATAACTCAGAATTCTTTAGTTGTGATCAACTAAAGAGTCTGTCAGAGCACTGATGACAATATGGCTTATTTTCGTGCTCCCTGAACGTACCTTTATAAATAATTTGCAGGCAAAATGTACAAGTAAAATGGTCTGGGTGATACTTTTTCCCTAAAGCTGTAATGGATGGACCAATAATCATCTGATTGCAAGCAACACAAAATCCTTTCTTTAGAACATTAAAGTGATGTTCACAAAATGGTTGTCCACCATGATCATAAAAGCTGCCTGAAGTGAAAGGTTCTTTGCATTCCTGTAGTTGACAATTATTGTACTAGGATTGTACTATTTTATGGAATCGTGCATAGAACCTTACAAAACACACAAAACATGTGACATGCCACTGGTGATTGAGAGCTGTAATATAACCTTCTACAATTGCTTCACCGCACCCAAAGCATTTTTGGGCAAATATGTTGTAAAAATCTTGGCTGCAAAATTTGGAAATTTTCAAATTAATGTGTCTTAATAAAAAAAAATGCTCCACCACAATTTAAAATTCATTGGTCAAAAGTCAAAAAGCTTTTGCTAATCCTAAAATCCTAAACTTATAATAAATAAAAATAAAAATTTAGTTTGCATTGAGATCATATTATAGTTTGCTCAAGCAACTCATTTTAAACTTTCAAGCCTTCCTGAAATTGTTGTCACTGTTGCCATTGATTTTTTGATTAGGTTTTCTTTGGTCTTATAGCTTAATGGAATTTTTGCAATCTTGGAGGTTCAAACCAATATAAAAAATATTTACTTTCAATATATTTCCTATTCTTTTACAATTGTTCATTTCTTGAAGGTGGACTGGGGCTTGTCAATTGGAGGAGCAAGAAGAGTGTCTGCAAGTTGTTACACAACACATAAAGAAGTCAGGTGAGCTTAGAATGGATAAAGACAAATTGGAGCAGCACTTTGTAACTTCATTTATATAGCACCATATGCATAGAGTCAGAGGCGCTTCTTGTAACCATTTATGTAGTGCCCCCTCCCAAGGGCGCTGGCAGCAGTGCAGGCTGGGTTTCGAACACGACATATTAAGACAAACTTCTCTTATTAATGGAGTTTCTTAGTTCACCTCAAACATGCATTAGTCACTCTGATATTACAATTCATTCAGACTAAGTTTGATTTACTGCAACTCTCTGCTTAAAAATGACAGTGACAAAATGCTTCATCATTACCATGAATGCACCAGACTAGCTTTGGATCCACAGCACTCCATCATTGAAAATATTTTAGACTGGTTTAAAATACCATGCCAGATATCCTACAGTCTATTTACAAGTTTAACTACAAATCCTGTGCATCCCCAAAATATCTCACTTGTTAGAACTATGTCAATACCTGAACTGACCCCCTTAGCTCTTCATGTTATCTCATGTTCCAAGGTTCCAGGTTTGGTGACCACTCCTTCTACATGGGTACTAGAATATGGAATGTTAATGCCATTGCCATATGAATTTGAACTGCTGCCACAACTGAGCTCTTTGGTGCTCATTAAATATAAATGTATATGTGGTCAATAATGTGATTCAGACCTATAAGGTTAGGAAATTAAAGTACTGTATTTCCCACATGTATTTGTAAGATGCACCTTGATTTTGGGAACAAGAATGAAAATGGAAATTTGAGTAAAAATCTAGTGTGAAGACACATTCAGTTTAAAGACCCTACTTTAAAAAAAAATAATAATTAAAGTGTTATACATGGGAAAATGTATACATGGGAGAGTGATATTTAAATACCAATATTTTATATTTCATATAGTTATCATTATGATTAAAACTTTGACAAAAATAACAGTTTTCACTTTGTCCTATTCAGAAAATTTTAAATTTTTTTAGTTTAATCACATTATAAAAGGGGTTTTTACCTGCAATATGCTAAACCATTTATCTCGTGGTAACCTTCTTCATCGCATCGTTGGTTACAGTAGCAGCACAAAAAGTGATGTGGGTGCCACAACTTGTTCAATGCAGATATGCATTTCTACATGAAGCAACTATCATTAGAGCATGAACACCCCATTCAATTGCAAAATTGGCAAACCTCCAAGATTGGCTCATCACAAGTTGCACATTTAGGAGAGAAAGTGTTGATGTAATCATTTTCACAGTAAGCCCTTCCTTCTGCCTCATAGAAAATGTTTGTACCCAATTGAATACCACACTGGTGACATGTGAAATGATCCAAATGCCACATTTTTCCAAGTGCAATTAGGACCTTGATAGTTATTTACAGAACATATGAATATACATACATATTTATGGCAACCCTACATACAAATTTTACCTGCCCAATAATGTCCTTTCCACAAGCTCCACAGCATCCTTTTGGTAAGTGCAAAGCATTAATTAGGAATTCATTGTCCTGAAATGTCAAATTTTATGAAATTTTGTTTAAAATTTTTTTGAACATTATTTTCTAACTTTAGAGTCAGAGGTGTCCCCTCTAACGGCTGGTGCTAATTGGTTCACCTCAGATTGACATGTATATGTTGATATTTTTTTTGATTGATTATCACACACAACCAAACTTTTTGAGCCATCATATCTGATTGGTTGTGGATCAGCACTAGAAACCTAATAAAAAATTATCCTTATTGTCAAACAAAAAACAACACATTTATATGGGTTCCTTACATGAATATCATCAGACAAAACACTAATGATCTCTTCAATATCCTTTGGTTCACTGTAAACATTAAACACTGAAAACTGATATGGTTTTGAAAATCATGTAAATCATTATCAAAATTTGGTGAATGAACATTTTGGTAATGGGTATGTTGCGGAAAATACTCAGAAAGATGCAACTCTTTAGTGATATTGTGAGGATTATCACATGGTTGTTCATTTACAAACTTGTTACATTCTTTACAACATGACTGATTTTTTATAAAGTGCTCTCTAAGGCAGGCATTGCGTAGTAATGTTTGTTGGCTTCCTTCCTGAGAAAGGTTTTGAAAATTAATTTCCAGCTCCATAACACTCTCATGTGGCAGTCCCTGTGCTCCAGATTTACAAAGTTTGCCATGTTTTGAAGGATTGCTATCATTATTAAAACTGTTAAATATTACAATCAAATGTGACAATCAATGTTACAAGAGAAATACAAAATTTGTGGCAGATGCAGAATACCTTCTGTAAAACTCCTGATGGTCACCTCCAAATAATGCTCCTAAAGAGAATAAAGCAGAACTTTAGTAATGAACTATGTAGGAGATGAATGATTACCTGGAAAAAAGTTTTTGCTAACGATAGTGATACTGAAAATTTTGGAGAAACATTTCCATTAAATCTCACCATGTCTAGGTTCATGGAGACATTTGTGATGTTCCGCTTTTTTATTCCGGTGAGCAGTATCACGTGCCATCCAGTCAATAAGTTTAAGATCAGAAGTCATCTTGTCAAAATGGCATAAAGGATCAATAGTTGTAGATGTTCTTTGAAGCTATTGTTTTTTATGTGAATACTCTAGAATACTTTCCATATGTAAAAAAACGTCAGTATTGAATCTTTTTAAGACAAAAATTAATCCTATCTTCCAAACATACTTGCTAAAAGTACTTGCAAGTAGTGCTTCACATAAGTAGATGAATTGGCAAATTTTAGGCCTTAAGGATTATTTGGTTTTCATTCAAACTTTAACATCTTTATAATTAACTATCTCTAGATCAGTGCAAACTTCAGGAATACTGTTTGGTAATAATTAATCAATTATTTGTCATGTTAACTAATCAAGACTTAAGCAGCCCCATTAAATGCATTGACACATTACAGACTTTGCAAACAGAAATTATATTAACGATATTCAAATCTTCTTTGCGTGTAAATATTAAATTTATGTAAACAAAATGAATGAAAAACGAAGCTCTTACACAAAAGCTAGTTGAAATATGCAAATCACAATGCCTAAATGTTGTAGAAGTGAAAGTTATTAAATGCTAACACATAATTTCATGTTATTTTATGACCATATTTTAAGCAACAATCATGCAACACAAAATTATTAGACACATATGGATATCAAATCCTATAAGTTAAACAAATCACAAACCCATACGAAACCCACTACAACTTCTGAGGAAGAACACAGAAAGTAGCTGTGAAAAACATTAATGTAAAGCAGCACGCAAGCCGATGGAGCATCGTAAGATTATCTTACTTGTTGTAGGAGTCTATATCCAAGCATATCTTTGTATGTGTTTCAAATTATATCACTATCAAGGACATTATTTGTAATAACTTCGCCAAATAAGCAATTTTTTCAAAAATTGCGCTTGTGAGAAGTATTTTTTCTGCCATTTTATGTAGCGCAAATATCCCAAATGGAAACACTGTCGATCCCTTAACATAAGTGAGAGGCATTCTTTAAATATTCTAAGCACGCATCCAATTTTTGACAATACATGATTGATTACTTTATTTTAGGAAATTGTAAGCTAACCAAATAAAGAGGCCTAAGAAAGCGTAATATTACATTGAAAAAAGTTTGTTCGGTCTGTACGACAAGTTAATAACTTGCCCTACTAAAACAGGGACGTAATTTGGGGAGGGGGGAACGGCTTCCCCGATTTTAAACTAGACAAAAAAAAGGTCATTTCGTCCTATTTTACGAGGGTTTGACCCAAAAGTTTGGCTGGAAGGAAGGTTTTCTCATGATGTGCATGGGTTTGCGGAACACCTCGCAGCGAGGTCCTCGCTCATCTGGTCATTTTGAGATGCATCAGAGGTGCTACCGAATATTATGCAACAACACTTGCTTTCCTTGGTCGACGTGTTCTTTTTTTTATCTAATCTGCCAAAATGCATACAAATTCATTGTGAACTTTTGTTGAAATACAAGTGGCGTTTTTCATTACGATTTAATTAACTTTTACCAAATTTTCACGAAGTCATACTTGGACAACAAATGTTCTATAAAATTTCCAATTCATTATCATAAATGTCTTCCAGGTGAACCTGATAATAGTGCCAGCTACTTCTTGGCGAGAAGCAATTACCCCAGCTGTTAGCAGTGTCGATCCACCTAGTAAGAAAGTTGAGATGTGATACAATCAGACATTTAATGATGATTGGTTAACAGACAGATCGAACTAAAGGATTGGTTACATGCAGATTCCCACAATCGCTTCGGAGTAAAATGTAATGGATGTTCGTGTTTATTGAATAACACTAATAAATCAGGTATGCTGGCAGAAGAAGAAATATGTGAAAAATATGGAGACCCGAAGTACAGCTTTGGATACTGGCCAGTTTTGTAGAACTTGTAACGAGCTCTTAATTCAATATAAACTCAGCCGAGCTAGTGTTGAGAGCTATTAAGGTCGAACACAATACTCCTTTTTCGCAAAAAAAATTTGTAGCATGTGAAGGTTGGTCAAAAACAAACTGACTAACAAACTCTTGGCTGGGACGTTGAGCACTCGTTAGCCAAATAAACAATCGCTAGTGTTAGACGTTCCAAGTTTAATCTTGGTAAAAATTTGTTTGAGTATGTGACGCAAGGATTTTGTCGGCAGAAACCAATTACTTAATTAATTCAATACTCAAATTAAATTTTGCTAATTCTGATGAGTGTTGGACTGATTCTGTAGAATTTTTTGTATTGAAATGAAATTTTCAAAGGGAATGATGATGATGAATGCGATGACGATGACGACGACGACGACGATGATATGCTTGACTTACTTCATTATTTGTGTAATCTTTATTTAATGTTGATATTTATGATGATACAATTTCTGAAACTGATTCTGTTGAATTTTTGAATTAAAATAAAATTGTGTTTGACTTGCTTCATAAATAATCTGATCATTATTTAATTGGGAGCCCACGACTAGGTACAATAACATGAATAGTAATTTAAAAAATGATAGTAATTGACAATAAAAGCTGGCTTAACATGACCTGTCTTTCTAGGTGTTTTTGGTCGGCGTTCTGGGGATTTTTCAAAAATCTCACCGGCAACCATGGTTAGGAGATATAATTTGATAATATGCTTTCAAAACCTTCCGATGAGTTTATTTTTTAATTAATTTTAAAGAGCGTGAATTGAAGGCATTATGACTGTTATATCCTAAGCCTATAGCAATCGCAGATGGAAATCTTAGTGGTTATGCGGGCGATTCTATATGCTATATGTATATCCTCCCAGAAAACAAACCTAAGTCTTTTTTATGCTGAAATAAACATGGAGCTGATATTTGTTGATATATGTAGATATTTGGTTCGTTGTGAAGACTCCGGCGGCTCGGCACTTTCAAAAATGGTTTTCAAAATGTTTTTACTAAATATAGCTCCTCCCCTCTTTGCGACTCTTCCCACTTCCGGAACAGAAATTAGGGACTTTCGGTCTCAGCCCTTTAACGGTCCTAATCATCTAGTTTTGAAATGGACTTTAATAAAATACACACACTCTGCCGCACAACCATCTCACTGAAACAGTTGCATTGTTGAGAAACTCAAATAATGCTACAAGATAAAAGACATTTTAATATGTCTTATGTTTATAACTAAGCCTTGCAAGTATGAGATATGCGTAAAAGGTTTTAAATAACTTTTCTAATATTTAGACTTGAAAGGCATAACAGCGACAATAAAGTTAACTGAGTGAAAGGTAAACCAATAAATTTTGTTGGAGGTCGCGTCGTCAGTAACGCTGAGAAACAGCCATAAGGGATTGTGCAAATTATAAGTATTTTCAGCTGTTAACTAGAATACTAAATTTTTAATTTTAATAAATATACAAATGATATGAATCAGTAAAATTGATACAAATCTAAAAATATTATTTATTTTAAAATTTAATGTTTTGCAAAAATACAATTTTTAATAATTTTTAAATTTATAATTTATTTATTTATATTTATTAATATGACATTAAAATAGCAAATAAAAATTACGTTGTCCATTTCACCATCACTATTCTTCCTTTGCCGATAGTTTACATTGTTCCTTTTTTTTCTAACTTCCGTCGGAGATGGTGAGTGAATGCGTATTATAAAGATAAGAAGCCCATACTCTACTGGATTACAATATTTACGAAAAGGCAAAACTTTTTGATATTTTTGTTTTAGACCTACACGAGGTTTGTCGAAATCGGGCGCATCGCCTACGTTGCCTTTGGTGCCGACAAAGGCAAGCTCGTGGCAATTGTCGATGTCATCGACCAGAACAGGGTAAGTGAAGCACTTTGTAGTTTCATTCCATTGTGGAGATTAATGACTTGTTACGGACTTTCAGGCACTTGTTGACGGACCATGCACAGGAGTAGCGAGACAATCAATGAACCTAAAGCAGCTTGAACTAACCAAGTTCGTCATCAAGTTTCCCCATTCAGCCAGGACTGGAATTGTTAAAAAGGCTTGGGAAACAGCCAAAGTGGATCAACTCTGGGGAGAGACTGCATGGGCCAAAAAGCTTGAAGCTAAGGAGAAGGTGGGTCATTAAATATACACAATTTTACAAGTACTTTAACATGATATTCTTTTAAACAGAGAAGTCTGATGACAGATTTTGATCGTTTCAAACTGATGAGAGCAAAGCAGGCCGTTAGTACATTCAAATCACTAACCATTGCCTGAATGATGAATATAAAACATAGGAAGTGCCATCTGATATATATTTGAAGAAGTGTCTAAGCTGACAGGCATATTTGTTAATAGCTAATGTAGTATTTTTGTTGTCTGGATGAAGAAAACTAAATGGAAGTGCCGTCTTAAAAACATATGACGACTTTTTTAGTCAGACAGACAAGAAAATATTATTATTAAATCTAAGTTAATTGACATTTTTTGACAAATTTCAGAGAAACCGTTTGGTCAGGGTTGAGTTCAACAAATTGAAGAAAGTTGCCAAGAAAAATCCTCTGAAGTCAACAAGGAAACCCAACAAAAAAATCCACAAGGCATTGTGAATTGTTCTGACAGAAGTCTAATAAAGATCTTTGAAAGAAAATGTTGTGATATTGTCTTGGTTAAATAACAATGGTTTGCTCAAGTATTTGTGTAGTGGTTGCTATTTCAGTGAGTTGTGGCTCTAGTGTAACATGTAATTTCTAATATCTTGGGGATGACATTTTGTCAGATTGGCCATAACTAAAGCCTATTTAATATCTAGTTTGCCAACTAACTGCTCATTTTAGCTGGTTGTTAATGCTGAGTGACTGCTTATGGCTGTAACACAGCTTCCTGATCTATGTTGTCTGGTTCAATTTGTTCAACTGAGTCTGAAAGGTTATCATAGACTACTTATGGCTCTCAAAATGAAGTTTATGTAGGTATAGGTAGGTCATTTGTTTCTGTGATTTCAATTTTACTTTTTGGGTAGGACTGCCATTACGAGCATACAGAAATCATGCTAGGTTTTATTTTTGAGGTATGTCTCATTTTTATGGTAACATGGTGTTAAATGAAGTATTTTGCACAGCCAATAACTGCTTTGACCTTATTGGTTCTCTCCAGAATGTTGCAAGCTTCTTCATTTTCAAAGTGCGAGACATGAAGACACTGCCTTTTGTTTCTGCCTGTCAGTATTGAAATGACTTCCATAAGATGCTAAAATTGCCCATGCCTCTTTATTTCTACAAGCTTCAACAATTACAACCTCTTCCATCTCAACGTCTTCTAATTCTGAATTTTTCATGTGAGGAGATGGTGTTGCTCTTATTTTAGACGTCTAGAAGCAACAAAGTGAATGTGTTTGCGTAAAGTGTTCATGGGTCAAGTGTAGTTCCAACAGATCCTAAAAAGTCCCAAATTTCAGCCCTCATAAGCTTCAACGGGCCATGAATGCTTTTATGTAGCCTCTACACTCTCCTCTCGTGGAGATGCACATGTTTTATGACTTAAGAGTTTCCAGATGAATATTATGATGTGATTTTAAACCTAATCTGGTATATAATCATAATCTTATATGCTCTCTGGAAATAGGCAGTAAATTCAGATGTCCTCTCATCCACTGTTTATCTTTTCCAAAAACAAGGCGAGGTGGCTTTCAAAGTTACTCGCATCTCAAATTTCCAATAAGGCATGAAGTATTTTATAGATGTTAGCTTTTTAGGAAAGTTTCTTTATTTTATTTTGTTGAAATTTTTCCTCCATGCCCAATTGATATGCCATGGACACAAGAGTCTATGAGCTAATATCCATGTCCCTTGTCATTTATCCATGCATTGTAATAAACTTCGGTGTCATCAGTCATGAGAACATCTTTATGGATACACCCTATAGTATCCCTACACATTTTTAGAAAATGTTTCTACGATAGATATTTCACCAGCCCTATTGCTGTAGCAAAAAACCCCCGGAAAACCTTTCCCATGTTCATCTGACACCATGAGAATAGTTAGTTGGAAATGATAACTGTTAGTTCCATGAGTGGTATCCAATGTTACAATTTTGTTTTGATCACAGCTACTTGTGCTTCACTGATCTGGACAAGCATGAGGTCATTTTCATTGAGGCAACTGAAAGTTTTCATCACCTTGAAACTTAAGTCATTGCTATATAAACCTTTCAACTCTTGATAAATTGAAGTCCCTGGTAATGTTTTGGATGTCGTTTCTTGTGACTTTAGCGTAAATGTGAAAAAATGTGGTCTTTTGAGTTTTGTCTAACATGTCACTAAAACTGACTCCATCAGCAATACTTGCCAATGCTTGCTTCTCTTTAAGCCTCAAAGTTAGATGAACCTGCTGAGCAATGTGTCCAGAACGAACTGAACATACCTTACTGTTACTTAAATCAATAAATTGGAGTTATTATGTTGTTTTAAAATAAAATTGAATTATAAATGTGTTGTTAATTATTAAAAGTGTAAACATACACTTTTTTCATTAGCAATGTTTTTATCAATTTTTGTTCAAGTGAAGAATTAATCTTCACATTGATGAAAGATGTACTTCTTTCCATTTTTGCAAGCTCCTTGCACATTTAAGTTCCTAACCCGCTTGTTTTTGACGATAAACGCCCACTCAGGTGGAGAATATAATATTGATACTTTTCCATTGAACGTCCGTTTTGATTAAATCTACACAATCCTATCTTTTTTCCATGACAAGGAAATTTAACTCATGAATTTTAAGTGTCTTTGTCTTTGCAGCAAAGGATTTGGTGCATCTATTGAAGTATTTCGTTCGAACAGCTTTTTTTCAGGCACGGATGATGCTCCAGTTCTAAAATGGTCATGCAGTGAAAAATCCTTACCGAGAAACCTATTGCAAATGAAAACGACTCTATTATCAGAGTATAAATGACTGATAGTCATATAAACACTAAGTTTAAGAGATGGTTATACCTGCATATGTTTCTTTGTTATTAACATTCTTGTTATTAATTAATTAATTAATTTTACTATTTAAAAAAACTATTATAACACTTTTTAATTAAATTACAGTTGTGTTAATAGTTAAATCTACTTAATATTCATGGATTTTATGACTTGTTACGTAAAAAAATGACGTGGTCGAAATGCTTGTAAAAAAATGCGGCGTCAGTTACGCGAGGATTTAAATACAAATAACTGGATGAGGATGACAGAAAGTTTTATTGCATTTATTTTCTGATACTGTAAAAGTCCTGAGGAGCGGACACCTTCGGGAAATGACCAAACTGTCCTCATAACTTCCATCTCTTCAGGACCCAGCAATATAGAAGTTTTCCAAATCATCCTAGTTATGCAACGGACTTTAATCAAATGGACCCAGCAATAAAATTCAAAGAAACACAAATATTTATTTAAAAAGTTATTTATTGTCGTTTTTTCAGCAAATTTTTCTTTTATTATTGCAAATGTTCACATTGAAAAATATTTTTAACACATTCAGACAGTTTGAATAATTCTTCAATGCCCATGAGTGGACAAATCAGTAATCTTCTTTGCAGAGCCTTCCACTTCAAAGCTTTCCTACAATTGCATTTTCTGTTCTAAATCTAAACACTTTTTTCTTACTCGACGTAAACTGCAATAACTAAGTAAAGTCAATATGTTTTAAACTGAATAAAGTATTAATAACCTTATAAATGCGCTCTGATATACAGTCAGGAAGGAATCCATGAGGTAACCCCATAATTTCCTTACAACCTCTAAGTAAATTTCAATATTACTCAATTTTATACAATAACGTCACTTGATTATATGCAAACGTCCTTTAAAATTTCAAATAAATTTCACAAGTAGAACCTGTAAAATATGCAAAATAGTATTTTCTGGCCTCTTGAGAACCATGAGCACCAGGGAAGTAATTATTTGTTTTTTTTTGGAGGGGTAGGGAGGTTATTCTGGACAGCGGACAGTTCAAAGAAACTTAGGTTATTTCCCTTACTTTAGACCAAACCCAAAAAATGTCATCTCATGTTCTGCGAGGGTTCCCCCCTGAATTTTGTCTAGAAGCAAAAAAAGGTCATCTTCTCAAATTGTGCCATGGTTTACCTTTGGAAAATGCTGCAATAAAGATTCTGATGAGCACTGATATCCAATGAAACTTTTTAAAATTTTTGATGATTACGCAATCAAAATGCACTTTGGCAAACATTATCGATATACAAACCCAAAGAATTAAAAATTAATTAAGGAGAAGGGCAGATTGAGGCCTTCAGACAGCCACTTTGTCCGTTCTTCGGACTTAAAAAGCGATTTGGTGCTTAAATTACTTAACGAAACAGTCAGAATTTGTTAAATCAAAAAGTTTCTTTGAACTGTCCGCTGTCCAGAAACAAAAAAGCGTTATTTAGATAGCAAAACGATTCCTTGCCAAAGGTGTCCGTTACTCTTAACTGTCCGCTGTCCAGAAACAAAAAAGCGTTATTTAGATTGCAAAACGATTCCTTGCCAAAGGTGTCCGTTACTCTTAACTGTCCGCTCTTTGGGATCAAGCTCTGAAAAACCTTATTACTTGAGATATATTTAGAAACATATAACAGCTAATTTTTAATTTGTATGGAATCACAACGCGAATTTTTATTTTTTATTATTTCAGTTACGTTGGAAGTTGCATAAAATCTTATTTTAAGGGTTGACATAACATAACATTTTATTTAGTGGTTTAAGAAGACTGATAACTGTATGATGAACCACTCACACGTTTCGCTTCTAAATTGGAAGCCTGGTAACAAACATTCTATTATCCTATTTGAAATTAAATAATTTGTAAGGGCTTTTTTCGATGCTGTATTGAAAAAATGTTTGCCATTTTATATTTAGTTTTTTTGTTTAAAAAATGTTGATTGTAACAATTATTTATAATTTGCTGATGGTGCAGACATCTTGTGGACGGATAACTTTGAGATTCTGTGGCAAGTTAAAAATGAGGTAATTATGCAGGGATTTAGGATTCAACTTGTAACATTGGCAAGTAATAAAAGGGTTCGTCAGATAATTTTGCAGAATTTTCGGAAAGATTGTTGAATTAAAGTTATCATTGATTTTAATGGTTCAAAATATTTGATAATTTTTAAAATATAATAAACTAGATAAATTTCAGACTTTATGTTTAATTTCACATTCGTACCTTTTTAGAGACATATTTTGCTATAATTTCTTATTTCCTGTCGAGAGCATCTTTTAATCAGGTACCCTTTTCACCCCATGTCACCTGGCCAGGTGTGCTTGTAAACCACAAAGGAAACTAATTTATCCGAATGACCTCGCGTCCTATCAATCGGGCACAATTCCTGGCTTCCATCTGTTACTAAGGTGATATTTAATAACAGTGATATACTATCTCAGCGCTGAATGATTTTTTATTCAGTGAATGAAAAGATTGAAAGAACTTACGATAAATATTGATGCCTTTAAAGTTTTAGTTTGATTAGTTGATTTCTAGTTGAGATAGACATGAAAAAAACTCGTCTACTCAAATTAAATAGGTAAGAACAATCATGGCAGCAATTCACAGGACCACAGAAATCACGCATCCATGCACACTCCTCACATACAAATCCCGCATCAAATCTAGCCAACGTTCACCTTTGACCTTTGCGGCTACTGTTACCAAGACGACGGCCTGCAGGATCGATAGTTGAAGCAGGCCAGGATAAGGTCACGCCTTCGAGGCGGAGTTTGTAGGAGAAGTTCGTCTGCCATTGGTCTTTCTGGTCACTAATGGGTTTCTGTGATTGACAGGTGATGACCTAGGGTCAACGAATGGAGATTCGCAGATGAAAAGAAAGGAAGAAGATTGCTTATTAGATTTGTTGTTATAAGCTGCAATTTATGTGACATACAGTAAAAAAAACTTCTCTAGAACATCGGCTTCGATTGAGAAACAGATCCGAACAAACTGGGATTTGAAAAGTAAAACTGAAGGTCGTGTCGATGCACATCTTTTGCGAGTCTCACACAGAAATACACTGACCGGTCCCGCGGTGGTCTTATAACCTTCAGCACGAGATGCGGGCGATTATAATGGCGATGAATTTTGAATATTTCTTCCTGCTTTGAAAAGATTCCTTCTGCGCTGCCGCCTTGGTCGAATTCGATAAGACCACAAGAGGTGCAGCTTGAGACAAAGATGCTGCAAATCATTGCGAAGCAATTCTGCCTCTTGTCACTTTTCACGATTTTTACAAAATCAGGTATAGATGTTGTTTTACTAAACGTAGAAAACAGCACTTTTGAAAATGAATTTTTTCTGGTGTCCTCTGAGGAATGTAAGATCAATGACATTCGTAATAGGTCTTGATTTGTACTCACCAAATCACATTTTAGCAAATAGCAAAGGAATATCTACAGGGCAATTCGTCTTGTGGTTGCGAGTGATGGATGCACGCATTGATGTGTATTAGCAGTGCGAGCCGACATCATACTCGCATGCAAACGCTTGAGCCACGCGGGCAAGTCGAAGTTTATTCGCTGCTCACTCGTCTTTTCTCAGCAAATCGTCGCAAGACAAAAATTGAAAGTGGAAATCGTCTTGTTTATGGAAACGGATAATTTTGATCAGATGGAAGGTTCAGCTCGTGTTGAAAATTAACTCGTGTTACCAAATTATTCAAGATAATGGCTTTAACGGTTCTCGGTAATTCGTGGTTAAATCATTCTAACCTACAATCCTGCTATCCAACAAACACTGATGACCCTGCGAACTTTCGTTCCACGACAGAGTTCAAATCTTCATCTTCATTCATGGCGACAAACTCTTCCTCAGGTGCAATCACCACCTCTACTCTGATAGGATCCAACGATGAATTTTTGCATCACACTTTGTTTCCTTTCCAACAGCACCCTCTTCCCCAACTTTCCGACGGCAATGTATCTCAGGATCAGTTTGGCCATCATCAACAATTTGCATCGTTGGAACCAAGGCAACACGAAAACTCCTTCCAAAATTCTTCTGCCTTTACGACAATTGGAGACATATCTCAGTCTCCTCTCAACAATCCATCCAGAAACAAAGACAAGCAACTGGCCGGTGATTCAAAGTGCACCAAAAATGCTTCGACGAATGTTTCATTACAAAAGCCGACATCGACTTCAAGCAATCGCAAGGATCCCGATTCATCAACCTCGAGTAAACGTCAACAACCAGCTTATGCTTCTTCTACCACGGCTTCCCCTTCTACGACCAACCCCGGCATAATTGCAGACTGTGTCGTTTGTGGGGACAAAAGTTCAGGAAAACATTACGGACAAATCACTTGCGAGGGTTGCAAAAGTTTTTTCAAAAGGTCTGTGAGACGCAACCTCACTTATAATTGCAGAGGTAATAAAAACTGCCAAGTTGACCAGCATCACAGGAACCAATGCCAATATTGTCGCTTGAAGAAGTGTCTCAAAGTTGGTATGCGTAAAGAAGGTTGGTCAAGAATTGTGAATGATATAACAATTTATGAGTATAAAATATGAAGCTACGTAATTAATTTATTCTTTAAAATTTGATTTCGAGCTTATTGTTATCGTTAAGTTTATAAACTAGCGATAATTTAGGACAATTTCAATCATTCATTATAATTGGTTGGACATATAATGCGTTTTTGCAAGTTGCTAAACAAGGTGTTTATACATCATCTCTTGATGATCTCTTCTTGAAGTAGTTGCAAAATGTCGCGAATTAATTTTTAAATTAGCTGAAAATTGTTCGAGTTAGAAAAATTAAATTGCAGCTGTTCAAAGAGGTCGTCTTCCTTCAGCAGGCTCGCATACGACATCGACATCTCCTGGCTGCTACCCCATGATGTTCGCTCCAACAACCTCAGTTTCTTCCGCAGCCTCATCTTCTTCAACTAGCCTCATGGGCTCTGTTAGCTCTATAAATCCAAATGAGGTCCCGCAGAGCCAAATTTCGCATCACTCCACTTATCCACCTCACCATTATCCTAGTGGTTTCATATCGATGCTTCTAAGAGCGGAACCGTATGCGACCTCAAGATATGGCCAATGTCCTCAGCTTTCAAGTTCGAATATTGCAGGCATCGACAACGTCTGTGAGTTGGCTGCCAGACTTTTGTTCAGTGCCGTAGAATGGGCAAGGAACATTCCATTCTTTCCTGACCTCCAGCCAACAGATCAGGTTCTAAAGTTGTTATTGACATAAACTACGGAAATGCTATTGACATCTCTGCGTCAGTTAGAATGCGTTCTGCTTTTAAAGTTTCATCGAATTCTAGAAACAATAAATAAATACATTAAAATGGAAGAATATTTTCTTATTTTTGAGGTGCCTCTGGCTCTAAGAATAAATAATTAAATAATTAATTTAATTATCAATATTATTAATACAATTCGAGGTAACTTAATGCATATTTGTAATAAATAATGCAATGGACAATAATTCCATATTATAATAATGATGATATATTACGGTATAACTTCTAACAGTATATATCATGCCGTTACTTCGAAATGTATTAGATTTATCAAAAATAATAAAAAGCACATTTAAAAAAATATGTTTTCAAGTAGCATTTATTTATCGGTCCAATTTTCATAAATTTGAACTAAGTAAATTTAAAGAAACTTATGTTAAATTGCCTTGAATAACTGAGTTACAAATATCTCACTGGCTTATGTGAATATTAGAAAACATGAAAACAATTAATTAATATTTAATTTCCTATTATTGAACTAGGGTATTAACTTTAAATAAACAATTGGTTGTTACTTTCATATGTATATTTATATTATACAATATTTATAAATTGCTTCATAATTATAAATTAATAAATTATTTGTAAATTTATTCACAACGATTGTTAATCGAGAAAAATTCTTTTAATCAGACTCTGTCATTTTATTTTAATCTTATCTTAAATTGTCAATCTCACTTTTTCAGTTGGATTTTAGTAATTTATTGTATTTTATGATTCGATGTATTTAATTTGTTCATACATTTCACCGTTTTGTTAGGTGTCCCTGTTGAGAGTGAGTTGGAGTGAATTGTTCATCTTAAATGCTGCCCACTGCTCCATGCCCTTGCACGTGGCACCCCTATTGGCAGCTGCCGGGATCCATTCGAGCCCTATGCATGCTGCTGACCGAGTTGTTGCTTTCATGGACAACATTAGGACTTTTCAAGAACATGTCGAGAAATTAAAAAGCTTGCAGGTTGATTCGGCAGAATACAGTTGTCTAAAAGCAATTGTTCTCTTTAATTCAGGTTTATTTCAATTTAATCAACCACCTTTATAATCTATGTGAAGAAAAATTGTTAATTCTTATGCAGAGGCGAGTGGCTTGTCGGACACATCTCACATTGACAACCTGCAGGAACGGTCTCAATGTGCTCTTGAAGAATATGTGAGGTCTCAATATCCAAGTCAACCTACACGTTTCGGTAAACTTCTGTTGAGACTTCCGTCACTGAGGACCGTATCACCTCAGGTCATCGAGCAACTGTTCTTTGTGAGGCTTGTTGGCAAGACTCCTATTGAAACTTTGATCAAGGACATGCTTCTTAGCGGAGGGTCATTTAGCTGGCCTTATATGAATCTACAGTAATAATGATCTCAATTATAATTAGCGATATTTTTATTTATCGGTTCGGAACGAATTGTATATGTTTATTTGTGTTTAACATTGCCATGGCAATGCGTTTGTGTATTCCAATTATTCTTTATCAAGTGATTGTAAAATTCGTTCGAGACAACAGAGCAGCTATTGGACATGCTTTAAATTATGGACAACCTATCAGAACGTTGAAAACGTCTTCATTAATGAAGAGCAAAACACCATCTGCCGTTCTTATTCCGTTGTCATTGGTTATATCTGAAGCAAGAAATCACTCAAACTTGTTGAGAATGCATTTCACCAGTTCAAATATCGCACCACAACCTAAATAATAAAAACGGACAAGTCATTGAAATAACATCTAAACCTGATTTGGTGTTGGAACAAATGGTGCCCGTAATGATGCTTACAAGGTCATCTCAAGCGACGGGACATGAATAGAGAATGAAAGCCCGGATTAGCTCCTCATGCCTTCTTAATCTTCCATCGACCAACATGTCTGACCCGGGTTGGTTTTTCGCCTGAAAACTTGTTGAACATCAAGCAGATCAGAAAATTATTCATTCTCTTTTATGCATCCTCGCTGCTATACGAAAAGGTGAACATTTATTGAGTGGTCAGTTGTGAAGAGAGATACTGTGCCCATGTGAGTTGTGCTGAAGAGCCAATGATGAGATACGGAAGCCGATTGGTCAGCGAGGTTGAGCAAGCGATAATTTGCATTCAAGCAGAACGGGCCAGGAAGCTTTGTGAGCCAATTCAGTCATCCGAGCGTAAGAGGGTTAAGCTGGGCGTCCGTCCGTGCACTCCTTGGTCGTACGTGGTCTCTCAAATTAAACCTAACCATGTACCTGAATTTAAACTTCTATTATTTGCCAATTTCCTAATCAAATGAAATAATTTTCAAGCAAGACACTTTGATAACAGCAGAAGAGTGGAATTATTTATTGATATAAAATATTGATGTTACAGATCAGGGGTCTTTAAAGTATGATAGCCGAGGGCCACATTGCTGTTTTCTGAAGCCAAACGTACAAAAAATTAAATTGACTAAATTACAGGGAATTAATACAAAGAAAGGATTGGTGAGCTAAATTCAATTTACCAAAAATACAACGAATGAATGACTGTAAACAGACTATTCTGATGCAGTGCAGAATTGCAATCAGAATATAATCATCAGATAATAACAAGTAATATAGATTTTCATTAATTAACAAATTAATGTGAAAAATATGAAAATGATGACTTTCCGGAAATTCTATCACACTGCAGTTCAAAGTGAGTTTTTCCGATCATAAGTAAAGCGTTCAATTGTTCAGCAGGCTTTTTTTTGTGGCTTTGAAAAAGTCTTCTCACACAAAGGCTGAAATGAATTCTCGGACAAACTACTTTGTGTAAACATATTAGTCAGATGGAAGAATTGTATAATTCGATCAAATTTCCTTCTTTAAATTTCCTTCAGGATGTTAGTGGATTGAAAATTGATGACTTCCATTTGTTATTTGGAAGGCTGGTTTTCAGTGACAGAATCAAACGGATTTTCGAAGGTTCTTATTTTCGAAGAACATGCATCGAATTCAGAGAAACGTTACTTTAATTTTAGCATATGCGATGTTAAAGTTATCATAAACTGCAGCTATGGCATATATTATTTGACAAATTTCAGTATAGCTTGCGCAAACCTCCGCTGTTTTAATTATTTCCCATATATTTTTCAGGGAGAACTAGGCGGTCCGGATTAGAAACCTTAGCCTTACTTAGGAGACCCATGTTGTATATGATGGAAGCTGATTTCGCAAGGAAGGATTACTTTTTGAATTGAATTTAATAGTCAACATTTTTTGCATTGAATGAACATTTAATTAACAACATGTAGCAACGTAATTATTGCGTAATTTAATGAAACGATGATTTATCTCAAATAGATTACAATCAATTGAAGAATGTAAAAAAATAAGACAATCATAAAATAAACGAGTATCGGTTATTTTCAAAGATTTTTCTCGATTACTCGAGAAGATAATTTGAATATTTCCATTCCCTTGCTCAGGTGATAATTTTACGATATAATATAAATAATATAAGGCCTACAAGAGTGGATTTGGGGGGGCAGGGTATGGCCATCATCTGAAAAATATAAGAAAACATTAAGTAAATCTACTATAAATAAAAATTTATAAAAAAATTAACTTAACATGTAAAAAATGCATTTTAATTAAAAGAAAATTATTTAGATAATTTAGTAATTTAGATTTAAGTTTTAGTGGCTCTATGTATGTATGATAAGTTTCATCCGAATACGTTAGGCAGTGTTTATATTATAAGCTTTTAAATTCATCAAAAATTCAAATTATCTAATCTTCAGTGCTATTTATCTCGAAAGGGTGGTCAAAAATTGTTTTGTAATTAATTTTTTTCCATAGTTCTAAGATTGCTTTACAACATATCAAAATTTAAAAAAATACTTCGCACTTTTATATATAACATGTATTTTTTGAGATACTTGGTGGGAGATGCTTACTAAGTCCCTAAACTTCGCTCTACTTCGCTGCTTTGCTACTCCACACTTCTCTACGCTGTCAGCTAGAAGCATCCTTTCACATTCTTTAGACTTTTCTCTAATAGATTGATTTAACAACGAACACAAGGATACAACACGTCAGATTCTTAAACATACTCGACTCGATTATTCAGCTTAATTCACTGAATAGTTACTCAATAAGTTTATTAGTTAACTTACTAATTAGTTTCCGGACTCCCAAACTAATTAATTATATTTGTCGATTTCTTCGAAAATCTTCTGACTTTTAAAGGTTAAAAATATAAATTTACTTTCACTTTGCTAGAAAGAAAAATTGCACAGCTTGAAAACAAACGAATGTTTGATTAAATTAGTAAGCACTCTTATTAATTATATTTCTGTCGGCTCATTTACGATTTTGTAGCAACTTCATATCTGCTTTTTTCAAGCTAGTTCTGCCATCTTGCGAACGTTAAAATATAGAGATAAATATTACTTTTTTTAGAGGAAAATTTTATTCAGTTTACAATTAAAAAGTATTGGGAAATTTATTGTTTAATTTACACTAATTTAATTTAATACATGTGCTCTCAAAAATACTATCATTCGTGGCTGCACGAGGACACAATCGTGCGACAGGCACATGCTGCTGCAGATATTTGATGTTGATGAGGCTTTGAACCAGCTGAGAAAAATTGACTTACAGCCGATTAGAAAATAATTTACAGAAAAGTAAACTGGAAATAAGTAAGTATTTAAGTTGCAATTTAGGGGTAAGTTGTTAATTCTGATATTTTTATGTTATATTTTATGTCATGCAGCAGCATCTCTTCAGAAAGGAAGAAAAATCCTAAATGTCTAATGCGACAATTACTTTTCGAACACTCGATTACTCCAAGTATAAAAGTTTAATGATAGATGGAGATACCAGCTTTTTGGGAAGATGCAGCAAAGAAGTTAGTAACAATTATTTGAATGTTTATTATTCACTAACATGAGAAAAATCTCGTGTGTTATAAAGCAGTATTTTATTTTTTACAGAAAACTTATAAAATAGTATTAAGATCTATAAATATCAGTTATCATATCAATTATCTATGTCTGTTACTATTATCAAGTGTAGTTATACCATATGCATAGCTGAATGAACCGATATCTCAATGTTGGGGAAATTCTTTCTCAAGTTTCGGAACCGATTTACCCTAACAAGAATTATGAGATAGATAATATTTTTATATTAAAACAAATTCTAATTCAGGTTAGGATGTTCCACGAATCAATTCAGATTGTGAAATCACGGTGCACTAAATTTGAATGCGATGATGGTGCGCTGTTGATGAAGATTTGTGAATGGTATAAGTTAATGCTGGAGGCGAAGAAAATATCCTCAGTGGATTTGAAGCTGAGGAGTGGTTGGTGGGGAGAAAGCGACAAGGGTGTGAGTGCAGGAAAACTGAAAACTGAAAAGTTCAAGGTATTATGATATTATGCTAGATTTTTATAAGAACTAGATTTATAAACACTTGATTGAGTCCAAGGGAGTAATAATGACGAAAAGTCGAATCTGGCATGAAGTTGAAGATTGTTTCAAAAACAAAGCAGGTATATTCGTTTTCCTTCACAAAGCGGTGCCTTATTTCAGATTCGTAGGCAACTCCAGAAGTATCTTGGACAGCGTTGAACACCTTTTAAAATCATCTTTTGATGGACAAACATCTGGATGCTTGACGGCTTTGTTGGTTACTTCTCTCGCTTCTTCTTGGCATTTCTACTGGCTCCCCACAAACAGCAAAAGTATGGAGTCATATATGAAAAATAAATTTATATATTTGTTAGGATGTGTTTGTCTCTTAGATGGCCAAAATTGTACTAGGTGGCTGCAAAACGATATTATTCTTCTTCACGACAGCATCTGGCCACAAGGTCTTAATTCAACTCTCGAAGTGAATAATAATAAAGATTTTCAGATGCTCCGCCAATCATGTCTTCGTCATAATTGGCCACCTCAAGATCCCAAGTCAGTTTCTCGTCTAAAAAGTAATAAAAAAATGAAGCAAGTTATAAACATAAATTTTTATACTTTAGTACCAACGAATCAAAATCTATCGATTTCCTCGATCTACTGAAAGAACATCAATATTTTCTTCTGGCTCCTCATTGTATCAAAAATAATTTAGGTGCCAAATGCCGGAGTGAAGAAATTCCATTTCTTGGTTTGAGTATAGAAGAAATCAAGCTCTCAAGCGAGAATTTAGAAGCAAGTAAACGAGAAAACCTCGAAGATAAGTTAAGTGGAAGCAGTAATGGATCCAGTATTACGACTACCACAATCAGAACAACTATTGAATTAAACGAGCTGGAAAGGAACAGGTAAATAAAGTTTCGAATTTTGTACATTTCAGTAAGTATTATTTCAGTTATGTTTGATTCTTTCTTTTACGGAGCTAAAGGAACTCTAGAATGCAAATGATAACGCCAACGTTGAAAAAAATCGAAATATCTAAATTTATAATTCTTTTATACCATAGTTTTATTTACCAAATAAGAACGTATTGAAATAATCCGGGGTCCTCAAACTAAAAAGCTTTTGAGTAAGTTTATTAAAGCAAGTATTCAGTTATTAGAATTAAACTATCAAGATGAGGATTTGAATATAGAACTTCAGACTATGATGGATTCTGAGATTGTTGGAACTGCTTATGGGACGACCTCTATGGCAAATAATTGAAGGACAACATGTAAGAAAAGATGCCAAATATATATAAAATAATTTATTGCTCGTATAATAGTATTCTGCTAAAATCTCATTTTTTTGTTCATATCATTGCTTCTGAGAAATTTATTTCAGATATGATCTGATGGCTAAACTCAACCGAGACAGTAAAAAGATGTTATACACTGAATCTTGTGTCTCTCACAAAGCCAACAGAAAGACAGGCTCGCAACAATTGAGGAGTGCGTCTTGCAACAGAGACAACAAACTTCAAGACTAATTGAAATGCCTTGGTTAATGCTTAAGTAATCGCTTAATTTTCTTACTTTCACAGTCACTTGATTCTATGTTAGGAGTCTTCTAGTCGAAAAATGTGGTCGTTCATAAGATCTCATGGTCAAGGTTAATCAGACTAAAATTCTGAAATAAATATTCCGTAATAATAGTTACCAATTAAAAAGTTTAGCTAACAAATTTGTCCATGTGAAAATTATACTTATTTACTTGCAGCGTTGGGCACTTTATTTATAACTACATTTTCAGTTGTCACACAGTAGGTAACTACTTTTGGTTTTGGCTAGTTAATTACAACTACTTTTGTTAAATAGTTAGTGGTAATGATAAAAAGCTAGATAATCTAAAAGTTAAAATTAAAAAAATTTTAATTAATTTTACTCACCATACAACATCAATTAAAAATTTATTTATAGGAATTTATTGAGAGTTAGTAATTCGAGAATCAATATTATTTCATGGCCATTAAATAAGGCTATTAACCTTTAAATAAGCTCTCCCCACCAACATCTAATTTTTGTCTCTGGTTGGAAAAGGCTTCGAAGAAATTTGTGGACAAGTCTTCTGTGTCATTACTTTACTGGACCAGTAAAGCTTAAATTGAGAATGGACAATGGCTGCGAGCTGAGCATCAGGGACGGTCCGCCCCTAGCGGCAAGTGCCAAGGGCGGCATTTTGAGGGGGTACGTAAAAAATAAAAAAATAGAAAAACGACCCCTCCTCTGTTTTTTACTATATCTATTGAAGAGTCAGATTTCAGCAAGTTCATGATCTTGCAAACAAATACGCCTTTCTCGCATCGTCAAACCAGCTTGATGATTATAATTATTGGTAGTAGTTGATGAAGACATGGAGAAAAAGAGTTTTGTGCCAAAAATAAAAGATTGAAGAATTTTTTGGAAACTTCAGGAAACGCCAAATTGATGGTCCCAATCAACTTTTGAGCTTTATACTGATACTGAGATACGGCCTTGGAGATTCTGCCCTAATGTTGTGATTTTGCTGCATATCTTCCTAACCCAGGCTATTAGTGCTGCAAGATGAGAGCGCTCTTTCTACAAACTTAAGTTAATAAAAAACTCTTCGATCATCAATGAGCCAATTAACATTATTTTAACTTTTTATTATTTTAATTCTTTTATAATTTTAGAACGCTCGAAAAAATATTGGTATTGGTATCGCTAGCCAAAAAGTATCGGCGATACTTCGATGCTGATGACCAAAAGTAAACCGATACTCAAAAAGTATCGCCGCGATACCAATACTGCGATTTTAACAGCCCTGACTATTATTATTTATTATCGGGATAGGGCTAATTTTCGAGATAGGGCTTATAAGGGCATGTTGTAAAATCATGCTAGGGCTTATTTTCGGGAAATATCCGATACGATTATCGATCCGGCACTACAGTAATATTGCTGTTTACAACTAAATTAATTTTCAGATTTTAAATCTCAAATTTTTAAACAGATAACTAATTTACGCGTGTGAACTGTTAAGTTAAGTCATTTATTGTTTTCGCTAACTAAGGTCAGGTGATTGCATGCTGTGCATACTGAATAATCCATTGTTGCGACTTAACAAGATCGGATAAAAGTAATTGGAATATATGTGCGTTACTGTTAATAGAATTTAGTCGATTAATACGTTATTACATTTCAATTAATCGATCGAGAAAACTTTAATCGCTCGCAGCCCTAATTCTTATAAATAACAATAACTTAGCTTTTATTGAGAAGCCTAGCTTTTCCAATTTTCATTCAAATATAACATATTTAACTTTCTTTATCGAGATATAATTTGAATGTTTTTCTCAATGTCTTTCTCCAGGTGTATCCAAAAACTTAATGCTGTTTTCGCCAGAATAGTCCAAGTGTGACGCTGTGTTGTAGGGTGACCCACGGTGGGATTTCAAAAGGGGCCAAAGCAAATTACACAAAATATGCTATCAGTTTTAACTTCCTCCTCGATTCAATATCTTGCTTGTCATGTGAAGATTGAGAAGATAGAGACTATAAGCTATCAATCATTACAAGCATTAAATTTAAGATTTTTTTGTAAATCCGCTTAATTAGAAAATGTAAAAATATTTAGTTTTCACTAAATTTAGACTAAAAATGATTTACAATTTTTACACAAAGATGTTCCCATTACTTAGAACCAAATTATATGTAATATTTGTTGTTAGGGGTGATAGTAGAACGGGAAAATGCTGGCAATTTTTGTGTACCGTGCAATCAATAGAAGAAAAGTTTCATTATTTACAGTAAAAACTGCCTACACGGACACCTTGATAGAAGGAAAAACTGATTCTAGGGACGTTTTTTTTTCAAGAGCGGATATTTGGTAATACAATTTGACGTTTAATGACAGTGCTAAATTATGAACCTGTCAAACTTTTATAAAAGCATGCCTGAAATGGTTTCAAAACTTGCCCATAAGCACGGTTTAAAAACAATTTAAATAAATTTTTAAAATTAAAAAAAAATTAAATAAAAAAACTTTAAAAAAGTGGGCGATAAAATGTTTATGGATTTGTGTTTATGTTATATTTCAAACTTTCTGTTTAGTCCTGTTTCGCTCTTGTTTAAGTGACGTTTGGTCGATTTCCAATAGATTGTTAGCGATAGATTCTTAGAAAAGAAAATGGCTGCCGTTGGAAAAGAAAATTGAGGTAGTTTCTCCTAAAGGAACTAATTCTATCTCAAAATTTAGCAAGGACTTCAAAGTTAGCCGACATCGGATATCGAACATCATCGCAAGGAAAGAAGAGTTTAAAATGAAATGAAAAAACAGAGAAAGTCAAAGCAAACGAGTAGAGGAGAGGCAATGTACATTATAAGGAACTCAATGGTTAAGTTTTTGAATGGTTAACATAAATTTTGGTATTTGAGAATATTGTAAAAACTGCCTATAGGGACACTAACTTTGCAGCCAAAAAAATTAGACGTAAAACGTTACATTTTTTTATTTTTATACTAGTTCTTTAAATAATGTTCGTCCTTATTCTTGTTAACAATTATTAATTAACAATTTTATGTAATAATTTTCGCTCGTATTTTAGTTGTCGTTCAACTGCTATAAACAAGTAAAATTCTCTGCCGGTCAAGAAAACACCAAAAGCAAAAAGCATTATTTATTTTGTTCCTAGGAACGTGGATGTCAGTTGTTGTGAGCCTGCTAGAATTGGTGGGATCGGAAGTTGTAATTTTTGTTTTGAATATCTTTCTCTATTCCGTTAAGTCTGCCGCTCGCGATCAATCTACACTTTGAAATAAATTTCACTAGCAGTAAGCTTACAGGCAAAAACGAAACTAATTAAAACTCTCAAGTAAAGCTTTACTAGTAGATGAAGCGGAAAGTTCCATATCGAAAATACGAGAAGGTTCAAAATCAATATAGGAATTAAATGCTTGAGATAAAATGACGCTAAACAATGTTTTCAAGATACAAAATCCTTTCAAATATTCTCGATACTCATAGAAATTCTTTCTTCCTGCAACATCATTGAAATGACAAATTGATTTGTAAAAAGACCATTTGTAAAATTGAGAATTTAGATAAGCGAATGACGATGAGATCGCTTTGTTTTCAAATTAAATAATTGTTGCAAATGAAAAATTAATAATGAACACAAATCTTAGGTAAAGTAATGTAGACAATTTTAATGCTCATAAAATTTCTTCTACAATTAATTCGACCAATTATCGTTTTGTCTCCAAAAGCCCGGAATGTTGTAATAATTGCTGATAAATTTATTGCGAAATCTCGCTTTTATCTTGATTAGTGTTTATTTGGAAATGCAGAAAGTAATAAACAATATCTAACGACAAAGTGTGAAAAACGTCAATGTTTTTCGACTAGAACACTTGAAATTCGTCAACATCTGCAGTCTACTGATGAAGGGATTAATCCTTCTAGCGGGTTGGGCATACATTATTGAGTCTTGCATTATCAATCAATGTTGGAAATTGTTCATTTCAGTGGCCCCGCATACTTTCAACATTTCGCTTCACGCAGACGAAGTTATCTTATGCTAAAAAAAATGTTTTTGAGAAAGTAGTAGCTCTTGATTGCAAAAAGATTGAGAATGAAAATGATTCGTCATCACAGCTTTAAAATGCCGCTGCTCCGTTGGTTTAAGATTTGTATCCATCTGGTATTGTATGATATGGTTTTAAGAAAATTATTAATGTAATAATATAAATCGTTCTATATCATAAAATTTTCCTGAGATAACGAATAATTGTTATAGACCAATTGCCTTTCTGTGATTTGAAGAGCTTTTTAATGGTAGAGAGAAGAAACAGCGGCGTAATCATGCAAACATCACGCCTCGCCCCGGCAAATTATACCCCCGGGAATAATGCCGGCAACTTTCTGTTCTGCTCGCCCGCAGAAAACACATTCTCTTCATCATTCGTTAACATTTCCCTTCTGCAAAACTCCTGGCTACTACATGAACAAAAACTCTATTGGATTATTCCGGAGGAAAAGTAATGTCAATAAAGACTAATATTGGAAAAGAATATATTTTAAACATATTTGGAATTATACCTTATTTAAGGCAACTTTATTTATACATAAATATCATTTATGTTTGCTCATAAACGTCCTGTTTTAAATGAATTTGTTTGAGAATTACATATATTCTATCGATTCATTTAAATTTCGGTTACTTTGATGCAATCTTACCAACAACTCGTTGGTAGGAACTGAAAGAATTGGATCGCTTCACAAGTTATCCCGAAACAACTCCTACCTTGTTGACAATAATTCAAATTTTGAGAGCTTGAATTTCTGATGCACGTGCAGCCTGAGAATTGTTGTGAGATATCATGGGGACCAGATATCGATCAACCTGGCAAAAATCGGGCGTCGTTGGAGGAAGAACAAATATTAGACTGTCTGAGGAAGTGAATTATACGCTTAGTGTTTGCCTTTAGTTCGTGTTCCATCAAGTTCGCACTCACCTGAATATTCTGGATTTTGACCTTTAAAATGTTTCTCTAGATTTTTATACAAATTGAAAGATCATTCGAGAGACACTACTTAAACACCTACGCAGTCATGAAAATAACCTTACGATGCATTGCAGGGGAGCTACTCTTCGTCTCAGTTCATTTGCGGAGTTGCTGATGTCACAATACAGCTGAGTTTTAATGGCTTACCGATAAATTCGCTTGCCCTTCAAGGTGAAGAATTATTTCATCAATATCTCATAACCAATTTGCGATGATAACATACATTTTCTGCAATAGCATTTTCATTTTGTAGTTATTTCATAAATCTTGTAATTATGAGGCATAGCTCTAGATTTTTTTTAATTTTTTTATTTAATTGTCAAAGATTGTCAATAAGTTTTAAGCCACATAAACAAATTATTATTATTATTATTAATAGATTATTTTTATTATCCGAATGACTTTTGCTAATATGGGTGACGCATACATATTTATATAATCACGTAATAAGATTTCAATGCCTTAATCATTTGTGAAAACACAAATGCCTAGAATGTTTTAATAATAATGTTAAAAATTGTCAAATATTCCATAGATCAAGAACTTTTCAGTCATTAATCCATCAAAATGAAAAATGCTGGATTTTTTATATTTCGTTCTCTCTCCTATTGTTTGGCATTCCTTGAACTAATGGGCGTTCTTCAGTGCAGCAACGACGACTTGATTGTGATTACTGAAAGTGGTAGAGTCAGAGGTTCGAGATATTACGTGCCAAATCTCAATAAAGCAGTGAACACATTCCTCGGAATTCCATTTGCAAAGCCACCAGTCAAGCACTTGAGGTTCAGACATCCCCAGCCTTATGGAAAATGGAGTGGTATTTATGATGCCACTCGACTTCCGAAACCATGCTATCAACTTCCAGATTTGGCATTTGGAAAAGAATTTCAGGGTACTAAGGTTTGGAATCCGACTACAAACGTCAGTGAAGATTGCCTTTATTTAAACATTTGGGTTCCCAGAACTCAACCGAGATTGAGAAAGTCAGCTGTTATGGTCTGGATTTATGGAGGCGGATTTTATACAGGAACGACGACTTTGAACGTTTATGATGGGAAAGTTTTAGCTGCTAACAACTCGATAATCGTGGTATCCATTGCCTACAGATTAGGCGCATTCGGATTTTTGAGTTTAAATCATCCCTCAGCACCCGGAAATGCAGGATTGTTTGATCAACTCATGGCCCTTGAATGGATTCAGCACAACATAAAGCATTTTGGAGGAGATCCAGATAATGTCACATTGTTTGGAGAAAGTGCGGGGGCAGTAAGTGTGAGCCTTCACTTAATGTCTCCTCTCAGCCACAGCAAATTCCAACGAGTCATACTTCAAAGCGGAGTAGCAAACATGCCCTGGGCCACTTTGACTGCGGAACAGGCCAAGCATAGATCTATAGAGTTTGCAGTTCAATACCTTCGTTGTAAGCCGACATTTAATGACATGGAGGCAATAGCGAACTGTTTAAAAGATATTTCACCACAGCAATTGGCCGACGAACAGTTTATTACGAGAGGTCCCGTGCAATATCCTTTCTTGCCGGTCATCGATGGAACTTTTTTATTGGAGTCTCCAATCGATAGTCTGCGCAAGGGCAATTTCAAACGTTGTCCTATTTTGCTCGGTAGCAATTCAAACGAAGGATCATATTTTCTTATTTACGAACTCACAGATTTTTTAAGTTTAAAAAAAGTGTCAATGAATAGGTCAGAATTTCTGGCAAGCACTGAAAGATTGTTTTACTTTTATCCTCAGTACAATAAAACAATATCTCCACTTGTTCTTGAAGCCATTCGATTTCAGTACACGAACTGGATGGATATGGAGAACACGAGGATAAATATCATGGCCCTTGATGCCGCTGTTGCTGATTATTACTTTGTTTGTCCAGTTAATCAGTTTGCCCAATTGTACTCTTCCGTTGGGGAGAATGTTTACATGTATTATCTCACCCAGAGGTACAGCACCAATCCTTGGCCAGTATGGATGGGAGTGCTTCACGGAGATGACATAATGTTCGTTTTTGGTGAAGGATTTAAACCGAACTCAAATTTTAGTGAAGAAGACAAAAATTTTAGCCAATTAGTGATGCACTATTGGACCAATTTTGCAAAGACTGGGTGAGTAAAAGTAAATTGCAATTTAATTATTACTTGCAAAATTCTCGATTTAACTAAGGTTTTTCTAAACTCTCATTAAAACGCTTCATGTTTTCCAAACGAAACAGAATGTACGAAAAACTTTTGCCGATTGTTGGAGTCAATCTTGCGCACATTATTTGATTAGGCCACGGTATGTTGTGTTCAGTTTGGCGTAAAATTTTCGGGAATTTCCTTTATAACTCTCTTTCTGCTTCTGATGTTGATTTTGAGCAATTCCTGTGTTGCGATTCTTTGGAGCGAGCATTCAGAAAGCGTAAACTATAAAGTTCTATAGTTTGAATGTTTTAAATTGTTTATTTTCCGTAAGTAGGGCTTAATTGACTGTTAATGGATCGTCAACAACTTAAAACACTATCAAACTATTTCGAATTTTTCGTTCCGTCTCCTACAATTCAACTTATTGATTGTCACTGCATAATCTTGATCTATATTAATGAAGGAATGACTTGGTCAATCAGGTATTCAAAGGCAGCACACTTGCAGTAGTGAAAAGATTCATCGAACGACTCGGACCGTGAACGTTCATTTTGTGCAATTTCTTCATTCGAAGAAAATTGAATCGTCGTCCAATTTACAATTCGTCCCCTCTTCTGGACGGGCCTAATTCAATAATCCCTTCGTTCTGTGCTCAATTTTGTGCTTCCAAAGAAACTCGCCCCATTATGCATACCGGTTTTATTAAAAGGTTTAATGCTCAATAATTGTAACGATTACTAGAATCTCAAAATGAATCATAATAATAACTTTTTTTTTATCTCGCGAAAGCTACTGAGTGCTTTAGTCCGTGCATGTGCCCTAAGATTATAAGAGTAATGCTTATTTTTTCTCAATCATGCAATTTAATGAAGCACGGAGTGGCCGCAAGAGAAATGACATAAAAGTCGGCGTCGACTGGCGACCTTCTAGAAGACATTTCACTGTTCTCAGAGGAGTTCCAGAATAAGTCATGCGTCTTTGACGACACCTTCTTGATTTCTTTGTGATATTCAAGTCTTATTATCTACTTCCTAAGTGTTTATTTTAACTGAGCTTTCCCTGGAACATTGGTATTTATGCTTATTTATTGCAGCCTTTGTTTACGTCTATTAAATATTAGGTTGCAGAAGAAATCTGTTAATAATTAGTCGTTATTACCAATACGATTAATCTTTCGATACCCTCTAATAAGCAGAATTTAATTTTTTATCGTCGCTTATTTTATTAAAATTCGCTAGAGATCCGAATCAAATCCCAGGAGTTAGGGTATCAGGTGATTGGCCTCTCTACACACCAAATGATCAAGAGTATTTGGAATTGAATGCGCGTTTCTTAAAAGAGACGGACAAGTCAAAAGCTATTGGAAGAGGTCCTCGAATACGAGAGTGCGCCTTCTGGGACGAATTTCTGCCGCAATTAGTGGCGGCAGGTGGTAAGTTGAAATAAATTGTGTTTAAACAGTATTAGCATCTTGACACACGTCTAACGAAATCTTAAAATAATACTACTACAGAACATTGGGAAGCAAAAGAAAGGCTCTTTAAAAAGGCAGCAAAATGCAGAGGACATTCAAGAAATTACTTGGAGATGAAAATTATAAATATTTCTTTCAATTTCATAGCCTACGTTTTAAGCACAATATTTTTTTTCTGAAATTTGTTCCAGCATGTTTGAACTCGTCAAAAATATATTGATCGCTTTCTTTCTTTCCCAGAAATAAGGCTTTCATACAGCTTCTGGAAGAGAAAGTAAGAGCAGCTTCACACTCGTCCATTGGTTGAGAAGATGGAAGTATTAGGTGCTCTATATTTTTTAGCAGCTTTAACGATTTCATGACAATGGCTCTTCTTTCACGATTAACTTTCACAATTATTTTCACGTCGACTCTTTAGGTTTTAAGATAAATGGCAAAATTTTCACATGTATTTTACTGATCAAAGTTGGGGGAGTATGGACGATGTATAGTTAGGCGTTACCGCCCACATCTAGACTAATAGTGTACCCGCCTCACGATCGGACTGGAAACTAAATGGAAACTCGCATAATAGCAGTCGAGCTTGGCACCACATTAGATAGATAAAATTTTTAATCAGCAAAAGATGCGAAATGGTCAATCTAGTCTTTCAATTTTGTGCAATGAATTCAAATAAAATTTCAAACACGTACGTGAATTGCTTCTCATTCTGATGAGAAAATCAATAGAGTTGGAAATTTATGATCCAAATAATTGTCATAAAATAAAATATGATTATTTTTTTGTGTTCTCAAATACGTTCTACACTTTTATGATTAGAAAATGTGTGGTAATTGTTTGATGTCTTAAATGCATTTTAATTGAAAAGTGGACATTTGACCGAATGCAAGGGCAATTATGACCAGTTGAAAATCAGTTGAACCAGATCATTCCTGACACAATTTCACCCTGTCCATTCCACATAAAATGACTCACTAATAATTATAAGGTCCCAAATAACTTGCGTATTTAATCAAACTTATTTATTCATTTTTGAGGTCATTTTATACACTCGAAAAACATAAACCAAATTCGAGTTTGCACAAAAATACTTCAATTTCACTCAAAGGTCGCTCGGAGGAGCCCTGTTCCAGATTATTGGACCACCCATATAGAATTTACATAACATATATTATTATACAGTTTTACAAGCAAATATAAAAATCAAAAAAATTGCAGAAACAATTCACTAAATCAATTTTATGCGTTGAGTAAATGTAAAAAGTTCTTTTGTGATGGTATCCATGAATAACCTGAAAGATGTGCGAAATGTGTAGCTTGCAATGGGCATTACTTAACGTATTCGACTTTTGTGTTTTTGCATCACATATGCATAGTGGAGCATTTGTCTGCAGTGCGTTGCATAAACTTGGCCCAGGTTCAAGAATCACACAATTTAGACAGTCATCTATTAAATTACTGCGGATTTTTGACCCAAACAATGACCCAATCCTTTATTTCATTCACAAAGTCGTATTTAATTAATATACTATAAAATTTAGCAGTAAAATTTTAATGTTATTGGGATTTCACCGATAAATGCCTTTGATGTTGTTTTTCACTTTATTTATTTATTTATTTGATTATAGTCCGTTGCATAACTGAGATGATTTGGACTTATTGTTTTTCACGGCCATGGACTCCTATATATATACATCAGGACTGCCAACCGTATTCGAGCCATACATCGGGAGGCCATGCATCTCTATATGAGACTAGCGTATTTCAGATATTTTATAGAAAATTGTAAAACAACACCATGTTTAGCTTTTTAATTTTTTAATCTTTCCTTGAATACTTTTATAATTTACATTAGAATTAGTTTTGACCAAATTTTTACTCAAACAATTGAATAAAGATTTACATAGTAGAAAATTAAGTTCATGATCAAAATCACAATAGTTTGAATAAGATGTGATTAAATCAATTTCATTTAAACACCTTACTGTAATCTTTTCAAATAATAACATATGGTTTTTTGAGAGCATGAATTTATCAAAAAGTTGTTTATTATTCTTTAATTCTGTAAAAACTTTATAAGAATGCAAACACACTGTCCAAGCAAATTCTGTTGGTTTTGTTAATCCACCATGATCAATTTGATTTAAAAAATTAAAAACATCAGAATTTACTTGTAATTCATTATCTAAATCTTGATTGTCAATTAAATAAAGGGAACAAAATTTACATTTTGTGGTGCTGCAAACCAATCTAACTACTGCACCACAAACATATGCCAATGTTGTCAAGTAATCATTAGTTATGGATGTGTTGAACTCTAAAGAATCAGCGATATCATTGGCCAGGGCTTCTAGCTCATCATCTTTTTCATCCGTTGGAATTACAAAATTTTCTATTTCCTCGAAGCCAGAAAATTTTAAAAGTGACATTGCTCTAATCTTTTAGTCACTCTCCAAAACCTGTCTGCAGGATACATAATAATTTCCTCCAGACAACTGCCTGATCCAACCAAATCTTGTTTCAATAGAGTCTGATTGGATGCTCCCCAACAAAACATAATTGAGCTGCAGATTGTCAAGCAAATACTTGCAGCAACCTATTAGACCTGAAGTTGTTTGTTTAAATGCAGAAAATGCTGATTTACTATAAGAATATAACAAAAAACATGTGATAATTACATTTGGGGAATAACTATGAGCATGCTTTTTTGTTTTCAATAATGTTAATTGTTCCCTAACAAAGTTGAGCTTTTTATCATCATGACTGTTATCTAGATTTATTACATCTTCAATGCTATTGATGACATTTTCAAGTGTCACTTCAGATATAGTTTTATCATCACCAAGCCAAAAATTCAAACGAGACATCAAGTTTAAAACATCAGAAATTTTTTAACTTTTTTCTTTAACTAAATCACAACATTTTCTTTTTGGAATCTCTTTGCTATTAATAAACAAAGTGCAAGTATTTCCATATTTCCATGGGAGAAAAGTTTTCTCGAGGATTGGCTCTAACCCATTTTTGGCATAAATCTTTGTCATGTAGGGGATACTTGTGAAGACTTATGTTATTTTTTTAAAAATCGTCTTTGTCGTATCCAGATCTATATCCGTATATGGAACATTTATAACCCATATTATCTGTTGATATTTAAAATATAATAGTTACAAATCTTAAATCACTTAAATTTTGTTATTGAAATGTTTATTCAATGTATATCGATTAGTACAATTAAGAAATGAAATGAGCTCTATGTTACAAACCTTTTTGATAAGATGTATGATGTATAGTCCAATGTATGATGTGTAAATCCACAAAATTCAAAAGACCGGTTTTAAAACAGTTTGTTAAATAAGCAAAACAAGATATATTTCAGTTGTACAGCAAATGCGAAACAAAGGAAGAATGAAACAATGCACGCTTGTTTTTAGCCTGTCAAGTGTACAGCTATGCGCATGGCCTCCCGATGTATATCGGCGAAACTTTTAGGCTTAGGTTGACAGTCCTGGTATACATTTAGGAGTCCATGTCACGGCTGAGCATGGGGTCTCTTCCTGTCCGTCAAATAATTTTTATTACAGGAATCAAAAGAGCTGATTATTATTATAGGGCTCTGCATAAATGGTCCAAAAATTTACTTATGTATAAGTACTATTAGTTCACGTTATTATAGATGAGTTCTGAACAGATTCTTATTGATATCGAAAATGGACAAATAAAGGCCCCGCTGCGGGAGCACCGTCCTAATCATCTAGATATGCAACGGACGTTAATAAAACACCAGCGGACAAATAAAGTCTTTCATAGACTTGAATTTGTCAATTTCAGATATTTCTAGGATGGTTATTCAATCTAGAAATTCCATTATTGGTGTCACGTTCTTCGCTCGAAGCCAGTACCAGGTAGTATCGCTGCCACCACCAACCCCAAGTTCTTCACCAAAAACAAGGAATTGGAACTAAAACTTTATTTACAAGCTAAGATCTAAGACTAAAAACCTCAGGAAAGCGTCAGAAACCAATCATTAAAATCATCAAACTAATCCTTCACAGCTATTTATTTATTATTTATTTATTTGATATTTATTTATTTACATAATTGAAATGATTTGGACTATCCTCCACAGCTTATTTATTTGATTATAGTCCTTTGCATAACTTAGATGATTTGGATCCTCTACAGCTATTTATTTATTTGATTATAGTCCTTTGCTCTCCATAGCTATTTATTTATTTATTTATTTATTTATTTGATTATAATCCGTTGCATAACTGAGATGATTTGGACTTTAGTTAGTGTTAGTAAGTTAGTAAAAATGAAAAGTATTAGAATAATAAACTGCATTAGTTAGTTGTAGTAAAATTGTAAAAGGCTTATAGTAAGCCGCATCTGTTTTTGCAGATCCACCGATAAATGATGTCCACACTTGCTGGATTGCAAAGCATGGATTTCATGTCGGATAGACCTGTAAACATCTTGATTTCTCTCCTCGGGGATGACTGGGCTGGGCATTCCATGAAGAAATGCTGCACACTTTCGTCTTCTTGAGGGCACTTCTCGCACCTCCCGTCTGGGTGCCGTTTCATGAAAAACAAGTGCTGGTTCAGAGCACACTTTCCAACTCGGAGTCTGGAGATGAGAACCTCCTTCCTCCTTGAGACACATTGGAACTTGCTCTTCGTCGACACTTGTTTCTCTATGGACTTGTAATGTAGGCTTCGAGGATCTGCATCCCATCTGGTCTGCCACTGTTGGAAGATGTTGCGGGCCACGGACCTTTTGACATCCTTGATAGACGCCGGAATCCGGAGGTCTATCTGATCCCTTGCAGTGGCTGCCTTTGCCAGGGCATCGGCCTTCTCATTGCCAGGGATTCCAACGTGGGCAGGGACCCAGACGAGGGTGACCTTTCTGCCGCTCTCTTGAATTTCTGAAATTAAAAACTGTACATTTTTAATATCAGGAGCATAATTGTTGCCGTCCTTTAGTGCCTGTAGGGCACTAAGCGAGTCACTTAGGACGACAATGTCGAAGGACTCCTCCTGATATGAGTCCTTGACATGTAGTAAACATCGCTCGATGGCTGCCAGTTCGATTGAACTAATGCAGCTGTCATGAGACTGATGTTTACTTCCTTCCTTGGGATGTAAATCCCAATTCCGGCCTTGTTGTCCTCGGTCTTGGAGGCGTCCGTGTCTCTCCATAGCTCTCGTCGAGCCCATATTTATAAGCGTCGGATCTGATTAACAATTCTAATACAATCTACTAAAATGTCAACCAATCCTAATAAATTCTACTAAAATAGCAGCCAGTGGAAATTCACGAAAGAAGGTCAATACACGCCTACCAGTTGATCAAACCAGTTGTCCTAAAAACATTAAACATTATCTTAAATTACCTCCGCCTGAGCTCCATAATGACATTTAGATAGCTTAACCAAATAATCAAAACTAATGAAATGCACTCGAGAGCATTCAAATCATTCAGTTATTAACGAATCTGGGAAACATGTCTGGTGGTCTCATAGACCCAGCCATGACAATTGGAATGATCCCTAAAGTTATGGATCAAAAACTAGTCCAGAAAGACCTCAAAAACCTTCCGAAAATGAAAAACGAGTCGTTCTCCGTGAAGTTTCCAAACAAAAGACTTTAAAATAAGTTAAATTTGTAGATTAGCCTATGGACCATATTCAGGTACCTTCAGAAGAGTAATTGATTGAAGTTTGTTAAGCGTCAGCACAAGCCACTTCTAATGGAGGCTCACAAAAAGATCCAGCTAAACTGGACAAAAGAGATGGTAAGTTCAGAGATGAACAGGTACTTTGTTATTTTTTCAGATAAAAAGAAATTGTATTTGGATGGTCCAGATGGGTATAAATATTATTGGCACGATGTCAGAGGGCCACAAACAACATTTCATAAATGGTCAAATAGTCTATTTGAAATAGGTGCATAGGTTAGTAATGAGGATTTTGTAGTTAAACAAGACAATTTTAAGAGAAACATAGAAAGTATTCAAAGTGTTAGGTGCTTGGACCTGTGCTATTATGCATATATATGAATGATCTGGATGATGGCGTAAGGTCTCCAAATCATCTCAGTTATGCAACGGACTATAATCAAATAAAAAAAAGATGGCGTAAGGTCTAAATTATCCAAGTCTCCTGACAACACCAAAGTAGCAAGAAGTATCAGCAAGCAAGAAGATGTGGATACACCTCAGGAAAACCTTAACAAGGTTTTCAAATGGGCAGAAGATTGCCATATGCTTTTCAACGTAAAGTGCGTTGCAAAAACTTGGCCCAGTTACGTTTCTTGACGATAATTTTTATATACAGAATTTTAATAGGCCATATTTTTACACAATGTATTGAAACACATTAGATTTACTTACTTATGAAATTTATTGAACTCAGACAAATATTTCGTGCAATTTTCGGGAAAAACTGGAAATACCAAAAGTTACGCATAGGAACAAGAAACACTAGGGCGTATCTCGTGGGGCCTGGTGGATTTTTTTCTTAGACTTTAAAAATGACGGGGGAGCCATGGTCCTCCCCGGCCAACCCTCCTAAATCCGCCACTGCTGCACACCACAATGCAACCTCCATTAGAAGATGAACATCATTACTCATCTCCAGAAGCCGGCATGCAAGAAGTCATCTGAATCGATACCTGTTCCAAATGAAGAGGCACAACAGTGATAACTGCGGCGATAATAACAACAATCGTTATGTGTCGTGTTCGCAACCCAGCCTGTACTGCCAGGGTCAGGTAAGGGTTTGCCTCATCCCTTCTAGGTCGGCTTTGACAACTAGGTTTGACATCTTGTTTTTGCAGAGGTGTACGAAGCCCTCGCTTTCTTTCGCTGCTTTACGTATGGAAAGTATATCTCATAAAAATGTTCAAGAATTTAACAGGAACAGAATAATTTAAAACAGATTATTTTTTTGATGCCTCCAATAGCAATTGCACAAGTGGGCACAGACGTAAGCTATACAGGAAGGTAATCTCAAGAGTAATTATTTCAGCATAAGAGTAGTTAATCCTTGGAATAAACTAGATGAGGGACACTGCATTTATAACCTTTATGGTCAGATAATTTGATTCGTTTCAGATCTTAAACTTACTAGCCTGACTTATCCAACTTTAGTAGCAAGGTTATTGTATTACTTTAACAGGTCAATCACCGTTATCTGACCACAGATACAAGAAGATAAGAATCCACAGAACATAAGAAGAAATTGTTGTAAAAGTCCAATATCGCTTTTATGGAACATTACATCATTTCAGTTATTTAAAATTTGTGAAGCAGTACAAAGGGCATCAAAGTCTTTAAAAATGTAAAAACAATTGATTGCACTATTTTGCCCATCATTTGAGAACATATGTCATGAAACATTTATATAAATGCAGCTCTTTTATAATGAATGTACTTTTATAAAAACAAAAGCAATTATTTAGTTCACATGACATTTTTTTTATGATAATATAATCTAGCCCCAATATATTGGCCATGGCAATTAAGCTATGCACATCAGGCATTAAATGATATGAAGAACAGCAGTATATGACATCTGAATCTCATCTCATCAAGATGTGAATTAGTTTATAGAAAAGAAATATTATATTCAAGAATGATGAGAATATAATCAAATGTTCTTTCCATTCATGACAAATCAGAAGTACCAGAGCAAATGCTAATAACTATGGAATTAAAACAAAATTAAAAATTGTTTTTTTGCACAAGGTTCCTGATATGGACAAGAAAATAAACAATTAAAATATAGGCACTTCATTTCATATGGATGGCTATGAAATATTTTCATCACCATAACATTAACATTTTCTTGAGAGACAAATAAAGTGATGGTTCCAGAAAGAATATGAAACAGCATATCTCACTGAAGCATCAAAGAGGTTAAGTTTTTGGCAAGGATAGTTTCCCTAACATCATTAAAAACATGCTTTATGTTTTCTGTATCAATAGCAGTAGTGAAATGGTGAAAAACAGCTCTATTCTTATCTTTTCTGAAAGATTCAAACAGGTTAACAAGAAAGTGTTGAACATCAGACAGCAAATGAGGATTTCCTTTAAAAACTGGAAAAAATTCTGAAATATCAGATACTTTCACTTTTTCAGCAAGTAAATCAGTTTTGTTCAGAAAAAGTATAATGGAAACGTAGTGGAATGCTCTGTTGTTTGCTACAGCATCAAAGATTGCACATGATTCAACCAGTCGGTTAGTTTTTCTGTCTTCATAAATAACTTGATCAAATTCACTTGATGAAACCATGAACAAAATCGACTTCACATCCTTCAAAAAAAAAATGTAGCCTCAGAAGGTTTGCATATGTTGATCTGAAATAGTCAACAATTGAATATTTTTGCACCCAAATTACTTCAAAATACTGATGCTATAAACTATTTATAATGTCATTGAAGATGAATCCATATCAACAGCACGGTAAGGTAAATTAGCATAGTAATATTACATTAGCTAAATTACCTGGAAACATTGAAACCACTTCTGTCTCTGAGACCTCTGACCTCCAACATCAACAAATCGAAAAGTGACACCTTTTATTTTGATTTCATGTTCACTTACACCTTTAGTTGCTTTTCTGGAGTATAATATGTCCAAATTTGAAGGGATATAGTTCTAAAATGAAATAAAATTAATTTTTTTTTGAACACAAAAAGTGTCAGTGATTGCATAATAATTAACTGATTAATAAAACAATTACTGTTTGTGATATTCTTTTCAGATTGTCCATAAAATACCTTGTGGAGTCTCCCTAAATAAATGCATCAATTACAGAACATATAAGATATTAATTGCAATAAAACATGGCATGAACTAACAAGAAGAAACTCATGTCTTCTGTCGAATGCTGCTCGAATTCCTCCATCTTTCCAAAGACTTGAAATAGCTTGAACATATTGTTGAAAGACAGGCTCTTCGAGTCTAATATTGCAATCAAATGCAAAAACAAAATCAGCATTTCGCAAGTTTTCTCCATTTTCAAATTTTAAGCCGAGCTTGTTGGTGGCATCTATTAATACTTTCATACCTAATATAATATTGCTGTATACAACAGTTTTGAACATTTTAAGCTCATCCTCCAAAAATTTTTTTCCGTTGATTATCCTCATTTGCTTTATAAATGTACTTTTGCCACTTTCTCCGGATCCAAGTAAAAGCACTTTCACTTGGGTACGCAATCGATCGCGTTCGATCGACAATTGGCGATCGATATCTCTATTTCTGTTCCGGTTGGGTGAATCGTTGGGAGATAAAAAACAACATAAACAATCATCTAAATCCATGCTAGCGAAAAGTTTCCAAAATTTTAAATTAGTACTCGTTTACAATATCCGATCTTCATTTTCAACAAGTGGATTTTCTGAGGACACACGTAACACACAATGCACACTGCTTATTAGGCAATTGGGTTTATTTGTCAACATATGAGCTGTGCTGTTTTTTTACTACTCTAGGAAATCGTAAATTCAATTACAAAAATTGATTCATTAATATAAAATATTTCTGTTACCATGACTTGTAACATTATATTTTAAATTTATCCTAAACAATTTTCCTTAAGTAGATAAAAATTTTTAGGTCTGTAGTTGATTCGTCGCTATCTCCATCGTTCATCAATAAAGTTGGCCACAATGACAAGCTTACTCCGTTTACAGGCATATATAAGTCATACCATCATATCAGCGTTCTAGTATTGACATTTGTTGGGATATTCATTTGTAAATAAACTGACAGCTAGAGATCAACCGGGGTCACATTTTTAGCCTGGACCGGGGCTGAGATGCCGGGGTACAAAATGTTTAGATATGGAATGTTCTAACTTATTAACAGTGTAATTTTTGTTCAACTTCTTAAAACTATTTGCAATGCCACCATGCAAAGAGATGAATGGAGTTATTTCGCTGCAATTCCATTATTTCAGGACTCCCTTACACATACAAAACTTGTGTTTACTACTCTTTCATTACTTTGTCAATCTTAATCAAAGTCTCAACTTGAGACTCTCAAGAGAAATTCAAACTTTTTGGGTAGCCTGACTTTAGGATAGAAGGAAAATGGTCACCTCCTAAAGTTGTACGACTTTTCCTCTGGAAAATACTAAAACGACTTCCCTGTATCTGAGAAGGCAGAAATAGAAACTGAGGAAGATGAAACTTATAAGCAGTGTTGTAAAAAGTAGTGCATTTCAGTAATTAAGTAAAAGTACAAGTAATACCTCAAAAAATTTACATAAGTAAAGGTAGAAGTATTTTTTCAAAGATGTACTTAAGTAAAGGTAAACGTATTTAAAAGTTATTTTAAAAGAAAAATTAATGATAACGCCTTTATGGTGATCATACATAATTCCATATTATTTAAATGTTACCGTCTCTACGTATCAATCGTTAAAACATTTATTGGTGCTAACAATCATTAAGTAATTAAGAAATAACATTTGAACCAGTGAAAGTGTTTTTATTTTGTATTGCAATCACAAATGTTTGTTAGCTTTCAATATAACCAAGTCTCCAAACGTACAGTTTATCACTCAATGCCATCGTGGGAGGCACAGCCTTAACCAGTGCTTTATCTCATCTTTATGTATGATTAAATTCATGGAAATGGAAAGCTTTATTAACAACAACAAAAAAAGAGCCAACAAATTTAGAAATGTCTCCAACAGAACTATTCGAGTTAACTTCAAGAACGAAACACACCACTACACGCGAGCCGCTCCCCTCTGTATATATTCCGCGCTACAAATGAAGTAAATGAAGACAACCGTGACATACAGTGCTAGAAATATTGTTACGACATGCCCACTTTTCATGGGTAATTTCCTTACAAATTAAAATATCTTGATGAAATTTTCAGCAATTACGCAAAGCACCATTTGTAAGCATCGTGCAAAATTTCCTTTCATGTGGGTTAATGGTTCCCGTAAATAATAATAATAATAATAATAGTTTATTTCTATGGCGCCTTGTGCGTAGCGTCAGAGGCGCCTTGATTCTTCAAGGAACTTTTTGAAGAGATGGGTCTTCAGCTGGCGCTTGAAGAGCTCGAGCGTGGGCTGAGACCGGATGATGGGGGGCAGGCTATTCCAGACGGCGGGCGAGGCATGAGAGAAGCCTCGGTTGACGATGGATGATATGTGGACAGGTTGATGGAGATGAATTATAGAAGATGAGCGGAGGCGATCGGGGATGTGACGGTGGCGAATGAGATGATGGAGATAAGGGGGGTTGAATGTGGTTAATGTTCGATAAGTGAGCAGAGATATTTTGTAGATGATGCGAAGATGGATGGGTAGCCAATGCAGTTGTGTCAGGGCCTCGGAGCTGGTGAGATAGGGATTAAGAAGAACAAGTTTGGCTAACTTGTTTTGAATGCGCTGAAAGGAGAGGGTAAGAGAGGCTGGAGCGCCATACAGGAGGGAGTTGCAGTAGTCAAGGCGGGAGAGGACCAGGCAGCGGGCGAGAGCAGCAGTCATGTCAACCGAGAGGAGTGGGCGGATGTGTCGTATAGCCCAGATGAGATGATTGCAAGATTTTGCTATGGAGGAGGCATGCTGTTTAAAGCTGAGATGGGAATCAAAAGTAACGCCGAGAAGTTTTAGAGTAGAAGAAGAAGGGAGAAGGGTGCCAGCGATAGTAATTGAAGATGGAGGGGATAGGTTTCTCAGTTGAAGAGGAGTGCCGATGAACATTATTTCGGACTTTTGAGGGTTGAGTTGAAGGAAGTTTACGAGGTGCCAGTCGTTAATGGCGTCTGTGCACCTTCGCAGATTGTCTAATTGAGCAGAGACGTTGTCGCTGGAGAGGACAGAGTAGAGACTCGTGTCATCCGCGTATTGGTGGAAGGACACGTCAAAATTTTTAACGATGTCAGACAGGGGTGAAGTGTAGGTTGTGAAAAGTAGGGGTCCCAGGACGGAGCCCTGGGGGACTCCAGCAAGGAGATCAACAGAAGAGGAAGTATGGCAGCCCGCTTGACGTATTGGGATCTATTGGAGAGGTAAGATTGAAGCCAAGAAAGTGCGAGGCCTTCGATGCCGAAGTCGGAGCGGAGTCTGTCTAACAGTATGCTATGGTTGATGGTGTCGAAGGCTGCCGATAGGTCTAGACCGACCATAACGGCGCAGTTACGATTTCCACAAATGTGAGATATATTGTTGAAAATATGGGAAAGAGCGGTCTCTGTGGAGAAACCAGGTCTGTAGGCGGATTGGAATAGAGAGAAGTTAGAGGACTTAGTAATATGGGGACTGATTCTAGAAAGGGTGAGCCTTTCTAGTAGTTTTGATATAGTAGAGAAAGGTTGGAGATTGGTCTGTAATTAGACGGGGAGCTAGGGTCGAGGCCTGGCTTTTTTAACAAGGGGAGTACCTGCGCGCGCTTAAAGATGGAAGGGAAGACGCCGGAGCTGAAGGAAATGTTAGCGAGTTTGGAGAGGGTTGGAGCTAGAATGGGAGAGTACTTTTTTAGGAGAGAGGTTGGGAAAGGATCTAGCGGGGAGGTTTTGTTGGGCAGAGCTCGAATGGCTTTCAAGACTTCTATAGGCGAGACAGGAGGGAGAGTTGAAAGAGGCGTGCCGGTGAACTGCCTGGCTGAGAAGGGATGAGATAGATGATAAAGAAAGTGTATTGGCGATTGACTGATGAATGTTGGCTATTTTTGAGATGAAAAATGCATTGAATGAGGTGACGAGAGACTGGCACTCAGCGTCGGAGTAGTGTTGACGAGGGTTGCTGTGCAATAGGCTATGAAGCGAACGCCACATGGAACGTGGATTGGCGTTGGAGCTGAGTTCCTCCTTGATAGAAGATGCCCTGGAGTTGAGGATGGCCAGCCTGGCGGCATCCTTTGCGGATTTGTACTCCTGTTTTGTAGCTGATGTACGTTTGCGAAGATATAGACGTTCCAAGCGTCGGCAACGTTTCTTGGCTTCGATAGCTTCGTTGGAGAGCTGGTTGTTTGAGTACTGGCCCACGCGGACGGTCAGCTTCTTGAAGGGGGCATGTTCGTCGAGGATATGCTCTAGCTTTCTGTTGAGGAGAGTGGCGAACCCTTCGGCGTCGAGGTCGCATGAGTGGAGCTCTTCGGAGACTGAGTGGAGGTCCCTCTCGAAGGTGTCCCAGTCAATGCTGTTGAGTCGGCGACGGTGAATGGCACGGACCGAGGGTTGGGGTTTCTCCACTGAGATATTGGACGATATGAGATGATGATCGGAATACGTCACATCAATTATATTTATATTGGAGAGTAGGTTGTGAGATGATGACGTGATGAGAAGATCGAGTGTGTGGCCATGGGTGTGGGTTGGGGCGGCGACATGCTGTGTGAGTCCGTGAGACTCGATTGATTCCTCCAGGAGGTGGTGGATCCTTGTCCCTGTGCCAGGTGCGTTGAAGTCGCCGCAGATGACGAAGGGGATGTCGTGCGATGAGATGAAGTCGATATGTTCTTCGAAAGCGGCTAGGAATGAGAGAGTGACGGGCCCGGGAGGGCGGTAGATGGATGAGATTATGAATGATGATTTGCGGGTGTTGAATTTGAGGTTGAGAACTTCGAATTCAGCAGAACCCCGCTCTATTTTGGGGGTTTGAGGTCCTGGCGGTGGATGACAGCAATGCCGCCCCCTCTTTTGCCGTTGGAGGGGCCGCGATGTTGGTGGATTGTGGTGAAGCCGTCTGGGGCAAGGCTGTTAGTGATGCAAGTGGGAGCGTCTGAAGCTATCCAAGTCTCCGTTAGGGCAAAGATGTCCAGGGCCCCATCGCATAGACTGTCTTGAATGAGAGCGGCTTTGTTTACGGCTGAGCGCGCATTTAATAGGCCCAGTTTCAACGAGGCGCGGCGCTTGGAGGCCTTCTTGCGACTAAGCTCGTTGTAAACTCGTGAGCGAGACTGGCATGGATTCCAGATATTGTGAGAGAATAAAGTTTTCCTCACCTCTCTCGCGATTTTGAGGCCATCCTTTGGAGGGAGGAGCGAAAACAAGTCTTCGCTGGTGTACCGGATAACGGCCATGTAGATGCGGTCAACAATAACAAGGCGGGTGATAATCCAGGAAGAAATCAAAACACGCGACGTAACTCGCCGACGCAAGATGTTTGCCCCTTTTATTTACCTCGGAAAAAAGTAAGTTGTTCACCGAAAGACAGGCTAACGGCAGGGGGCACGAGCAACAGATAAAGACAATTCGAAGAATTGGCTTTAAATCGAGTTTTAATTGCCTAAACGCGAGAGCTTAAACAAAAACAACCGCACTTATCGCCCGCAGAACAAAATTATGCAAATGAACCATTTTTGGCCTGGAAATATTATTACGACAGTTTCCGGTTTGGACTCGTTTCATCAATTTCAAAGTCTCATTAGAAGGATCAAACATTAAATTGTCATTAAGAAGGCTATGTAAAGGAGTGTGAAATTCAAAACTTCCTTTTACATTCATTTCATCACGGAAAAGAAAGCAGGTTTGACAGAAGGAGAAAGAGGACAAGTTAAGGCCTTGGGGAAGGCAAACTATTGAATAAAAAAGATTGCAAATGAGTTGAATAGGTCAAGAACTGTCATCAAATGTTATTTGGATGATCCAGACTCATATGGGAAGAAATACAAGGGCGGAAGACCGAAAAAACTCTCGAATCAGATTCAGAGACGCCTCATCAGGGAGGCTTCACAAGGAGAATATTCGTGTAAACAGCTATAAGATAAGCTGGATTTGGATGTCCATGTTAGGACAGTCTGCAATTATCTTAATTCAAGTGGACAGCAGAGATACGAAATGCGAAAGCGAGCTCCAGCGTTGAAAGTCCATCACAAGAAAAAACGCCTCTTCTGGGCCAAAGAGATGGTCAGCTACAACCAGGGGCGCAACCAGCGAAAAATGCTGGGGGGGGGGCTCAAGTTTAGAAAAGCCTGACGCAGTCGAAAAATTTTTTAAACTGTTCAAATCAATACTACTAATTTTAATTAATAAAGAATTAAAGATAGAACATATTATTATTATAAGTTTTTATTTATAAGTCTGCAGTCTTTTTTTGTATCTTTAATAATTTATTAAGGAGCTTGACTATCTTCTGTTTCAAAGTTTCAAGCCAGTTAAAGCAACTGTAAAAAAAAAGTTTATGATATGTTTAAAATTGTAATATGATATGATTCATATCCTAAACATTTCACCTAATCTAAATTATGTATAAAGTTATGATCCTAAACAGTTTAAAACAATTTTGAAATGTTGTAGTCTAAATTACATTTTGATGTGTTTGCAGTTACAAAATAATTTTTCGATCAGTCTGTGAAAATCTGTTCTCCATTTCATTTCAAGGAAGAAATGCAGTAGTTGTTTTGTTCGCAGATATTCTCAATAAACTTTGCAAACGACAGGCAGACATAGTCGTCCTGAGATGACTTTTAATAAGGCGAAGTTTAGAAAATGCCCTTTCTGCATCTGAAGACGTAAATGGCTGAGTAAGAGCAACATCGAGCATATAATGCAACTCGGGCTGAATGCTTGTGGCACAGAAAAGATTTTAAAGTTCGATACATGCATTGGGATCAGACTCATCAGCACGTAAACTTGTCGATGTGAATAGGAACTGTCTTTGCACAGTTTCAGCGTCTTTTCTATGAAGGCTGCAGAACTCCGAAAGCTCGGGAGTCATTGTGCCATTCTGCAAAGCATCAAGAGCAGCCAAGGCAGGGTTGTCAAAATGACTGGTATTCTGATGATCAGATAACCAGCGAAAAATGCTGTGGGGGGGGGGGGGGGGGGGGCTCAAGTTTAGAAAAAGGACGAAAGCCCGACGCAGTCGAAAAATGTTTGAAACTGTTTAAATCAAAACTACCAATTATAATTAATAAAGAATTAAAGATAGAACAGATTATTATTATTATGAGTTTGACTATCTTCTGTCTCAAAGTTTCAAACCAGTTAAATCCCCTTATCCCCCCCCCCCCCACCAAAAAAAAAAACTCATCGGATTTGGAAAAATTGCAGGGTCTCTCCTATTGCCCCCCCCCCTAGTTGCGCCCCTGGCTACAACGAAAGATGGGAACGCTTAATTTTCACAGAAGAAAAAAAATTCAACCTTGATGGGCCAGACGGCTATAAATATTACTGGCATGATCTCAGAAAAGAAAGAGGTTTTTTATAACAGAAAACACGGAGGAGGCTCTGTGATGGTCTGGGGAGGAATTTCAGCATTTGGGAGGACTGAACTGGTGATTTTGAAAGGGAGGCAGGACTCTCAGAAGTACATCAAAATGCTCAAGGACCATCTCCTTCCTTTTGCTGAAACAAAACAACATGAATTTCAGCAGGATAATGCCCCTAGTCATGCTTCCAAGGCAACCAGAGCATATTACCAGGAGTCCATTCATGAGTTTATATGTAACCTGTCGTAACAATATTTCTGTGCACAAAAATGGATTTTTGAGGAATTTGCGCTTAATTCTTGATCAAAGTGAAAAAAATATACGAGTTATGTTCTTTAAGTATATTACACAGTTCTTCTAAATTTGAGTTTCGGACGATAATTTAAACTTAAGTTATTACAAAAAATGGGGACTGTCGTAAAATTTTTTCTAGCACTGTACTTTCCTTCACAAAGACGATAACGTATTTTTCGTTATCGGCTCATTTTGTCTTCATTGTCCAATCTAATACAACATATTCGAGCCACACAAAATGAATGACCGGCTGATTATTCCTGGCCATTGTCTTCGGTTAAAAAATTTGCCCCCCCCCCGCATTTGGTGCTAAAATTACAATTTTGTTTTCTACCTGATATTTTCTATCAATGCTTCTTAGGAGGTAATTATGAGCGTACTTGTCTTGTTCAATATGGGAATAATAATCAGAGTTCTCTTTTGCGAAATCCAGATTTTTTTTGAGGGTCCTCAGATATTCTTCTGGTTTCTTGCCAATATTGAGCAGCAAGATTCGTTCCCCATCCAAGATTCTTTAAAGCACAGACAAGGGTCCTCGAGGAATAGTACCATATACTAACATACAAAAACTAATATGCGTGGTCGATGATGGCTTTCCTCTTAAACTCCACAGAACAAATGGCAACAATTGATGCCATCTTTTCAGATTGTTTTATACTAATTTGTATATGATCGTTTTCAAGCTCTGATTGCACCGTTCTACCAATCCAGCTGCTTCGGGGTATCCTGTAGTGTTGAATCTAGGACTGCAACCCAAACTTTTCAAAAATTCCCTATGTGCACATGTTGCATAGCGTCAGAGGCGCTTCTTGTAAACATTTATATAGCGCTCCTTTCCAATAGCACTGGCGGCAGTGCAGGCTGGGTTTCGAACACGACACATTACGACCGTTGCCACTACCCCGCATGCGGGCACTCGACCCATTCGGCTAACCTGCACTAGAGGTTCATACTTCACATTCGTTTGCCCCTATATATTCAGATTTTGATGGCAACAATTGTTACAATATTTTAGTTTTAAATTTTAACATAAACTTCCAAAGAAATGCTATATGCATTAACAGCTGAACTCAGCCTAAAACAACTACAGGCATCTGCGCTGTCATATCCCGAGTGGTCTGACTGCAAGCTTATATGGCACAAAATTCTTGTTATAGAAAAATTGACGACATTTCTGAAATCAGCACAACTTGAACACGGAACGAGGTCCCACTTCAAAAACGTAGGATTAATAGGGTTGGAGAATTAACCAAGGTTGATATAAGTGGAACCCACTGAAGTATCTCAAACAATGTATGTATCTTTAAACAATATAAGTATCTCAAAACAATGTTCAGCTGGTTCACATAAGGAATGATAAATGGCATAACTTTTGTTATAACAAAATGCAATTTCCCTAACGCAAGTCCTGATAATTATGCACAGATCGCAGGCTGACTTTATAGATTTTCAAATAACGCTAATTCTTAAGGCCTGAAATTTGGATCAGATTTCTCTCCTCCTTCTGACAATTTTTTTTGCAATATTCTTTTCATAGCAAAATTCTCAATGTAACTAATGATGCCAATTTTAAGTAACTTTGCATTGCAAGTCATTTCTTTTGCTTTTTCTTCATTGCTTTTTGGTGGAAATTTACTTTAAACGTAGATCTGTAAAAAAATTGCTTTAAAAGTTAGTTTTTTAATATTTAAAAGATCAATAAAATAAATTTACTGGCAAGTTGGGCAAATTGGGCTGAAGTTACAGAAAACTACAATAAAAAATCAAACAAAATTGTTATTGGCATGGTTACAATATAACATTCTAAAAGTATAACCATACTGGAAAGACAAACTGAGCAAACATAGCCTATATCAACAAGAGTTCTGTGACAGAAACAGGCAGCTTTGACACCCATAGGCAAATGTGGAGGAAATGACAGTGCACTTCTACTTGAACAGCTTGGCATGTAAAGATACTACAAAATTTGAATCACTATAAGAAATGTATGTTATTGTAAATAAATTAGTAACTTCTTACCAGAAGGTATTCTAAGAAACCAGAAAGATGTGGCAACTTCAGATATATTCCACCCAAAATGTCACATGCCTTTAAAAATTAACACAAATTATGCTTAAAATTTTTAAGAAACATAAGCCCCATAACTTACCTGTTTGAGGAAATTTGAATCATTGTCCAATATGCAGGAATCCATGATGACACCCTTAAAATTAATTTCATATTGCATTAATTATGCTTTGAACAAGGATCATAGCTTGTAATATCCACAAAATGTTTGCTTATTTATAATTCTTACAATCACTTTATGATAGCCATAATAATAATATGCCATGTATTTTCAACTAAGTTGAAAAATGTTAAAACTATAAAAATAGATGAGTCCACTGTTTATGAAGGCCTTAACTGACACAACACCGTACTGGATCTACACCAATAACAAAATGTTTAAATCTAGTTCATGTAGTGTTTTGTAAAAGACAGCAGAAATTTGATGTTATGCCACTAACATTCAAGTTTTGTACTCCAATTTGTTAACTGAGCTTCACATTAATTTGTAAACTTTACTGATTAACAAACATTTATAGATTAGAAAGTCTAGTACAAAATCGGTTGACATGCTGACATTCCGTTATTTGTATTTAGGTGATCTTTTTTGAGTGCTTTATGTATCCGGATGGAATTTAAAGACACTTCTTAATCGATCTAGCATTTGTATATCGCTCCAATCTGAGGGTGCCCCCTGACAGTGTGGGCTGGGTTGCGAACACGACACGTAACGACCATCGCTTCCCCCACCATTTGCAGGAGTGCAACCCTCTGAGCCAACTCGTATGCTGGCAGTGTTTAAGGCCATAACAAAAAATCTAATATCTACAAATCAGATTCACCATAAAGAGTATTCAAAAAGGTCCATTGCAATTAAAGCTGGTGCAGAAATTGGAATTCTAAAAAACTGGAAAAAATCCCAAAAATCAAATAACTGAATGCATAATGTTAATGTCAGAGTGTTCCACAATGGCTTTTGAAAAATCTGAATGCAAAAACTGCAATTGCAAGTGACTTCAGAAATGCTTTGTGACTTAAAAAAAACTCTTGAGAACTGTGATTTGAACACCTAAGCTAAAACTACCAGTGCCCAATTGATAGATGAAAATGGGTATTTCAGTTAGCATGCTTCAGCTGAACACATGGTGTCAATTAAACACAAATATACTTAATATATATATATATATATACATTTAATACTAAGAACTAATAAATTAGCATACCATTTTCTGGGCTGTAAAAATAATCGACATAAAATCCATGTATTGTAACGGGTTATCTCTGGATCCTTTTATAACCTAGCAGATGGGAAATATTTGATCATATATGCATATTCCAGAATAGAATAATTAATGGTTTTGAATTAGTGACATTTGTATAACCAATGACAATTTTACCAGTAATCTTGACATAAACTTTTCAGAATGAGCTTCTTTATGTAACCTGCTGATATCTTTAAGAAATGCAAAGGTAAGTTATTGACTGTATGTAAGACAATGATAATCCAAAATAGATTTTACAGCATAATGCCATTGACAGGGCTCCTGTAAGCAAACAATCCGGATAAAACTCTCCACTGTTGTCTAAAACATTAAAGTAACGGATAGCAAAATTTCATAAACACAAACAAAAATCAAATAACCATTTAAAACAATTTCTTTAATATCTTCTCTAACAGTTTCATCAAGTTCTCCTAATGGAATGCATCGGCCATCGAACTCACGCCTTTCGGTCATTAAATTCTCAGTTAATTCTTCTTGATGGTGGCGCGGATATACAAAACGGCTGATAATGAATCAATGGCCAATTTCAAACCATTGCCAGAACAGCATTACAAAATACTTACTTTTGGCCCCCATGAGAGACTATAAGGCAAAGTTTATTTTTCGAATGTAGCATTAAAAATGAGTTGCAAGCAACTATGAGTGAGTCAACACATCTTGTAAATGAAATCTAAGTTTTGAAAAACCACTGTAGCACATGATTAACGAATGAAAATTTATGCTTGGCATACCTCAGGATTTCTTTGTAAAAGTTGACCCCACCATACAGGATTCATATCTAAGACAATAGTTAAAAGATTGGCCTGATCAGAAGCCATTAGTATTTTTGTAGTCAAGCTCGCAGGTTATGTTCTACTTTAGCCTAAAGTCGTCGAGTTGTTTACCAACGAACCTGCAAACAAAAACAATAAATTAGGCTAGTCAATAATATTTTTATAAACTTTGTTTATTGGTTTTAACTTAAAAATCATTAAATACATTTTGTGTAATTAATATATTTTAATATAATTAATATACTTTACGTAAATAGATGTTGCAAGTAAACTCTTCAATTTCCTCATTTTCCATGCTGTCCTCTTCTCATCTAATTTCCTGTTTTTTGTGTCACAAGCAACCAAATAGATGGCATGTGCTATACAAGCAATGTAGAGATGGTTAGTGTCACGACCAAACTTCATCATGATGCTTGTAACATACAATCAGTGACTGAGGCTACACCATCATCATCCAGTCTTGCAATATATTTTGATATATATATTAACAAATTAATACAACAATACGCTAAAGTAATAAAAAAATAAATTCAGAACAATGTCTAAACTTAAATTTATCTAACAGCTGAAAATTTTTAAATTCCGGGTTTTCACAAAATCTATGAATAACGCGGTTTTTCGAGTTCGGGGCAACCCGGGGCGAAAATACTAATGTAGAGAACAGATCTTTTCTGGAAATGAAAAGCTTCCGACTCAGAGCCACTCATTCGATCACGACATTGCCCCAAATTGGGAATTTGAAAATGTCTGCCTTCCACCAAACACATGTAAAATGCGACCGAAATGCTCATCTTGTACATTTATTTTAGGCCTCATGATGTGCAGAGCTGTGGGTCACTACCTTGATCTAATACGACAGTATTATCGTCCAATATTTTCCTTGATATTTAAATGTCATGTTCCTTCTGGAAAAGTGCTTCCACTCTGGGCTTTCGTGGTAAGGCATCTTGCAATGGTAGTGCGGGTGTGTCCAATCAGTGGCGGATTTAGGGGGCCGTGGCTCCCCGTCATTTTAAAGTCTAAGAAAAAAAGCTAAAATTTACCGATAAACTTTGTCCTACACGTTTACACAACAGACACGTAACTAAAATACATTTCAAGTTTGAAAGTCATAAGTAAGGATGTTCCCTATAATTAGAGCCGGGGTTCAATTGCCGGGGTTAGACCGAGTAGGGGTATAAAAATGTTTAGATATGACACTTTCTAACGTATTAACAGCGTAATTTTCTGCATTTATTCAACTTTTTAAAACTATTTTTTAAAACAAATATTTGCATGAAAATTCATTGTTGAATTGACTGTAATTCCTTAATTGCAGGACTCATTTCTGAACGCGAAACTTGTGTTTACTATGCCTTCATTAACTATCATTGGTTATCAACCTTAGTCAAGGTCTAAAGAGAAATTCCCCGGCCGATTCCTACCTATAATGCTATTTTTCATAATATATTCTCATCCAGTTTGTATTAGGCATGTATTTGGGCAGAGTAGTAAATCCGTGCACTCTCAAAAGTCTCTCCTTGAACTTTTAATTGGTTGCAAGCTATTTTCTTATTCAAGAATGCATCCAAAATTTGATCAATTATGGAGTTGATGTAGTTGTTATTAACCAGAAGAGGCAAACTTCAGCATCGAAATTGTTCTATGTGTCTGAAATTGCACACTTTCTTGATATGAAATTGGATGCCACACGTTCCTTATATCTATCTTGAAAAAACTAATTCCATTCATGCAACTGCCGTCATTAGTTGGTTTGACGTATGAGTTTAACAAAGTTTGAATGACCAAGACGTCGAGGCAAGAGTTTATGTATGCTGTATGTCACTGAGCTCTGTTATAAAGGTCAACACAAAATTACTTTCAAATTTAGCCTTCACTTCATTAAAATTGGGCTTTATCCCGCCATATGAGGAGAGATAAGATATATGTCGCATATGAAAATGTCATCAACATACCGACAATACACCAACGATATATCAATCTCACTAAATGTCATCCTCTCTAAATGTCTCATGTAAAAGCTCAATCTGTAGATATAACTGACTAATATCTAAACGGTGTCTCAAGCGAGCACAAGCGGATCAATTCAACCACAGTTTTCTTTTTGATCAGTGACGAGGAGTGTCTGATTATGGTAAAAATATTCTATTATATCAACGGTTGCCTCAAAAGGAACTCACCCGAAAACAATTATGGTAATATAGAAGCTCATAAACCAGGTTATCCTATCAGGCAAAAGAATTGCTTACTCATGTATGATCTATATAGGAACCTTGCTCTAAAATAAACGAGACATTCGATGGCAATAAAACTTGTGTCATACGCTCCCAAAAAGGTAATTCGGTCATCTTTCTGTCTAAAATCCATCACGATAAGACTGAAGAGGGTTCGAAACAAAAACAAGAGATTGCAATTCAAATGAGAGCGGCATAGAAAACTAGGATTATTTGTCTAGCATCTATTTTTGCAAACGAAAAATCAAAAGGTGGCCTGTGGTCATGTTCTTTAATATGCTTGACACAGATGCCATCAGTGTTGTGCAGTATCGAATTACATGTAACTCGTTTTAATTCGTTACCTTTTTGGCGCAAGACGTTACAAAGTAACATAAATAAAATTTTAAATTAATTTAATTTATTTAAAAAAAAATTTAAATTCTAGATTGTTATTCTTTGGTTTGTTCGAGAACCTTCCTCTTTCCGACCATCGCTCTTTTGTTATTGTGGTTATCGCCGGTCGTTTTTGTTAAATCGGAAATTGTGGATTAGTCATACCGAAGCTTATTTAATATATAATATTATATACATATAATAATGTAAGATTTAATATATCGTAGTATGGATTCATTTGAAGCCAGTTTGAGTGTCGTTAGCGAAGATAAGAGGAACAAGGGTGAAGATAGTCCGTGGCCGTATTTGAACAAAATGTTCAGATTTCAATCAAAGGAAAATCATATAAGTATGCATGCCTACTCTGCCACCAGAAAAAAAACCTATGTTCAGGATATGAACATCTAACTTGAAGAAGCACGTGGAACGCATGCATCCAAGAGAAGTTAAGAAATATGGTATATCTGTTGCCAACGGTTGTCAAGCTTCAAGAGAAACTGGTAGCCAAATTAGCATCTTCTAATGCGGCAATGGTGGACGAGCTGAAAGCATCTCATTCATCTGATGCTGACGGTGTTGAAGACAGTTTCTTCAATTGCACAAGGTCAACTGATATTCTGACGCAATATCTTCGAGACCGATCAGATGACATGAAAATTATTACTGGAAGCAATACCCTGAAGAAATTATTTATCCAGTTGAACACTCCTCTGCCAGCTAGTGCAGCTGTTTAACATTTATTCAGCTTTGCTGGTATGAACCGCCGAAGGACCATAATGAGTGACAAACTATTCGAGGACTTAGTTATGTTAAAAATTAACAAACGTTTGTGATTGTAATAAATAATAGAAACACCAAAAGAGTGCATTAGTACTAGCAGTTAATACCAATAATTGTTTTAATAGAAACAATTCCTTTTAAATAATACGGAATGATGTATGATCACAATAATGGCGGCATCAAAGTTACTTTTAATTTTTACTTAAAAGTAACTTTTAGATGCTGTAACTTTTTACTTGAGTAAATTTTTGAGACAATAGTCTTAGTTATACTTAAGTAGCTTTTTGAGGTATTACTTTTACCTAATTACCGAAATTAGGTAATTTTTACAACACTGGATGCCATTGCCAGTTTTGTAATTTGGATGTGCAATAACTCCCGAGTGGAACAAGTCGCTGAAATGATGTGTCAATGTCTGTTTATCGAAGTCTCGCAGAGTCTGTCGCCCAGCCATTGATTAGAAGACGTTTGGCCAAACACTCAGCCCAACTCAGAAAATCGATCATGGATGCGATTAATTTCTCGAGCTAAATTCTGGAATAAATGAAAGACCAGCTAAAGTAAAGAAAACGTTGTCATCTGTACCAGCGCGAGCTTGAAGCGCTCTAGACCCGCTTGTCCATCACACTTGTCAACAGATCAAATGTGACAAATGCATATAACTGTCCAATTCAGAGATATTATTCGTATTAGCATTGAGCAATTTTATAATTACCATATTTTCACCCATATTATGTTCGATTTTATGCACCACGCACTCACCTCTGCGTGCTATAATCGTATGCGTGTTATGCCAGATTATATTTACATGAATTTGATTTCCGACCAAAACAATAATAAAAAATTGAAATGATAGCACAGATTTTGATTTAAAAGCTTTAGATTATATTTTTAATTTTAAAAAGTTTATAGATGGTTTGGCATAATGAAATTTCGATACGAGCTTGCAGAATCATGGCAAATCAGTACGATAATCATTGCGTTGTCCGGCTCACGAATTTGTGTAGTCAACTTGAATTGAACTGAAATTAATTGTCGACAATTATAGGAAAGTTGTAGGGTGTTGTGCTATTTTATGTATTTTTGTCACAATTATTAAACTATTTGTTACTCATAATTATAATTGGTGTTAGTGTTTTCAGTTTGTGTGACAATGTTTTTCAGCACTGGTGGTTCAGATAGAGCTTTGGCTGGTGCTGTTGTTTTGGTCAGAATAAAATATGGCTTTTTGACAAAATGGTTTAATTTATAAATAAAATAAATAATCTGATTTTGTTTTCATTATTTTTATTAAAAAATGGTTTGTATAATAGAAATATGGCTAAAAGAACAAACTTAAGAAAACTACTCTTCTGAAGGCATCTGAATATGGTCTATCGATTAACCTCCAAATTTAACTAATTTTTGAAGTTTCTTGTTGTAAACTTCCTTGGTACTAAGCTTTAAAGTGGCATGCCCCAAATTACCTGTCGGTGATGGTTCGTCAATCAGCTGATTCAACCACACGGCCTAGATTTTATTTTGATGCTTTGTTGATGCATTAAATCAGTTTTACCAAAAACTTCACCAACAGCTCTCCAGTCAAAGAAAGCAAGCCATTACCGAATGATGAAATATGCTTTAATAAATAAATATGGATAATATTTACCGAAAATGAAATACGAGTTATGATCGAATATTGTTATTTCCATGCTAACATTACATAGCACCTCTCTGCCTTTAATATTTTTACTTAAAAATATTATTTTTATTTTTTTTATTACATTTATTTTTACTTAAAAATATTAAATTCTCAGTGTCTAAGGTGACCTTTGGCAAAAACGTTAGGCGAACTCCGAAGGGGTTGACCCACAGGTTGAGAACCGTGCAACTATTTGGCATTTAATATTTTTGTATACTCCATCGTATGTTACAACGCGGGCAAGAATTGCAGAACAAAATAAGAGCTCAAAAGGCTCCAAATGTGAGATTGCTATTAACTAAAATAATGGAATCAGTGGATCAAATAAAAGACGCCTGTGACCTTGCAAATTGGACATAAAAATGGGCAGCAATAGTAGCACAACACCATTGTTGTTTTGATCGGGGCTGTTTTGAGTGTCACCTGATTATTCTCTTATGGACCTGAACGTGAATGTAGAGAACAAGCTGGTATTTGGAAGCAATAAAAAGCTGAAGAAAACTGAAAAGCCAAGAAACGTAGACTCAAAGAAAGCTTGCTTTGCATTTTTCTTCTGAATCGCAAAAGGCAGCCCTTGATGACATTATATGTTGAAGCATGGACATTGATTATCAAGGTCCGGATACAAGCACTAATGAAAATGTTTTATATTTTGTAATAAAATAAATTGACTTAGAAATACGTTTAGTTAAATCAGGCATACATAATGCATAAGTTATTATTTTGTAAATATGAACCCATATAAAGACGCATATTATTATAATGTCGAAAAAATCAAAATTTGAAAAGTAGAGTAACTATGTAAAATGGCAATATCATCTAAAATAATGGTCATATCTAACCAATAATTTGTATTTCCCTATTATATAGACCAGTGTTTGTTAAGTCAAAATATAAATCTGACGGTATGCTTTATACATTAATAAATAACTAATAATAATAGTAATAGTAATTATTATTATTATAATAATAGTAATAGTAATAGTAATTATTAATATTATTATTATTAATATTTTCGAGATACTTTGGTGGGAAGTGCTTACTGAGTTCATTTGATCTGACACTACCACTTAGTAAAGTTAATGCAATAAACATGGCTCGAAATTAAAATATTAAATTTTTTAAATCTGTAAAAGTTTGATGTGAAAGAGAGACATGCTAAACAAAATAAATTAATAATAAACTATAATATAATATAATATTTTTGGAGACTAGTTTAAATTAACGATATCTCGATATTTAACAAATAATATTGGACATATTACAGAAAAATCATCTTTGAAAATATAACCTAAAAAAAAAACGACCTCAGAAATCACAACTCCCCCTTTCGAAAATCATCATTCCATGACTGTTGCGCGACTGTTATGTGACAATTGCGCAATATTCCAGTAACTAAAATATTGCACCCTTGGACCGGTTTCTGTGAGCATATTCATGATGATGACTCAACATGTTTTTATTGAAGTCCAAATCATGGGTTATGCAACGGACTATAATCAAGTAAATAAAAAAAATAATAACATGTTTTTATTGGCACTAATGAATATTAGTTTTGATATCATTTACATTTACATTTATTTATCCAATATTTTACGTGCTCGATGTAATCCCGAATGGATGTAAAGGCACGGCGAACAAGAGCTCACAAATATGCAGTCTATGAAATAAAAATAAAATAAGATAAGAATAGAATAAAAGTGAGTGAACAGAATGGAATAAAATAAAATAATAGAGACAGGGACAAAAACAAACTAAGGATTAAAGAATTATTGATATGAGGTCCCAAATAGATGGGTTTTCAGTCCGGATTTGAAGGCTTCTGACGATTGAGCCAGACGAATGTTCGGAGGAAGCAGGTTCCAGATCACGGGAGCGGCGACATAGAAAGCCCGATCATCCTGCCTGACACTGCGAGACCGTGGAACGACCAGGGTCCTAGTCTCGGATGAGCGGAGTGATGCCCTGCCAGGGACAGCTGTGGTACTGATCAGTAGTTCAGTCAAGTACCGAGGGGCTTGGCGGCCTTGTAGAGTAGGAGGGCAGTCTTGTACAGCACCCGCTCCGGGATCTTCAGCGAGTGAAGATTAGCAAGTACCGGGGAGATATGGTCCGATAGCCTCCCTCCTTGTATGAGCTTGACAGCCGTGTTCATGACGGTCTGGAAGGTGCTAATGACTAGGTGGTTGACGTTAACCAGCAGAGAATTGCAGTAGTCAAGCCGCGATAGAATAAATTGAATAGTGAGAGACCGGAAAGCCTCAGGTGGTAGGAATGGCTTCGCCTCCTTGACGATGCGAAGCTTGGCATAGCAAGCAGCAGCAACCCGATTTACATGGGACTTCATGGAAAGGGAAGAGTCCAAGTAGACCCCCAGGTTCCTGACTGTCCATGAAGGGGGTGATGGAAGAGCCCGCCAGCTGAAGCTGGAGGTCACTGATATGACCAAGTCGAGCCGGGGTGCCGAACCAGATTGCTTCAGTCTTGTCAGCATTGAGTAGTAGCCTATTGGAGGCTGTCCAGGAAATAATATCGTGAAGGCAGTCAGACAAACGACCAACAAGGGTAGGGGCATCTTCAAGTCTGGAGTTGCCGTAGATCTGAATGTCATCGGCATGCTGATGACTGAAAAGTCTATGTTTGGAGATGATGCTTTCAATGTCAGCCACATATAATGTGAACAATATTGGTCCTAAGACAGATCCCTGGGGAACGCCAGATTACACAATGGGTGGGACTAGCAGATTGTGACGACACTATTGTCTCATGTCGTTCCGACAAATAATTACTGAACCACTGCAGTGCATTGTGACGAACTCCAAATGTTTCATCCAGCCTGGCGATGAGGAGGATGTCATGGTCAACGGTGTCAAAGGCCGCTGACATGTCCAGCAGAAGGAGGAAGGAGACCTGACCTGCATCAAGTGCCATGCGTATGTCAGACACAACCTTCATTACGGCGGTCTCAGTGGAGTGATGCGGTCGGTAGGCAGACTGTGTGCTGGGAAAGAGAGCATTGCTGTTGAGGTAGAACAGGAGGCGTCTAAGTACGAGTCGTTCGAGAAGCTTTGAAATGACGCTTAGATTCGATATTGGGCGGTACGATGAAGGTGCTAACAGGCCGAGGGTGGGCTTCTTGAGTATGGGCTGAACTTGTGCCATCTTGAAGGAGTGGGGAACTTGGCCCAGGAGTAAGGATTTGTTGAACAGATGAACGACGAATGGAGCAAGAACATGCGAGACCTTCTTCAGCAACCAAGTGGGTATTGGGTCAAGTCCTGACTGCTTGTGGGGAAGGGAGTTGATGAGCTCATGGATCTCGCCTATGGAGATTGGCTGAAATTGCTGCAGCCCCGAAACTGTGACACAGGGAAGGAAGTGAGGTGGTGGAGCATCACTCGTGGCTGAACGTTAATCAGTTAAAATACTTTCGATGACTTCCGTGTATAAAATTAAGTAATGAAATAAAGTTTGTTGAAGTACTAGGCAGTATGTGCATGCAGTATTAAATAAAAACTATTGAATTCCAAATGATCTGAGCCTCTGTCGCCAGGCGGAAAACAATGAAAATTTGACCCTTCGTAAAATGTAGACAATTATATTTTATTTTTAATATTATTAGTATGAATACCCCCGATATAAGCCAAGCTTCAAGATGTGAGCTTCGCATCAAGCTTTATTATTTAATAGAAGTATTTTTTATTAATAGAAATTTTTGTTCCCAAAGGCTTGACCAATTGAATTACTGTCAAGAAAATGTTTTTTTTGTTTCGTTGTTATTACAGTGCTTGACAAATAACACAGCTAACATTTTTTTAAACACACATTTTATTAAACCTATCATCAATTATTACATTGAATCTGACTTGAATGATTTCTTCAACTAATTTATTCCACAGAGCCTTTCTTTGTTGCCTTTTACAATCGTTGTAAGATAAATCCGTGTCATACAAACAGTTTAGGAGGGAATTTTCATTTAATCTACTGAATATGATTTTTGTTATATTAAAGTTTCTGAAATACTTATATGATGGGACATACATAAGCGTCACTTTACTTAGTTCTACCTAAACTAAGTTACATAGGTGAAAATTTTGATTCAATTTGTTTCAAAATAATGATTGAATCGGTTGTCATTCAACATTCTAAAAGGCAAAACTGACCCAAAACTACGAAATTTGGAAGTTGCCTTTTTTTCGGCTGAGACAGATCATCTCTTTCAAATTACCATAAAGTTGGTAATGCATTAAAAGAAATTATATTTTATGAATTTCATGTTTTAATAATGCAAAATCTTCGCATACTGTATAACAAGCAATAAAACGTAACAAAAAACAAGGAAAACAAAAGTAATATAGCAGCCTATATAAAATTATCCACTACTTGATGAAAATCTTAGATTTGAAGTAAAAGGGCCACTCCTCCCAGAATCCATCTTGCTGGCCTGTCTTTAGATTTTAAGTTAAATTTCCACACAAAGGTTGGTCCACGCTGCTTTGTTTTATAAACTGGACATTCATAAATATTTTTAGTTTCTTGGCGATCAATTGGTATTGCTTTGATAAAAATGACTGGCATGGGTGGTGCAAGTTCTTTCAATTTAGCTTCAGAAATAACTCCAAGTTGAATATCCCATCTTGCCCCTTCCATAAATAAACCACAAACATATGCTCCTTCTCTTGGTGCGCCTCCTATTTCTTCTCTCGACTTTTTAAGAACATCGCACTGCAAACTCATTTTATCCAGAGGCCACTCATTTTTACGAGCCATTTGTTGCATGATCGCGGTTAAAAAGGACTGAGGATTAAAAAACCCAGCAAGCCACACAGCTCCTAAAATCTGAAAAGTTGCCGACCAGAGTTCCAATTCTCTCGTTCTTAGCAGTAGATCTGCATACCAAGGAGTTAAATTGTACAATGATGGATATGCCTTTATTGCCCAAGTTAATGGTACATTATCCATAAACAGCGAATTACTCAGTCTTTCCATATCAGAACTTATTGTCAATTCTCCCTAAAATGATTAATAGTTTCAATTGCAATCACCAATCTGGGGCAATATTACATACTGACTTTAATCCCTAAATTAAGTTCAATCAGAGATCTTCTGATTTCCATGGTCAAAATATTCATCCTCTCACATTCCTGAAAAGCCACAACAACATATGGAGTTCTTTCTTCTGGAGGCACTTTTGCCATTAATTCTTGCATTGGAAACGGTTCTGGAAGTCGATCCAAAATATCGTCAAGTATTGACTTTATCTGTTAATAAAAAATTGTATTTATCAAATCGAAGTTTTCAATACTGGAACTAGTAGAATAAGCACTTCAAGTTACATAAGACATCTTAAATCGCAATAAAACTTGTAAACATAAATGCTTTGTTTTTATTTTTCATTCACTGAGGACTTTCCTACTAAGTGACAAAGCAGTTTATGGATTCCTGGCAAGCATGGAGTCAGATCTAAAGTAAGTCAAAATCGGCGCTTTTCAACATCTACCGTGTTTCTCCATAAGTAATACCTACCCGAAAACAAGCCATAGATAAGATCACCATCCGGCATTTAAGGTACTACCACAGGTTTGTTGCAACATACAGTGTATTGAATTATAGGCTATTAAATTAGTACCAGTATGATTATAATAAAATCTTAATATTATAAAATACTGATAATAAAAATTTTATTTATCTGTAAATATATAAGCGGGTAAGAAGATGCAGTAAACAAACAACCAATCAGAACGCAGTTGCATCGGGCTGTATTTATAAATCTTAAATTGGTATGCTGTCTATGAGTTATCATTAATTATTTCGATAAGTTAAGCGCAACAAGAAAAAGTTATTTCACCTAGTACAAAAAAGGAATCGTGGAAGACTCACGGGACAAGAAACTTACCGCTTTCTGTAAATAAATTCCATGAGATGTAAGCTTTATAGCTTATTACATAAGGTAATGAGCACTCTAAAGAATAATTACTTCAGCAACAAAGTAAATAATCTTTGGAATAAACTTGGTGAGCAAACAATATATTCAGATTCGATAGAAGTATTCAAATAGTACGACTATCGAAATCTGGATATTGATTAAAAAAGTACGAGTGGTTTATCATAAAGACTCTTTAAACCACTATAAATTAATGTTATTTATGTTATGTTAAAAAAATAAGTTGGATATTCAAATGGTCCGCAATTGGAAAGCTTCAGTCAACGGGTGAACGAGGGAAATCCTAAGAAGTGCAAGTGTGGATCAGGTCGTCAACCATTATTTCCTGAGTTAGAAGTTAACATATGCGAGTGTGTTGCTGACAAGAGGCTTTCTTCAACGTTATGAACTGTCGTTAAGAAGATCAACAATGCTATTCAAGTTGGATGATGCTGAAGTTGTAAAATGTGCAATCGCATTTAAGTCTTTTGTTGATGGCATCGACTTTTTCAAATGAAAACTCTCCAACATGATTGTTATGGATGACACGGCAGTGTTTATAGGTCAACCATTTCCAATGATAATTGATCAGAGGGGTGCCACATCAATCTATGTTTCCTCCATTGGTTACGAAAGTGCACGTGTTACCTGCGTTTAGGCAATTCGTCTGGATAGAAAGAAAGCTCACTTCTAATCATCACCAAGGGCAAGAAAGAAAAGATTTAACATAAGTTTCATCAAGTTCTCGTCGCGATTGACCGAAAAAGAAATTGTCCTTTATTGATTAGGGGCATACCAAAATATCTACGCCCGTAAATCCAAAATATCGAAAGATTTTGATTCAAAATATCTAGAGCAGGGGTTCCCAACTTTTTTGTGCCAACGGCTCCCTTAGAGGACAAAATGTGGTCCATGGCCCACTATCAAAATTTTTCAAGAATAAAAGTAATGAACAATAATTTACTGTCAAAGAAGAACCATACGATGTATTTTGAAAGCAAATTTTTAATGTGAAGATTGCTCCTGCTTCTTGTTCACAAGTAGATGGAATCTGGGCTTTGATTTTGACAGGGCCACTCTCATGTCATCCTTTGCATCAAGTTTGTTTCGCGATTTTGTTTTGATTGTCAGCAGGGTTGAAAATCCAGGAATGATGGATGTCATGGCTCTTTTGGCTAGAACTGGGTGTGGTATCATCAAGGAGCACCAAAAGTCAGCCAGGTTCTTGACCTGAAACTCCCTCTTTAGCAACTCTTTGTGCCTCAGATCAATGAGATTATCTTTGGCCAAATCCTGATCATCCACACTTTCCAAATTAACCAAAAATGGATTCCTGACCCAAGCATCATGGAACTGCACCTTTTTCGTAATAAAGTTGTCATGAAATGATGCCATCAGAGTTTCTAGGTGAGCCAAAATGTCGCCTTTAAGAGAAGCTGGTATGGTGTCAGCTGCATCCAGACTAGGTTGCAGAGACTCTTCTAAACTTGGAAAATTGGAAAAGTTGTTATTCTCCACTCTTCTGATCCACAGGGGCAGCTTCTCCAGAAATGAGCCTAGTTCCTCACCAGCATCAATAACAGTCATGTTAGGACCCTGAATCTTAGTATTAAGGTCATTTAAATGGGTGAAAATGTCAGCCAAAATATGCCAGTGTTAGGCTGAATTCTGGCAGACAAAATATACTTTCAAGGTCACTCTGTTTCTCTTGTAAGAACATGGACACCTCAATCTGCAGTTCCATTAGTCGGCTGTGTTTTTAAAATTTGTTCGCTAAAATTGACACTTTCCTGTGCTTTATCATAAACTCTGCTACATACTCGTTACTTGTGCATAAATATTATTCTGGGATTTTTTAAAAAGTTAGTTTAAAAATAATTTTGAAAATTTTTTATGCTGATTTTTAAAAAGTACTCCACGGCTTCCCTAGACCCCCTTCACGGCTCCCCTAGGGAGCCCTGGCTCCAAGGTTGGGAGCCCCTGATCTAGAGTCTTACAACAACATATCGAAAACCTATTACCATCATAACCATAGAAACGTGGAAAGTATGACCAGGAGGTGATTATGAAAAATAACAAAAAACAAGTTTCTTAGTATTTGAATGTAGTTCCATTAATTTTTAAAATTTATTTTTACTCTTTACCTTTTGCGCAATATATTTTCGAAACTTTGTTAAATTTATATATTGAAAAAAATAATTTCGCTTCCATATTACATAATCAAGAAAGATTTCCTATTTTGGTCAATCGCGACATGAACTTGTTAAACAAATATGGCTTCATGTTCAGCTTGTAAAAAGATATTACCAAGAGAATGTATAGAGTTTTATGCGAATGTTACGAAGGATGGATGCACCTTAAATACACAAACGGTAAGAATATACCATGATGTTAAATATTATCAGTAAAATCATTGTATTAATAGTTATTAATTTATTTTCTTAGAAATTTTATCCGAGACTAACAAGGAGGTAGCTAAAGAACAAAATGGCATATTTAAATGGAAATGTCAACGTTGCGGAGTAAAGAAGGAACGATTGGAAAATCACGGATCTTATACGGATGAAAAACATTCCACCAATTACAGCTTCATGGGAAATGGAGACATTTCAGCAATTGACCTTCCAGACGTCAGCATGGATAGAATGGGATGTGAAAAAATGTAAAAAGTATAAATAAATTTTAAAAATCGATGGAACTATATTTAAACATTAAGAAACTTGTAGATATTTTGGTACTTCGCTGTTTTGGTATGGCACCATTATAAAGAAACCCTTGTATTTGTTATTTTCCATGATCACACTTTTTGCATTTCTGTCTATGGGTCTTCATTATGTTGTTGTAAGGCTCTAGATAATTTGAATCAAAATCATTCGATATTTTGGATCAAAAATCCAAACTTATTTCAGGCAGGTGTTCAAAATCTGGGGATTTATAATGATGGTTCAGAAGATGATATGGTTGTACTTGGCTAATTTTTTTTATATACTAATTGAATGATTTTCTAATATTTTTGTAAAATATTCTTTTTATTAATAAATTATTAAAAACATGCTCCTTTATCCTTGCAACATCTCATAATTTGTAACATAAACGAATAAATGTGCTTTTTGGGTAAACACGGTATTAGCTAGCATCCAGCCTTAATAGCGAATTTAGTGATTAATGTCATACTTTTGGTGCACTATTGCGTCACTTTACTTAAGTACAATCGGAGTACTTTTTCCTCAAACGAAGTAAGAATTTCGGAAATCCTTTTACCTTGCTACTTCGTCCGTAGTAACAAAGTAACAAAATTAAACAATATCTGACTGGTTTGGCAAAATTATATTAATTTTATTGTGTCGGGTAATCGGAAACTCCCTTTTTCATAGTTTTTTTTTATAATTGTTATCAATTATTGTAATTTTTTCCAATGGTTTGCATATATTCAATGTTATATGGGAATTAAATCCACGTTTTTGTTTTCTTTTCAGATTTATTATTTTTTGGAAATTTGATTGAACTGAAAAGTTTTCATTTTCTTTTCAGATAGCTTATTTGATAAATTTGTTTGAAATGTTCATGGACTCGACTAAGTTTGATATTTGATAATGATACTTTGGGTGTTAATGGCGATGATGATGATTATGATCGTGGTGGTGATTATGATGTCATCACTATCAATATAATAAGTATTCAATTCAATTCAAATAAAACCTCATTTCCTATACAATAAATATTTGAAAATGGGGAGTTACTTTCCAATTACCGGGTACTTTTAAATTCTGAATTAAAGAAAAATTAGAGAAGCGATAAACATAATTAACATTCATTTGAATTTTGCTCATTTAATCATTTTAATTTGAAAAGAAAAAATTTGATTATTTAAATTTGGATTTGAATCGTAGGATGCATCTCAAAAATGTTTTCCAAATGATTCGGTGGAGTACTGATGCATAGGTATTTCCTTAATCCAGTCCATGTAAAGACCCAGTCTTGAATCTACGGATTGCTACGGCACATTTAATAACTTTTTAAAGTTATCTTAAGCAATTTCGAGAATCAATGTTGAACAGTAATCCGAGTAATCCCATCAATCACAAAATGTAATTTTTTAAATTTTTGCTTAATTTTTAATCGTAAAAACTTTATCCAATTTTACAAACTTACCTTTTCCTCACGGCTGATTCCACCTGCTGCTCCAAATCCGGCCTCTCTAGGCTGAAGTTCAAGTACTGATCTAAAGAGAACTTCAGAGATTTGAGAAAGAAATTCTATCTCAGCATTTGGATGGAGTCCGTACAAAATCGGATTTTCGCTTGGAAGTATATCATCAATATATTGGTGATAACTTTTATAATCGAGAGTAGGTGGGCTTGGAAATCCCGGAGCGAAGTTCAATTCTCCTTCGAGCTACAAAATAATTTTAATTTACGAACAGTTGTGCATGATTAAGCTAATAATTAATAAAAAACCATCGATGGGTTCATGTATTCTTCTAAGTAAGTTCTACACAATCTTCTATCCCAGTCATCAGTAATATGGCCGCCATACATAATTTCTCCAAATAAGTACCTCAGGTCTTCCCAAGGAACTTTAGCATTAGCTTCTAAGTAATTGTATAAAACACTGACACTAATTGTTAAATCTCCAGCATTGAAAGGATATGATCTATTCCATCCCTGAGGACCAAACTTCCTTCTTTCACTCACGACTGCATGAAAATAGCAAAGAGCGAATAGAATGCTCTTAAATTCTACTTCTTTCGTGCACATATCTAACGTGTCCTAAGAAAAAATAAGCTAAGTAAGCACAACTCCGTTAATGTTGATGAGAAATAAGTTACATTTTAATAGAGAAAATACTTTTTGAATTTCGTTTGCTTCGAAATAGAAAATAATCATTAATCTAAAGTTATAAATTTGTATATAATTACCTGACTAAAAATATCCAATGCTTTGTGCAAGTTAGCATGCATTCCTGTGGGAGGCTCATTAGTAATTTTTATAGCTGATTCTAAAATTCCTTGAGGCATTATGTGGCTATCTCGCGAAGAAGCAGCTTCTGCACTTATAAAAACTCGATAAGCAGAATGACTTTGTTCACTATATTGTTCCAGTTTTTTTTCAAGTGTAGGCAACCATTTAGAAACTAAATGAACATTCTGAAAATAAGAAAATTAATTGTTATAAAGATATTGTTTCAGCGAACCTCATAGTTTTAGTCAGTTATATCAAATATATAACCAGATTACGTAAGGAACTGTTGAGTTTGTAATTAAATTTAACATATTATCCCACAAGCAATAAGGGAATTAATTTTAGTTTTTCCAGGGAGAGGCAAACAATCACACAACTTGAGAAAATCTATTTTTGCTTCAATGTCAATTTATTATTTCATTCTTTTAAGTTACTTTTACATTAAGTTACATACATTAATTATGTCAATTAATTGATTTTTAAATCCCTCTCTTCCTCCCTCCCTCTCCTCAACACGTATGAATCGTCCTTAGGGTCAGACCGAATCAACTCAGTAAACCCCTCATTATAATTATAGTAATAATAATTTATAAATGTAATAATAATCGATAAACAAAACTATCTTCAAAAATTTGGATTTTGACACTCCGATTATATATAATGAGTACGTACAAAATATCGGTTAGGTAAGACTATTTTAGAAGATGTTGTCATTTTTACACGGGCGTTTCAAATTTTTATTTTACCGAAAATCAGCCATACATAATGTATCATAACTATTGTTGTAAATGAGATAGATTTATTTATGATATTTAGTTTATCTAACTACAACTTATTAAATAATGTAGAAACGATTATTTGTTATTCACGGTTTTGTGGCTCAGAAAAGCATTAATCAATTGAACTATTGTCAGAGGGCAGTATTTAGAATAACTTTTTTATTTATTTTATTTTTTATTTATTTATTTATACGATCGAGGGGCTAATCCACCGATACGACCAACCTCAGCACAAATGAAATACAAACAGTCAACACCGAGCGACGAAAAGCAGTTCACAGATAAGTCAGTAATTGACAAAAATCTTGAAAAATCAATTTAAATTTTTATTTTGCATTTTATTCAAAAATAATTTTTTTCAAAATACTTATATTTGAACTACTTTTGGGCATTTATCTACTATAAATCGCTTTTTTAGTCTCTTGGACTCTTTTATGAAGGCCTCAGTCTGCCCCTCTCCTTATTTAATTTTTAACTCTTTTTGTTTCTTGTTACTCCGCCGTGGAACTCCGACAGGGATCCTCAGAGGAGTTTCCCCCGTCTTCAAACGTTTCGGCCCTTTGAATCTCCTTAAGTTTTCGGGGGGCGAGCCGCATCCGGTGATCGGCCGGATGTCTTTGTCGGTTTGGTCTTTCTGGAATAAACTCTTACCGCCGGCTATGAGAGGCATTCGTTGGCCTTGTTGTGCCGGTCACTGCTGCCTGGACTGGAGCGACTGCGAAAGCTCTCAATGGTTTCTTTATGTCGCATGCTACCTGCTTTTCACGTGCAAACTTCGACTATGCGAGGCTCTCATTGGCCTTGTCATGTCGATCACCTCCACCCCAGTTTGCCTACAGCAATCATGAGAGCTCTTCAGCTTCTTCATACCGTGTACTTAATATATGCAAACTGGGCTTTATAATTTCTTTGTGGCGGCAGTCGGAGATATAAATTTTCAGGACTCGGCGGCGGTTTAGTCCGCAGTTCATATTGCTTTGCGAGTCCATTTGCCGACTACGTCCCTTGCGCCAATCTCGATGGGGAAGAGGTCTGTCCGGTATCCTCTCGCTTCCAGCTCCAACGACAGATCTGCACATCTGCTTTGAACGCATCGCTATTTTGTAGCCTGTGCTCTAACGGTACAGTCACCAGATTGATGGCCTTCGACGTCAATACGAGCACCAGATCCGGCCTCAAAAAACAGCAATAGTAACGAGTATAATCTAGCATAATATATATCCTACAAACTTTTTAAAACGAAACCCCTCTACTACAATAATTCATAAAGTGAGCCATAAATATTTATTCATTGATTACTTGTAAAATGACCCAATGTCCTTCCCTAGCAGCAATATCCATTGCATTTTCAGCAACGATTTCCTGTCCTTGACCGAGAGATATGTTATGTAAATTTTTATTATCGAACGTAAATCCTAGCGCCTGAAAGTTAAGGGTAAAAAAAGTAAAAAAAGTAAAAGTGTTAATAACCCAACATAGCATTTAGTTATTCAATGCCAAAGTGTTAAATATAAATGTAAGTTAAAAGTTCCAAAAATAAGTTATTTATTATTTATACTCTTAAAGTGAAACATTTTATTACATTGCATTTGTAAAAAAAATAAGTTCACAAAAACACTAGAAGGTTATAATCAACTTTTTTTTAATTTTAATTTTGAAATAACTTAATCAAATAATGTTCGTATGCTGGAGTGCAAATGACAATAATGTATAATCCTCAAATATTTCCGAAAATAGTTTGGGTTATATTATAAATAATAAGTTATTAGGGAATAAGTACATCATCATAAATAATGACAAGTCATAAAATTGGGGCTTAATATTTTGATTCCTTCTGGCATAAATATTACCCAAAAAAATGTAATTGCACCCAATATCGTTAAGGGGTTAAATAAGTTGTTAAAATCTGAAAAAGTTAAAACTAAATAATAAACTAAAAAAAAACATTAAAGATAAGACTTCAACCAAACTAACTATAAATAATCATAACTGTAATAACCATAACTAACAATAGGGAACAAAAATAATTTTTATAAAATGTGTAACTTGGTGTAATGCCCATTGTGTGAATTATCGCTTAGTCAAGCTCCGTCGTTTGATGCTCCAGGTTTCTACTTATCATCTCGGCTTGGCAAACGAAGTTGTGCAATCGTCAGACTTTAGAAGCTGATACTAATGAGCCTGTCTGCCATAAATGTAAGAGGCTCTATCGCCTTAGGTTGCAACTTACTCCTTCTTTATGAAGCTCGTGCAGATCAGCCAATCAAAAGTCGGAAGGTTAACTCCGTCTGTCCTGACTATGTTTAATTATATTATTTATTTTTGTCGTTTTATTTTATGTCGCGGATATATGGATGAGTGTGATGTGGCGAGTTTTTCGTATGCCTGGGACCATGCGTGTCGATGATAGGGAGCGCATTTATGACATTTCGTATGATTTATTAGCCTTGGCTGCGTGGAGATATTAAGGCGACAGGCAGACGACAATACAGACTTTAATCAAATAAATAAATAAATAAAGACAATACAGTTTAGTTTTAGTCTGGCGGAGCTCAGAGGGTTGTAGGTGAGAGTGAGTGGAGCAGACAAGTTTGGAGTTTGCGCGAGAGAGGGAGCGAGTGAACATGAGAGGTTCTGTGAGCGACTGTTTTAGAGGCAATTAATTCATAAAAGCAGCTATACATTGTCCCACATCTCTCCCCGGATCTCGTCCTCTTCAAAGTGGCAAACGTATGGTCAATACTAAAATTATCTACTCTTCAACCTCGGTTACCTCCAAAGCCTAATTCTAATTTCAATATTTTGTCAATGTTCCTTGAGAGCCTTGTGAGAACAAGTCGTGCCTATAGTTATTTTAATGACAAAATCAGCACATCGCTGGCATCATTTCACGATGACTGCAGCTCTTGTCTCTGATACCTAATGGCTGTGGATGTTCGCCATTAGCAGGTCAAGAAGGTTTCCACGCATAGAATCGTGATGCTTTCCAAGCTGGACCAGTCATTTGTCTTTTGCTCAAATTTTGAGTTAATGCCCGGCACGGTACTGAGTGGCTAGTTGTCTATGATTGTTTGAATAATTGATTTACTTTTTAAAAACTTTTACTTAGCAAATTTAAATAATTTATGTATTAGGAAGCCTTCATCAACTTCAGTTTCTGCCGATACACATCATTCTATTCTTGAAAAAACTGATATCATGTATTTAGCTGATTTTTGAGTGCTTTATGTATCTGAATAGGATTGGAAGGCACTTCTTAATCGATTCACCATTTAAATAGCGCCCTTACCCTATGATGCTCCCTGGAGGTGCGAGCTGCATATCCCATGCAAAATTGATTTACCATGCATTAAAATACAATATAGTAAGAAGAGTAATAACAATGTCGTAAGATCAGGAACTAACTCTTCCAAGTTTTTCGACATCTTTTAACGGATCCACTCCTGGAGAAAGAATGAAAAATATTGGAGTAGCAGGTCCAGATTCTTCATATGATTTTGCAAATTCTGTAGTTCTTACATCAATAAACGTTTTTCCAAGCTTCTCCTCCACAAATATTCTGGAAGTTATTTACAGGTCAAAAACGTGGTCGTTATTACAGGGACGTCATTTCAGTTTTCCAAGGAGGGGGAGAGCGGCAAACTCTCAAACAATTTGAGAGGACCTTTTTTTGCTTCTGTCCAAAGGTAAGTGGGGAAGAACCCTCCCCAAATTACGTCCCTGTGTTAATATCGCGATATTTTTTGGAGGTAGCGAGATACTCGATACCAATAGTTTTTTCGAACCTTTAAAAATTACAAAATTTTAAACATCAATGGCCTTTTCATCATCGTGTTCAGCTTTTGTTTACCCTTCAACTTTCTATGGGCTCTCGCTACATAAATAGTTTGTGTTACTTAAAGATGTATATAGACCATATAGTTCCAACCCAACATATCTTTAGATATGCAACAAACGCACGCCCGGTTAAAACTTCCTACGGGGAACCGTCCTATGACTAGGATAGACCTTAGGCTGCCGAGCCGGCAGCCGCCGCCAGTTTTTAAATCCTGAGTCGCCGCCGATTTTACAGCAAAGCCGATTTCTATCGTATTAATAAGAGCCAGTTTTAGGCGCTTGGTTCATTAACATAAAATATGTGCCAGTTTCCAGCACGATGGTTCATAATTGTCATCACGACAATTAACTTGTTATCAAGACTTAACTTGTTATCAGTCCGGTATCTAAATATTTTAAACATTGCTTTTTTGGAAGCGAAGCCACGTACAATTAAAGTTATTCTCCCATCTTATTTGACGGTTCAGTGCCAGTCGAAGAGTTGTTCTCTATAACAGGACTAATTTTGAATGGGGAAAGGTCATCAATAATGCCTAAACTACATAATCCTTTGTTTAAGATAATTAAGCAAAATGTAGTTAAATTGGTTCGCTGGATTGCAAACAGCCTTGATTTGTATTTTTTAATTTTGTTGATGAATATTTGATCATGTGGTGTGTTTTAGTAAATTTATTTATTTATTTATATTTTATTTTCCTTTTATATATTCTCCATTTGTGTATTGATCGTTATTATTTTTATTGTAGTTTGTCCCATTAACATTAATTTCACAAACAATTCACCATAACTTCAGCATTTTTAATACTACTGAAGTTCACCATAACTTCAGTATTTTTAATACTACTGAAGTTTGGTGATCAATTTAATTAATATTTTTAGTCATAATACAAAAGTTAATAATCAATATAATTAATATTTCTAGTTCTATCTTTGTTATGATTTTCAATCAAATTTGTAATTTTTATATCAATTTCTGCCTTTGACCGATTTTGATAATAAAAATTCAAAGTAGAATAAATATGCAAAAAGATATTCTTTAAATTTACTTGTTAGATATCGGATTAATATTAGTGGTAAAAAAAGCACGTACAAATAGTTAATGTTAAGACAGGGGTTCCCAACCTGGGAGCCGTGAAGGGGGTCCAGTTGGTATAATTAATTTTTTTGCAACGAGGGTTTCAGTACAATAAATTCTTTAAAAATCAAATGATAAATAAATTAAATATAGAATAGATATCTTCAGCTGCTTTCGACAAATTAGCAAACAAGTTTAAAAAGATTACTTGTAGCTAACCAGCAGCAACTTAGCGATCTACAGTGCGTTTAAAAAGGTTACAAACGCCCTTTAATTTTAGCATGACTCCTAAAATAAGATAAGAGCCAAGTTTCGAACTTATATGCAAATTGTGTTGATATGAATTTGTGCCAAAATTCCTATTGAATGTACATGTGATGTTCATTAGAAAACTTTTACAAGCTTTTTCAAAGGAATCACATTATAATATATGAATTACAAAACTATATAAAGGGTTTTTCTAGTCGAAAGTTTAGTAAATATTATTTTATCATGGGTAAAAGGAGTGAGCTGAAGAGATATAAACAATTCTGGCAATCAAAACAGGAAAATATTCACATAGAAAGATTACCAAGCAATGAAATTGTATTGTTAATTCAATGTATTTCTATATGTTTACAGATCCAGAAGGCTATGGAACAAAGTATGTCAGTGGGAGACCTCAAAAACTCCAACCAAAGATGCGAAGACTCCTTCGTGAAGCTTCCAAAGAAAATCTCCCTGCAAACCAGTTTATAACAAGCTTGAAATTATGTCTATAAGAAGACGGTCTGCAATTATTTAAGTACCAGTGGAAAAATCAAATGTGAGGGACGTTTGAAGATTGTGCATCTCAAAGAAGGTAGCAGGTAGGTACGTATGGAATGGGCCAAAATGTGGTTGACTTCAAAACAAGGTGTGGCCAAACAATTTTTTCTGGTGAGACACATTTTAATGTGGATGGATCGGATGGAGGCCCATATTATTGGCCCAACTTAATTAGAGAAAAGAAGACCTACTAAGCAGACAACAAGGAGGCTCCGTTATGGTTTGGGGTTTATGACATTTTGTTGAATTTGAAAGCATTTTTTTTTCAATCGAAAACAAATTTAAAACAAGTATATAACATCGGAATTTACATTTCTATTCTAAATGTGATTCTTATTAGTCCAATGTTTCAAAAGTTATTCAACATTTAACATTTGCAATCTTTTGTAACCTTTTTGAACGCACTAAGATCGTACAAGATAAGATAGTACACTGCTGTAAGCTTGTGAAGCTCAAACATTTTGTAAATATATTTAAATAAACAATTTGTAAGGCTCCTGGAATAAAAAAGACAGATCCAAAATGCTATAATCGGAATCATTATTGTACAATATGCATATTTATCAAAATATTCTTCTAAATTATCACATTCAAATAAAACCAAATTTAGGAGCCCCAAGCCTTACATGAGATTGTATGAGGCCTAGGGGCCTTTCCTTTCAGCATCAAAGCCACAATATAAAATTCATGCATAATGCCCATTTCAATTTTTAGCTTTAATGCCCCCCCCCCCCCCTTATAATTCGTATTTACCAGATTTTCTGAGTGAGTTATGTATCCGGGCATGATGTTAAGGTTCTTCTTAATCAATAAACCATTTATACAGCGCTCCTACCGTCGGGCGCTTCCTGGCGGAGCAGGCCGGGTTGCGGACACGACACCTAACCACTGTTTTTATTACCATTCAGGAACGCCACCCATTCTGCCAGCCCGCAGGTCGTTATAAATAATTAATTCACCGCTTTATTTAATCTATCTATTTATTATCTAACATATCCTTTCTACCTAGTAATTTCATATTTTTAATTTAAAACAAAAGAAGCCATACTTTATGGCATAAGTCATTCTGTCGGATCTCAAAGCTCTCATCATACAAAGTTTTTGAAGAGTTGATTTGTTTTTCCATTCCTGAGGAAACTTTTCTTGTTCAGGAGTTTCGCTTTCGACAAATTTTTTCCAGCGTTTTGAAGAACCTTCGATGTCACGATCAAGATTCTTAAACTCATCCATGTTTGACAAAGTCTATTCAAATAAAAGCATGTATTTATACGTCAAATGTTTTTCAAAAAATATCGGTAAAGGTTGAGCTCATGAAATGCAGATACTTCATTTCTGCTTTTCCAGGACTGCAAAGCCTTACAGAACAGTTACTCAGTCATTGTCTCATGCAGCAACCCAAGCGCAATGAGAAATTAAAAACTTAAATTTACACGAATTGAACTCCAGTAAATACTTCTTTCGTTGAAATATGAGCTCATGTCTAACGGCGGTCTTATGCGGTAACCAAATCAATAAGTTTAGCTCACTTTAACTCCACCCCAAGAAACCGCTGAAAGAAAATCTACTGGACTAGGCATAGGAACAACAGGAAACCTCAGCAAAAAGTCAAGTTCGGCTAGCGGCATATCATTTGCTTCCAAAAGTATCTAAAATAAATTTGAGATAAATATTAAATGACCAAAAATGAACCTTTTATTCAATTTTTATTATCTGAAATGGTAATATAAATACCAATTCTTCAATAATTCGTAACGTTCTTGTTTTTAATTGATTTATATTGGTATATCTTTATATTTATAGCAGAAATAAATCTGCAAAACTTATTATGTTTTCTTATTACAAATATTGTTTATAGTTATATCTAAATAAAAATATATAATATATAAAAACTAAATAAGCAAAACCTGAAATGTCATTTGAGTCATGAATATAATCTTATCGGCTTCGAATAGTCCCCTGCTGGTATAAGTGAATACTGATAATGTGATGCAATCGATGAGATTTTGGAGTCTTTGTTTAACGGATTCTGCTGGTTCGGCACGTTGTAATGCTTGCTCAAAAACTACTCCAAATGCCTAGGTACACAAAAACAAACGCTTGATTTTCTTTTTTTGAAAATCTTGTTAAAAATTGAATAATTTAATTTATTGAATTCCTAGATGTATATACCCGTCGTTGCTCGGGATGAAGCAGAATATTTTATGTAATATATTGTAATATTAATTTAAGCATTTTAAAAATATTAAAAATGTAATTTAATCAATGTCGCTAAATTAGTGGTTTATTTAAAAAATTAAGTTGATCTGACCGGCCTTACCCGGTTGGAAGTATAATATTTTTGTGGGAATTTATTAAAAAATGAGTAAAATAAAAAGTTTTGAATTTTTTTAATTTCCGGAATTTATTTATTAAATTGCTAAATTTATTAATTTATGATTTCTATTGTTGTGGCTTTTAATCATTTTGAATGATTGAACCTAATTTTATTAATCAAATTTAATTTAATTAAATTGTATTTAATCAGTTTTATAAAATTATCAATTAATTTAAAAATTTACAATTTTATTTTCGTTTCTTTCATTTATTTTATGGGCCAATCAAAACGCTCGAATACATACATGCAAACATTAACATTATAGATAAATATATCATTTAATAATTTAATTTATTACCTTTAGGGAAAACTGGTACATTGGGTGTATTTTATTTAAATCGTTAAGAATAAAATATAAGAGAGATCCACGTGCTCCTGCGAGTCTGTAGGTTTCTCTATATTCATTTATCTTTTTCTCAGTTATTTTTGCTTCTTTAACCTTTAAAGAGGAATTGCACCAATTTAATCAAACTTTTTATAAATATGTTATTATATACCTTCTCTTCAACATCAGCCGAAGTACGTTTTGTTGTTTCAAGGTTCTCCACAAGTTCGTAATCGCCAAGAAAGTTTCCAGTTGCTTCAGAAAGTCTGGCTAAAAGCGAATCCTCTAAGTATTTCAATGTTATTTTGTATTCATTCTGTTGCCTTGTCAGTTCGGCCTTAAGCATTTCTTGTTCAGGTTGTTCTTTAGCAACAACCATGGCAAGCAGCTGATCTTCCAAACTGTCCTTTGTCACAGTAAAATTAATTAAAGTTGTTTGTGCCTGCAACACATTGAAGTAAAACAATTTTTGTCGTGCTAATCGAGTACTAACATCATGTTTACATACTTGCAGTTCTGGTTTGTAATGGGGATTGGCCAATTTGGTTTGTAAAATTAATTTAAAACTCTTGTTGAAAGAAATCTCCTTATCGCCAATCTTGATCACTTTTCCCTATAAATGTGAATATATCGTTGATACATCAAATATTGTAAATTGATAAAGCCGAGTACTGAAAGATTTGATACGATTCTATTGGGAACAGGGTTTCTTTCAGGCATACCTTCGGGGGGGGCGAATTCCCCCGGAGCTCAGCCATCGCCCCCCCCGGAGCTCAGCCATCGCCCCCCCCCCGGAAATAAAGATAAATTTTTAAAAAATTCTGACTAAAAATGTATGTAAAAACCCATAAATCTAAGACAAAAAAAAGTTAAAAAATTTCCTACCATCCGTACTACCTACTATCCGTAGCGATCTAAAAACATATTTGTTAACATGTCTTTGGACTAAGATATTTAATATCTGGTTTATTTGAATGTATTGAAGTGAGATGGCTGTCCCACCACAGGATTGTGAATGCTGTCTTCAGAAGCTTAAAATCAATTTTGATAGCATGTGAGCATATTTACAAAGAAGGAGAAAATTTGGCTTCATTAGCTGGTGAAATTTTGCTTGAGATTAGAAATGAAAGTTTTATAATCACCTGCTAAGTTATGAATAAAATTATCAGTGCACTCTCTTTTCTCAGCAATACTTTACAAAAAAAAAAGATTTAAGTTTGACTAAAGTCATTGATTACTTCAACAAAATTGCACTTGAATGATATTGTGAAGCAGTGCGAAGATACCGAGAGTCATTTACAAAAAAAGATTAAATGCAAAGTTGATGAGATAAAATTAGAAACACACCTGGTTGAAGATGAAAGTGCTAAAAGCATATTAACAGGAATGAAGAGGTATTGTGAAACTGTCATCAAAGGAATTGAAGACAGATTTAATGACAAATCGATTGAGATTATGTTATTTGCAAGTCAATTTGAAACGTTTGAATCAATGTCAGATATTCAAGACAAAGACATCATAACGTTTTTTAACAACTTTCCCATTCTAAATGCAGAAGCTGTACTCTAGGATTTAAAATCTTTTAAATTTTTCATAAAATCTGTGGTTGAATGCAAGAAGTACAAAACAGATGAAAACCCATTGAACAAAATATTGGAAGCTGATTTGGGATGCTGCGAACTACAAAGGCTTTGTGCAATTCTTCTTGTAATTCCAGTTACATCTGCTTCAGTTGAAAGATCATTCAGTACAATGAACAGGATTCTAAGCAAAGCAAGAAATAGAATGTTACCAGAAACTTTAACTCATTGTATGACCATAAGCATTGAAGGTCCCGAAGTTCCAACGGAAGATTTTCTTGGTAGAGTAATAGATTTATATGCTCTCAAAAAACCTCGGCGTTTAAAATTTCTTTAAACATTTCAGTTATTAAACATATTTTAAATTTTAGTTTGTATAAATGATTTTCAATATGTTTTTACCTAAAATATAATTATTGAACTGAGGTTGTGCATGATTTGATTCTAAACTTGTATTTGGCACGAAATATTGGCCCCACCGAACTCATGAGATGCCCCGGAACAATAATGCCTGAAAGAAACCCTGATTGGGAACACAAATCCTAGCCGCTCGCAAGAGTTTCTAGAACTTATACGTATTGTATACTAGTAGTGTCAGTAGAGCTAACTTTTTTTATGGTATTCCGACCAATAACAGGATCCAGGATTGGATCAACTGACTCTCCAATATTCTCGATCAGCACCACACTTCCATCTGCCACAGCTTTCTCTATTTTTTCTACATAAGTCTTTTGATCCAATCTCACAACGATCAATTTGTCTCCATACCTTGTAAAAGGTGATATATGTAAACAAAAATTACATTACAAATAATCTGATTAGCCTAACTTCCTTTTTATCCATTTCATTCCTTGAAGCTGAGGATCTATTAAAAGTGGCCATCTTTCAGCATTAGTAAATATTGTGGCATTTTCTGATGACATGCGATCATTTGGCAAACCTTCATTCTGCCATTTTGCTAGCTGGGCATCATCGCATAAAAGAGTTAGCATGTCTAAACTTTCTGAACTAGGGATTGGATTAGCCAGACTCTAATGCGAACAATTTTATAAATCGTTAAATTTGAGAGTCTGTTAATCAATGAGTACATTGTACCTTAAAATACGGAAGCCAGTGTTTTTCCATAAGTTCAATTCTATATGGTTTCGTAAAACATCCGACATAAGATATAAAAGCCGTTACAAGCAGGATGTCCCCTGGAATGGTACCCCCTTGCATTTGAAGAGTTTCAACAGAATGCCTCCACCTGACATTTTCCGAGGCCAAACCAAGGACAAGACGGTTTGACAAATCAATTGTTTTGGCGGTTTGGTCTGCCTCTCTACAATCATTCCCGTGCATGAGAATAATGATAAAAATCTTTAAACAAACGGCGTACCTCTGGCACTTAGCTTTTGCGGCATTGGCTATTTCAAACTCACTATTTAATTTAGATAATTTCTCTTGTAATATTGCAAGTGTTTGCCGAAGGTGTGATAGCTTCTGTTCCGCATCGCTCAGCAGTTTTTGTGCTTCTTCCAAAGCAATGCGCTTAGGTTCAACTTCACAGAATACCTACATTTGTAATGTTAGATTTTAAATAAATTATCTATAAAAATTTAGTAACTATTTGATATTGATGGAAACCTCGTAAAATTTCATTATGTTGATAACCCAAGCGCATAATCCAGCAGCAGCTAGAGATTTAGTTTTTATGTATTCCGGCTCAAATTCTGGATCCTCTAAGTACGGCTGGACAGCTCTTTGGCACACGGGTGGGATACTTTCTTTTTTGTAATTGATCAAATTATTCAGGAATTCATCTACCTACACAAACATCGAACATAGCCATATATAAAAATAAACGTCTAGGTAATTTAATTATTACTTTGGACATCATGGTCTTGGCTGATTTCCAACTCCTATCTTTAGGAATTTTACCAGATTCATTGGCCATCAATACCATAACCGCCGCAGCAACCTTGACAACAGCGCTTGGAGGGGATGTGAAACCTTTCAACTCGGTAAGGTTATTCTTTTTATAAGTGAACATTTTTATCAATTTATTACATAAAACTTTTCTATATTTCTGTAATAAACTATAATTCAAATAAATAGCATTACCTTGTTCAATGTATCAAGGGCAGCTTTTGATGCATCGAGAGCTGGTTGAGCCTTAGCAAGATCGGCTTGACATTCTTGAAACTTTACTCCAACCTCATCATTGATAACCTTGACCTTTTTTTCTTCCTCATTAGCAATAGCTTTTTCTGCAGATACCTTTTCAGTTTCATCCTTAATGACAGAAATTAGCTCATTTGCTTCTTCGCTTTTTTTTGCCAGTTCAACTTCTTGCGTGGCTAACGTCGATTTTAGTTCATCAACCTGGTAATGAACTCAAAAATATTAAAATTTAATTTGCATCACGTAATATCATAACGTAAGGACCAAAAAACTACTAAAGACTCTGACAAGGAGTCTCCCCAGTCTTCAAACATTTCCCACTTATGAATCTCCTGACGGTTTCGGGGGCGAAGAGGCGGGACGGCCGTATCCGGTGATCAGGCAGATGTTCTTGTCGGATTTTATCCTTTGGGAACCACCTCTTACAGCCGGTAATGAAAGGTTTTCTTATGCCGGTCACTGCTGCTTGGACTGGAGCGTTCTCATAAAGCTCTTAATGGCTTCCACATATTGCATATTACTTGCTTTGCACTTACAAACTTCGACTATACAAGCCTCTCATTGACCTTTATATGTGTCTTCTTCCTGCCTTGTACCTAATATATGAAAACTAGGCCTTCTATTTTTTTTGAAGCGGCAGCCGGAGATGGAAATGTTTGGGACTCGACGGTTTGGTCCGCAGTCCACAGTGTTTTGCAAGCCCGCGGTCGGCCTATTTCTCCCGACAATACCACGTCTTTCAGCCAAAGATTTGGCCCCGTCGTTCGGTGGACCATTTACACGGGAGTCCACCAAACCACACTTTTGCAAATTGTCCCTGGAGGGCAACTGGTTATACTCTGACCTTATCTCGAAGGCATATCGGAGAGGGAACATCTTCCACATATTGCTCCAGATAATGATTCGTTGCATCACGTCTTTCCACGTTGTCCACTTACCACGTTGTTATTGCTGAACAGCCATCGTGAATGGCTTAAATAGCACTTTTCGCCTTTTTCCTTGCTATTCATAACTGCTAACCAATAGGATAGATAGTTAAAAGCCAGAGCAGTCTTGGAAAGAGCACGAAATGAAGCTACCACCGTTTTAAACGCACTTGCACTTGCTTATTTTAACTTAAAATTATTTTAGTAGTTTACCACTTTGGACAAAAATCTTAGTAGCTCTGCCCTCATTAAACCCTCCCACTAGTTCCAGTATGTGGACCCTCCTTTAAATTGTTCTAGATTTGCCGTTGGTTGTGCTTAGAGGCCAGAGGAAGGTGGTCCAGATAATTTCATCCATTTATATACTACTTGCATTGCAAAGTACTTTATTTATGGAATTCAATACCACAGAATATTTTCACTCTTTATTTTGATATTTTATAGAACTTGAACTGAATATTTAACGTATATTGATCATGTTTTTGTTGCATTGGTGTTTATTTCGTGCTCACATTTAACCATTTGGTCTACCCTTCGCATTATAAAAATGAATGAATATATAAATAAATAATTGGGCATGCATTTTGCCAAATAGGTAGCGTTTATGAATGACGGTTGTATCGACACATATCGAAAGTTGTTATTACAATTAAATAAAGATCAGATTATTAATGAAACAAGTCAAACAATTTTATTTTAATTCGAAAATTCAACAGAGTCAGTATCAGAAATTGTTATTACAACAACTTTCGATATGTGTCGAGTTCTCAACCTAGCCTGCACTGCCAGACTGCCCTTGGGTATATAAATGCTTTAATAAATAAATGGTGGATATGTTACGAATACATAAGGCGTTCAAAAACACCGGATAAATACAAACATAAAGAATAATAAACCCATTATGCAAAGATCTTTACCTGCCCTGAAGCGCCTTCCAATTTTTCCAGGCCGTTCGCAAGCCTCAAAATGGCTTGCTGGATTTCAGAATTCTTTCTCGTCAATAGATTTTTGTACAAGGCAATTTGTTCCAAGAAACTTTTCGGAGTTGTGTAATTGTATCGCTTTTCATTCATCAGATATGATGCACTAACTTCATTTACGCTTTCATGGACTTGAGACATGAATTCGGCAACTGAGTCGCTTATATCAGGCTTAACGAGAGAGTCATTATTTAAAAGAATAATCATGAAAGCAAATAAACTGCAGATTAACTTAAATTTTTTGAAGATCTATGTGCAGTTCTAAATGTGCCAAATGATCCAAAATTTCTAATTTTTACCAAGATAAAGTTAAACAATCTGTAATCGCACATCTCGCCTTAGCTTTATCGTGACCAGTACACATTTGGTTTTTGTCAAATGTAACCTCGTTCGTGCTCTGCCATCGAGCGCCACCTTTGTTGGCATTATTTTTTTTTATTCACGAAGAAAGTTTTAAACATCACGTCGTCAAAATAATGCATTATAAATTTTCAATTTCTACATTCGTATAACGTGAACAACAATGGAGAGAATTGAAAATAACTGGGCAGTTAAGTATTTCAGCGGAGCAAGCATTTCGTTTGTAAGCTAGATGCTCATGAAATGAACGTTAATTAATTACAGGATTTAAATGCTCTTGACAAAGTAGTCGATGGCGATAAAGTCCACCGCGTTCACTGCATTAACAATTTGCTTTCTACGGTTCAAATACGTCACTAACTTATCACCTTCGACACATCCACTCAAATAACAAATCCTTGTCGACTTCGGCTTCACAGAAGCAAAATTCGAATGTTGAATTTATTATTTCATCTGATTTGAATCATTTCTTTTGGTAAGAACTTCATAAGCCATACATTAAACTTATTAATTTCAAAATGTTTTTAGAAATTAAACTATTTACAACAACTGATTTTTAAGTTGGTGATGAAAACTATATTATTTTAACTCTTTAAATTTTAAAGCAATTTATTTAAATAATTGAGAAGAATCTAACTAACTGTTAATAAATCAATTTCTCCCAAAAATCGCCGGCTGACAGAGACTAACGCTTCTCTTGGCCACTCATGAAACCAATCAATACATGTTGTATTTATAATAGCAGGAAATTTCCTACTTCTATTCCTTAAAGAATCTCCTTGAGGAGAGAAACACAAAACAACCTAAGAATATGAAATTCAATGAAATGAAAATAGAAAAGCCATTGAATTTTACAGTGAAGTTATAGTTACATTTAGTTGATTTCTGATTTTGTCAATAAAAAATTTCCAACAGTTTTCTCTTGAATCAAACATTCCTGCAGCTTTGACTTCATTTCTCATTAGATTTATTATGTTATCAATTTCGTCATCGGCGTACAAATCTGGGATTTCTCCTGACGCTAACAAATCGTTGATGAGCACCAAAAATTTTTCATCTAGCACTTGTCCGTCTGTCATTAAAAACACCATGTTCAAACCCTTAATTCCTGCTTTAGTACATAACGTTGCTAGATCAGCTCTAAGGTCATTTATTCCGTATCCTTTTTTGACAACCACCTTTAAAATGATCGAGTTTTGTATTCAATTTGCTTTATTTAAACAATTAACAACAGCAATATAATTAAATAATTTGTAATTAACTGGATTCTAGCAGGCAATTTTAAACATTTCAATGTTTACATCTTTAAATATAACAAATCAGGACTCTTACTATGATATAAGTACTGAAAATTATACGACGTTTCTAAAAACTATACTTTACTTATGTAAGTTGGGGATTGTACTGAAGTGCATCGAGGCCATGGCACTCGTGAATAGACCTGGTGACAAACAGGAAAGATTGATAACATCTTGGACAGACTAGTGACGATTCGGATATACAAGTTTCGAAATTTGGCTAGCAACCCGTCGCGTCATATTCATTTGCTATGGCAGAATATGCAATAAGGATCTCTGCCGAAAGAAGGGATTCAAGATTTACAACGAAAAACTAAAATGAGAAGGGTGAGGTGGAGGAAAAGCGTTCTGCGTTCAGCTGAGGATTAGGGCAAAACGTAGAAGGACGTGGTTCGGCGCTACATAAATTGGAATGAGATGTGGAAGATGTCTCCATATTTTTAGGTCTTCGTAATGATATCGAGCTATAGTACTAACAGCCCTCTAAAAACGAGTTGCGAAGATGGAGATTTTTGGAAGATTTTGCTACAAACCCGAGACATTCCATCGTATGTTCTCAAGTTTCAAATTTGTTTTCTACAATGATCGCTGCTCGTAGTTTTAATAGATAGAGATCTTGCATGACTGATGATAATTTTCAATAGCTGCTGTTTTTAAAGGCAAACCATGAGCTTATACTGTGATAAAGCATTAAATTCCGTAGCACAATATGGAGCGATGTCACATGCCTCATGATATTTGTATTTTGAATAAAAGTTTTTAAAAATACGTATTTTGTATTTTAATATTTTAAATACTTTCAAAAAGTAAATAGTATTTGGTATTTCAAATAATTATTGAATTATTTGATTAAGGTCTGTTGCATAACTAGAGTTATTTCAAATACTAAGTGGCCAGTATTTTATTACGTATAACCTCTGGTTAAAACAAACATCCTATTATCATCCGGATGTTCCTGCTAATTTTCTCCCTAACTAGGGCAAGGCTCCTGAATTTCGCAGACCATTCGACACCACCCTGGCAGGTCGCCCTCTTTGTCTAGTGTATTTTGAACAGCCTTCTTCCTGTTCATGATCAGGGTAGTATAACCCATGAATGCCTTTATTAGAGGCGTTTATTAGTGTGCATGTAGTTAACCAATGTGCGCCTCTGGAATATTGGACCTGGCTGCCTTCAGTAGCATCTGCATCACCAGCCAACAGGGAATAACAAATGCATGCCATAGCTATTCGAAAATCTAGAAACCTTTAGTTTTAGTTTAGTGTGCGAATTTAGTTGGCGTGCGAGTTGGCTAAGAGGGTTGCGAACGATTCCTGCAAACGGCGATGAAAGCAACAGTCGTTACGTGTCGTGTTTGCAATCCAGCTCGCACCGCCAGGGAGCGCCCTCGGATAAGCTATATAAATAGTGGAACGAATAAAAAGTGCCTTTACATGCTATCCGGATACATAAGACATTAAAAAAATCCGATAAATACAAATAGAGAAGAAGCTGGTGTGGCTCTGATCCGCATGAGTTCGCTACTTTTAGCTACACACCATGCGTACTCAGTCGGTTCCGCTTGACTCTCTGGAGAGCCTCTCGGATCATCGAGGTATGCTCGATACAAATATATAACGTTCAATTTGCGTTTGTATGGTAACGACTGCCAAAGGGCGCCTCGATAACCATTTAATAGGTGTTGCACTGAAGATGTTTTAAATGGGGAAATAACTAGCAAGTATGTACACTGATTTAACCCAATTAAAAAATTAAGGCCGAAATGTTCGGAAACTTCTCTGGTGATTCAATGTAAGTTTGCTCTGTCTTGGTGTATATTAGGACCTAAAGCTACTTAAAATAATAAGATAACTTTACAAAGTTTAGCTAAGAAAATATAAATTAAGGATTGCATTACTTGGAATATTTCAAAACTACTAATGAAGGCCGCAAGTCTTGATAGGCTTTGCTTTCCACTCCCTCCAACTCCAATAAGAAGAGCATTACCCTGGGGAGACTCAATAATCCTGTTAATTCTTAAAATGTGGCAAATTGCATCTTCGAACAATACCAAATTCATAATGGAATTAACTTCATTATAGTTTTCCAAGGCATCTTGAACCATTTTAGTTAAATCAACAAATTTATTTACAGGCATGTATCTGAAATGAAAATGAATCTTAAAACACACTTATTTAAATACTAAGAATTAAAGTAATACTTGGAATCTCCAACGCCTGTGGCAAAGTGGCAGAACAAAAGTGGCTTGGCAAATATGTCGTCTGAAGGTATATCTTCAAAATATTTGCTTGCAGCTTCTTTTAGAATTTTGTCAAAGAGATGATTGTCATCTTTGTCCACAAGTTTATCTTTATAAACCCTCTGGCATTCATGGATCCAAAGTCTAGCCAATTGCGTTGGAGATTGTACACATTCCAAATTTGAAAATAGCAATCCCTTAGAAAAAATGAGTAAAACTTTGAGAAATGTTGAGTGATATGCTGAGAATTGCTTAATTTTTAAATGTTTACAAAAATAAGTAAAATACAGTCTTTGTCGACTGTAGCAAAAAACGCTTTAAACACATTGAAATAAATCTGGGTCCCAACATATGCTAAATTTATAGTTGGACCTGCGAACCCACGGCACTAAATGCGAATGTGCATGGCACGTCAAGATGCCGAGAAAAATAAATTATGCTTCTTGCAAATTAACTGAAATTTCAAGCTTGCGTAATCGTCACTGCAAAAAATATTTCGATTAAATGGATCACGCCTCAGGATATCGGCTGAAAATGAAGTTCTTAAAGCCTGGAATGACATGCCTGAAACGTTCAAACTCTCTGACAAAAAAGGCAAATGCGACTTCATAATTTATCTTTGTTTTCAACAATGATTTACATAGAATAAAATACCAGACATTTCTTAACTGAGAGCAGAGTTTGTGTGGTGCTAGGGTAATTCGTCGCGGACAATTTAATACAGACCAAATGGAGCAGAACATTTAAAATATATTTATTTGAATAAAAATGTTTTTATGTTGGTCTATCATAATTATTAATATAAAATGTTTAATGGAATAATAAATAGAAAGATTTATTAAACAAAAATATTCAAACTCAACCATACGGTTACAAAAATAACCAGTTTAATTACATAGATAGACATTTTGTAAAAAAGGTCAACCCGAAGGGATATACTCCCGCTGATGGGCTGCCTGTTCCAACGACAAAAAATTTTTTTTAATTAGGACGGTAAGTACGTGTGCTGAACGATGAGCTTTTATTTCGACGCTACTGCAACGTTATAATGCGGCAGTCAGTAATGGGTAGTGTTTCAAATCAAATGATTTAAAGTCACGAAATGAAATCCTTTTCACATTTTAAAATATGTAAATTTAAAATTAATGTGTTTAAAATAATTAAATATTCTTTTCTGTCTCATTTTAAAATCCCCAACCAGTATTTTATTACATATTTTTTATGCAGTCCTGCATAATGAATAATGAATGTATAATGAAATACTTCTTTTTTCAGGCAGTGATATTCCAGTTCTGCAATTTTTGGAATTGCAGTTTCTATTTAGATTTATGACAAAATTTTCAGTTTCATTTTCTATTTTCAGTCATCATTTTGGTTTCTTTTATGTTTCAGTTTCAGAATTAAAAATATCTATCCTACTTTTTCACATTTTATTAAAATTTAGTTTTTTCACTCTCACTTCCAAAGATCTCGACATTCGGTTTAAGCGAAGTTCACACAACATATCGCAAACTGAAAATATTTATTAGACATGAGAATGCCTGAATGTCAAGAGCCCTTTTTGTACCAAATTTGTCAAAAAAACAATAAGGAGGATTAGAAACAAACCCAGATATAGACAATTTCTTAATGATCTCATAATAGAACAGATTACTTAAACAACTAGAGAAGCAAAATCTCTTTGTCCTATCACCTCCACTGAAAATACCGCAAACAGTGAAATTAAATTAAAACAATTTGTTCTGGATAGATATCAGTGCATTCAGCTTCCTGCTGAAGAGCTGTCATTACTGTTGAGAAAATCAACAGGTGAAAATACTCAGCAAACTTTAATTGACAAGGAATACAACACATGGACTGTGAAAAACAAAATCAGACTTAGTTAGAAAGAGCAGAGAACGATTGAAAGACAAAGACATCGAAATGTTGTTCAAAGTTTGTTAAAAAAATGTCCAGCATCAGGGTCTCGTTCAGTGTTGAGTGAGGATTACAGGGAAGAATCAAAGACAACTCCAGTCGAAGGCTTGGTCGAATATTGGAGACAAATGTTTTCAAAGAACTCGGTTAAAAACAAATATATATAATAATAATAATAATAATAATAATAATAATAATAATAATAATAATAATAATAATAATAATAATAATAATAATAATAATAATAATAATAATAATAATAATAATAATAATAATAATAATAATAATAATAATAATAATAATAATAATAATAATAATAATAATAATAATAATAGTAATAATGATTAATTTATAAAGCGCCATTAGGATAGGTCGCCAAAAAATCTTGACTTTGGATAGTGATAAAATGTTGCTCCTGGATGATATTAGTAAGACAAAAATGTTTTTTCAAATTTATGTTTAGTCTTCTATTGAAGACAAAAAGAGGAAGGGAGGAAGAAATACCATATTTTTGCTATTTTTTCTGATTTTTCTTCTGTGTGTGATTGTTTATATTTAAATTTATTTTGTTGTTTCTGTATGCAGATTGAATGTAAGCAACTGAAATAAATTTCTATTGAAGAAAAATTAGTAATTTTACAAACTCTGCTACAAACTATGGCCGTTACTCGAGCACAACTGACTTGCCCCGTTTACGGCATTCGATGTGAACTAACTTCCCGCCAATTACCAACTGCCAAGGAAGCAATGCAGCATTATTTCCTTGTTCAAATTTCTAAAGAATACTAAGTCATGCGATAGTTGCTCAAGTTTATGCTAGTGTTATAGACATTTGGTTTAAATCTGGCATTCCTACTGTTTCAATGAGAAGAGTGCAACCAAAAGTAGTAGCCCTGCACAAAAATTAAAAAATGATCCTGAAAAAAGGTGAAGCGAAAGCTTCAGCGTAATTGATTGCTAAACAGGACAGTTTAAGTTTGTATGACTTAGCAGCATGTCACTGTCTGGATTTAAGTATTTGCACTTGTCCGAGAGAATTAAATGTGTCAGAAAATGAACGCGGATTTTTCTTGGTCATTGGACAAGAAAACTACTTGCAATTTAAGTAAAGCAACTGAGAGAGCGTCGAAGAGACAGAAATACTATAAATTCATTTCTGTAGTAAAAGTGGAGCATGAGCGTCATGTGATGACATTTCCAATATTGATTTAGATTATGGAGGTGCTTAGTGATGAGGAGTCAATTGAGGATACAGAAAGTGAGTCTGATAGATATGTGATGAAGTTTCCTATAGTTGCCAGATGATGTGACAGACAATCCGTTGCCGCAGATTCTACAGAAGTAAGGTAATTCATAATTACTCCTGTGAACATTGATGCAGAAGATTACCACAGTCTTGTAAATTGGCAAGATCTTCCGATTACTTACTAACCTGTGTTGAAGGATGTAAGTGATAATGAATTTTAAAATGCAATACAAATACAGTAAAAAAATTGACATTAGATGCCTTCCCGTGCCACACCCAAAGTGTGGAAAAAATCAAATTTGTCAAAGAAGCATCATCATCAGTTTGTGGAGATGTGAGAAGAGACGGATATATTAGAGCAAAACTTTTATTTAGAGAGTATATATCACATTTTGAGTCAAAAAAAGATCGCACAACTCATGAAAACTGACTTGGCATGAGTTATGCTCTTTTGCATAATTATATGTTTAAATAATTTGCATTCTGTGCAATTATATTTATGTAAAATGATAGAGTCAAATGAATAAAGTCATAATATATTACTTTATAGTTATTAATAACAAAATTAACCACTGAATTAAGAAGTTATAGCATTTTTCTTACATATTTCAATATCGAATAATGACTGATGCCAACAATTTGATGCCAGGGCGGGGGGTGATGGCAAAATTATTTTTAACGAATTTCTTTTTTATAATGTTATATAGATGCTAGAGCAACGTTATTTGGTTGTCCAAAGTCAATCGAACAAAAAATTGCACTGACGACCTACCCTAATATGCATAGCGTCAGAGGCTATTAATACTTTAATATTAATTTTTAATTTTAATTATTTAATAAATAACACATGGATCCGCAAACTAGCTAGGATCGATCGAACATTATGTTCTGCGCATGTTGCACAGGTGAATAATACTGTTACGCTTCCGTGCAGCAAGGAATCAAGGAGAGAACAGGGTGAGGAGGAAGATGCTGAAAATAGCGTCAGATGTGAATAAAGGTTGTTAAATGATCGAGCCTAAGTAGACCAAAGTCTGTGGCTGATGGTAATTTCAAATTACTAGTTTGTGAAATCTTCAATATATGAGTCTAAGGAGCTTTAAATATCGATGAAACTGAATTTTGCATTTTTTCCAGTTTTCTTTCGAGAAGTTTTGACAAAATAATTATCTGATTTTAATAAAATAAATAATTCAATAAATCTAATGTGTTTCATTATGCGATACAAAAATTAGCTTGAGTGATTCCTGCCCCGTGCTAGGACAGATAAGTAGGAGAAATGTCCAATTATTATGCAGTAACATAAATTCCATGTAAAAATATTCAAAATGTAAATTTTATTTCGATATAAACACGCTCATATAACATTGAAGATAAACATATTCTAAAATAAACTTACCTGGAAGATGTTGGACATGTCTCTGAGATTGTAAATATAGTGAAATTTTATTGCGGTTGGAAGGAAAATTTGAGTTACTTTAGAGTGGAGAAACAAAGACGCATTGACAATTATTGTCGAATATCTTTGTAATAACTTATCGAAACCCAATGAAATCATATGCTGGGAAAGCATGGTGTTATAGATAGTTTGCAGAGCTTCGGAACCAGGAAAGCTCATTGCAAATATTGCAAAATGGCGTTGGAGTCGTGCATCTATTGTAAAACTCCCGGCAGTAGGATTCATGCAGGAAACATATTGTGTGTTGTGAATCTCTTTTAATGTCAATTTCACTCTGTCATACCAATGACCGTAATTCATATGTTGACGAATTATCGTATGGGGCTGAACGGTGAAATATTTATCTACCTGTAAAAAAGTGGATGATTTGTTAATTTGTCTTTGGCAATTTTTAATAACAAAGTAGTACCTCAGGCATATTCATATCATCTATAAAGTATATTAACTTTTTTCCACCTCTGGGACCATAATTTCGACCAGCTTTTTTCTCGAGAGGTTTCTCAAGCACCTTTTGGAGAATTTCGGAGGTAGTATAGAAATTGAAGGGAACATTTGAAACCATGTAATCTTCTTTGAGACTACCCAATTTATTAATCATTAGGACGGATTTGCCCGTCCCAGCGTTTCCAATTAACATGACGGGGATTTTAATATTGATCAAGAGGTCCAAGAAAAAATTTATGGTTGCTGTTTCATTGGTATCCACAAGGACTGACTGTAAAATAGTTATCATGATTTAAGTAATTCTGATGCATATTTGTCATATTATTTTATTTGTTTCTTGAAATCATCAGAACGCCTGTTAAAACTTAAATGTTTGTAAAAAAAACTTATTATATACTTTATGGAGCACAAAGGCCTTACTAGTAATTTGGCTACCTATATAGAAACGTTATTAGATAATTATTTCTCCTTTAACACTTGTATCACTGCTTTTCGTTATAATCATCTGCCAACTAAAAGCATATATTATTCCTGGACCAGATCAAATGACTCAATTTTAAAAAAAATTCCCTCATAATGATCTCAGATAATTCTTTAATTTTTGACACCATAGACATTGGTCTTTATAGTGAGAAAATACAATATATTGTTTAGATATGACCTAAAGAAAATGCCAATCATTTTAACATGGACATCCTATTTTCTAAATTTCGATATTTCCAAAGATCAGCCACTTATTGGAATATTATTACATTGGAGCTAAGAATGTCCAGAAGGATATCCAATGATTGATGGGGAAAGTTAAGATCTTGTAGGATTCCAAAAGGCTTGTTTCCTCACTTCAACTCGTTGCAGTGACCACATTTCTTGGTCATTTGTAAAATGGCAACTTCGTTGATACGTTCGCATCTGCATATTCCGTTTCTATTGAAAAATTAAAGGCTGCTACTCAAAAGCATTCGTGTTGATGGAATCGAAATTTGCTCTTCTTTAATGAATAATTAATTAATTTAATTTAATTATTGCCCTTCTTGATTTGACCTGTTCTGCGACTCAAGCATCTCGTCTTACTCTAGACTTGAATAGATAATGTTCGGCGAATGCATCATTTTGACTTACTGCAGCTCATCGATCTTATTACAAAGATTAATTACTCTGGTGCTAAAGTAATTATTTTAGTACCCGTTACTTTCCTATAAAGCTTACATCCACACCCTCTCGTGGAATTACCTAACACCCCGTGTGCTCTCTTAGTAGCTTCTGCACATTGTATTGTAGATTTCCCACTCTTATGCATAATCACTCCATGATCTCTTTCTTGTTCTGACTGATCTAACACACGTCCCCCAAACTCATAATCTACCATCTTATTCTTGCTTCCTTATTATGCATGACGGAGCTCTTGTTCACATTGAATAGCATCTGCTACTCCTGTGACCACTTGAATAATTAATTCCTAAGTCATGGAATTCATCCACATCCTCTTTCTTACTGACTTACCTGCTTGTGTCATCTGCAAATTTTGATACTTTTGATGATATTCCATCATCTAGATCATTTATGTAGACATAAAAAAGTAAGGGGCCCAGTACAGATCCAGAACATCACTCAGAGCAGGTAGCCATCGAGAGCATATTCCTCCCATTCCTACTTTTTGTCTTCTGTTGTGTAACCAGTTTACAAGTCGTTTTAAAAGTCTACCACTTACACCACATGAAATAAGCTTTTTCTCTAATCGATGTATCATTTATATAGCGCTCCTTCCCACGGGCGCTTGTGGCAATGCAAGCTGGGTTTCGAACACAACTGCTGCCATTACCGCTGTATGCAGGCACGTAACTCATTCGGCCAACCTGCACGGAGAGGGAGCATGAGAAACGGCTACCACGCCCAAGGAAGGCAGCAGGCCAAAGTCTTTGGATTCCGCGGGAAATATGGTTGCAAAGCCGAAACTTAAAGGAATTGACGGAAGGGCACCACCAGTATTGGAGCCTGCGGCTTAATTTGATTCAACACGAAAAAACTTACCCGGTCCGGACACCGGAAGGATTGACAGATTGATAGCTCTTTCTTAATTTGGGTGGTGGTGCATCGCCGTCCTTAGTGGAGCGATTTGTCTGGTTAATTCCGAACGAGACTCTAACCTGCTAATAGTCAGCCGGCTGTAAGTCGAAACGTCTTTCGGGGCGTTCGGACGTCTGCAAACAGGCGCTGTCGGTGCAGACATCTTAGAGGGGTGCGTGGCGTTTAGTCACACGAGATTGAGCACTGACAGGTCTGTGATGCCCTTAGATGTTCGGGGCCGCACGCGCGCTATGCTGAAGGAATCAGAGTGTTTTTCGTTCTTGCTCCGCGAGGAATGGGTAACCTGTTAAAACTCCTTCCTGCTAGGGATTGGGGCTTGTAATATTCCCCCATGAACGAGGAATTCGGCAATGTGCCTGAATGGTTTTGCAAAGCTCGCTCCAAGAATCTACCAGTAACAGGTCCATTGCTGAAGAACAGTTATAATGCTTGCGAATTCTTCCTCCAGACATGACATTTCAAAAATTTGTTGCTTTGGATAATAGGTGAGATACTGCATATAACTGATGCAATGTTGATTGTGTAAACAAAGCTAAACCTTAACCTTACATCAGCCTAACAAAAAGCCTGGAATAAAACATGAGCTATTCTAAGCCAATTCAACACTTTCTTTGGAAGACTTCATATGAATTATCAAAGATTTAGCACAAGATATGCGAGGCAAAGTTAAGAGACACAGAAAGAATCAAACTATTATCCCACGTTTTTTTAATAAATTGCAATAGGTGATTATTTTCTTCTTAAATCTTGTCTGTAATTGTGGTAAATTGTATTTTATTTATCAGTCTGTATGGGTTTATTATTTCCATAAACACCTTGAGATAGGGCAAAATCGCTCATAGTGTCATTTTATGCTTTAGTGTTAAACTGTCCCTATAAGCAGTTTTTAATGTAGTTTTAAAATTTAATCTCACAAATTAAATTTTTTTCAAGAGCGTCACCATATTCTAATTCCCATTCATCAAACATCGTGAATCATAAATTATTTATTTATGGATTAATTAATAAGTTATAACTAGACAAACGAATCCATCAAATATCATTGTTTTGTGTTACAATGTAATTATGTCGTAGGCTGATTCTCAGAAGAATTTTGAAAGGATGTAAAATGACATAACTTTTGAAATAAATCTTATCTAACCAATATTTTATAATTCCTTATTATGTAGACCAGTCTACATGGTGTTAATATTTTTTTTAGATACAGGAAGGGTTTACTGAATTTATTTGATCTGATCGGCATTCAGAAAACAATCAACATGGAATCTTTTAAGCAAATGTAATTAAACTTACCTTTAGGGAAACATCTGGAACTAATTGGAAAGTTTTTATTTTTTTTGACCATGGTTCAAATTTTTTTGTTTCACTGTCAACGTAGTAATCAAACACAGTACCGGTATTTGGAAATTTAACTGCCTTAAACTCTGCTACCCACCATTTGGAAAATTCTACTCTATGATCTACCAGCTGAAAATTTAAAAACCACGTGAATAGATACTCCTATTTACACCATTAACGTGATAAAAAACAATAATAAAATAAAAGTACATTGTCAGTGTAATAATTACAATAATACTTATTGTATTATAATCAGATCATTTAATTAAAACGCTTATTATATTTATTTAGTTTTATTTTATTTTTCGGGTTTTGTTTTTGTTTATTGCGCGATGAAGAATGGATTCAGATTGGTCGTCAGCGCGTGGCAGCGCTTCTTAACAGGCATCAAAATAGAAACGCTCCTATTTATTCGACCAATAACAAAGAGACAAAATGCAACGGGCATTGGTTACTGCAGAGATTTGCTTATTGTTATCATAAGTTCGACCATTGAAGAGTTAGATTTCAATTTGACAGTTGGTTTAGCGCATCGATTGATGCATTACATACACTCAGCTCACTGACCAGTTTCGAAAAGAGCAAGATAAAGCGGAGATCGACATCACATGTTTCAGGCAGGTGCGAGACAGCTAGAAGCATCGAAGATTAAATACGTGAAACTAAATCAACGTCTATGCACTCTTGTTCCAATATACGGCCACAGAAGATCACAGAACCTCACGATTACCTATGCGGAATTGCTTACAATCTCACAATTTAACTAATTTGATGTGGCTGATTGACTACAATAAATTTTATTGAGCTGCTTTGCTGAGTTTTATGTTTTGACGAGGCTATTTTGTCGCCGGACTATTTTGACGGACTGACGACTTGAGCATTATTCAGACATTCTTTTTTCAAATCTCTTTTTATTTGGAGGAGCTCCAACAGGTTGACTCTGCTTTGCATTTCAACACAGTAGCGGAACAAAATAAGATCACCAAATTTTAAGTAAATAGGAAAACAACAAAGTTTCGGTTAACAAGTAGCGGTCAAAGTTTGGCGTAAATTTTAAGAATACTAAATATAATTTTAACTGCGTCATTCAAAGTGTGCACCAGGGTGTAAAAACTTGTGCTCTGGCGCACGATTGCACAGCTTAGAGGGAACGTTGGTAAAGTGTAACCAATTGTAAAAGCAAATGCTAAAAATTTAGTTTTAGACTTACTTGATCTTGGAAGAGGCAACCCCCAAATGCCCAAATTAAACAAAACACAAAGTATATTTCATACCACTCTTTTGGACAGTCAGGAGGTACATTTTCAGGAGTTAACATGCATTCAAGAAGTTTGATCAACATTTGCAAATGACAAAGGTCCACGACAGGTGTGATTTTTTTGAATTTGCTTTTCATTGTATCAAGCATTACAGGTATGTATTTATCGAATAAAATCAACAAATTGACACGCTCCGTTTGATTTTCTCTTGTATCAACCCAACTTGTAATATAGCTAATAAATTCGTACAAAAATTAGATGTTTTAACATGAGAATATTATTCGCAGCTACGAACATACTTACGGACTCCACCCCAAATCTTGAGGGTTTATGTATAAAATACCCGCCCTTGATACGGTTGCAGGAGTTGCCGTTTTGAGGTGGCTTATTTCAAATAACAGTCTCATTGAAGGAGTCAACGGAATCCTTTCATTGCTAGCAAGCGTTAAAATCTGCGAAGATATTGAATTCTTGCAGGATATCAATGTTCATAACTTCATGGAAACCATTTGTAATCAAACTTTGTTGTCATCCATAACCGTGTTAAGTGATTCTATCCACATGGGATCAATGTCACCATCCAAAACAATCCACTTTGGACCATCGTACGTTTGGTATGCTAGGTCGCGCATTACAACAGAAAATAATCCTAATTGAAATTGTTTATTTTGAGAAAAAAATTGTCAAAGAGGAAAAAGACAATAAACAACCATCTTTCCATTCTCTTGTTGAAGGATTTATAACTCCAAACAATTCATCATTGGTTACTGCCTTTGGATCAAGATCTACTGCTACTGGCTTTTTTTTCAAATTTTGATTGGTTTTAAAAAGACTTTTCCATACCATGCTTTTGCCAGTTCCAGCATTACCCACAATAAAAACCGAATGCCTAACATCGAACAACTCCTGAAGTTGGACAACCTGCACCAAAATCGATAAATGTGTATATTATACATTTGATTTTTATTGCTACCCGTCGACTTGTAGTCGAAAGAATTAGGGATATTCCCTAGCACTCTCTGATCAGTAACATGAATTAAAAATTGAGAATTAAAGTTTGTTTCGTTTTATTTCATGAACAGTCTTATGCCGGGCCAGCTCAATGGATAACTTTTGTCAGTGTTACAGAGATTTCTACACGAGGTATACACTTAAGGGTATGGTTTGGGATGGAATTAGCTGCATGTCCGAAATCGACCGATTTTCGATTACGGTCTTTATGACTAAAGTTGACATTTTGTCATACAATGCTAGAAATATTGTTAAGACAGACACTTTTTATGGATAATTACCTTAAAAATTACCATATCTTGCCGAAATTAAATAAAACATCATTTGTAAGCAACATGTAAAATTTCATTTCGTTTGGTTCAACGGTACCTGTAAATTATGGAAATCAGCGATTTATGGCCTGGAAATATTATTAAGACAGCTTCCGTTTGGGCTCGTTTCATCAATTTCAAGGTTTTATTGGAAAGACTATACATTAAATTGTCATTAAGAAAGCTGTATAAAGGAGTGTGAAATTTTAAACTTCCTTTTACATTAATTTCATCATGGGGAAGAAAGCAGGTTTGACAGAAGGAGAAATAGGATAAGTCAAGGCCTTTAGAAAGGAAACTATTCGATAAGAAAGATTGCAAAAGAGCTGTCATCATATGTTTATTAGATAATCCAGACTCATATGGGAAATAGACCGAAAAATTGATTCAGAGACTTCTCATCAGGAAACCTGCTCGAGGAGAATATTCGTGTAAAAAGCTAAAATTTAAGTTGGATTTGGATGTTCATGTGAAGACAATCTGCAACTATCTTAATTTAAGTTGACAACTGAAATACAAGTTCTAAAGCGAGCTCCAGCGCTGAAAATCCATGACAAGGAAAAACGTCTCCTCTGGGCCATAGAGATGGTCATCTTCAATGAAAGATGGGAACTCGCTATTTTCTCTCAGATGAAAAAGTTTAGCTTTGAAAAAAACTTCAATTCTCATTCATGTTTCCAGGGCAACCAGAGCATTTTTCCAGGAATGCAACATGCAATTAATGAATTGGCCTGCCCGACTTGAATCTGATTGAAAATATCTGGGGCCTTCTTTCAATATCAGTTAAAGCATTGGACAGCAATATGACACTGAAAATGATTTGAGAGAAGCGATTTAGAGCGTCTGGATAAATCTGGATGAAAACACTGATTTTATCCATAAAAATACGTGCATAAATGTTATTTCAAAGAAAGGAAGAATAACGTCTTGTTGAAACTTTATGTCATTTGGTTTTAAATAAAATCTTTTATCAAAATACTGAAATTCATAAAGGCATTTGTGCCCTGTCTTAATAATAATTCTATGCAAAAAAATTGCTTTTTTTTATGGATTCTGCGCTTATTTCTTGATCAAAGTGAAAATACATACACGAGTTATGTTCTTTAAGGTTAATATACTGTTGTAAACTTAAAAATTAATTAAGTTTATATTGCTAAAATAATTAAATCTAAATTTCATTATATTTGGTATCTTTGTCGGGCACGTGGTATCTAATATTTCTACAGAAAAGCATTCTCGATATTCACCTGACATTCAGCGAGAATCCAAACAACTTAGAAGCAAATATCCATTTGCATCTTCTGAGTACCTCAATTCCCTAAACTCTAACCTTCGATTATTCAGTTCCGTTAACTGAATACTTGCTTAATAAACTTACTCTAAAACTTACTAGTTCTCGGACCCCAGGTTATTTCAATACATTTATTCTAACTTCGAGTTTTGTATTTTAAACTTAAGTTATTGGAAAAAATTGGGACTGTCTTAACATTTTTTCAGGCTGTCCAAAGAAATTACAACGCTCAGAATGCTAATATAATTAAATTTATACTTAATTATATTTGGCATCTTTTTCGGGCACGTGGGTTCTATTTTTGCTACAGAAAAGCGTTCTCGATAATCACCTGACAAACAACGAGAATCAAGACAACTTGGAAGCCCAAATATCCATTTGTACCTCAATTTCTTAAACACTTAACTTCTATTATTCAGTTCCGTTAACTGAATACCTGCTCTAATAAACTTATTAGTTAACTTACTTATTTGCGGACCCCCGGGTTATTTCAGTATTGTATGGAATCAATGCGCAAAGGTCGCCGTGATTCTCGTCGCCAACCACATAACGTGTGATGCCTTACGATGAAATCGGATAGATGGGGTTTTCACCGACAGAGACAGCCGCCTGATCGAAGGATGTGGCCCACTCCTCAAGAACGTTATGAGTTTGGGCCCGTTCGATGACGGGGGGCACTAATCTGATGATTCCCTGTCGGTTTGCTCCGAAAATCATGAAGAAATATTGTTATGGAATTTCTATGTTCAACGTCGAGCCATTGGCTATTTGGCACTCTGGAATAGACCGATAACCTGGTGACAAACTGGACAGACGGGTGACGGCTCGGAGAGACGAGTTTCGCTCGTTCACACAGCCAATCGTAATTCTTATAATTGGTTTGAATATTGGGACTATTAAATACACTTTTTCGACTAGTTCTTTTAACTTTAATAAATTGCAGAAGTTATGAGGTAATGAAATTCGGCCTGAGGTCGGATCAACCGGCACCGTTCCGTTCCAAATTTCTAGCAATTGATGTGAAAATATCTCAGCTTATCGATTGTTTTGCAACTGGTCGCGCATATGTGTAGTTTATTTTAAAGTCTTACATGTTGCCATAAAGTAGAGTATTCATGCAATTATTTGTTTGTCCGCTGGTGTCAATCGAGAAATTAATGTTTGAATGTTTTGCCTGAAATCTCCTGCAAGCAAAATTGACAATGTTTCAAAATAATCTGATGTTTCAATGCAAATCTTGCAGTGATCGATTAAAAGCCTCAAGCGATTTTCTCCTCCATTGTCCATTCATTCTAAACAATAACTTTGACATTTCGGCTATACTTTTCCCATGCCGGATGCTTTGGAAATGTTGCACGTGAGAGTTTCAATGGCAATTTCAAAGTGGAATGAGTAGTTCTTCCGCTTGGTGCCAATATACCAATGCTGCTCGACTTTTCAGACGACCGTGCTGGAGAAGTGGTTTCCAGTCTTGCCTCTCGTTGCTCTACTGTTTCGGACAGACTTGTGCTTGGGCTTTTTTCAGCAATTTTCCCGTTGATCGTCTATTTATGAAGCTTCTGATACCATTTTTCTTTCACGATGGAGGTGTAAATCGACCAATAGCTTGTTGTTCGAATGGCATAATTCATTTGTCAACAAAAAAAAGATTTTTGGGCTTCATTTCAAAAGATCCAAGATATAATGCGTATAATTTTATTATTGAAAATTAATTAAATTAAATTTACTCAGTTTATAGAATTATTAGTAGATTTAAAAAGTTAGGATTTTTATTTATTTTCCGATCGAAACAATCGAACTAACAAAGATTCAAACATTCATTTTTATTTTTTACAGATTTGAAGTATAAATTTTTATAAATTAATTTAATTTTATTGCTTTTTAAATTGAAAATCTTTCTAGAGCTGGTTATATGGAAAACATGGACATGTAGACAAACGTTCAATTTTATTTATATAGATTAATTTCAATTAAAATTATAATCACATGGTTAGATTTAAATCAAAGGAAATATTATTTGTCAACCTAGTTGCCATATTAATCATAGCGACAATATTATCGACGGTTATCCGAGCAGCCTTAGTTCGGATAATCGACGCTTCACTGCATCTAGCATAACTCAAAAATCTAAACCTTAAGAACAAATCCGTCTTCTGCCTGGAGTTTTAGGCTTAATACAGCCTCTTTAACCTTTTTTTCAAAATCAATATCCTTCTTGCGAGGAACATCAAGAGCAGGAAACAAATCTCCAATTAGACCCATAAAAACTGGCAAGTCATCAGTGACAATTTTTGGTATATTAAAATCTCTCAATGCTCTCATTAAAACCTGAAAGCGACAATATCATCGAAGCTACAATTTCAAATACAAATTTCAAAGAGATGTTCTGCTGCCAAGCAAAATTTGGAAAATCCATGCTTCTCACATGTATGTGCCTTGCTCATTGAGCAGTGCTCAAGCGTCAGAAAACCGACGGAAAACAAATAATATTTATCCAAAGCCACTTCAATGCATGCCGGATAATAGCTGGTATGTTTATTTGTTAATAGTTGTGCTAAGCAGCCAATGGGTCCGCTATAATTTCGAGGATAAAAAAGGCTCCATACACCAAAAAAATTTGGGAAACACTGTACTGTCTCAACTATTTCAAGTCCTAACTTGACTAAGTGCTAACAATGATTTAAAGATTAAAAATGTAATTTAACCTGATCTTCGGCTCTATCAAGGTCACCTCTTTTTAATTTGCCAGCCACAACAAGGACAGATTTTATGGCTCTTAAACCCCAATCGTAGTGATCCTGCCATATTAATCTTAATTAATTATAAGCTAACAAATTTTTAAAGCTATAATTTAAAGTAATTTAACCTGTTTAGATAATAGTTCCTTGCATAACGTATAAAGTGTTATGAATTTACTAGAGAGCAGTCTGGCATTCAAAAACCCTTCAGCTACCAGCATGATTTCACATATTAGCTCAAAATCAGGTACAACCATTGCGCAAGGTCTAAAATGTGTTTTTAAATTTAATTATACAAGCAAATCCTCAAAGATATTGAAATAACCCGGGGGTCCGCAAATAAGTAAGTTAACTAATAAGTTTATTAGAGCAGGTATTCAGTTAACGGAACTGAATAATAGAAGTTAAGCGTTTAAGGAATTGAGGTACTTAAGGATGCAAATGGTTATTTGGGCTTCCAAGTTGTCTTGATTCTCGTTGTTTGTCAGGTGATTATCGAGAATGCTTTTCTGTAGCAAAAATAGATCCCACGTGCCCGGAAAAGATGCCAAATATAATTAAGTACAAATTTAACTATATTAGCAATATAAACTTAATTAATTTCCAAAAATCTAAGTTTAAACATTACACCCTCCTTAAATCTGTTCGTCCCGAACAGACTGCTGCTCCCCGTGGTATTTCGCCAGTCGGCGAATGTGTGCCAGCTTCATTTTTACTCTCGGGACACAATCTCTAACATGGTGCCCATGTATCACCATTGTTTCAATGCGAGCCCTTCCTCTTCTCGTATCTCTACTAAAACGCTTGCTGAAAAAGATCAGCAAAACAACCAACAGCACTAAATGCTCGCCTCGAATCTCCGACGACTTCCGAAGGCCAGAAAGCCCGCCCTGACTGAGAACTCCACAAATGAACTCCTCAGACATTGATCCCATCTTATCAACCACGTACTCACGACCGCCGAGTACCTCACCGCCACCCTTAGTTACAATGACATCCGCAGCTCCAACCTTCACAACATCCACAGCTGAATCGAATTCGGAAACTCCCAACCCCAGTTCCTCCACTGATTCCTCAACTCGAGGAGGCTCCACTCTGGTCTCTCCCAAAGTCCCCCCTTCAATTATTTCTTCGGTTCTCTCCACAACCGATACCAACGAGGCAATCGTGCACGGAATTGGCTCATCGGGCACTGGCGCGACTTCTCTGGAGTTTGCGAAACTTTCCCTCAGCTCACCTTTGTCCTTATTCTCAACATTTATTGGGAGCTCCACTATTGGACTGTCCCCGTCAACTACCAAACTGGCCTCACTCACCTCAGCAAAGGTCTCCTCAGCACCGTTCTCCTCACCCAGCTCTTCCCTCAGCTCCATTCCCGATTCCTCACTCCATGGAAGAAACACTTCGCTTTCCAAAGTTCTTCCATCTACAATTTCCTCGGTCTCCTTCTCAACCGAAACCAGTGTGGCAATCGGGTACACTGCTGAGGCCCCAGCTGGCATGATGTTTATGGTGCTTGATGGAGTCTCCTCCGGTTGGTAGCTAGTAGAGGCCTTGTTGGAGAAAACCTCAGTTACTTTTTCCATCTTTTCTTCAAAGCTTTGCATCATTTTATCCATATTTCCCATCACCCATTTCAGACCCGGATCAACAAACATATAAGCTTCTGGATCCTCACCCTGGTCTACTATCCACGACAGCAGGCGATCCTGCAATTCTTCCCTGGAGCCTTTCGAATCCATTTGCCTCAACTTAAGCTCACGTCTCATTCCAGCAAAAGTTAAATCTTCTAAGACCTTGCTCATGACTTACTTTTTGGGATCCCACTCCTGACACCAATGAAAAACCCGGGGGTCCGCAAATAGTAAGTTAACTAATAAGTTTATTAGAGCAGGTATTCAGTTAACGGAACTGAATAATAGAAGTTAAGCGTTTAAGGAATTGAGGTACTTAAGGATGCAAATGGTTATTTGGGCTTCTAAGTTGTCTTGATTCTCGTTGTTTGTCAGGTGATTATCGAGAATGCTTTTCTGTAGCAAAAATAGATCCCACGTGCCCGGAAAAGATGCCAAATATAATTAAGTACAAATTTAACTATATTAGCAATATAAACTTAATTAATTTCCAAAAATCTAAGTTTACAACAATATGTTAAATCAGCTGTTTATATTGCCATTATTTTAATTATAATCGTTATTGATGAGGATGATTGTAAAGTTTTTCCTTCCTAAACTATCGGGATATGTTGTATATTGAGCAGAAACAGATCGGTTGAACAAAACAATACTCAAATATTTAGAATTAATTCTATTCAAATTTGAAAAAAACGCCAATAAAAACCACCCACAACAACAACTAAATATAATTATCAGATTCTAAAACAGTCGTTCACGGAACCTGTCCTGTTCACTCTATCCCATTCTTGCACAAACTCCAAACTAGTCTGCTCTTCTCCCCCGCGACATCTCAAACTCTCACACCAACACTCTGAGCTCAACCAGGCTTAAAAGCTCCAATTGTCTTATTTATTTATTTAATTAAAGTCTGTTGCATAACTAGGATTATTTGGACGGAGCAGGACCACCTGCTCAATTTGAAATCGTTTCCCGGTTGTGCTGCAATACCGAGTCAACGCGCCGGAGTAGCCAGGACCAGCCGAGGCACTTTTAGTTTACTAAAATAGGTTTACATCAACATCTTCCGCTGGATAACCTAAAAAAACTTGAAATTGACGACATGATATGACATTAAATAATAATTTCTAAAAACATGTTCATTTGTACTTTTTGACAAAAAAAACTACTTATAACCTAAAAAGAGCCTTTAGATTTTCTGGTAACTCTGTTCTTCCAGCATAACCAGGATTCATTGTAATAAAAATCCCAACAGTTGGGATCAATGAAATAGTTTCACCAATGAAGTTAAAAGTTTTTTTCTTGTCTCTTATAGCATCCTATTTTCAACAAATTTGGTATATTTCAGCAAAATGTTATGTGATCTAATTTACCAGAACTTACTTGAATACTTTTCACCTGGACAGCAACCACAGATAAAACTTCGACTGAGATTCTGTTAAATTCGTCAAAACAACCCCAAGCTCCGGATTGGGCCAAGCCCTTATATATGTTACCTATGGACTAAAATAGTAAACACAAAATTTGTTCTAACAATAAATAAGTATTTAAAATTAAAGTAAATAATCTTTATATAAAATCTTTTTACAAAATCAAGATTATGTCGTGTATTCAAAGCTTTCGACTGAATAACATCTAATTCCGTCCAAAAATGAATGAAAGCAACAAAAATAAAAATCTGAAATTTTTCAATCAACTCTATAGTTTAATAAATTTGATTAAATAACATTTTTGAATATTTATTATTTAAATTACTTTGATAAATTCTCACAAAAATATTTTTTTTCAACCAGAGTAACCGGGGCAGACCAGCCACTCTTCAATATGCACAAAATACAACATTCCAGAAGATACTGTATTTTAGCTAAGTAATAAACGTTAATATTTAAAAAAATAAAAATCAATTTCGAATAAATACATAAAGTAATTTGAAAACATAATTTATTGATATCAGCGATATAAAAGTTATTTTCACGATCTGTCTTGTATAGCATCACTTTGCTAGAGCCCTAGTTTTCAAAAGCTATTGCTATTATTATTGGTCTTTGGTCATGCTTTGAAATTTTCGCTTTTCGTCGTCCATTTTTTCGCTTGTATGAAATTTTAGCTTCGTCTTCCAATTTATATAGAGCACTAATAAACTCACAAAAAATTATTTCAAGATCACCTTGGATTATTTGTGCGAGTGCACTTAATATTTGACAAATTTGAATAATATTGTTGTAAACTTAGTTTTTGGAAATTAATTAAGTTTATATTGCTAAAATAATTAAATTTATACTTCATTATATTTGGTATCTTTTTCGGGCACGTGGTATCTCTATTAATGAATCTATTAGAAACAAATGGATATAACTTAGAAGCCCAAATATCCATTTGCATCTTCTAAGTACCTCAATTCCTTAAACTCTTACCTTCGATTAATCAGTTCCGTTAACTGAATAATTGCTTAATAAACTTTCTCTAAAACTTACTAGTTCGCGGACCCCAGGTTATTTCAATATGTTATCCTTGTAAAATTGACAATATCTTTTAAAATATTTATTATATTTAACCAGTATTTTGTGTTTCCTAATTATATCGACTACCGTTTGTGTCAAAATATATAATTTTTGTAAAATACTTTGAAAAAGTGGGAAAGTTTCTTTTTAAATTAATTGAGTTCATTTGATCTGACCCTGATATGAATTTATGGATAGACAGGTTCTGCCCGGCGTTCCTGGTTTTCGCCAGGGTTTCTCCGAATCCAAACACTCGTTCATTGAATAATGAAGTTGTAGCTTCAATCACTGAAGGTGCAAGCATCATGAAGTTCAGTCGTGATACTAATCCACAGACCCAGAGGCCAAAAAATGATTTCGGGGGTATTTTGATATTTTTTTTAATAAAAAAAAACCAAATGATATCATTAATAATAAATATAGATTATTTTAAGATTTTATGATGTTATATAAATCAATAAAATTTTCACTTAAAGTCTTTTTTAATATTTCTTGGGTTTGAAACCTTCTCTTTCCCAAAATACGGGCCTGATAACCCTCTCCATGTTGCTTACGTGGCGTATGCCATTTATTTGGTTTCTGTGATGTCCTATACAAAAGTCAGGAAAGTAGATAACAAGAGTACAACAAGGAAGATGAGGAAATTGAAGAGTTTGACTTTCAAAAAGAGGAAAATGATGACTTTGGTTATGAAGAAGAATCTACCGAAGACAAGTTATCGAATTTTGTTACTGCTTAAGGAGATTATTGCAAAAGTCAGGAAAACTGTTAAGGTATTTCGAAAACCTTCTATACTGTAATGATGTAAATCTGCAACTTCAAAACATGGAAACTTTTGGCACAGAAAAGAATCTTTTAATGTACTGCGAAACACGATTGAATAGTCTTTGAAAGTGCTTCAAGGTTTTTATGATGTGAGAAAAGAAGTGAAAATGATTAAAGGCCACTTTTAAAGAATTTTTTGATGCATTTGCATCTCTTGAAATTGCAATATTTGTTTCAAGATGCTGAACTTGTCCTTGCTGAAAAAGTAATAGCATTCCAATTGAAGAAGCTAAGAAACTTAAACACTCCTACGAAGACTGTTTCAAAATTTAAAATTCGAGTCCTATAGTGACAATCCAGCAATCCGGAGCTGGCCCATCTGATGTAATTTTTGAAATTTGCCAACTTCCTTGATCAGTGTCACGATGAGTTTGGTCAAAATTCAGAAGATCAAGATTACTATCCTTGCAACCAACTCAATGAGACGTTTATTTAAGGCTAAAGAAGTTGAACAAGATGTTGGCTTAAAAATTATAGTTGAAGTTGGGGATATCGCTGAAGAAACCAAAGAAGTTTCTAAAAGGGAAATCTCACTGTATGAACCTGACCCACAACAAAATCAACTTGAATGTGTCTTCCACATCATCAAAAAAGAAATTCAGTTATTTCAAGCAACTAAGGAAAGTTGGAGAAACTTTACAGATATTGCACAACAATTCGACCAGCTTCAGTGGAAGCAGAAAGAACTTTTTATATAATGACTCTTCTTACAAACAAAGAAACCGACTTAATGATGACAAGTTCACTCAATGACCTTGAAAGCAACGATGGTATTACGAAAATTTTACCGAAATCTATTAACTTTATTATATATGTCTACACATGATATATAAAATTGCTTTTGGTTTTTTAGCTGTTAATATTAAATATGGATTTTTAATTCGAAAAAACCCAAAACCTAATTTCCAAAAAAATTGCTCCAAATCGAAAATATTTCTCGGTTTGAGTTAGAACATTTTTGTGATAAATAATCATCTTAATTTAATTAATTAAAAACAATTTAAACATTATTTAATCAATTTTATTAAATTATTAGTTGATTTGAAAATTTAAGATTTTTTTGTTGCTTTTATGGATTTTCTGGGTGGAGGTTGGTTTTATCAAATTAAAGGTTTTGAACACACGACAGTTTTTATATATTATATATATATATATTACAAATCGTCTTAGTTATGCAACACACTTTAATAAATAAATACATTTTATGACTGAGTTCTAATTTAGATGATTCAAAAAACCTGCTAAGTTTGCCTTAATGGGGAGAAAATGTGACAAGATACCGTTTTCTAGTACGCATTTGTACGATTGGGATTTAAAACTTTCGGGCTATTGAATATTAAATGCAAATGTACTTCATTTATATAGAGCAATAAAAATAATCAAAAGGCGTCTATTGTTGACAATTTATATAGCGCTACATCGCAATGGAAAAATTCGGTTAAATACAAAAAATGTTAGTTCAGGCCGGGTTGCGTGCTTACAATATCCTACGCTAGGGGCTTCCAAACTACGGCCCGGGGCCGCATATGGCCCTCGAAGCCCTTTCATCCGGCCATCGGAGACCTTTTTATTCACGAAACAAAATTACGGAAATTTGTGTGTGTCATGCCATTTAGGTAAATAAAGAGGATATATTTAATAAATTGATAAAAAACATTTGCTAATTATAACTTGGACTGGACTAACTTCAGTTGCCTGAGTGTTGATTGAGGAAAAAACATGAGTGGCATAAAGAAAGGCTTGGCTAGACAAGTGAAGCAAACGAGAAAAACATACCTCAACCAATGTTCCTGCACTGTATTATTCACCAGCAAGCTTTGTGTGCCAAATGTGTGGACTGAATACTGTGATGAAGAATTTAATAAGGGCACATGGACTCAACCACAGATTATAGCATTAAGATGGCTAAGTTATGAGAAAGTTCTGAGCAGAATTTCAAGAACGGAAATAGGTGACTTCCTGGAAAGTAAAGGCAAGCTATTACTATCTGATAAAGAATGGGTATGGAAATTGGCTTCTCTGCAGATATAACTAGTCATTTAAATTTTCTGAACCTAAGAGTACAAGGAGAAAAAAATACTGTTACCGATCTATACATCCATCTAAAGGCCTTCAGATCTAAACTTGTCTTGTTTTTGGAATAAATACAGGTCAACAACTTGACGCACTTTCAGCAGCGCAAGGTCTTCATGGATGAAGCTATAGCTGAGTTTCCCATGTAATTTGCATTCGAGATCATCAAAGACCTACAGCTGCAGTTTCAGGAGCGGTTTTCTGACTTGGATTCAAAAGCAGAAGAAGTGAAACTGGTTTAAAACCCATTTTAAGAGGTTATTGAATTGCAAAATTTTCAAAGGTACTTTTCAATCTTTGAGACAACATGTTTGTGTGAACAAACATTTTCGAGAATGAAATGAGAACAATTTGAGAACAAACTTGTCCGATGATAATCTCAGGTCACTGTTGATGTTAGGGACATCAAATCAAAAGCCAGCTATTTGTCTGCCAATTTTGGCATTTAGGAAACAATTTCACCATTCCAACTAATGCCGGTGTTCATGTGTACTGTATCAATGCGTTATTCAATAATAACTGAATAAAATAATAATAAATAAATACCTAAAAACAACATCTATCCTTTGATTCTTTTTTTGGACCTCGAGTGTCTAGTCGGCCCTCAAACTGATGTTTGGTAGTTAATGAGGCCCTCGGGCTGAAAAGTTTGGAGACCCCTGCCCTACACTATTGACAGAGGTTCACTATTATTCATAAACGCACGCTGTGATTGGTTGAGATCCGAAATATGCCACATCAATTGTTTTGGAAATATTTTCGCACAATCATTTAATTATGATTAAAAATATTAATCAAAGCAGTTAAATAAATAAACATTAAAGATAAATATGATTTTTTTATATTCATTCCTTCAATCATTCAGCAAATATTTAAAGTGCCTTTTCTATCCTCAGTACTAGAATGTTAAGGCACTACAGCGCACTATAGCACTCAGAGGCAATAAAATAAAATAAATTAAAACAATAAAGTGAATGAAAAAAACAAATAAAATTGAGAATATGAAAATAAAACAATAAATATAATAAAAGTATTTAATTTGATTGTGAAATTTAATTATGATTAAAAAAATGAGTTTTTAGTTGAACACCAAAGAGCTCAGGTGTGGTGGCAGTTCGAATTTGAAAGGGAAGAACATTCCATGTTTTGGGACCACTGACGTAGAAGGAGCCGTCATCAAACTTGACACTGTAGGACAACGGGACAAGGAACATGGGATGAGATGGGCGAAGGGGTACCAGAGTTTCTTTCAGGCATACCTTCGGGGGGGGCGAATCCCCCCGGAGCTCAGCCATCGCCCTCCCGAAAATAAAGATAAATTTAAAAAAAATTCTGACTAAAAGTGTATGTAAAAACTCATAAATCTAAGACTTTGGACTAAGATATTTAGTATCTGGTTTATTTGAATGTATTGAAGTGAGATAGCTGTCCCACCACAGGATTGTGAATGCTGTCTTCAGAAGCTTAAAATCAATTTTGATAGCATGTGAGCATATTTACAAAGAAGGAGAAAATTTGGCTTCATTAGCTGGTGAAATTTTGCTTGAGATTAGAAATGAAAGTTTTATAATCACCTGCTAAGTTATGAATAAAATTATCAGTGCACTCTCTTTTCTCAGCAATGCTTTACAAAAAAAAAAGATTTAAGTTTGACTAAAGTCATTGATTACTTCAACAAAATTGCACTTGAATGATATTGTGAAGCAGTGCGAAGATACCGAGAGTCATTTACAAAAAAAGATTAAATGCAAAGTTGATGAGATAAAATTAGAAACACACCTGGTTGAAGATGAAAGTGCTAAAAGCATATTAACAGGAATGAAGAGGTATTGTGAAACTGTCATCAAAGAAATTGAAGACAAATTTAATGACAAATCGATTGAGATTATGTTATTTTCAAGTCAATTTGAAACGTTTGAATCAATGTCAGATATTCAAGACAAAGACATCATAACTTTTTTTAACAACTTTACCATTCTAAATGTAAAAGCTGTACTCTAGGATTTAAAATCTTTTAAATTTTTCATAAAATCTGTGGTTGAATGCAAGAAGTACAAAACAGATGAAAACCCATTGAACAAAATATTGGAAGCTGATTTGGGATGCTGCGAACTACAAAGGCTTTGTGCAATTGTTCTTGTAATTCCAGTAACATCTGCTTCAGTTGAAAGATCATTCAGTACAATGAACAGGATTCTAATCAAAGCAAGAAATAGAATGTTACCAGAAACTTTAACTCATTGTATGACCATAAGCATTGAAGGTCCCGAAGTTCCAACGGAAGATTTTCTTGATAGAGTATTAGATTTATATGCTCTCAAAAAACCTCGGCGTTTAAAATTTCTTTAAACATTTCAGTTATTAAACATATTTTAAATTTTAGTTTGTATAAATGATTTTCAATATGTTTTTACCTAAAATATAATTATTGAACTGAGGTTGTGCATGATTTGATTCTAAACTTGTATTTGGCACGAAATACTGGCCCCCCCGAACTCATGAAATGCCCCCCCTCCCCCCGAACAATAATGCCTGAAAGAAACCCTGAGGGGTACTCATGTGGATATTGTTGCTGTTTTCACCAGTGAAGAGAAGATATATTTTGGCGCATTATAGGATAAGACTTTGTATCAGTATGTTATTGAAGAAATTTTATATGATACCCTGTAGGATATTTTGAGCCTGTGCAAACTTTTAATCACTGGTGTGATGTGCTCGGAGGTTCTGGATCCAGAGATAAGCCTTGCCGTTCAACACGCTCTGATAGTTAGTGGAGCGTCCTATTACTGACATTTGTAAGCAAAGAGTTGCAGCAATCAAGTTTTGTCATAATGAAATGTACCATCAGGGTAACGAATGTGTTATGCGAAATTATGCCAGGGATCGTCCTCGGATAGGGGCGCTATATAAATGGTAGATCGATTAAGAAGTGCCTTCACGTCCTATCCGGATACATAATGCACTTATCCGAAAAAATCGGATAAATACAATTAATTTCAGTTAAATACAAGTTGACGCAAATTCGTGAACCGGATAAGGCAATGATTAACGTGATTCTTTTGCTATTGCGAACAAATATCGGAACTTCTTTAAGCAATGCATTAACGCCCAACAATAAATTGCTTCAAATTAAAAATATAGTCTAAAGATTTCACAAAAAATCAAACAGCAATCATTTAAATTTTTATTTTTGATGGTCAGAAATCATTTTCATGTAAATTTAATTTTGCATAACACGCATACGATTATAGGAGGGAGTTTGCAGTATGTAAAACAGCACATTAAGTTCATGAAATATGAGTGAAAATAAAGGTACCGTATTTTCACGAAATAAACACGCAGACGAATTTAACACGCGGACGAATATAACACGCAATTTTTCCAATTTATGTAAAAAATCACTTATAAAACACGCAAACGAATATAACACGCATTTTTTGGCTAAAGAAATTAAAATTAAAATTATATATATTAAAATATTAAATTGAAGCAGTTTCTAATATATAAAACAATCAATTTTAAAAGTTGTCAAAAATCTTCAGTTGGCTGAGCGGCCGGTGCTTGATAGATACAGTGATATATAGATAGAAGTGCTCTTGATTGAAATATCGTCATCTTTAAGAAAGTGGGTGATAAACCTAACTCGTTGCCAATAAGCTTCAAGTCGTTTTTAGGGCAAAAGTAGCTGCTCGATAGTTCAACGTTAATGAGGTGTTAGTTTGCGAATGGAGAAAGAAGGAATGCTTGCTTGAGAAACTGAACCTGAGAAAGCGTGCATGCCTTGTCCAAAATGCTAAATGGCCAAAGTTAGAGTCTGATCTAAAGCTATGGGTCTTGGAACAAAGGAAGAGAGCTTTCGACATTCCCGCTAAGAGAACAGGGGAAGCATCTGGCGCCAGAACTGTGGCAATAACAACAAGTGGTCACGAACGAATATGTTTCGCAGTCATACTTGGATTATCTGCGGCTGGCACCAAGTCAAAACCAATATTGATTTTCAAGAGACAATGCGAAAAATTTTCAGCATGAAGCTCTGGATTCAAAAATGTTCTAAATGGAGGGGATTTTCTTCAAAGAGCTCGCGGTTGATCATGGGTGCAATGACTGCTCATAAAGAGGAGTCAGTTAAGAAGATGCTCAACTTAAGCGGATGTCACATTGCAATCATCCCGGGTGGTCTACCATCCAAACTGCATCTACAATTCATTGAGAAATTGACAGATCTGAGAGGGAGGAATGGATGCAGAATGGCACATACACTCACACACCGTCTGGACGAGACAGGAAGGCCTTGTATTCCGAGGTATGCACGTGGGTTGCACGAGTATGGGACAAAGTGTCGCAGGATTTGATTCTGAGGAGCTTTAGAAAGGCTAGAATTAAGTCTACAGGAAAGGAGTAAAGTGAACTAGCCTGCGATCCGGCATGAGCCGAAAATGAATATGAAGACCCTACGACTTTTGACGGATTTGAAGGCTTAGCTGATGATGAGAAATAATTATTGGTCTTCTGATTGATTTTTTGAATGTGCATTACGTCTGTTAATAAATTCTTTAAAAACTTCAAATAACTGGTTAACGATTCATGAGCTCGCTGCAATTGACCAAAATTGGTCACGAGTCGCTTCGGTATTGCGTTCTCTCTTCAATTCTTCTTCGAAACTATTTTTATTTTAAGATTTGCCTCAACTTCCTACTTTGGAATGCAGATTGTTTACGCATAATAATTTGTAAGACAAAAGTGAAGCAATACTTCAAAGGACGGTAACGAACTCGTTAACCAATTCCGTGCTGCAAAGGTTTTCGCTTAACGAGTCTCTGTGTCCCATAACTCTCTAAATGCGGAAATCACATATTTTAAATGTACAAATCTTAAAAGACATTTTAAAACATTTTGAGATCAATTCTTGGAGTAGATGATGAAGTTAAGCAGATGTACCATGCTGTGAGACACAGCTTCACTGGAAAGTATAGCATTGTTGAGGTCCAAGCAATTATAACATGAAATTTCATGAGATTTTAAGGTTAAAATCTCTTTTTCAAGAACCATAAATGGATCATTGATCTGAGCATGAAATGTAGCTCATGCACAATAGGCTTTATAATTGCATTGAAAGAAACAAGGATTTTTAAATAAATTGAGATCAATTCATAAAGCAGATACTGAAGTTATCTTCAGTATAACTGAAGCCCCTTTAAATTTGTCAAATTGAAACAACCTATCCCCTAGACGGGAATTAATTCCCTTGGGATAGTTCATTAATGAATTTGTGAATCTTTTTTTGGTGCGATTTTTTTTGGCTATTTGAATATAGTTTTTTGAAAATAAACGAATTCAAGAGAAGTTATGCAGATGTACCATGCTCTGGGACACAACTTCACTGTGAAGGCATGGAATTGTTGTGGTCCAAACAATGAATCAACTATAACATGAAAGTATAGCCAAAAGCTTCATATAATTTTTTCCATCCAAAAGGTTTCATGATATGCTCTTATGGCAATGTAAAAAATCAAGTGACTCATCACCAGCAAAATCCAGAGCAGTGGTGGTAATTCATTACAGTTACCAATTTGATTCTTCATAATGAGCTCCAAGGGAATGGGCTAAGACTTCCATTTTGTTTTCCAATAAAGACTGCAAAAGACTGATAACTGACACTATTATCAAAATTGTATCTATTTTGTTCCATGCTTTTGAAAAGTGTTCAAAGAGTTTTTATAACAGGACCATTAAGAGGTTGAGGACATTTGCTACAATAAGTCCATGTATGTGATGTTTGACTACTAAAATGTTAAATAGCACCAACCAAATCTCTATCTGAAACCAGTGCTGAAGAAAGAGTCACACAAAGTGAAAACTCTAACATCAAATATAATTATGAGTAACAAATCGGTTGAATAATTATGACAAAAATAAATTAGTACAACACCCCACAAGTTTCTTATAGTTGCCATCAATTAATTTCAGCTAAATTCAAGTTGACGACCCAAATTCGAGAGCCATACAATGCAATGATTAACGTGACTGCTATGCCACATGCTTCTGTAAGCATATATCGGAACTTCTTTAACGTTCAACCAATTATAAGCTATTTAAAACTAAAAAAATATGCTAAAGCTTTTACAAAAAAGTACAATACAAAAATACAAAAGTCTGTGCTATCATTTAAATTTTTTATTTTTTTTGGTCGGGAATCAAATTCATGTAAATTTAATCTAGCTTAACACGCATACGATTATAGCACGCGTAGGGGGGTGCGTGGTAAGTAAAATCGAACATAACACGCGTGTAATATGGGTGAAAATACGGTATATTAATCAATGTCTATAGTGAATACGGTTTTGCAGACACGTGACCGGGTTTCAAAAATTATCGTCAAATGCAGCAATCTAACCCGTTTGATCAACCTACTAAATACAGTAAATATTGTATGGAAAGTTACAAATATAATGTTTTGTGGTTCACCTTGCAGTCTAACTGCTCAGAGCAATTGAATACATAAACCATAATCCCTAAAGCCCTTCCAAGATCTTTGGTCGTTTCTGTTTTACCTGTTCCAGCAGGTCCAGCTGGTGCCCCGCTCATCATCAAATGTAAAGATTGTGTTAATGTTATATAGCACCTAAGTATAATCAAAATATAAAATCATGTATAATAATACCAAACAATTTTAGTGACATTCTAAAATGCAACGTCAAGGGCAGCAGTCATACGATAATTCATATGTCATAGCAGTATAAGTTTAACTTAAGTAACAGGTATAGAATTGCATACGAAAAATTTGTATCGCGAAAAAACATCAACTTACTTATTTTAAAAGACACCCTAATTATTTTGAAGTGTCTGGACATTAGCACCACTATTATTATGACGACAGAATATCTTAAACAATTTAAGACCAAAAGATTGCAATGGAAAAGTCAATCCTATCTGTGTTCCAGATCGTATGGATAGAAACCAGCAGACGGACAAAGTATTGGCGTGACCGCTGACAGTCTGACTCGCCAAAATCCGAAACCGTCGGCCGCCTTTTGACGGAAGGGCAAAGATTTCTTTAACCGTTAAATTCTTACTTTGAAACGAGTCAAAAAGAGTCGAACCGGTCAAAGCCCGTTATGACTCGTCACGGACCGTTTTGACTGATGGGAAAAATAAATTTTCCTTGTAGATATAACGATTTTAATGTAAATTGTTTGATTTTTTTTTTAATGATGATTTTATTTATTATCCGAGTTAAGTAGTAATAGCATTTCTTGTCATTGATGTTCCTGAAAGTAAATGAGATTGGCTTCCTGTTTCTTTCCTGGCTTTCTTCATGTCATCCTCAAAGTCTTCAAAGGATACCTTTAACTTTTTATTATTGAATTTATGACTATCATAATTTGATAGAGAAGAATTCATTTTTCTGTGTTTCTTCTGTTTAGCAAGAGTAATTCTTGATTCAACATCAGACATAATTCATAAAAATTGCAAAATTTCTAAAAAAAAGGGCCGATTTGACATTCGCGTCAGAATGGAATCGTTAATGTGCCGACGCTTAACGTAAATTTAAAAAAAAAATGTGTTTCAGAATTAAAAAAATTTAAAAACTAATTTGTATTGATTATATTTAAGTTTTTAAATAGATAAAACATTTTCACACTAAAAACGAGTCAAAATTAATAATTGCTCGTAGATGAAACTTTAGTTCCGACTCGTTTTGACCTGTTAAATGTGATATAAAAGGCTTTTGAAAATTTGTGTTCGGACCATCTCCCCATTCGACTCTACTCGTCAAATAGACGGTCAGGCGGTCAAACGATGTCCGACCGCCGATGCTTAATGGATCAAATTCTAGGCAAGGAAAAAGAGAAATCTGATATCTTGGTCAAAAAATCAGAAATAAAAGAGATAGCTTTGTTAATGACGAGATTCGTGACTCATTCAGTAGACATGTACTGACCCAAGCAGATCCAGACTTTCCTTAAAGACCTCGAGGTCATGCATAAATTGTAGTAGTGATTAGTTATTATCTTGATCAAATTTTGAATTGATTCAGAAAACTCTAGAGTAGCCTTAAAGTCTTAGCCTTTATATGATGGCAAAATTAAATGTGAGCAAAGCTAAGTCTGACTTTTCGAAATTTCAATAAACAATTTTAATCAAAGTTTGATAAAAAAATATTTAGCGGTCGCTAGCGAGGCTAAAATTCCTCAAATTCGCCGAACATCACGAATAAATAATTGTAAGCATGATTGTGGCAAAGATAAACAATATTGAAATTTCAAAAGTTAAACCTGTCTGTCAGAGGTGTTATGACAAGTCTCGGGGTATTACCGAGGTATTCATGCATATACTTAAACTGAGCATCACAAATATTTGCAAAACAATCTTTTTCTTTATCATCCCATCTATGCCTTAGTTGTGACAGCCAGGCAAAAGCTTGTGCATTTTCAATCTTTTGAAAATTTGTAATTAAAAAAAAAACAAATTGAGAATCGAGTAATCGTTCATCACATAGCAAGTTTATGTAAACGATTAAAAAGCCCAAGAAACCTTTTGAGCAATAAGTTTGGCAACTACATCTCTGTTATGAACTTCAATCGTGCAAATTGTCATTATTTTTTGACGCTCGCCCTCCGACAATTTTCCAACCAAAAGCGTTATTAAAGAATTGAGTTGACTAATCTAAATCGAATAACGTTATTGAATATATATTTAAATAAAATAAAATCTATTTGAAGCGATTCGTGATTGTCAAGTTCTGATATCTTTACTGCATCGTATTGATATAAATGTGGTTATTTCTATATTTAGGAAAGAATTTTGAGGATACGATTGACTTAAATACAATAAGCAATTCATTTTGAGCGCAGTTATAATAATAATAAATTTTTCTAATAAAAGATTTAAAAAAAAAATAATAATAATAGTTCCGACATACCGAAGCTTTTTTAATATACATACAATAATATAAAATTTAATATATCGTAGTATGGATTCATTTGAAGCCAGTTTGAGTGTCGTTAGCGAAGATAAGAGGAACAAGGGTGAAGATAGTCGCTGAATGTCAGGTGAATATCGAGAATGCTTTTCTGTAGCAATAACAGATACCACGTGCCCGAAAAAGGTACCAAATATACTGAAATATAAATTTAATTATTTTAGCAATATAAACTCAATTAATTTCCAAGTTTACAACATTATCTATAGCAGGAGTACTCAAACTGCGGACCGCGGTCCACAATCCGGACCGCCGATAGCTTTTAAGTGGACCTCCAATTATTTCGAAAAATAAATTTAAAAATTTAAAAAGTTAAAAAATTCTGAATTCTGGTCTAAGTTTGTAATTGAGGGTCAATACCCTTGCTCCAAGAAATTGGCTTTATCTGTTCTGACAATATTTGGATCAACTTACACCTGTGAATCATCATTTTCAACTACGAGACTTTATCAAGTCTAAAAATCGAGGTCAATTAACTGATGTACATCTTGGAAATTGTTTGAGAATTGCAATTACTAGCTATTCTCCAAATATCATAGAAGTCATGAAGATCAAGCAGTTCCATGCATCACACTAAATAAAAAGTCTGACTTAACACTTGTAGATTGTTCATCTATTAGAATTAAATTTAACTGAATTTAATACAGCATTTTAATATTAATTCATTACTTTTTATTAAACATAACTAAAATACAATAAAATTTTAAAATATTATCGACTAGTCAACAATAATAATAAATCTTAAGATTAAAAATCTAACAAATCTTATGATAAAAAATAAAATAAATTACTTATATACTGCTCATTAAAAGAAACAAAATATGGAAAATGTCTTTCCAAAATGGAGACAAAATCCAAAAACACAGGCTTGAAGGTGGTCAAAAGCAGGCTTGATTTTTTACAAATTCTTCCTAATGCTTACGACGCTCCCCCAGACCCCCTAATCAGTGCTCGCATGACTTTGACCCTTGTGGACCTCCACCTATCTGAAAATAATCTATTGTGGATCCAAGCAAAAAAAGTTTGAGTACCCCTGATCTATACTACTACCAGTTTTTTGCGCAAAAAACTGACAAAGTAATGATAATCTAAATAATCCAAATGTTCCTCTGACCTTTAGGCATTTCGGTCGGAAATAGTCATTGGAGTGATATTGCTGTTGATTGAATAACTATCAGAATTATACAAAGATAACTGGGTTCATATAAGAACGGGAGATGCAATGAGCGATCGCATAGTGCGCCCGCATGGCCTAACGGTTAAGGCTGCTCCTCTCACCATGGCAGCACGGGGTTCAAACCCCGTCCTAATCATCTAGTTATGCAACGGACGTTAATAAAACATTATTTATGAGCGATCGCATTCCCAGAGGCGTGAAGCAGAGAGATCCAATGTCTCTTACGCTTTTCAATGCCGTTACTGACCTGATCCTTAGTGAAGTGGACAGATCAATCGGAATAAGGGGATACGCATCCAAAATTGAATGCCACTACATTGCCTTTGTGGATGGCATATGTAAATGGACCTATGTAAATGGTGGATCGATTAAGAAGTGCCTTCACATCCTATTCGGATACATAAAGCACTCCAAAAATCGGCTCAATACAAGCAGAGAAGCAGAGAGATCCAATGTCTCTTACGCTTTTCAATGCCGTTATTGACCTGATCCTTAGTGAGGTGGACAGATCAATCGGAATAAGGGGATACGCATCCAAAATTGAATGCCACTACATTGCCTTTGTGGATGGCATATGTAAATGGACCTATGTAAATGGTGGATCGATTAAGAAGTGCCTTCACATCCTATTCGGATACATAAAGCACTCCAAAAATCGGCTCAATACAAATACAAATAATTAAATTATAGTTATTGCTTCTAACCGTTGATTTTTGAATTAACTGTTGGTCTACAATGAAAACTAACCATATAAAATTTTGTAAGCGTTTGAGCGATCAGTAAAAAAGGTATACATCAAAATTTTGCAAGACTTTTTTTAATATTACGAACACATTTGGGGTGGGCACATTAATTTAAAAGAAAAAATTTAATGGCACCATATTGAAGATTTCGGCCGAAAGATGGACGAATTAAACAAGAATTTCATCAAGAAACTGGAAGACAAACAGGCGACAAAGCAAAGGTCCAGCTTATTTAAAAGTAATTTAGATGCATTGGTTTTAAATCTTGGAACTGTTCAAAAATCAGTAGCTGAGGCAAAGATTATATAATGACATATTTAAAAGATAGAACAACTTTGTTACCTACAACAAGGTAAGTGAACATATTTTAAATTTTCGTTTTAGTTATCCCATGCATTTCAATTACTTTACTTGTTTTTTGTTAAATTCCTTTAGAGCATTTTCGTATCCCTCTTCCAGTCTTTGAAAAGCCATGTTTACCTCAGTGGACCACCATATTTGAACAGTAACAAGAGCAGGCTGTGCTGGAGGCTCAAATACCCAAACCTCCCGAGGCTTTTCTTCATACGAAGCAACAGCTTCCGTTATTTCATGTTTCACGGACTGACAGTGGATAATTAATAGTTTCATTAACCACGTTTCCACCTATCAGTTGAAGATACCAAAATTAATGTTAGTGCAAAATTTTTAGATTGGAATTTTACTCAGATGTTACCCAATTAATGTATTCACCATTAAGCTAACTAAGATTATCCGAAATGACCAAGCCAACCTAACCTAAAACAGATTTTGTATCGGAACGAGAGAGTGAAAAAATTTCGAATACTACCTATCAGATAAATTTAGTTGACGTTTAATGTTATCAATTGAAATAAATACATCAGAAAAAATCCAATGAAATTGTTAGCGATTGCCTGTATAGAACCACAGATAATACGGTGGGTTGTAAAGTACAACATTTTGGATTTCAGATCCCAGGCAATCATAAATCATCAAATGAAATTGGATTTTGTATACATATAATTTTTTTGGTTTTTGTAAATCTGCGCGTTGAGAACCCTTTACACAATTATATGTAATGTGATTTTAAAATGTGAAAACCGGGAAAATGGTGTCGCATAATGTCTTGCGATTAATCAGATGCACTTTTTATATTTGGAACATAATTTATGCAAAGCATGATATGTTATGAAATTAATTTATTTTATTAGCCAGTAAATAGATAAAAATCAATTTAATAGTGTCTAGCTAAAACAACGGTGAGTCAACCCTAAGGATGGAAAAATTACAGGCCCACATGTGACTTAGTTACCAATTACAAATTACATCAAAAAATGTAATTTATATAACAAATACAAATTACATGTGCCGAATATGCTAAATTACAAATTAGTAATTTGAAATTGCATCAAATTACACTACCAGAACATTTTTTATTGCAACAAGTTATAATCATAACGCGATGAATACTGTCAATTCTGTCAGTCATTCTAGTTTTCTTTTAGCAGCAACAGTTTCTCAAACATCTTGTCGCACAGTTTACACTGTCTTGTGACCAAGCAAAACTGAAAAGGCGCTCAACTGGTGCTGAAGACGGCAGAGTTGCATTAAAATGAACAAACATTTGCTTAATCGTTGGATAATTATTAAGCGTATTTAAATCCTTTCTTGAATCTTTCAAAAACTGGAGAGCTTCCAACTCAATTTTGGTTGAATCACTTACTGTCTTCAAGCCTTTAGTATCAACACAAGCAGCTTCTGCCTAAAACCAAAGTAATCATCATCTGCATCATCACCCTTTTCTTTCCTTCCATTAAAATCAGATGCAATGGTTTGGGACATATTTTTAGCAGTTCTTCTCAAAAGTGTCTGAAAGTGCCCATGTTGATCACTGAACGAGTGTGGCAACCAGCGCAGTTTAAAATAAATATGGGTCATTGTTACCAAAATGTACATGTTCACATCTGGGCAGAGCTTAACAAAATCTGCAAAGAATGACGAAGGTTGTCTGATTGCAGAATGGTAAGCTGACTGTTTACTTTAAACAGGTAGAAAGTCAGAAAAAAAACCAGTTTTTTTCGCCTTGCAATCTGACCAATGCAACCGCAATGGGGATTAATACTTGGCATTATTCACCCAAAAAATTTAGTTCAATGTCTTTAAAACTCGGCAATTTCAGTTTATCCATCAATTTGGGCAAAACATCTCTTTTTTTCAAGTAAACTTTTAATGCTGTCATACAAAGAGTGCCACCTTGCGGCACATGGTTTTGATAGACAAGAACAACAAATTTCATAGATCTTTTCAGTTGACTTTGGGCGTGAACATGAATTCCATAAAAACATTCAGTGTGGTTTATGCGTGAAAACTGAACAGAATTTTTAGTGCTGCACTTACGTCGCTGGTTGCCACAAGGCTCAGTGTGTGACTGGTTGCACCGTACATGAGTTGGAAGCACAATAACATTTGCATGACAAGGAATTTCACCAGACGGCTGTTTAACTAAATTGTCAAATTTCCAGAACCGCTGTAGTATCAGTGTTACCAGATACATCAGTCTCTAGGAGTATCAGTATTGCTTTCCATCTAATATTTTATTTGGTCTGAACTCCATGTTTTAGTAAACTCTAGTGTTATGTCTAAGTTATAAACTGTAAGCGATAACGCAGCAAGCTACAACAGTTAACAGGCCGATTTTATCGAAAAAAGACAAAGCTAATATTCATAACGAAAGATGCTTAATTGTTAGAATTAGTTCGCAAGTGTTCGAGGCCAATTTAAATTTTTAATTTAATGTAATTTGAAATGATAATTGTAATTTGAAATACAAAATTAAACAAGTAAGGAAATTACATCTCCTGTAATTTCGTTACAAATTACAATTGTAATTTAAATTGTGTATTTTCGTTACTCAAATTAAGTTACTGTCCATCCCTGTTCAAACCCATCCTAACCCTAACAGAAACGTTTAATTTTTCGTAATTACTCTGTTTACTTAAGAAACATCAATAACCTGTCCATCACAATCACATGGATGAGGAGATAGAGTCATATATTCGCCGTCTTTACTACTCATACCCAGGGCTCTTTTTGTTGGATTGCCATCTCCATCCAATTCGAATGTTAATTTAGCCATGCTATCAAACAACTTTGTTAAATGCCGCGCAACCTAATATAACAAGCATAAGCAACATTAAAACATATAGGATTACATTAAATTTACGACATGTAAAAATAGTTTTATGTATGTCTCACCGCAGAAGGGTTATTTCCATTGGAAAGAATGTCGAGAAGGTCCACGGATGAAACAAAATAGAATCTTGGAAAAGCAAGTCTTTTTGTTTCAAGGTAATTCGAAAGAGCCTTCTCACATATAGTTAATTGAATTTGAAGAGCCTCAAGCTTCGGATAAAGATTTGGTTTGTTTGTTGCCTCTACTATGTTTTTGGTACCTTCAATTTCTTTTATAAGAGCCTTTTTTTTTTTAAATTATTAAAAGGAACTTATAATCATGAAAAATAAAATTGATTATATTAAAATTGTTCTCAAGTATAAACGACTTCCGCATCTCAATATGGCTTCAAATTCAGTTCTCAAAGAATCAAAACAGAAATATCAATTATTACAAAATCGTTTAAACTGAGATATATATATTCAAACATGGACGTCATTTCAGCTTTTTCTTGTTGCACAACTTGAGGAGACGATATTTTTTTTGCTTCTAGCCAAAATTCAGAGAGGGTGGCAGACCCTCGTAAAACATAAGATGACCTTCTTTTGCATCTAGTCTAAACTCAGTGAGGACGTTGTGATTGGAAAATTACTCCCTATTTTATCATGATTATAACTTTTTAATATATTTGTCACGGTTGGGTCCTGGGACCACCCGGACCTTGCTCCTAATCTTGATGTTTGATTGATTGATGTGCGTATGCAGCCAGGTCACCAGGACAGCCAACTCAAAATTAAGAACTTGCATGTGATTGGGCTCATGTGGCTTATCGGGTAGTTAATTTATAGGCGGTTAATTTATAGGTAGTTAATTTCTAATTATCCTGTACATATTTTATGTTTGGGGTGCCAGGAATTCATTTATCGCTTAAATACGCTCTAATGCTTTAAACCAGGGGTGTCCAAATTTGTTGGCCGGAGGGCCAACTGTACAACTTCTAGACTAGTCGCGCGCCGGATTAGCAATTTCACAACCAAAAAAAAAACAAAACAATAAAACACAAACTACTTCTTTATGCCACATTTAAGCTAGAAGAGTCTCATAAGTTTAAGATCAGTTTAATGTGCAATCTGCCTGTTTTTCAACGAGTAGTCTGCTCCAACAGTAGAAGTCGAAATACGCAATGGTGCTGCCATACGTTCTTCTGTAAGCAGAGAGCTTAACTTCGATTTCTTGTTTTTCATTCTAGAAAACAGTTGTTCGCAACAGTAGGTGCTTCCGAATAGAGCAGTGAACATCCTGCCATCTTGTGAGCGATTGGTATACTTGTCTGATGACACATAGTGGCTGTAAAAGTTCAGAAGATCATGCTCGTCAAAAGCTGTTTTTAAGTCACTGTCATTCTGAATGTCAATGAATTTCAGCAATTTGTCAGCAGCGTCCTTCGAAATCTTCAGAAAGTTGGTAACTAATTCAGAGTACTTCTCATGTTGTACTGTTTCAGTAGGCCTCGACGAAAGGACTGGGCAATGTACAACCTTCTTCAGAACCAGCTGTGACTAAATTATAATAATAATAATTAATTTATAAAGCGCTATGTGCGTATCGTCAGAGGCTGTCCATGAAGTCCTATCTTCAACTTTTCAATAAAAGTCACAACATGTTCATACAACTTGTGAACCAGCTGGTCTTTTCGTTGAAGTCTGGACTTCAACTTGGTCTTGAATTTTGTTATGTCGACTAGAACGCCGAGTTTCAATTGCACGTATGCCCTTGCCAATGGTTGGTACGCATGGCGACTTAACCGGGTCCTTCGAGAGGTGTGTGAAGCCGCAAAAGTAGCAGTATCCAAAGCAAACTCACGTACGATTGCAAATCAGCAAAAGATTTACTTCTTGCGCGAGGGTTTCGCACACCTCTGCAAAAAGAGATGTCAAATCCCCAGGCGAGACATTCTTGCAGAGGCAAACGACTGGACCGTCGCAGCCGACTTAGAAGGGATGAGGCACTACTCCCAGGTGCTGATAGAAAGGGGCAAGAGACCGGATCTGGTGCTCGTATCGCCGTCGACGGTGGACATTCTGGTGGAGCTGATGGTTCCGTGGGAGGACAGGCTCCAATAAACCAATGCGCTCAAAACAGAGAAGTATGCAGATCTAAGCCTTTCACTTCTATTTTCTTGAGTTTCTAACAGGACATTTTGGCTACCCGAACTATGCGTTACGAGCATTACTCAGCCATTTTGTTAAATATCTCACCTTTTATTTGGAGTAGCAACAACAGGTTAATTAATTAATTGCATATAGGTGTGATGGGACGGAGTGGGGATGATTTTAGTGAACCTTTTTTTGAATTTGTCTGTCCTGTCGATGAGTACTATCCTATGAGGATTCAAAACAGAAGAGCCACATTCGAATTCTAGTCTGACTAATGTGCAAAATGCTTTTGAGAATGGTCTCTTGTAGAAAAGGAAGTTAACATATTAAGAAAATCAGTTAAGATATTGTTGCTGCTTTTTTTAATGATATTGTCAAGGTGCATGTCTAAACGGGTCAAAGCATAAAATATAAAGAATAAGACTTTGGTGTCATTCAGTGAGGCCCGAATACCTCTACCTCCCTAGTGAAGCCACTGAGTAAAGAGATTACATTTTAACAATAAAGTCGCTCATTTTTGACATTGCACCTCTTGAATGGTGTACCGACTTATAATGTTCATTGGAACATAATAAAATTTAAATATTACACTCATATCAAAAGGCTGCACAAATGAGCAATAATCGACCAAGATCAGTAATAATGATAATACCAATCAAATCAAAGCCGTATTTCTACAACATTCTTCTCTTTTTAACAGATGTAAATCATTGAAACATCGGAATACCTTGAAGTCAGAATCTATAACATCGAATCGCATGGTATCTTCCGGTAATTGCTTTCTGATGTCTTCCGATCCTATAAATATGCTTTCCAAGTGCATCCAAGTTTTTTGCACTTCCATCCATATTGTGATCACCTAAAATATTTATTTAATAATTCTTAAAATATTTTCAGCCAACCAAGAATTTCTTATTTACTTGATCTGCCGTTGATAGTTTTTGTTGCCATTCGGATACTTCCTCCAGAAAATGAGCAATATATTTAGAACTGAGCATATTTTGAAGTTGAACCTAAGAAATAATTATAATGATATCACCATACGATCAACGATGAGCATAGATTATCCAAACCAATTTGAAGCAGAACTATTCGGACAATTGAACATACTAAATCAGATTAAAGCTCTTTTAAAAAATGCCTAGTAGATAATCAAATTTATTTACTAAGTTAATTTACTAAGCGTCCAAAAACACCTTATTATTAATGGCGATGGTTGTAAACATGGTTTTTTTAGACATTCGTATTGCATCATCCCAAATGAATTAGTGTAAAAACCAGGAGACCGCAAAATAGTAAGTTAAAAAATAAGTTTAATAAGCCATTAATCGAATGGAGCATTTCCGTGGATCTGAAAGATTTGTAAGATCTGGTGTGAGATTTTTGGATCTGGAGTTGTGGAACTGGAACTCGTCAATATTGAACAATACAACACCGGCAGGGACACCCGTCTGATCAACGGGTGTGGCCCAATCTCCAAGAATGTCAGAGGATTTAAGGCCCGAAACGCTCAAAGAAGGGAGTCTCCTTTCTGAGGATTTCTTGCCGGAGCTCGGCGTCCTACGTGATTTTCCACCTCTGCAAGTTGTCGCGTGAGGGCAGCACGTCATAAATTGAGCGGATGACAAAGACCAGTCTGAGTGGAGACACTTTCCACATTTTTCTCGATCTCTCCAGGTCTTCCCACGTAGTCCATTGTCCCTGTTGGGTCTGATGTACCGTCTTTTGAAATTCATTTGCTCTCCATCTACCTCCGACTTTCTTGCAACACTAGCGACGCTCTAGTTGAAGCACTCGCTTTGGACCATCTTGTGAAATGTTTTATTATATTACGTATAACAATCATTTTTATATTTGTGCTCCAGGGTGCACTGGGTAAGTTCTGCCTGCCTTGAATCATCTGCACTGACTCAGAGGCGTCTTCAGCATAAAACATCTTGTAACAGTAACAGATACTCCACCATATCTCCGTCACCACACCCGATCAACTTCCTGTATCTTTCAATATTTACCGCAAATTAAGGTTTTTCATATGCCCTATGATTTTTTGTTATGAGAAATGAAGTCGTTAGATATGTGCAGCAATGGTATTATTGATCGGCTCTTAAAAGTACGTACAGAGCCTTTTTCTAATTTTTCGATCATTCGTTCGAAGCAACCGCTGTTAATTTATAACTGAAAATGTAGAGCATGCTTTCTCTACAAAAATTCTTAACTATTAATTATGAATATCCTAATTTATAAATACTAAATTATGATTTAATATGACACTTTTATTAAAAAAAAATAACCTAATATAATAATGCTTAGGAACAAAATTAAAAAAATAAACTAATATACCTGATTATCAGCCATAATTTCTAGAGTTTCTTCATTTGCTTTGAGGAGCGTGACTTTTGTCCTTTGATGAATTTCGTGTTCAAATTCCATCACAGCCCAATTATTATTTAATTCATGTAATATTTTCTCCATGCTCATTTCTTTTACAGCCTTATCAACTATATTTTTTACTTCTTCTTCATATTCATGAAGATTTAGAGATAAAAGGTCGGCTAGAGTAGTGCTTTCAGTCAAATTGAATCTCACCTTTAGAGAATTGTATAATAGTTAAATTGAACGTTTTGTTTGAACTTGTCTGGGTCATTCCACGTCAACGTAACATCTGGCAACACCATCTAGGATCTAGTTTAAATTTGGCACATTATTTAACCTAGATGAGTAAATTACAAAAATAAAATTTAAGAATTTTTTCAGTAGCTGTCCATAATGTGGGTCGCTGAACTTTGGCGAAAGCCAATACCTCACGAGGGTTGAGCAGCTGCAAGTTTCGTTCTAGAGCACCCAAAAAAATAATATTTACATCAAATTAAAGGTATTTAAAATACTCTAGTTGGGCAACCTACTTAGCTATATTTATTTTCAATTTTTAAAAAGATATTTTTATTTAAACATTTAAATTCGATTTTAAGGTAAGTTCACATAAAATATATTTTTTTTGATTTGTAATTTTATTTATTCAAACTTTACAAGGAACGCAAATTCAATAATTCAGATTGCACTTCTATTGTTTTTGTGTAGTTAAATTGTAATGCTGCTAATAATCCTATAAATTGCTCATTAACATTGGGTTAGTCAGTTTCAAAATTAAATACTATAATTAAAATTAAAAATAATTATTGTATTAATTATAAAATAATTTTAAAAGCACATATTTTTAGCTTATTTTCGTAAATGTAATTGTGGTAGGTAGGTATTTTATTTAAAGTCAATTCCATAGCGAGATGATTTAGACTGTTAAATGAAAATATTATGAAAGAAATAATTATATATAATAATAATGGCAATTGATTTGGTGGCATGATTGGTAATGAATTGCTTGCTTCTAAGGTCAGAAAAATGTAATTGTAATTGTACTTCATTTATGTAGCGTTCCTTTCCCAAGGGCAGTGCAGGCTGAGTTTCGAACACGACACATTGTTGCCATTACCTCCGTGTGCAGAAACATAAGCCATTCGGCCAACCTGCACGCCATTCATTGCTTGGTATGAACGGAATGGAAAGCTTTTGCAACGTTTCACGGAAAGGGTCTTTTTGATGGGGTTGGGATGATGTAAAGCGTCTTGCGGCACAAGCCAGCTTGCTAAGACTATGTGATGACCAAGTTTACAACTCCACATTAATTTAAAAAATGACCCCTCTATAAGATTCCATTTTGATATCACGGACGAATGTGAAAAAGAAATAGTCCTTTTTGATCAATAGATTTTAATATGCAATGCACTTCTACTACAGCAGAGGGAAATCATAAATAAAAAAAAAAATTTAAAAAAACGGACTTACATTAGAAAAAGCAGTCTAAGCAGTTCTAAATCAGTTTAAGTACGTTTTACGCAGGTGCCAACTTTCTATTAAAATTTGTGTTTAAAAATTGTAAAGAATAACATAAATTTATTAATAACAAGGTTTACCTGAGATGTTTAATAAATTTGAAATGTCAAGCAATATTAAAAATTCACTATGTGGAAACTATAAAAGTGCCTACTCTGAATTTGGGAATAGATGTTTCTTATAATGTTCTAAATAAGTGTGATATAAAATGAAAAATAATCTTTTATGAACTTACCTTAATTTTAATTTAAATGTTTAAATAAAAATATCTTTTTAAATATTGAAAATAAAAATGTTTAAGTATGTTTCCTAAATAGAGCCTTCAAATACTCTTAATTTCATATAAATATTATCTTTCAATATGCTCTAGAATCAAACTTACAGCTTCTCAACCACCACGAGATTTGGCCAAAGTTCAACGAACCATATTTCGGACACCGATTGACCGAAAAAATCTAAAATTTTGGTTTCTTAATTTGCTCATCCAGGTGAATGGGCCAAATTTTAGCAAAATCTAGAATGGTTCTGTCAAATGTTGTATTGATTTTACATGGAATGACCCGTCTAAACACTAACTCCAGTTGTTTGCATTAATTCCATCCAATGCCTGTCTCTAATAGCAGAATTTTGTAATTCGGTTACCGATTTCAACGAAGTAAGCAAATTTTTAACAAGATTTTCTGTTCCGATGTAAGTGTCCCAAGATCTCATTTCTTTGTCCAAATTTTTTAAATCTTTACCAAATTTTTTGCATTCAGTCTCCATATATTCTATGTTAATATTCTTCCAAGTTGTTCTAGTCCAGAATTCAATACTGTTGCTTATAACATATGTATAATCCCAAAGATTTTTCAGCATCACTATTTCTTTGTGACATTGCTTCAATTGTTTAAAGTCAGGAATAGTCACTTCAAACATTCCTCCCAAAGTCACTAATTCAGCAAGTTCAGATTCATGCTCTGTAAGGCTTAAATTAACCTTAAGAAAAAAAAACATTATATGCCGCCACTTCCACACGTTCTCAAATGTATAATGCACATACATTTAGTCACTAAATTGACAAGATTTACCTCATCGATTTGTTGGTAAGGATTCGGGCAATCAAAGTAAAAGGCCTTGATTTTTTTAAATTCCTCTCTAAATTCTTGTTGCTTGATATCAAATAATGCAACATTTTTTTTCAATAAAATGACTTCATTAGCGATCAAAGGAGCAATTTGCTGCTTTACAACAACTGCATTTTTCTTGATGTTGCTCCAACTTTCTGGAAGTTCCTAAAGGTTTAATTAATGTTATCATTAAATTCAAAAGTCGTCCACAAGATATGTCACACTACTTTAGACCATTTTAAAACCCTCTCTCCCATGTCATACTCTGTCGCAAATGTCAGACCCTCTAAAAGTATGCCATGTATCCCAACCAAAATTTGGCAAGTGAATCAACCAAAATCTAAAATACACTTAGCTAAAGCATTATATTTAGTTATAGTTCATTTAAAGATTCAATTTTAACAAACTATATACTTTGTGGCAATTACTTAAAAAACATAATAATTTGAAAAAATGTCTTTTGAAGCGACTTGTATAATTAAGTATAAAGCTGCCATTTACTAGATATGCTCATGTTTCTTATTGATTTAGTATGCTTTTATTAATTTAAAAAATGTTCACAAGACGTCTTCTATCCATAGTGAAGTAAAGCGTTAATCCATTTACTAATGGCATCACTTTTTCAACATCGGAAAGAAAGGACTTCAACAAGTCATTCCTATCAACAAAGTGTTAACGTCTTTTGCCTTTCAAGGCGTTCATTTTGAATGTCCGCCATGTCTTGTACCTCTCATGCGTGGTTTTGATGGAGGTCCACATAAAGAACCTCCTCGAGACTCCGAATCCCCTCCAAAATATTCGTGCTCCTCGGAAATTGCTCAACTCTAGTTTAAAATTAGGGCCGTGGCGTTTCCTTTCTGTTTTCCTTAATCCATTGATGGATTCCCGGCCAGTCATATTTTGAAACTTCGGGAAAATAAATTTTATCAAGGCCGGCAGTGTCTGGTCTCACTGCCACATCGCACACGATGCTGAATCTTTCCATACACACAAATTTGGAATTTTGGTTCCTTCAACAGCAAGGATTCTAGGTTCGATTCTGGCGATAAACCCCATTGAACCCAATTTCCTTGCCAACATTTTTACTAAGGAGTTATGTCTCAAGTTATGTCTCGAGGACCGTCGGTACAGCGATGTACAATGTGACTCATTAACTCGGCAACCAGCAGCGCAATTGGTATTGGCAATTGGATTATATCTTGCTTTTCGCAATCTGTTTTGTAAGACTGCGGCTCTAACCTTTCAGCAAAACTTAATTAGAAAATGAATTAAAGGCACATTAAGCCGTGAATATAAACCTGAATTTGAGCATGAACATTTTCTGGTAGCTCTTCTTGATATTGCTTCAGAAGCTCGATGATGTGTTTTAAAGGCTCAAACATTTCATCAGTTTTTTGCTGCCTATCTTTTACCTTAGATAAATAGGACATGACTTCTAACAATCCATCAATATCACCTTCTTCAAGTTTTTTATTTAAGCCCTGATTAACTTCTACGGTAAATTTCTCCAAGCTGTCTAACCTATATAAACGACAAAGTTTAAAATTTAAAGTCATTAAGTCATTATAACCACGTTCAAACTAAAAAATGCGTTTTATTTAAATGAGTTATTAAATGAATGAATGAATGAATGCATTTTATTGTAATTATTAATTTAACGAATTATTTACTTGTTCACAACATGATCAACCAGATGATGTTGAAACATTTTGATCCATTTCTTTACTTCTTTTATAACTCCGCTAAAAAAAGGCCTTGCATCAATTCGAAACCATCCTTCAACCACCACTATTGTTTCCATTCTTTCAACCTCCCTCAACAAGTTTTCATGCGATGAAATCTGAAGATAAAGGTAGCCCTTGTAAAATAATTAATAGGCATTGAAATTCAGTTTTAAAATTGTGAAGTTGGACTTGATTATTGAAGATCAAGGATAGCTCGAGAAACTTTTTACAAAGTATGTATGCGCCATCACTTGTTTTTATTGAAAAGCAGAATATCTCTTGAATAATTTCAAAAATTCCATTTGCAAAAAATATGCTTTCCTTTCTTATCTAGAAATGTTGTAGATAAGGAATAAGCCAAGTACTGAAAATAGTGGGTTATTACACAAGCATTTCCTAATAATGTAACTTGATCTAAAATGAGTTGCTTGTGAAGAAATGGTTTCGTTAGTTTTAAACTCCATTCTCGACGGTTATTCCAACTCCAGACCTAATCATCAAGTTATGCCAAGGCCTGTAATAAAATACTACTACGAGAAGTGATCCTTACCAATTCGTTTTACCTACGCAACGGACTTTAATCAAATAAATAAAGAGAAGTCACTCAGAATTTGGTGCTTCATACCGTCCTAATCATATATTTACGAAATGAATGTTAATAAAATACATACATAAAGTGAGAGTGGGAAGCGGGTGAGCCAGGGAGGTTGTATGAGCGATAATTATGAGAAGCGGGCGGCACTTTCCCATTTGTACCATCGCTTTCTTGTTTTAAACATGATTGTTTTTTTTAAATATTTCTAGACTTGAATTTTTTATTAGATTTTTTTTTCTGCTCGATATACGACAAGGGAGTATTTTCAATCATTTACGACGAGTGTATCATAAAAAATGATGAACCTAAGGCAAAGACATTTTTCCAATTTTAAAAAATAGTGTTTAATGATAATATATTTTAGATCAGTATTTCTTAAAACCTAATAATTTGTCAGATTTATCTAATTACTTTTAGCATCGATAGACTTGTTTTTCATTGGGCTATCGAACTATTATATGATTTTGTAGTTGAAATTACACGCTATAACGTATCGTTTCCAAACTTGTTTCGACAAAGTTGTGGACTAAAGTACAGCTCAGGTGAGGTTCAGGTGAGGTGGAGGGTCAACCTTGGTGCAAAGTTTCGATAACGTCTCTCCTTTTACAATCTCTTACTGAGTTTTTGGTAGACATTTGTGACCTAAAATACTTTAACATAGTTCTTCATCACCATAAGGACGCATTATCATACCTACTCATGATCTCAATATGGCTTATAAAACTTGTTGCTTCTTTCGTCATCATATCAGGAAAGTGTCATAGCCTGTTTCTTAAACATGTACTTGTGATCTCTCGGTCCAGCATCACACGTATTTATGTCGGTCTGCACGTCCACCGAATTGTACTGTTATAATATGGGATGGAAGACAATTAAAAGAGAATTGAGAAAAGAGTTGTTCCGGCTTCATCTCTGGCTACAGATTTCTGATTTTCGCCTGTCGATGTCCACTGTCTCATGAGCGTCACTCAAGATTTCGCATTGTGACGGCAATACGATTGAGGCATTTAGCATTACATTTGGATGCCTCAACATTTGTTCGATAACCATCAAATTTGAAGTGCTCACAGATATCACAAAAGACAATAAATTAGACATTTTGTTCTTGACTTAAACATGCCATGATGATGAGTTAATTGCTTTCTCTAAACTGGGTCAACAGCAGAGAATTACAGTTATCGATTGCCCACTTCCTTAAGATAAGTCTGCACAGAGTTCTGGTCTCCGTTCGAACCATGGAGGTCTTGCGGTTGTCCTCAACATCAGCTTTTGAACTACGCCTCCTAAATATTGACTTCACATCAACAACCTTCAAATATCTTGCTAGCCATGTTTATTTATCAATCTATTGACTATTTACAAAAACTGGTCCAACACGAAAAAAGTGTTTATTGGAGCTACCTGAGCTCTTGTGCAGGTTCGTCATCAACTCTTCAGTGTTATACATCACTGGTTATTTCAACATACATTTTGACCGTCATGATGATCCAAACTATGTAACTTTCAGAGGCATCCTGATTTTTGGGTTTGGGGCCAATGGTTGATGGACTGACACATAATCTTGATGGAACCCTCGATGTCGTTCTTCAAAAAAAAAAAACTGCCATCAATGCGTTGATGTTGAGAAAATGAACACTGGTCTATCTGATCATCGGATTCTCCTCTGGAACACAGCTTTTCCAAGCACACGTTCCCCAGTGACTGAGTTCTTCATTCTTGTCATGTTCGCGGATGGAGGCACATGGAAATGACCCAATTAATTCAACTCGGGCTATCATTTCTCTATGGCGACCAAGAGTCTTTTCCTGATGACATAGATAAGATGGCAGCTTTCTACAATTCAACCCTTGCAGATGTGATCAACTCACTTAATCCAAATATTACAGCTCTTCCACATAAGTACAAGCAACCCTGGTTTGATGTCGAGTACAGGCGAGAGGCAACATCTCACAATGCTCAGAAGAGTTATGAAGAGTCTAGTACTCAAGACTGCAACTCGTTAATACCTAAAGTTGCTATCCTCAAAACGGCGAGCCTATTATACAGAGCGAATCTGTAAAGTGTGTCACCCTGAGAGACGCTGGAAACTTATAAAGGAGGTCACCGGGTTTGGGGTGAAACCCATAGAGATCGGGCACACCTTCTCTCAAAGATTATTTCGGCTATCTTAATGACAAGCTAAGGGGCATATGTGAGTCAACGTCTGGGGCTCCTCCTCTTCGATTATCTACTTTAACTGACATAGAACTGAACCAACTTAGTCCAACCTTTGTTGATGAGGTGGTAATGTTTATCCAATCAATTCCTAATAAACGTTGCTGTCTTGAGTCAAGACTCTTGATCCCATTCCAGTGTGGCTCCTCAAAAAAACTTTTGTTGGTGCTGACACCATTCCTAGTGCAATTCTTCAGTGGCTCTCTTTCTATAAATACGTACCTTCATCCTTCAAGATTGCACAGGTATGTCCCACACTTCAGAAAGCAAGCCTTGACCCTCATCAGAGTTTGTCATATAGACCCATCTCAAACCTCAGTGTAATATCCAAGCTTCTGGAGCGTCTTGTGCTGAGACTACCTCAATTGCAGCGCATTGCTTCCAGCAAAACCATCTGCTTATCGTCGACATCATTTCACTGAGACGGCAGTTCTGAAGTTTGTTTCATACATTCGCATTGCAGTTGGTCTCGGCAGTGTTTCTCTACTCCTTCTCCTGAACATGGCATTCGACACCGCGGACCACGGAATACTCCCAAGCAGATTAGAAAAATCATTTGGAGTGCAACATGTAGCGCTTGATGAGTCAGATTTTACCGTACTGGTAGAAAACAAACAATATTGTTAACTGATGGCCATGACACGGTTACTGAGGGCATCTCAAATAACGTTTCACAGGGCTCAGTCCCTGGGCCACTACTCTTTTCTCTATTTGTAACTCTAATTGGGTAACAGTGGGTTAAACGACCTGGTATCGACAGTCACCAATATGCTGATAACATTCAAATATATAGTTACTCCAAACCAGATGATGTTACACGTCTTCTTCAGCACACTGCGGAGTACATCTGTGAGATTGTGCTTGGGCGTCTTCTAACCGTCTCCACCTTCACTCTAATAAAACCTATGCAATATGGTTTAGTTCCGAATTAAAACGACATCTTATCCCTACAATGTCTTTGCATCTTAATGGAGCTGATGTTGTTCCATCAGGGACGGTTCGAAATCTCGAGGCTTATTTGGACTCGGGCTTGATAATGGATGAGCAGGCAAGAAGGGTATTTGCAAGCTGTTATGCCCCACTTCGTGTTTTCAGGAAAACCATTAATTCCGTATAACACATTCATTACCCTGGTAGTGCAATACATTCTGACAAAACTTGATTATTGCAACTCTTTGCTTACAAATGTCAGTAATAGGACGCTCCACTACTATCAGGGCGTGTTGAACGCAGAGGCAATGCTTATCTCTGGATGCAGAACCTCTGAGCACATCACACCGGTGATTAAAAGTGACTCAAAATACTCTAAGTGACGGAGCTGTTTCAGGAATTGGGTCATCGCCATAAGCAGGGTATAAAATTATATATCATAAAAAATTTCTTCAATAATATACAAAGTCTTATCCAGTGCTGTGCAGTAACGAATTACATGTAATTTAAATAATACAGAATTATGTATCGCAATAACGGCTGCATCAGTACTTTTACTTTTTAAGTAACTTATAAATGCTGTAATGCTTTACTTTTACTCAATTATATCTCTGAACAAATACTTTAACTTTTACTTAAGTCAATTTTAGGGGTATTACTTGCACTTTTACTTAATTACTGAAATGCGGTACTTTTTACAAAACTCGTCTTATCCTACGATGCGCCAAAATATATCTCCACCTCACTGGTGAAAACAACAACATCTGGACGAGCACCTCTTCGCTATTCATCTCATCCCATGTTCCTTGTCCCAAGGTCCCACAGTATCAAGTTTGGTGACCGCTCCTTCTACGTCAGTGGTCTCAAAACATGAAATGCTCTCCCTTTCATCTTCGAGCTGCCGCCACACCTGAGCACTTTGGTGTTCATCTACAGACTCATTTTTTTATTCAATGCCTATTCATAATCAAATTAAACTACTTTTATTATAATTATTAACCTATTACTGTTTTAATTCGATATTCTTAACTTTGATTGATTTTTTTCATTCACTTTATTATTTCATTTTATTTTATTTGATTGTCTCTGAGTGCTCTAGAGCGTTATTGTGCTTTAACATCCAGCTCTTAGGCACTTTAAATATTTGCTGAATGAATTAGAATTAGAATTAAAATAACCTGTTCTTCAAATTGTTTAAGTGACGGAGGTGTTTCAGGAATTGGGTCATCGCCATAAGCAGAAACCTCTTCTTGTGTTAAAGTATGCCCATATAGAAGAAATTGTCGCATAAATTCGTGTCTTTCATCAACCCATAAACTGTGATATGAATCAAAGGATTCCATGTATTGCATAGATTTAGTCATTATATCTGTTACGTGAGTCATGAGTTCCGTCCTCATAGTTGTCAACTCTTTCAAGTCTTCCATTTGCGGCTGCATTATTAAAATAAGGAATTATCTATTTTTGGAAAGAATTAGTCAGATTTCATTAAACTACATAAATGATAGGTTATACTTGATAATTTGGATGATGCTCGTTATTAGAAATTCTTTTGATTTTGGCGGCTTGCCTGTAAATATCGCCAGCAAGTCCATCAATCATATCATAAAAACCATCTGCAACTCCAAATTGCATCGCTGGTTTGAATACCATATCAGGGGGCTATAAATTTAAGAATTGGACTTTTAAGTAGAATAATGCAGCAAAATGGGTAGAAAACTTTATGAAAGTTATGGGAAGAAAGCTATATGAAAAATACTTAATTTTATATGTATTATGGTGATATCGCAATGCTTGAATCTCATCTAGCAAAATGGGTGATAAAGCTCGGAATAAACAAATTAAACTAAAAATGCAAAATCTTCCATGAATACCTCGGGCATTTCAGATGTTTTCAATGAATGGTAAAGACCGGCCTCTCAAAATTCTAGGGACTTTTTTTGACTACTTTATTGCCCAACAATATATTAAATTAATGAGTTAATGTCTCATGCTCTAACATTAGTAAATTCGAGGGCATCATAACCAAATATTTGTTTCATCCATTTGCCCCTCGAATTACTTGTTTAATTATTACACTTTTTGCATGTATATAAATAAGGTCACAATAATGAAGCAATCTGAGTTAGCATTACGTACAATTAGGTCAAGGGTGGTTTCAAAAAGTGGCTCGATACCAGGTCGATTTTCAGTATTTTCTACAAGAAATTTCAAACTGCACATAATTATATTGAAAAAGCCGTCAGCGACAATTTCGTCGACATAATCAACATAGGCCATCCATGTTTCGCTTTCTTGATTGGCTTTCAGGAAACTGCAATTGGCCTGAAAAATATTAATTAAATTCAAGTGAATAATGTAAGCAAATTAATTAGTGTTTCGAATTAAATATATTATATTCTAATTGCCTTAATTGTCTTTCTTCTAGAAATATCCTATACCAACATCAGCTAATTTCGTACTTCCCTCACAGTATGCTTGATTTTAGGGCAACAAGAAAGTGGGTTCATCTTCCGAAGGATGTCCCGATGCCCTTTTACCATGCCATATACCCTGTCAAATATGGTGGCATGGGAATTCCTCAACTTAAAGAATGGGTTCCACGTCTTCGTATCCAGAGATTAAAGGGAATTCTGTCCGAGTCTAGTCAAGGAAACGACAACTTCATGGCCGACGTATTCAAAGATAACGTCATGTTAATGAAAGAATTCAGAAAATTCGGAAAGGATATCACATCAATGCCTAAGGATGCGTGGAAAAGAGGAGTTGCGGAGAGTTTATATCAGACGGTGGATGGATACGGCCTGCGCTCATTCTCCGGGGGCAGAGGCATAAGTGAGTGGATAACAGCCGCTGTCCCGAAGTTGCCATCTGGCCAATATGTCAGATGCTTAAAAGTTCGAGCTGCAGCTCTCTATTGCAAGATGAGAGCTGCGAGATGGGGACATCAGATTAATACTGATTGCGACGCAGGCTGTGGGACCAATGAATATCTGGGGCACATGATCCAGAAGTGTCCTAGAAAAGAAGGACCCCGACACGACTCGTGTCACACGAGAGACACAACAACATTGTGAAAATGCTCGAACGCCAGTTGAAAATAAGAGGCTACACAACAACAATAGAACTTCGCATACCAATCAACGTTGGAGTCATAATCCAGGATCTGTGCGCCTGGAAAGGTGGGAAATATATAGTCCTCGACCCTGCCGTAGTCGCCGACACAGTTGATCTTGACTACGTCCATGAAAGCAAAAAGGGCAAATACGACATGCCAGAAATCCATGCATGGATGGAGAGGAATGCTCAGGAAAGAACCAGCAAACTCGAGCCAGTTGTGACTGCTTGCATTTGTAACTAGAGGGGAGTGATGGCAGAAATATCGTATGCATTCTGGGAAGGAATGGGTTTTTCAAGATGGTGCCTAATGAGTGTCGTGATTCAAGCACTTCAGGACACTTACAGGATCTAGAGAGCCCACAGGTGCTGCAGACAAAAGAAAGGAGGAAACTTAAATTTGGAACGTCAGACCTCACGAGATTGACGCTTGTTGCTCACTCTTGGAATGCCTTGCTGACCCTCGCTATATTCTTCTTCTTTATCTGTCCGAGGGTGATCTCAGGCCCTGAACGCGGATATTAAAATTTGATGAGGATTTTCTTTGTCTCTTACAATTCCGAGTCGATTTCTTGTGCATTGATTGCTTTTGAAAAGCTGAGAAAATAAAGGAAAAAAAAAGATTATAATAATTTTGTAACAGGTTATTTTCTAGACAGGAATTATGTTACCTTGAGAATTTGTGAATTTTGTATGTTTTTTGGTTCAGAAATATTTTAAAAAATAAACGAATTCAAAATCTTTTAAAATATACTCTTAAAGTACTTGTTCTTAGTCATCAGTACTTGTACTTGAACTTGATTAAATATCGAATATTTGTACTCGACCTTAAGTACTTGTACTCGAGACTTGAGTTAATTTCTTTAATGCAATTTCGTTAAGTGGTTCTGATCTTGATTGTTCAATTCTAATAACTTAATACTTGCTTTAATAAACTTACTCAAAAACTTTCTAGTTTGCGGACACCGGTTATTTCAATATATATTGATTATTACATAATCTGTTATAGTTTTATCGAAACATGCTCTTTTGAATACGACAGCCCATTTCATGCTACAATATTTTTTAACTAATCTTTCGCCATTTTAAATCAAAATCGTTCACTAAATACAGTAACTCTTGTAATAAAACTTTTTTCATCATTGGGGCTAACTGGCCAGTTTTAGAGTCCGCCATCATCGGAATCCCTTAATTTTTAACAAATTTGTCTGAATTAATACATGAAAGAACAAAATGATAAAGCCCACCAATAAACGATCATAAAGTAAGTGAAGTTAAGACAAACAAGCCCTAGGAATGCGACTATATAATAAAAACGGGCTAAAGTTCAGAAACTTAAATAATCCGTACGAACAGACACAACACTTCTCCAAGTTAAAGTCCACATGTGGACTTTTGTCTGTGGCGTTCTGATCTTCTTGGAAGGTCCGTTCTTCGAAAGTGTTCTTGAAATTTAAAGGCTCTGCATATCTCACTCTCCTCTTCGGTTTCATAGAAAGAAAGGTTTGGTCAGATGGCCTGGTCCAACTGCAATCGCCTGGATCATTATTTTGATCTGCTCCGTACCTGGGACAAATCTGCTCCACATTGTCTCTTCCATACTAGCCCATGAGCATCGCTTCATTTTGAACATTGCACACACAACTAGCTTTGAGAAATTTGTCTAAAGGATTGCTAATGTTAGCAAAGTCACACATAGTAGCTGCTTGCCTTATTCTAGTTGCCTATTCATGTTATTGACCTACCTGGTTTTTTTTTGCAGTTTGTCCAAAACTTGTACCTCTCTCTCACGAGGAATTTCGTCTGATTAAAGGTTGAGTCCCTATCAGCCACAATTTGCTCAAAAACGAAAATGTCATTGACATTTCGGGGAGGAGACATTTGAGAAGCAACTATTTTCCGGGTTACTTAGAAAAACTTGTGTGGTTTTTATCTGGAATTAAATTTATTAACATGTGCGTTTCGAATCTCTATAATTTTTGAAAAGTTCCTTTTCAGGTTGAAATGATTCAAATTTTGGTGGTGGAGTTGAGTGAACAAATTCTATTCAAATAAAGCTCGGAACATTTTCGCCATGTCATTCTGTTATTTGGCCATAATCTCGTTCTCTTGTCTCTCAATTTTACATTGTTGCTTGGCCATCAGCTCTCCAACCATTTTCACAATATCCTTCGGCCATGTTGAAAACTTATAATAATAGACAATAATGAATTCGAAATTTTTGAACGAGTCAGAAAGACAGTATTGTCGATTGCGCCACTGTTGTATTTGTATGTTGAATTTGAAAGCCGACAACTCGCAACCAAACAGAAACACATTTAATAGAACGGAAAAGAAACGCACTTGAAACTCAACTCGAAACTATAAAACTCCACTCGAATTCGGAACAACAATCGCAGAAAACTGAAAAGGGGTCAAAGTTCAGAAACTTAAATAGTCCGTTCAAAGTGTACGTGCGGACACAACAATATGAATTAACCTGACCTCTAAAAGGGTATGAATTTTATCTCCAGCTTCTTTAATTTCTGCATATCTTTTCCTCATGCGTTCATCTCCATCTTTAAATGATAAAAGACTGGAAGCTTTTTCGTCATAACGGTCAAATAATGGAACCTTTAACAACCATTTATGCAATTTAATAAATTATTTATTATAATCACAAATGTTGTCAAGATAATCATTTTAAGATTAAAAATTAACAAAAGCATTATGCAATTCGAAAAATGTTAATGTCAATTTAGAGTAAATGGCATAAAACATTAGTTCTTAAAGTTTTATTTTCGTATGAGTAAGATTTTTATTGACTCATCGAATTAGCCTAGCTGAATTGAAAATTTATTGAATTTTCTAGCAGAAGATATAAAAATAAGACTTTATTTAAAATTTCCTTTCGGTAATTAGTTTTGAATATGATGTCATATTTATTACAAATTGCTAAATCATCGCTCCATATCAACTATTCTGCCACCATAATTTTCAATAATTCCATATGCAAACCTTTGACCAAGTTGACATTATCTTTCGTATTTGTTCGATGTTATCTTTAGAAGATTGTAATCTCATTTCAAAGTCATGCGATGCAACCTTCATTGCTTGTGTGTAGGACATTGTTTCTTAAATATTATAAAGCAAAACTAGTAAAAAATAGTGGAACCCTGTAATCAGACGAAAGAAATTTTACTACAATATGTCCTTACCTGGACTGCTCCAATTCAACTCTTTTTCAGCTTTTAATAGCTCACGATCAAGCTGATGCAATTCGCTTTCAATTATGGGAAATTCAATTTCAAGTATCGTGTTTCTGATCTTAAAGTATATCAAATGAGTTATACTGCATAATTTGATTAAATATTACATGTTAATTTTACATTAATGTTAAAACGTTATTATATATTTAATTTGCTTGGGATCACCGCGAGATGATGAAGTTAAAATTACTTAAACTTGACATGTACATAACGTAATTGTTCCTTGGAAAATCCAGATAAATGATTCATGACGAAGAAATTTAAAATTGATATTGTTCTTCAGAGTGAAGAAGCATTCACTGGGCTTATTTCCTCCTCAAGTTAAAAACACAAGTTATCCTTTTTATCTTATTGCCCACTTGTTCGTCCCACCCTTTGAACTGAGCTCCTTCTGTTTCTAAGTCAACGATTTTTTGCTTTTGCCTTTGTCCTCCTTTGGTAAATCTTGACTGAACAGTTTCCAGAATAAGATTTTTTTAAACCTGACTTTTAAATTAACTAAAATTGTTCTTGGTCTTATCTATTATCACTCTTTTTGAATATATCCATATTCATATTATCCACTTTCTTGTTTCTTTCTTGTTATTTCCTTCAGAAGATTCAAAACCTTGAAATTTTAACTTTGGAATTATCATTTTCTTCTATCATATTGCATGTAGCTATCAATGTTGTTTTGTCTCTTAAATCTCTCATCATTCACTTCAATCCTTGTTCTTTTTTAATGCATTGCTTATTTTAGTCAAATATTGCATATTAAAACAAATATTTTTTTATTTGTTATTATTAAAAGTTTTATATTATTATTTTTATTGATTCACATTAAAAAAGCAATACTTACTTTATTATACCAAGAACAGATAAGATCTAGATTTGCCCAATATTGTAGAAGTTCTTCTTTGAATTTATATACAGCCATGGCCTTTTCGGGCAAATGTTCTCTTCCTTGTGACATTAAATATTTCATTTCCCGCAACACAGATACAAGCTGATCGAAAAAAGTTGTTCTTGTTTCGATTTAATAAAAAATATTGGTATTCGAATTTACTTATCGAATTTTTTATCATCACCATCTTTCTAGATTGCTTAGCTCAGCACATGACAGTTTTTACAAATTGTGCAAAAAAATCCGCAAAATACGCAAACGATTACACAAATCAATATACGCATTTTTGCTTTGCCTAACTATTCACCCAAATATATTCTTTTATTTAATTACCATGTTCAATGAAATTTCAAATTCAATTCGATAGCCTTGAAGACCATTGATGAACTTGCGGGTGACCCGTCATAACAGCCCGGCGACAAAATAGCCCTGACAAAACAGCCCAGGACAAAATAGCCCAGTCAAAACAGCCGGGCTATATTTATTTATTTATTTTTAAGTTTTTTATTTATTAAAAAATTATTTATTTATTTTTAAAGTGCGGATCCTGCAAAAACAATTAAATGTTATGCTGCCTTGTTTGGTCGCGAGTTGTCTGCATTGCAATTCAACTTACATAACATAAATGATGAAATTATTAGCAGTATTTTGTTAAGGCATAAACATTGAAAGTTACGGCTTCAAAAATAACATCGAAAATAAAGCTAAATGACGTTAGATGGAATGATGTTACCTTAGGGCTGAAATTTGTCTTTATGAGCAAAGTTGTTGGATTTCTAACAATAAGAGAATAAGCAAGACTCTCGTTACAAATTTCTTCTACAACATTTGACCAGTTGGTGTAAACACTTTCTTCCATGCTTGTGAAACGCAATGCATTTGTTTTTATTATTTGTTAATGTTAATGTTAATGTTTTTATTCCAGCAGCATGAATGATTTGTTATTTAATAATTTGTTTATCCTAAATTATGTTTTATTACTTTTTTAATCATTAGAGAAGACTTCTAAACATATTAGTTATTGTAAGACATATATTTATTTATATATTAATGTGCATCTAATTATTACTCTCATTACATTAAGACTGTAAGGAGTTTGTAGGATAGATTAACTGGTGATATAATTTAGTTTGTAATAATGTTCGTCGCAGGTCCCATCGACAATTGCAGAGAACCTCAATTGCTATTCCTACTGAGGCAGTTGAACGTCGGTTATGCTTCTTATTCCTATCATCTGACGATGATTCCTGATCATTCCTATCTCTTACCTCTAGAGCAACGGTACACAGCATGAGGCCCGCGACCAGCCATCATGAGTACCGTGAAAGCCAGCGTGAAAAAATCTGCCTTTCAGTCAATTTTTATGAAGTTGTGAATGAACACTTATGCATCACTGACATTAAAGAGGCTTATATTTCTAAGTTCAACATTTCTTTCCCACTGGAGTAACAAACAGTTTGGAAGTTTGGCATATCATTTTCAAAAATATGAGAAATCCTTATTCGAAAAATAAATCTTTACTAAAGATGCGATTTTGCAAAAATTAGCTTTGGAAGCTAATTCTGCAAATTCTTCATGAAGTATTTCGTAAATATATTCTAATTAATTAATATTCATATAAAATATAATTTATATAAAGCATGATGAAAAAATGTTTTCAACTCTAGCATTATCATTTTCAGGCATTACGGTCGGTTTTAACTCCTAATTCAGAATCTAGTGTTTTGGATTATTATGAAACAATTCTATAATTACATTTTGAGAAGCTCCAACATCTTTAAATAATGCTCATACATATTCTCTGCATCTGTTGAATTGAGACACCTGAAAAACAAATAGCTACTCAATTGGTAAAGATCCTTTTCTGTGATTTACGTTATAAAGACTCGGTAACTTACGCAACCAAGCTTTTATCTCATCATGCACAAACATCAATGTTAAATTAACATTTGCATTTTTTAATCTCGACCGACTGATCATTTTAGGCTTCACCGCCATCCTCAAGGATGTTTGAGAAAAGCAGTTAAAAAAATAAAATAAAATTTAATTGCTAGAATCATTAATTCAGTCAACTAAAGAGATATCTTGATAATGGAATTGAATGGCCACGTCTGAAGACCGAAAGTATCTTAATTCCGTTGGCCAGTTGAACCTCGAAATGATAAAGATAGCTTCAGCATTGATTGACAATAACAAAAAAAAGCACTGGGCACTAGTGATGGTCGGTTATAATGAAAAATGAGAATGATATTTTTTAGATGAGAAATAATTTAGTCTAGGAAAACAAAGATTTGGACTGTAAAATGAAGAAGATTACCTTGGTTTGGAGAGGAATTTCAGCATTTGGTAAGATTGAACTGGAAAGAACTTGACAGAAAAGCAGAATTCCCTGACATTGGATAAATGACATTTGACATTTGTGAGTTGACAGTGAATGCTCAAGGATCACCTCCTTTCGTCTGTTGAAACAAAAGGACATTAATTTCAGCAAGATAATGCACCAGTTCATGCTTCAAAGGCAACCAGAGCATTTTTCCAAGAGTCCAACTCGCAGGTTATGTTCTCCCGACATAAATCTCATCGAATATTCTGTGGTCTTTCAAGATCCGTTTATGACACCCTTATCAACTCCTCTGAAAGATGTTGGAAAACCACCAAATACCAACTCCGTGATCAAGATCCTACAAAAATACTTCGGAGGGTTTGAGCTGAGGTTTTTCACGATGGAGTAAACAACAAAGCGGATTCCGTTCCAATCGAGAATGGCCATGGGGTGCGCAATCTCCGCGTTACTCTTTGCATTAGCGATGCAGATCCCTTAAAAACACAACTTTTATATGTCTGGTTATTGATTTTGCTTCAAAATTGAGGTAACTAGAAATACTAGTTAAAATATGTTGTGATAGAAAATTGGCCGTCGTTTAATGAAAAATATGTGCTAAAAACTTTATTTACAAGAAATGAGAAATAAAATTTTATCAAGATATTATTTTATTTGTTTATAAAAATTTTTTTTTTACAAAACATAAAAAATATAAAACTTTTTCAGTTAAAGTGATTATTTGCAGAATTTGCACTTAATTCTTTATAAAAATATAAAAAAACTTAGACTCAAGACTTTAGTCTCTCCGACAGTATCTGTCGGTTAATAATGTCAAAGGCCTCCTAAGGTCTTGGGGTTAGGGTTAGGGTTATCCTTAACGGCGCCTTTGCCCCTGCCACAGTTATCAGGGAAATTGTTGAAGATAAGTGAAAGAGCAGTTTCTGTAGAAAAACCGGATCTGTAAGCAGCTTGGAAAGAAGAAGTTGAAAGATATTGGAAGTTGGTGTTTATATTGACAAAAATCTCACATTTATTCTTCATATACAAAGTATTATACAAAAAGCCTCTACAAGAGCCCGCCTGCTACATCTTGCCTTTTCTTCTGGAGACTGAACTATCCTTGCAAAAGCATTCACTGTATATGTTCGACCACTGTTGGAATATTGTTCCCCAGTATGAAATTCCCACCTCAAATATTTTGTAAAAGAAAACGAATCAGTCCAAAAAAGTTTCACAAAAGCAATTCCTAGCCTTAGACACCAACCATAATCAGCCAGGCTTAAGACTCTAGGGCTCAAATCACTCGAACATAGACGTTTGATTACTGATTTATGCTTTTTGTTTTAATTGCTAAATGGTCTTGTGAAAAGTGATTTATTAAGATTTGTTAAATTTTTGGAATATAATAAAACACGGGGACATCGCCTTAAACTACGTGCGGAGAGGTGCACAGTTAATGCCACAAAAAAGTTTTCTTGAATAGAGTTGTAGCTGTCTGGAATTTGCTAACAGACGAGGTGGTATCTGCTGGCACCTTCTCACGATTTAAATCATTAGTACTTGATATTGATTTTTCAAATTTTTTAACAATTAATGACTAGTCAGCGATCTACTTGTCTTCGCTCGATGTGTATGTATTTTATTTTTGCTGTGGCTGGTCGTATTAGTGGCTATTAGCCCTTCGACCAGATGAATAAATAAATAAACAAATATTGTAGTCTTTTGAGCAGTTAGTACAGTGTGTCCAATCTTTTTGATCGGAGGATCAAGTGTGAAAATTTGGGACTAGTCGAGGACCGGATGAGCAATTTCACAACCAATTTTATGCTACATTTAAGCTAGAACAGTCTTATAAGTTCACGCTTATGATCAGCTTAATGTGCAATGTAGCACTGCTTTTGTTTGCACAAGAAGTCTATGTCTGCTCCAACAGTAGAAGTCGCAATGATGCGGCCAAAATGTTCGTCTGCAAGCAGAGATCTTACCTTCGATTTTGTGTTCGCAGCAATAAGTACTTCCGAAAAGAGCAGTGAACTTATCTGTCCTGTGAAAGATTGATATAGTTGTGCGATGACACATAGTGGCTGTAAAAGTTCAGCAGATCATGCTCAGCAAAGGTTGTTTTCAAGTCATTGTCGTCCTGAACGTCAATGAGTTTCAGCTGGTATTTACCAGCAGCGTCCATCGGAACATTTGAAACGGATTACTAATTAGCTTCATGGTGCCAATGTGCCTTTTGAAATCCTGTAATCTTTGCTCGAAGAGATGTAACAATATGCATTAAGAACCACTGATAAAAAGGCATATGTAAACCAACACAAGAGGTTTACAATTATGCATTAAGAACCACTGTCGATTCTCGTTACCTTCATATTTCATTTATTTTTACAATTACTTAGCTCACAAAATCTCCCATTGACGGGAAGTTTTGCTGCTCGCAAATTTGTGAACCATTAAAGCAGTCACTCAGTTTTTTCTTCGGATCAAAGACAGACTTCTCATATAAAAATAAAATCGACCTCTTTTCCATCGACGTCGACTTTCTTTTTACATCCTGAAATGGTGTTTGAAGGAATGCCATGCCGACGTCTAATGCCGGTTTTTTATCTCTTTCTAGCTGCAGTTTGATTTTATATTTTTTCTCTATTTACTGATCGTCTAGTTTTCTCTCAATAGCTCAAGACATTTTTAGAACGAAAAAAAAACAGAATAGCTGCAGCATGTTATTGCTCAGACTAGATCAGCAGTAGTAAATTGAGTTCGGCAACATTAAATAATCGACATAATTGATGAAAAAATGCTACAACAAAGCGGGAATTTGGTGGTTCTACTTCAAAGTCGGCGATTAGTCACAGGGATCGAGATTACTAATATTCCATTTAAGGATGGCAACCTTTGTTGAGATGAGTTCCATGTTTAAGAATCCAGTAAGTATGGACATCATTTGCAGATGGATTTTCAAAAATCGAAGACTTACTATTTTAAATTTTTTAATTAATCTTTATTTTATTATTATTTTAGTCTTATTATTATACTAATACATATCATTTCTTTTACACAGTTAACACTAACTAATAAGTCCAAATCATCTTAGTAATGCAAGGGACTTTAATAAAATAAATAATAAAATAACAATATTTATATTTGGTACAACAAGCCAAAATGTCCAGTTATGTGAGACTTTCCACTTTTGTGACAACCGTGAGAATATGTGCTAAAAATTGTATAAAGTATTTGGATGACTGGTTCTAATTCCTCCATAAGTGTAACCAGTCAGGCATACAAAGTGATCTAATACAAACCATATATATATCACCAGGGGTTTTATCAAAAATTGTTGATAAAATCAAAGTGGCTAAATACTTTGCAGTGATTGTTGACTCAACAACTGATATTAGCAGAATTAATAACTCTTCTTTGTCTTTGAGATATATAAGAAGACAGAGAGATTAGACAGAAGACGGCGATGCAGTTGATTTGTATAATTCAGAGAATTACATGGAATTACAAGGGCTGAAGATTTTATGTTCTTCTTTTATCAGTAAAAACAGATATCATGTTGGGCCAGGGGGTGCCCGTTCACTTTACACTAGACGCAAAAAGGATCTCTTCTTTCAATATTAATGAAACATCAATGCAAATATATGGAAAATATCTATAACAAAACTTTGCAATACTAAATGAGTATTCAAGAAATCAACTGTAAATGCATTATTTCAAAATTTACCAGCACTAATAGTGGCTCTGCAAAGAATTGAGGATGGTGAAATAAAAAACTGCGCAGCTAAATTAATGGTTGCAGTTGCTAAACAGTTGGCTGAGCCACGGACATTCTTGTAACACTTAAAAAACATGAATCTTTAGCTTTTCTAATATTCTGAAAAAGGCCTTCAGTTTATCCACATATTTTCAGAAAAGTACTATTGATTTGGTAGCTGTTTCTCATTTGATTCAGCAATTTAAAAATTATATGAAAAACATGCGAAATAAGTTTGAATACGAGTTTTAACAAATTGAGGATGTGATATTAGGACTGACGGTAAATAGAATTTGGAAAAGAGTGAATCCATGAGGAAATTACAGACAATGACGGATGGCAAGACAAAAAAATGGTGTTATAATTTAGGCGTTAAGTATAACTAACATTACTATGAATAAATTTTTTGCCACTTTTATTTATATTATACACAACAAATAAACACGGATAATCATAATGAATTTAATTAATTAAGTTTGTTTTTGTAGGTTGGGACTATTTTGAAAGTGCTCGCTCCCCCTTCCGTTAAACCCGCCACCGGGCAGAACACAATACTCCGTACTCGCGAAAGAAATATTTTGCGTATGACTTTGGTTAAAACCAAACTGGCTAACAAACTCTTGGTTGGAACGGCGAGCTCTCACTTGTTAGCCAAATAAGCAATTGCCACGGATAGAATTTTGTTCAAAGTTCATTCTTGGCAAGAGTTTTGGTTGATCATCAACCGTTGATGATGGGACGCAAGGACATTGTTGGCAGAGATATGACAACAATAGGAAATATAACATCGAAGACTCAATTTAAATTTTGCGTCAAACCAACACAACATCTGACAGTTTAAAATTTTTTGGTCGATCTGTGTCCGAAATGTGGGTCGTTGAACTTTGGCCAAATGCTAGCACTCCCGATGGTTGAGAAGCTATATTACATATAATTAAAAGTATTTGAAGGCTCTATTTGGGCAAGTTACTTATGTAATTTTATTTGTAATATTTAACGAAATATTTTTATTTAAATATTTCTATTCGGTTTAAGTACAAAATCTATTTTTCGATTTATTTTGTTTTTGTTCAACATATTATAAGAAAAGCATATTCTAAAATTTAGAATAGTAACTTTTATAGTCTTTTTTTAATAAATTTTTTAATACCTTTTTAAGACTGCAACTTCACTAATCATCTCATAAATTGTTCATTAACTTTGGGTTAATCAGTTTCAAAATTAAATGAATAATACTATAATTATACAGGCACAAATTTATAACTTATTTTTGTAAATAGTTTTATATGACTTCAGAATCGAACGTTTTTGAAACGTTTCACGGCCACGGTCCTTATGATGGGGTTGGGTGCTGTAAAGCGTCTTCCTGCACAAGCTACCTTGCAAAGACCATGTCATGACCGACTTACGACTCCACTTCAATTATTTCTTTTTGCCCCAAAAACCAACTCCTCTATAAGATTCCATTTTGCTACCACGGACGAATATGAAGTAGCCCTTTGGGTTATTAGATTTTAATGTACAATGCAGTCATACATAATTTGAAATTAAACTTATTAAATTATGAGAAAATTATTCAAGTTTTAAATTTAAATTTTTAATTTATTTAATTGACTAAAATTTTAAATTTAAATGATTTTCTCATACTTAGGGTGTAACTCATAAAATGTACTGCATATGGTTTAGCAAAAATTTTGTAAGCAGTTATAAATCAGTTTAAATACGTTTTACACTTTTTAAAAATGTTAAAAAACTATCTAATTTTTTGAAATTTGGGTTCACAAAATATAAAAAGTAACGTAAACTCATAACTAATTTGGCCAATTCGTAATTTTCAAGCAATATTTATAAATTCACTACTTAAAAACTATAAAATTGCCCACATTAAATTTTTGATTATGTGTCCCTTTTTAATTAAAAAATAATAATTAAACTTCTACGTAAGTGTGATATGAAATCAAAAAAAATTTTTGTACGAACTTACCTTAAACCAAATTTAAATATTTAAATAAAATTAATTTGTTAAATTAATTTGTTAACTACTGTAGTTAACTACATTTATAAAAAAGTAGTTAGTAACTATTTTTAACTACTTTTTAAATAAGTAGTTAGTAACTACTCCTTAACTACTTGCATAGTAGTTAACTACTTTGTAACTACTATTTTAACTACTTTTCCGTTGACATTTGATAAAATTAATTTTCTGGACTATTGAACGAGACATAATTATTAGCATATTTATTTACACTAGTGTAACATTTTCAACAAAATTTTATTATCCAAATTGATCAAAAACAGACGTATTCAGTGGATGTTTCAGTCGATCTCTTAAAAAATCATCATGTCAACATGATTATCCTATAATTTACATCGTCTGTTACATAAAACCTGCCCTGCTACACTAAAAAGTCTTTCAACTGCTGCCGAACTTGGTAATGTTGAATTAAGCTTGATGAATGCAGCACAAACAGTTGGATAATTAAGTAGAGTTTGTACATTTCTTCCGGAGTTTGATAAATAATCATTAAGCTGTTCAGCTAAACACATTATCACAAGAGTTTGGTACACTTTCCACATAGCCATAGAAATCATCATATTCACTGTTCTGAGCCGCATTGCATTGTCCGCAGAGGTGGTGATTGTTAACGATGTAGGGCTTTTGGAAAAATTATTTTTCTTCATTTTATTTTAACATTTTTTTTAAAAGTAGTTACAAAGTAGTTAACTATTTGTAGTTAATAACTACTTTAAAAGTAGTTAACTACTATTTTTTAACTACTTTTTTAAGAGTAGTTATTAACTACTTCCTAACTACTTTAAAGTAGTTATTAACTAGTAGTTAACTACTTATAGTTAGTAACTACCCATCACTGGAGCATTCAAATACCTTTAATTATATGTAAATAATATTTTACTACGTGCTCTAGAACTAAACTTCTACAGTTTCTCAACCAGATGTTGTGTTGATTTGGCGCGGAATGACCCAGTTTCCAATATTGACTCTGCAGAATTTTTGTATTAGAATAATTTGTAAGTTTTTTTGAGTTTATTGAAACAATCCGTTATATACTTATTTCATTATTGGTATAATCTTTATTTAATTTTTATTATTTATTTAATTTTATTAATGGTTATGTATAATAACATGAATCGTAATTACAAAATAATAATAATTGACAATAAAAGCTAGTTTAACAAGATCTGGGATTTTCTTGGTTTTTTGGTCGGTCAGCAATGAAAGTTGCGAACTAGATCCTCTTTTATGCTTGAAATTTTCACATAAAATATTTATTAACATTGGACTAAAATCCACAATATTTTTAACAAAATGTTCAGGCACCACTTGTCTAATATCCAATTGGATGGTGGCAATTATGACTATATGTATAGCAACGAAAAGATGAAGAATTACAAATGCATTTACAAACCAGTTATAAAGAAAAAAATATAAAAATTGAAACAGTAAAATCAAGCAGAAAGCTAACGGGTGATTGATAAATTGGAACAGATTAATAACTCTTTCCAATCGTTCTTTTAATTCATAACACCATTCAATGAATCCTGCCACAGGAGGTTTGTTTTTATGGAGAAGAAAATATCCTGTGGAATTAAAATGATTCATCTGCTTTTCATACATCGTCTTAACATTAAAAAGCTCCATTTCCATCATGTCAAGTAATCTTGGATAATTTCCATCAAACTGATTGTGAACCAAACTACGATTGAGCAGGGAGCCAAATATAGTGCAAAGCTACACAAATGACAAAACGATACGATGTTAAATAGAATAAATATCACATAAATAAATATTCATTCAAAAGTAAACTTTAAAAGTCTCAGGCCTAAATTACAATACGATTATCTAACTTCCAATTCTTTCTGTTTCTTACTTTGAAGCAGCTTTCAAGGCAACCGCAATCGTCGAATGCTTGACAAGCAATAGTTGCGAGCTTCCTGTCTAAGTCGATTACTGATTTTCGAAAATGTTCGTAATCATTGACAAATGACTACAATTCAAAAAAAATAGATTTAGCAATAAACTGTTGAGACCACTTAAAAGTGTTTTATTAACTACAATTACAAATTTTGCTATTTAACTGGAGTCAAATCAAGTTTAAATTCTAATAATTAGAGACTGAATTATCAGGCAATAAAAAACTTCTCAATTAACATTAACTCACTGCCATACGTATGCTAATCACTTAATCCAAATAGAAAATAAGAAAAAATAAGAGTTAATAACAATGGAATAAATAAAAAGAAATGACAAAAAACGAAGAGGAAAAAAGTTAAAAGGAAGATATCTGGTAAAGATGAATAAAATAAAATTGTAAACAAAATAAAACAAAATAACTAACAAAATTATTTACAATACATTAATACGAGAGCAAGACAGCAAAAGCCTTGTTCAGATAAGCTAGTATGCAAAGCTGGTAAATTCTAGGAATCTGAGAATAAGCTGGATTTGAGGAATAAAAGGAATCAGAGACTTCATGTATAAGGTACTGGAGGAATTGAGACTTGAACTCTAGCAAAGGCAACCACATCGGGAATAAATTCGAGAACGCCTTAAAACGTGGTTGTTCGAAAAAGAGGAATACGAGTTTGCATTGTCTTAAGAGTTCTTCTCTACCATATTCCGAATTCTTAAATCGCTAGTTTTCCTTGAACCTCTAATGGCGATGATATTCGACAAGTTAGTCAACATACTGCGAAACCAAACCACCAAATTGTCGAAAGGAGAGAAGCGAAGTGTCAATTAGTAAACACCTCAATGCATTTTCTGTGAACAACTTAAGCGCCCGATGCCGAAATTAAAGGTGAATCTGAATTTATTAAGCAAAATTAATTTAATTAATTGATAACATTTTATTAAAAATATAAACTCAAATAAATTTTATTTACTCAGTTTTAAAAATTATTGATTTTAAAAATTTAGGATTTTTATTTTTGTTGTTTTTATTCACTTTCTGGGATGTTTTTCATCCAATCAACTTAATTCACACACATACACAGCCATTTTTCATAAGCGGGAGTTTTTCCCTTTAGGATGTTCATGGTTGATGTTATGTAATTTTTGAAAGTAGAAATAAAATGATAATAAAACTAACATCATCTGTGAGATCAAGAGTGTCATAAGTTACTTCTTGGAATATTTTCAAAAGCTCATTGATTTCTTTAAAAAGGGACATTGTGTCCGCATTTAGTATTTTGCCTTTAAGACCACTATAATCAATCTTTTCAAGTTTTAAAAGCTCGATTACATTTTCAAAAAAATTCTGGAAAAAAGTATGGAGGTTTGTAATAAGCGGCGAATTTTTTATATCAGGCTAAAAAATTACTTTTAATAATTCCACCCTACTGATAAACTTATCATATTGATGAAATATAAGCTGGGTAGAAAAGTCCCACTCTCTAATAACATCATCTTTAAAGTATGACTTCAGTTCCGTCTGATAATGTTTGAAGACCTCTTTGAAGTACAATAGATTACTGACAGCGGTTTGAATCTGAAATTTAAGTTCAGCTACTAGGGGTACTGCCAATATTTGATCAATTCTTTTTTTCGATTTTGAATAGATAAAAAGGGAACTCCATTAAAATGGCGTTTTGATCCTTTGGACTGGACAAATTCTCAAAATCACTAAAATTAAAATATCATTTCTGTGCCGTTCTCATTTGACAGTCAATGGAGTTTCCTTTTTATTGTCCTGAAATCACGGCCGTTGAAAGTCTTGAAAATGGTAATAACAACTATAAAACCATTTATCGTCATATAGCGATGTTATATCTTTTAAAGTTACAAGTGAGAAAAGTGACAAAGTTCTTGCTCTCTGTGTTATAAAGCAATATCTATATCGAGGCCTGCAATCGCGATTTTGCTTCTCCATTTTAAGTTAACATGCTTTTTTGGTATGTTGATGCATTATACATTGTATTTTAACGTCTGTTGAATATCAAGATTGTTTGGACGGAACAGGACTAACTGCTCAATTTCAAAGCCGTTCCGTATTGCATTGCCATACCGAGTCAACGCACCGGAGTTGCCAGAACTAACGGAGTTGCCAGAACTAACGGAGTCACCCCTATTTTGCATAAACAGCTTTACACCAACATTCTCCACTGGAAGACCTATCAAAACTAGCAATTGATCAGTGTTGCCGTAAGTACTCCAAAAATGTACTTAAGTATAACTACAAGTACTTGGGGCTGAAGGTACTTATAAGTACCGGTACAAGTACGTTGTAGTCAATGTACTTAAGTATAAGTACAAGTATAAGTATAAGTACTTTTCCTTCATTGATCAGAAAAAATATATTTTAACGAATATTATTTATTTTCAATACAATGTTAAGACAAGTGTAACAGAATTTACATTTATCAATAAAATTGTTTATTTTTCTTTAAAAGAAGCAGTGTTTCAAAATATTTGTCACAGAGTCTGTTACGCTGAGGAGTCAGTATAAGACCAGCTTGACTGAATAGTCTTTCAACAGGTGCAGATGATGGAACGGTTCCATCACGATATTAACTCTGTCTTTCATATCATAGATGGCTCTATAACTGTTAAATTCGGAGTTCCACCGAGTTGAGTTTGGCTTAGGTATTGTTCTCCCAAGAACACACAGTTTCAGCAGCTTTTGAACTCTGATGGGATGCATTACTTAAGCTGGAACATTTGCCAGCCACTGATCGATACATTCGCTTCTAAGTTGCATCACTTGCCAGTGCTATATTGGCATCCACAGAAGCCAACAAATTTAGTGTATGCGAGAAACATGGTAAATGAGAAGATAAATACATGATTCTGATTCCGTCTGCTCCAAAAAACTGTGATATTTCTAAATGACTATTAGTCTCATCATCAAAGTCGCATCCATCAGATGGTTCCACCTCTAATATGCTTAGCTTAGAAAATTGTTTGAATAAAATTTAAAAGTACTTAAAATGTACTTATTAATAATTATTAAAAATGTATTTAAGTACTAAGTACTAAGTACACAATCTTGAAAGGACTTAAGTATAAATACTCAAGTACAACAAATGTTGCATCATTGCAATTGATGACTAGCTAATAAAATAGCACTGCTCCTTTCTTAATTGTAAACTAAAGTTTTGTTACTGACGTTTTCAGCAGCTCCCATCAAGAGATTATTTTTGCGGGACTTATTGAAACTAACAGACTGAATTTTGAAGAACTTTTTTTTAATAGTTATTAAATATTGTATCAGCAATTGTTTGTTTAATAAAGAATATACAAATCGTCGAGTAACATTCGTTAAATAGAAACCAAAGCGACGATTGATTTGACGATTGTTAAAATACTTTTATAAATGATTTGACATAATTTCAACGCGCATGACTTATTTTTATTTAAAATCATATTTTGTTTTTCTAATTTTGATTTCAAATCGTTCTTTTAGAACCCATCACTGGGTTCGCTAGTTAATAAAATATTTTATTTTATAATGCAAATGTTAAATAATAAATAAAACGAAAGTAACTTTGAGAAGATTCTCATCAACTTCTCCTTTGAATATGTCATTTGCATCCAAGTATGATCGACACTGTAGTATGTTAAAATTTAATTAATTCTAGAATTGGACTTACCAAGTAATGATTTTTGTAAAAGATATATAAGACCAAAACATGTAATAATAGTGTAGAAACATGTGTATTTGTATTTAGCCGATTTTTTAATGCCTTATGTATCCGGATAGGATGAGAAGGCACTTCTTAATGTTTTATTAACGTCCGTTGCATAGCTAGATGATTAGGAAGGTGCTCCCGCAGCGGGGTTTGAATCCGCGCTGCCATCGTGAGAGGCGCAGCCTTAATCGTTAGGCCATGAGGGCGCACAAGGCACTTCTTAATCGATCCACCATTTATGTAGCGCCCCTGGCTGGGTTGAGAACGATACGTAACGACTGCTGCTTTCAAGTAATAACTGCAATGAATAGAATAATCGGCGAATAACGATATGTTAGCATCAAAATTAATTACCAATTTGAACTCTTTTAAAAAGTAGCTTTTCGACAAGTTTAGAGTTCAACTCCAAATTTTTATGTTAATTCGCACATTGGTTACATCACATCAGAGGCTAATTGTGAAATATATAGATATATACGGTAAAACCTCTCGAGAAAGAAATCGCAAGGTGCCGAAAGATTCGCAATTGTCATAGAGAATTACGTAATATGGAGGTCCTTTATGTCAAATATGCTATATAATTTCATAGGAAACGTAAATTGATTCAGACTTTTATAAAAACAAAGCTTTGGATTCTTTCAAGTTTTAACGTTTATTTCCTATTCAATTTGAAGAATAAAAAATAACATGAACATTTTGTTTTTTAAAGTTAAAATGCAATTGTTATTAAATTATTTAGTTATAATGACTGAAGATTTAATCCATTATACTACATGACATTCAGAAGTTAGAATTGATATACTTAACTTAAAGTTTGCCAAATATAAAATGAAAACATTATTTCAGAATTAATATGTAATGCTTCCAAGAAAGCCCTTAAGGGCATCATGTATTTTGATATCTAAAAAACCTTTCCGAATGTGGCAAGGGAGGCGCCACGTGCCTGAAGGTTTTTTAAGCATTTTTCATAATATTGCTGTAAACTTAGATTTTTGGAAATTAATTAAGTTTATATTGCTAATATAATTAAATTTATACTTAATTATATTTGGCATCTTTTTCGGACACGAGGTATCTATTTTTGCTACAGAAAAGCATTCTCGATAATCACCTGACAAACAACGAGAATCAAGACAACTTGGAAGCCTAAATATCCATTTGCGTCCTTAAGTACCTCAATTTCTTAAACACTTAAACTTCTATTATTCAGTTCCGTTAACTGAATACCTGCTCTGATAAACTTATTAGTTAACTTACTTATTTGCGGACCCCCGGGTTATTTCAATATGAATCAGAAGCTCTTGCTGCAGAGATAAGCTCTACAATTTTTGATATTTTACATCATCATTACCTTTACATGTTGTTATATAAATAGTAGCTTGCTTACTTCAATTACCAATTGGAAACATCTACGGAAGCCTTCGCTTTTTTAAATATCTTCCTTTCTTTGAAGATGCTTTCACGTTATCTTATTAAATAATACTTTTGTAGTTAAGGGAACTTGCTTCTTGGATGCCACTTATAAAATCTCTAGGCATACATTTTCTTTCTTTCCTTTGTATGTTGGGACCAATAGCAGTGAGTGCTTTTGCGGACGTCTTTTATGGATGACTGGTAAGCCAGTGCAAGTATTTCTGCATTTGTGCAAGTTCCACTGGTCACTCTCGTGGAACCCATCGAAGCGAGCAATGTGCTGAAAGCGGAGAAATAATCTGAGCTATCGAAAGATCTGGAGGAGAGGGGTTTCGGGTAATGCTAATGCCCGTTGAAATTTGAGGTGAGAGGTTTAATTGGAAAATCAGTTTTTACGTTCCTCACCCAAATAGGTTTATCGAAAAGGTAAAGAACTAATGCTAGGACAAAAATGTCGGAAGCTGTGGAGGCAGCATCGTGTCGGATGGTAGAGGAGAGGCCTTAAACGTTGCTAAGTGAAGTGATTATATTTTGGTGGTTGAGATAATGGCGCGCGCATTCCCAAATGACGTAAAAACGCGAGTGAGCGTTTGAAGCAATACATGCGCGCGCGACCGGTGAGAATAATTTCTAAATGACGATGGCCGCTCTAAAAAATTGCATCGATGCGCAAAGGTCTCCAAGAGACTCATGTCATGTTAGTTCCATATAACATGCGGTGCGATGAAGTCGATATGTAGGGTTTTCACTGACGGGGACACCCGATCAACGGGTGTGGCCCATCCCTAGAGAACGTCAGGAGTTTGGACCGAAACGTTCGATGACGGGGGCATTACTATGTTGATTCCCTATCAGTTCGCTTCGCGGTAGGAGTTTCTAAATTTATGCAAAATAACTTCATGCACCTCCAATCATCGACTCGTGGTCCCAGGCAGACGATGAAAACCACACTCATTCACAGCCCCGCGTCACAAAATAAAACGACATGAAATACATAATATAATTAAATAAAGTCAGGCAACTGACAATGAGTTTCAACTTCTGTTTTTATGATAAGAGGCCTTTTGGGACCTGTTATCAACGTTCGATTGTATTAAAAATTATTGTGTGGCTTTTATGTAAGAAGGAACAAATGTGGGGTGAGGGAACTAAGAATTCGCACACTAATTTTCGTTAGCACCATAATATAGATATTTAATATATAATTAATATAGGTATTTATATATGTATGTAAGTCATCCAAAATATAAGCTGAATACAAATACAATTATTTTATCAATACATATCGTATCAGGTTCGTTGCACTCTAACCATGGATATAAGAAAGTTGCAAATCTCTTGCATAAGAACAATTATTCTTTCTGACTTGTTATAATAACTTGAATTTGTCCAAATAAGACAAATGGCATGCATTAAAACATGATACGATATTCGAATATCTTCAAAGCTTTTTGATTCTATATCTTCAAGAAGACTTTGCAATGGTTTGAGGTACAAATAAATATCCTGAGCTTCAACCATAGCTTAAAAATCAATAATTTTGTAAATAGGCTTAATTGACAGAAAAATAATATTGAACTAACATGCAACCACATCTTGGAACAAACTTTTAAACGTTACAAAGTAGCTGCTATTTGCCTTTTCTAGGCAATCTGCAAACAATTTCATCTTTCCACTTTGAAGCTTGAAAACAAAACATTTAATATAAAATCAACAAGCATTAAACTAATTTTGCTGCCTTGGATTGGGTGAAGAGCCAGGAAAGGATCCCCTCGAGGAAACGACAAGAAAGGCCGGTCAGGACTGGATGAGGAACGTAAGCAGGGGCTCAAGAAAAGCCTGAAGGATGGAACAGTGACTTCATCTATAAGTGCATCGAGAGATTTGGGGTCGTGCCTGGCAAACGACCCCAGGAAATGAAAGACTCCAGGCGACAAAGCAAACTCCGACGCCTCAAAGGCGAAAAGAAAGCGCTTTGCAGTCGGTGGAAAGTGGCTAAAGAAGATGAGAGAGAAGGGCTCTCCGTCCTATATGAGGACGTGAAGAGTCGAGTGATGGACTTGTGCCGCGCAGAAAGAGGAAGACAGAGGAAGTATGAGAGGAGCTATGAGATGCTTTTTTAGCGATCCATACAGCTTCTAGACCCTCCGAAATCGGGAGAACTTTCTGTAGACAAGACAAGTTGGAGGAACACTTACTCAAAACGTACAGTGACGCCCTCCGCCTTGAGTCATAACGAGACCAACGAGTGCCTCTCGTAGCCGGCGGTAAATGTTGGGTCCAGAAAAACAGAAACCTACAGGGACATCCGGCTGATCACCTGATGAGGCCCCGAAACCATAACGAAATTCAAAGGACCGAAACGTTTGAAGACGAGGGAAACTCCTCTGAGAATCCCTGTCGGAGCTCCAAGGCGGAATAATAAGAAACTAACAATAAAATATATTAAATGTCTTAAGATTATATATTAAGCCTTATGATGTCAAGACTCGTCGGCAAGAATCTCACTTTGCTTTTTAAAATCATTTTAAATTCTCCTTCACTTGTACTTGGAAGAAGCTACTTATCTTCAGCGCCAGGAAGAGCTCCATCAAGAGTAGTTTTTTAGAAGATAATGTTCAGATTAAATGTGACGATGAGTGTCTTTATTACCAGATATCAATCGCCATCGCTCTCATCTCATATCAAATTTCCTCATTTCCAACCAGGGCTATATTGAGATATTGCTCTTGTGGGGTTTTCAAATATTAAATTCCTACCAGGTGCTATGGAGGCACACACCCTCAACCCATTTCAAAAAACTAAAACGGCCCTCATTTATAATCCAAGACTCAAATTGGGAAGAAGTTAAAGCAAACGAGTAAAACAGGCAAACGCTAAATGAATGGTTCTGTTTAGCTCTCTCGAAGAATCTACCAGTAACAGACCGATTGCTGAAATGAGTGCAAAGGCGTTTTGGCACAGCAATTTACATCAATTCTTGGCCAGACATTTCATGAAGTTGTTGCATTGGATGAAGGATGTGAAATCGCATGTATCAATAAAGCTGAACTTTGACACCTATTCGCATTTTTACTGTATTTTATAATTATAGCATCGTTCACCTGGTCATAAATGCACTCAAGATTGTTGCTTTTAACTCTCCAAAATTCAAATTCGACGTAAGGTAAAGGAAACAGTCCATCTAGAAGAGGTTGTGCTGAATCTTTTTTCAACTCATCATGAATTTGATGGGACCATTCAATCAAAACCGTTTCAATAGAATGAATCAAATTTCTGTAAAATTAAATATTAAAGTAAGGATCGGGACGAAGTGATAAAACCAAATATTTAATTCAAACTTGTTCGTAAAGTTTAGAAGTGATTCATCAAGTTTTTCAGTCCCAACTGGTGGTGGCAATAAAGTTTTACCTTTTACTTGGCCAGTTATTACATAAACTTTGTTTTTCATTGCACTAACTTGTCTGGCTACGTCTTTAACTACCACATGTGGCCAACTCGATTGATTCATTTTGTTGGAAAGTAACGGAAATAAAACCTGCATTTAACGACTATTTTTAATAAAAGTCTACATCACAAACATGTCAAACTTATCGAAGCAAAGAGTTCAAATTAAAGAAAAAAATTTGTTAAGCTAAATGTAATGGTTAAATACTAACTTCTTCGACAAATGAAAATAACTGGTCTATTGGAGAAGATATCACATCCCCATATGTTAAATAAGGCATTAACTTGTAGATTCTAGGTAATGCTTCTTTGTTCTTTTTGATGAAATAAAAAGCTCGACTCCCCTTTAGGTGAGGAGGCCACTCCAAAGTAGGAGTCAAAGCACTAGATCCGATATTTATTAAAATTATGAGAGTCTGGCAATCAGGAATATTAAGGAAATCGTTAATCATGTTAACATTTGTTTCGGAAGAATACATCTTTGCCCATTTATCTGGCTTTAAGCGCAATGATCTATTAATGAAATCGGCTACAAAATCAACTCGCGGATCGTTTGTCGGAATCTCGCTTTCCATTGTTAATCACCAAATATATCCGATCACATCCAAACAAATATCTCCACTGCAATTTGAACGCGAAGCGTTCGTTACAGTACCTTAGCGACGAGTTTGAAGAATTTCTACTTTTTTAAATAAATGATTGTTTCTAAATGTCTTAATAACATTATTAATAAATACAAATTTATTAAAAATTACAAACTAAAAAAGAGTATGCAATCATTCTGCCAACTGACATTTTAGAATTCAATAAACAGAAAAAAATGCCTTAAAATTTAATGTAATATTTCACAATAAAATAATCGATGGAAACTGAAATTTAAGCAAACTCGGTTTTTCACATCTCCGACTTCATATAGCTTAACTTGAAGACAATTAGACAGTATAGGTATGGGAAAGGTTTGCTCGACCCTCCGAAGTCAGGTAAATTTTGAGCAGATAAAGTCAAACTGGAAGAGCACCTTTCTTACGTACAGTGATGTCCTCCGTCACATTCCTCTTCAGGTGAGACGAGCACATTCCAATGGTGACTTTTCCTACCAGTGTTTTTAGCCTGGCACCTCCGAAAGTTTGAAGAAGTGAGGCAAGTTATTAGGAAAGCTAGGAATCGTACGGCATCGTGCCCAACAGAATTCCCCACATTTTGCACTTCCTCGTCAATTGACGTCATTGATGACCAACTGCCATGTCTAGATGTAGTTTTTGAACACTTTGAACACTCCAGCTGAAATGCTAAAAAAATATTTAAAATAAATTATTGGTAGGGCTGATTAATTCGACGATTAATCGTTAAAAATTTTAGCCGGTTAAAATTTTTTAATCGACTAATCAAATTTATTTTAATTTTAAAAATGTCAAAATGCTATAAAAACAAATCTTATAATGGCATTCTTTGATGCTTTTACCCCACAATATCTTAGTCATTTAACGTAAACAACAATGATGAGTAGCAAAAATAACGTGGCAACCCGAAAGTTGAGCAAGCATTTCTTTAACTAATTAAATGCTCTTGGTACTTGAATAAGGCTAGCAGGGCGAAAAGTCCCATTGTTAAAAGCATGTGTTATGACGCTAGCAGGTTCAAAAATCTTTGTAACTACTCAACCAATGTCAAAGTAAATTACACCTAAATAATCACCAAGCATTCATTTTAAAATCGCACTGTCCAGATTTTTGAATTTTTCGTTTAAATTTGAATAATTTAACGGCAATTTTTCCGAAAAACAACAAAATGTGACAACTTCATGGTCAAAAATCTTTTTAGTTGCTCAGCCATTATTAAAATAAATTACGCCAAAATAACCATCAAACAATCCTCTTATAATCGCACCGGCCATATTTTAATTCAATTTTAAGATTAAAAACATCCTAACTTAATCTTTGGTGTTAAATCAAGCAATTTGGATTATAAATACTTTCACTTTTAAAAGCAAATTAGAATGAAATATTTGATGATGTCTCGATTTGTAGCTCAACGTATGCACAGAGTCGTCGCTTTTCTAAAATACAGCTGCTTCCTGAGCAACGAACTTTAACAACAAAAACAACAACAACAACAACAACAACAACAACAACAACAACAACAACAACAACAATAATAATAATAATAATAATAATAATAATAATAATAAATAATAATAATAATAATAATAATAATAATAATAATAATAATAATAATAATAATAATAATAATAATAATAATAATATAATAATAATAATAATAATAATAATAATAATAGTAATGATGATAATAATAATAATAATTAATAATAATAATAATAATAATAATAATAATAGTAATGATAATAATAATAATAATAATTAATAATAATAATAATAATAATATAATAATAATAATAATAATAATAATAATAATAATAATTTCATCGAAAATCACATACATCATCACCACAGTTATTATCATCATCACTACCACCACCATATTTGATTCGTAATTCGTTGTAAACTTGCGTAATTTATCGGTGACTTTTCCGAAAAACAATAAAATGCGATAACTTCATGATGAAATTTTTTTTAACTACTCAATCAATGTTAAAGTAAATTACACCGAAATAATCACCAAGCATTCATTTTAAAATTGAACTGTCCAGATTTTTAATCTGGCAGCAGATTTTATCAGTGTCTGTTACACAGCTCTCGCGGGATGTTGTGAGATGAAGTCGACAAGCTCTTTACTCAGTAATGGATGGAGATATGTTATTATTACATAATAGTATATTATTATATTATGAATCCAGGCAGATCGATGAAATGATTTGCGGGTGTTGAAGTGCAGGTGAAGACCTTCAAATCCAGAAAAACCGCAATCTTAGTTGATTGTATCTCTTGGCCGTTGGGTGACTGTAATGACAATTTTGGTATGCTCCTTCTGATCGACTAGGACATTGGCTGACTTAGTAAATAGCTTGGGTGAATGAGATTGCGAAAATTATTGAGATTAAGATAAATACCCTGCTAGCCTTATTCAAATTTGCAATAATTTTTTTTGAATAAGTCTAATTTTAAAGATTTTAAAATAATTACATACATTTGGCAATTTAGATAACATGGCGATAACTTATTCTATTGTTATACTTTATTTAAAAAAATTCTATACACCCTGCAGCAAGCACTGCTTCGGTTTAAACATAAACACCTTGCTAGCTTTGTGCAAGTGCTGATGTATCATCTTCGGTACAAGCATCCTCTCAAATACAAAGACATCTAAGACAGTGACCGTCAAAAGAGCACGATCAATAACGAATTTCTTATGTCAGAATAAAAAGACTTTCTGCAGACTTAAAAGTCGCTTTAGCTCACTGTTGACATGGGAGCCGAGGGTGTTCAAGAAACACAGATTCTAACGCACATAGATTATTGCGCAAACGACATTTGCGCACACTAAAATTTTGGACAAGTTTAATTGAAATGTTTTTGAATTCGTTAAAAATATCATTTCTTATGTGAATAATTAAGCATAAAATATAACAAAAAAAAATTAAATATACTTTATTGTTTTTAGTGCACAGGGTCGTAATTAGAAATTGATTTCGGGTGGGTTCAAATCAGGGCCGCCGAGAGAAAAAACAAGTGCCCGTTAGAGAATTTTTCCCTTTCCATCACTAGTAATACGAGTCAGTTGGAGAGCCAAAGGCATAGAATATTAGAATGATATGAAGTTGCTCAAACTTAATAAAATATAAATACAAACATAAAAATATAAATAAAATTTGTTTAAATTCCAGCCCAGCTTTCTAAAATTATTATACCTCTCCTCTCAACATAAAAAAACTCTTGATTTGGAAAAATTAGGTACTCCCTGGAAGATGTTGAGGTGGAATTTCCCTTTCATCTCTTTCAGCATCAAAGTAACAAAATTTCATGCTTAATTGCCATTTCAATTTTAAGCTCTAATGTTCATGGGCCCTTAAACTTTTCTAGGCTCCGGTGTGGCGTAACGGCTCCTTACCGAGGGGCCTGGTTCAAATATATTATTCGTAAAAGTTCACGTTATTTGTTATTTTACAAAAAACAATAAGTGATATAAGGCCTAATTAATTACTTTTATTTAATTATTTAGTTGTTCTATATAAATTTTGTTTAGAAATTGAAAATTTGTTTGAGGATTTATATTTAATTTTTTCATTTCTATTTATTTCAAGAGAGGTTTGAGCCCGTAAACCTAGGAAGTGATATTTAAAAATTTAAGTGTACGTAAATGTCGTTTGAGCAATTGCCTATGTGCGGGATAGTGTAGGTGTCTATTTTTCTAGTTAATATTATAGTAATTAATTATAATAAATTACATTAATTGCATATTGCAACGACGGTTATTAATTTTTAAACAAAAATATCTTCAAAACTATTGCTGCGCTGTGACCTTGGCTGGTTAGGGTTTTGAAATACGCGGCCGGATTCTGATATAAACCATTATCCCTGGTGTTAGAAAATAAATTTTTTTTGGAGATTTTTTAAAAACCGGGAAGGGTTTACTAAGTTCATATATCTTGTACTCATTTTTTCATCGCTTGTCCCGGAACTTCCAACTTTGATTATCACTTCATTTATGTTTCCATGAAAATCTCCTGAATGTATATTACCCTATCTTGATATGGTTTCAATATAATACGCAGCAAAGCGATGATTATCCGAATTGATCGACAGGCATTTATGTTATTATTTGCCTCGACATCAAATTTTCTTTGATAACGACATCGTAAACATAGCTGGGTAATTGAGGGGCCATCCAAATAAACGTGAGCTGCAGCTGATATAAACACGTTTAATCCGCTGTTACCTGTAACATTGGATGTAGATTGGTGTTTGTAGGTTTACGTTTTTGCAATATTTTTTACCACAATTTAATTTTTATAAGATTTAAATGGAACCATGGTGAGTATAAAATAATTTATTGCCATAAAAATAAAATAAAAATTAACTTACATTAAAAAATTAACTGATTAATTAAATTCTGATAAAAAGCTTAGTAATATCGGCGTTGTTAATGTCGCAGTAAACTTTCTGAGTATCGGTATTGAAGCGTTGTTCCACTGAAACTGTGTAACTGAAACTGGAATGGTGATGAGTTTTATAATGATAAGTTTATTTGTATAGCGCCATAAGCGCAAACGTCCGGGAACATTTACATAGCGCCGCGTCCAAGGGGCGCTTTACGGCGGAGCAAGCTGGGTAGCGAACACGACACGTAACGACTATTGTTTTTACCGTCGTTCGCAGGCACTCTACCCTCTGAGCCAACTTGCAAGCCACAGCCAACTTGCACGCCACGAAATTTAGTTTTACAGGAACTGAAATAGAAATGTTCAAATTTTATAGAAATAGAAATGAAAGCTAAATCAGCAGTGATGGGTAGTATTTCCAATCAAGTAATTTAAAACCCTTATCGTGATCTTGTGATTTCGATTTGAAATCACTATTTTCTGTGTGATTTTGATATTTAATTCAAATCACTTTTTCGATGAATTATGAATTTTTTCTCAACTAAAAATTACGAAATCATTTAAGATTTGTCTTTAAAATACTTAAACATCTATTTATCTATGATATCTAATTTATTTAAATATCTGTTATCATTTGAAATGAGCCTAGTTTCTCACCAGCATCAATAACAGTCATGTTAGGACCCTGAATCTTAGTGTTAAGCTCATTTAAATGGGTGAAAATGTCGGCCAAACATGCCAGTGATAGGCTGAATTCTGGCAGGCAAAATCTATTTTCAAGGTCACTCTGTTTCTCTTGTAAGAACATGGACACCTCAATCTACAGTTCCATTGAAAACCTGCTCTCTGGACATCCACCTGACGTCAGTATGAAAGAGAAAGACTTCAAAAGGAGCACCAACCTCTTTGCAGAGTTCCTTGAATAGTCTGTGGTTTGATGCTCTTGTACGGATGTAGTTCACTACCTTTACTGCTGTTGACATCACCTCTTTCAATCTATTTGGAAGAGTCTTTGCTGCAAGGGCATATCGATGGAGCGTGCAATGAGTGACAGTCACATGAGATGCCTCTGCTCTGACCAAAGCTGCAAAATCGGATTTGTTTCAGAGCATTGCTGGTGCTCCATCAGAGCAAATTGAGCTTCATTCTCCAGTCATCAAAGTCCTGTTCTGTAAAGAAGTCCACTGTTCTATAAAGAAGAACATGCAAGACATCCTGAGCTTTTGTTGTAGTGAGTATTGGATGGCAGAAAAGAAATTCTTCTTTGATTGATCCATCACAAACATCTCACAATCACCAGAAGTTGGCTGCACTGAACAACACCAGTAGTCTCATCCAATTGCAGGCTGAATGAGAAAGGACTGGCCTTCATCTCTGAGATCATCTGTTGAAGGATATCAAGAGACATGTCATGGATTCTTGACATTATTGGAGAGGGGGATCTAGTCAATCTTCTTTCTCTCCACACACCAACTTGACCATCTCCAGTGCACATGGCTTGATAAAGGTCTCTCCAATTGTGTGGGGCTTCTTGTTTTTTGCTATGAGCTAGGCCATCATGTAAGATGCCTCCAGAAAAGGTTTCTGGGTCTGAGCAAATCCAAGACTTGGCATAGTGCCTGATAATTGGAACCGAGCCCTCTTCTGTTTCATAGCATCAAGTCCATCCTTGAGACTGTCAGAATGAAGCCTCTGGTGTTCCTTAAGCTTTGATGGCCTAATGCTTTCAGCACTGAGAACCTTTCCGCCTGTGAAGCATTGAGGCTTCTGAATACCACCAAGCTCGGTGACACAAGTAATTGTTAAAAATTTTGAAAAATCAAGTACTAATAATTTAAATCGTGAGAAGGTGCCAGCAGATAACAACTCGTCTGGTGACAAATTCCAGACAGCTGAAACTCTGTTCAAGAAATATTTTTATGTGGCATTAAGTGTGCACCTCTCCGCACGTAGCTTAAGACGATGTCCTCGTATTTGAAAAAGTGTTGGTCCTAGGATACTCCCTTGAGGCACTCCACTTGTAACACATTTTGGTCTAGATAAACTTCTATCTATTTGCACTTGTTGAGTTCTGTCTAGTAGAAAACTTGAGAGCCAGTGGAATAAGTCACCAGAGATGCCAAGATTGGATTTTCTGTAAAAGTCTGGGTTATGAGACAGAATCGAAGTCTTTTTGAAAGTCAAAGTAAATAATATCTACACTTTTGCCTTGTTATATGGCAGCAGTCCAGTCATTAACACATTCAAGAAGGTTTGTGTTTGTTGATTTTGATCTAAGGAAGCCATGTTGTTGACTTTTAGGAGGTTATTATTTGAAAAGTAAGTCAGTAATTTCTTGTTCAATTTTATTTAAGGTTTATTAAGACAGTTGCTGAGGCGAACGAGCCTGTTTATGCTGTCTGGAGAAAGGGATTCACGTTTGCTATTTACAAAATGGCCAGATAAAGAAAATAAACGTTTACAAGGCACTGTGGTTGCTGGCGGCGCTAGGTATTTGAATGCCAGCTTAGGCCATGTGATGGTGCGAAGTTTCTCAACGGACAGCCGGTTTTGTCAATCTCCGATTCAGCTCTATAACGAGCGTTTCGGCCCTTGAAATTTCCTTACACTCTCCTGGGCCGAGCCGTACCCGCTGATCGGACAAAAATGAACTATCGCACTTTCCTTTATTCTTCACACGCCACGAAAAAATTTGTGGATTTCGTGGCGCAACTAATCCAGGTGTCTTTTCTCTTGCCTCACAACTTGGAGTTTCTGTGACTCCATATCCATTGAGAAAATGCCTCGTCAGTCTCGGACACTTTTTTCATGTACTTTGTTCTTTTCTTCCTTGACAGGCCGATTTCCCTAAAAAAATGGTACAGGGATCTTGCAATCAGGCCTCGTGCGCCTACTTCGATTGCGAAGAATTGCACGACGTATCCTTAGTTCATCAAGTCTAGTGTCATGTCGATATATTTGCTGCACTTAAGTGCGTTGCTTTCCTCCAACACAATGAAAACACATTTTTTTATTATCCCCAATATAAGAAAATAATGAAATGTGAAACACTAAATAATACATTTTACATATTACTATCATCCATTGTTGCCGTAAGTACTCCAAAAATGTACTTAAGTATAAGTACAAAGTACCTGGGGCTGAGAGTACTTATAGGTACAGGTACAAGTAAATTGTAAGCAATGTACTTAAGCACAAGTACAAGTATTTTTGAATGTACTTAAGTACAAATACAAGTATTTTGAATGTACATAAGTACAAGTACAAGTATTTTTTGATTGTACTTAAGTACGAGTACAAGTATTTTTGAATGTACTTAAGTACTTATGAGTACAAGTACTTTTGGAGACCTTCATTGACCAGAAATAATATTCGTTATCTTCAATACAATGTTAATATACGTATAACAGAATTTATATTTATCAATAAAACTTTTCCATAACATTGTCCAAACAATCAGCTATTGCTATAGTTAGTCCGACATAGCCGACTGCAGTGCCGAATTGATGATTCTATTTGTTGTGTCCGCCATTTTATCAAGTACGCTTTCAAACATCTCGTTGTTCTTCTCCAGCATTCTCTGCATCATCAATTAAGAATTTGCTGTCATTTTCCGGAGAGTATCATTTAATGAATCGTTGTTTTTCTCCAACCAGAAACCAACGAACATCACGGATAAAGATACAGAAAAACAAAATTTTCAATTACGATATTTATAAATTTGAATTTGATACGTATTACATAGCAATTTGTTGAAACAGTGCAGAACCTCAATAGTTCTATGTTGTTTACAATAAAATTTTATTGATCATGTAATTATAATACTGAAACTGAAATGTATAGAAATGATGACTTTATAGAAGCTAAGAAAACTTTATAGACACTAAAACTGAAAAAAATAGATAAAAAAGTCAAACGAATTTTGAAACTGGAATATCGTTGCGGTATTGGCATGCAGTATTGGCTGTTACTTTTTGGAGCTAAAATACCCGATACCATCTATTTTTTTGGAATTTTTCTAAACTACAAAATTTATCCACCATTGTTCAGATTTTGTATTGGTATTGCCAATATACTTGCAGAGTGATGTTAAAAATGTTGTTAAATAATACATTTATATAAAATATTCATCCTGATTATTTTTAACCCTTAAACCGCCGGCACATGGCAATAACCGGTTCCCGGTAATTTTTATCAGAGCGCCGGAACCGACTATTGACGGTACCATCTCTAGTGTAACAAGCGTTGCTAAAACAGCTTCAAAGGCAAAATTTCTCGATTTTATTTCCATGTTATGAGTTTTTTTTAACGAAATCACTTACAAAAGTATTTGGCGTTTGGGGTGCATTAACCCCCTAGGTTTAAGGGTTAAACATTTTCATCGTTTCAGATTGCCAAATCGTTGGAGATTATGAGTCTTTTAATGCAATTGATTATACCAAGTTTCAACAACGAAAACCTTATCAGTATGTATATTTTAGTCTTTTTATTAATTCTCTTGTTTTTTAATTTTTTATCCAATTGCATTTACCTCAAACTTCATTAACACTTATTAATTATTGTGGAATTACAGCTACTTTTATTTGATGATCAAATTATTTATCTAAACTTTACATGTTGAATAATAAAACAATAACGCACAGGCATCAGTGGTGTAGCAGAGGGTGGTCCGTCCCGAGCGGCACATATCAAGGGATGGGATTTTGGGAGGTACGTAGAAAATAATAAACGGAAACTAGTAAAAGTAAGCTAACAAAAATCCGAAATGTTATTCAAAAATGAGTTTTTAAGGTTGTGAGATCAGGATAGAATATGGATAAAAAGATGGAAGGTTTTCAAGTAAAGATGGAAGGCTTTCTAGTAAAACACCACAGAAGTCACGCCAGTCTCAGATGAGCCAATTGTTTTTGGCTAGCCACTTTGCTGGCTTATCATCAATTTCGAGTTTTTCTAGATCCTCCAACGGAGAATGTTGAGGTAAAGCTATTTTTGTAAACTAGGGATGCCTCGGCTGGTCCTGTCTACTCCGACGCGTTGACTCGGTGTTGCAGTACAACCGGGACCCGCTTTGAAATAGAGTTGTCCTGCTCCGTCCAAATAATCAAGTTATTAAACGGACGTTAATTGAATTACCTTACCGAACACTATCTTCCTCTTATCTTTACCTACGAGCTCGCGACTCGGGTGCCGGCCCGGCTCTCTATAGCCGTGGTCGGGCCAAATATCTTATTCTTAATCTTTTCTCAGTAGACATTAAACTAATAAAATAGATTAACAAAAGTGTCGAACTGATCAATAAATAAATAAAGCGTCGACGTCAGGGATCAAACTTTGATACAACTTTCAAAAAAGGAATAATACTGCTTTGCTTCCTTAATAGTTGGTAGTTGGCGCGAAGTTAGTTCATATCCAATGTCGTAAACGGGACAAGTCAGTTGTTCACGAGTAACGGCCATAGTTTGCAACAGAGTTCATAAAATTACTAATTTGTCCTCAATGGAACTTTTTCAGTTGCATACATCCGATTACAGATTACAGAAACATAGAAATAAATTTTATCTTTAATATAATCAAAGACAGAAAAAGAATCAGAAACAATACTAAAAATATGGGTTTTCTTCTTCCCTCTGGTGGTAATAGAAGTTTGTCTAATTTCAAAAAAACAAATTTTTCTTAATAATGTCATCCAGTAACCACATCTTATCAATATCCAAAGTCAAATTCTTGTGGAGGACCTACTCTATTGCCCAATTGCCCGTGTGCGCTATAATCTATGAGCGCACGTTAGCAATCGACTTGTCAGCAACCGCCACGTAAGCCATCGCCAGCTGAGTAATTTATTCATTCAAATACTCATTGTATTAAGTTTATTTATGTTAGGCTCATTTCCACCCACAATCTTGCTACAAGCCGATAGAGAATATTACTTTAATCCTAAAGAACATTTGACTCTTCCTTGTAGGGCATCAGGGTTTCCGACGCCTAAGTAAGCTATTATTTTATAAATAATTTAACGCGTTTTGAATAAAATTTACAGAGCTTTAAAACTGTCATCATAAATGTCATCGTTGATATCATAAAATTCGTCTTTATACAGATATTTGTGGACAAGAAACGGAAATGTTTTCAATGGTTCCTTTTCTCAAGTTAATGGAGATTTGATAATCAAAAAGGCATCTGAAGGATTTTTTCAATGCGTCGCTACAAATTTTCTTGGAAGTGCCTTTAGCGATATCGCGCATGTCAGAATTTCTTGTAAGATTTCATTATTTTAATTTGCTATGGGTTATAATATTTTAAGCAATTTCAGATCAAAACAAATTTAAAGGAACACTCACAGACAAAGTTGTAATTAATGCCACTTTGGGATCCTTTCTAATCTTGTACTGCGAAATCCCTTATGGCATTCCAAAGCCTCAAAGCTATTGGGTTATTCGAAAAAGATTTTCTTCACTGACGGTATATGAAAGCGAACGACTAACTACTGATTTTGAAGGTTTTTGTGGTTTTATTTTTTAACGGTTTCCAAGATTTCATAGCGACGAAAGGACATAAACTAGAGTAGAATACTTTATAAAAACGATGTGCTATCGAAGAAGTTAAAATGTTTAGTTGCTGACTCAACTTGCTTGAGCCAATTACTTTTCAAGATATTTATGGAATTCAGTTCATACGTTACTCGCGATCGCTATCTGACTATCTTCCAATTAAATGAACCGGTTCCTGAGTTAGTCAAAAATCTCTAAACAGATTGACTCGGGGCCGGGTGTAATTACAAGTCTGAATGGGTCAAAGTGAAATCAACACAACATATGATAGAACCATCTTGGATTTTGCTAAAATTTGGCGTTGGTGTTGACCTAGATGAGTGATTTATATAGCAAAAAATTATATATTTATGAGTCGTTGAACTCATTTCTAACAAAATCGTTCACGAATCACAGTAAATTTTGTAAAAAAAACTTTTTTTATCATGAGTTTTATCATTTTTTCACATTTTGTTCTTCCGTGCATTAATGTGTCTGCATTGTAAAATCTCATTAAAAGTTAAGAGGTTCCGAGGATGGCTGACGCCGAAACTAGCCAGTTAGCCCAGACGAGTAAAGTTTTATTACAAAAGTTACGCTGTTTAGTGAACGATTTTAAAATGAAGATAGAAAGATTAGTTTTAAAATGTTATAGCAAGAAATGGGCTGTCGTATACAATAGAGCAATGTCTCGATGAACATTTTTATTTATATAGATGTATTAAATATCATATCGTATCACCTATATAATATTTGAACATATTGAAATAGGCAATCTCTATTTTGCACATTTGGAACCGGAAGACGTTATTGGTGGATATCAGTGTGTCATTAATAATTCCGTGGCAAAAATATTGACTTATGGAAAGGAACACGTCATTCGAATCATGGAAACTAGCAGTAAATCATTATTTCCTAACAGCATAAAAATTTATTGTCAAAACAAATAAATAAATAAATTTCATTTATCAGATAAAAATCAAATAACTTCTGTTTTGCTGTGGAAATCGCCTGACCATGATGTTGCTTTGCAAGGCCATTCAAAAATATTGAAATGTATATTTTCAAAAAAGTTGGTTATAATTTTAATTCAAATTAAACTTACGTAACACATGATAACGTATAAAATATATATGAGTGCCAATATTGTATCTCTTGGAATGTTATAGAAATGATATTACAGTGCCTGTCACTGGAATACGACACTTGTACAAATCCCACAATTTGTCAATTTATCTGAAAAACTGTTACACATATTTGCTCATAGCTTTGATTATCATGTACCAATATTAACACTTAATAAATATGGCTTAGTGCTTAGTAAAACGGGGTTCCACCTTTGCGGAATACATACATATGTATAGTTTCTTGTTACTCCGTCTTGGAGTTCCGACAGGTACATTGGCAAGGGCATACGTGCAATTGCTGAGCACGTGATGCAGTGTCTCGATCCCGCCATAGAGCCGGCATTCGGTGTCTTCCACCAAACCCCACTTTTGTAGATTGTCCCTGGAGAGCGATCGCATAGGTAAGTCGGAGCGGGAACATCTTCCACATATCGCTCCAGATAAGGGATCGCCTGGGACCATTTTAGCAAGTGAATCCATCAAGCCATAATGACAAGCACATCACAGTCCGTCTGGGTAGGACCTCTCACTTCCTCGAACGTCAGCTCGGCTACTGACTCATCGATCTCATTCTGCGTTCGGAATTTCCTTCCAGATTTGTATCAACTTCTGTCCTCCAACGGTACCGTCAGCTCCACCCGAATGATGGCATCCGTCGACGACGATACGAGCACCAAATCCGGCCTCTTGTCATTTTCTATCAGAACCTGGGGGTAGTACCTAGGAATCGACCCCGCCCTGGCAAATTTTAGCCGGGGAATGTCGTAAATCATGTACAAGAAATTTTAGACACTTTTTTAAAATGCGAACGTCAATTTCATGTCTGAATCCAAGTTATCATAAAATCTATCATTTGATGGAATAAAGTCATCAGATATTAATTATAAAAGCTCTCGAGAAAGAGGATGGGATTTGAACTCCTAATGTAGTCGCCAAAGTCTTAATCATTCGTTTGCGACGCCTTGTATTACTAATTCATGATAACTCATAATAATTCATCATAATAAACACAATTGCCCGATACTTATGGCACCTGTGTGGAATAATCCCGCTGCTCTTAAAATACTTAAGAAACGGTAATGTTTCCACATTTTTTGGCAAACGTCTCACTATGAATGCCATTTAGGACTTCACTATCACTGGTGGGCCATCCATCCATCCGCCTGTCCATCCAACCATCCATCTACTCCAGTTTTGCCGCTCTGTTAGCAGTTCGTTAGGAAACACCTTCCAGAAGGAAAGGATCATCAGAGACACCTACTTCTTCTTATTGTATCTTTACCTTATCGGATACAGGAATGTCGTTTCAGCTTTTTCCAAGAGGTAGACTCTCGTAAAATTTTAAGAGGTAACCTTTTTCCTTCTATCCTAGAGTCAAGCGATTCAAGAAGACTGAATTTCTCTTGATACTTTGATTAAGGTTGATAACCACATATACCACGTTTGTTACTCATGGCAATTTTTTTTATATTCTTCTGTAATTCCAATTTATTTCTTCAAAAAAATGCGAATTATAATTTTTACATGGACGACGACGAGGACGACGATGGCGATGGTGTTGGTGATGGTGGTGATGGTGATGATGATGAGATCGTCAGCCGGCATTTACGGTCTGTTGCAAGTTGATATGAGTGTATTTGACTAATTTTAAAAAAATACTCTGAGAGATTTTCTAACATTCTTGTAAAATATTAATTTTATTAATTAATTATTAAAACCGTGCTCCTTGCCTCCTGAATTTATATTTATCAATAAAATTGTTTATTCTTCTTTAAAAAAAGTCTCATCACAGTTCCGAGTATGTTCGAGATTCCTGCCTCACGGAAGACCCTCCACGAGCTAGAATCAAGTTCCCTTGAAGTATCATTATGATAGGAGTGGTTGGGACGGATTGGATGTCGTTCTCAAAAGCGATCTCAAGAAAGCAGTGATGGGCAAATCTCAAATCGAATCTCAACAACCAAATCTCAAATAGAATCTCAAAATTCCAAATCAAATCAAATCCCAAATGCCCAAATCCCAAATCGAATCAAATTTTCCAAAATTTACTGCTGCCGTAGCTTCGCAAATTTTTTTCAAGCAAAACACAATGAAATTAACAGCCAACATTCATTTATGACATTTTTACAGTTTTATTACCATTTAAAAAAATCATTATACCCAGTTTGCGTTGTTCCTAAAACATGATTGTCCTGAAGAATATCCTCATTGTCATCGAAATTTTCATCTGACAGAAATTCTGAAATTTCATCAATGTCATTCAATGGCTCTGAAGCCTCATCACGTTCTCTCATTTCACTTTTATCTTCCTTATGATCAAACGCAAACCTGGCAGCTTCCTCTGAAAATATTGTGATGGCTTTAAGCCTGTTTCTGGCATTTTCATTAACAACATATCCAATGTCAATACTCTGTATCCCATACTCTGACAGTATTTCCTCAAAAGCTTCACAAATATTTTTTCCTGTATGTTTTGACCCGAAGTATCAGTAAGCAACCCTCTTTGTTTTCAGCTGAAAGCCTTCGTCAAACTAGTGGAATTTTACTCCTATAATTGGTTAAAACGAACGGCTTTCCGTCCTTTGGCTGTCTTTAAAAAATTTCGCTAAAATCCCATATTTCCTGCTGTCTAACTCGGACATATTTAAAAGGCGGTAATGCTACAAGTAGAACTACAAGCATGTAACCTACAACAATGTTTATTTAACGAGGAGCACGAGGAGCACGCCAAAGATATAGAATTCTTAAATTTAAAAAATTAAATATATATAACCATCTTTATTTCAATGATTCGATTTGAAAAAGCAAATCTAATCGAATCAAAATCGCGGAGGCCAAAATCGAATCCAACAATGTTAAAATCGAATCGCAACCTTGCCTAAATCGCGATTTTATTTGCCCATCATTGCAAGAAAGTAATGAAAAAAGACGCTTCCCTGAAGTCCTTTAATGACTACATATATAGAAAGTGTTTGGAGAGATACGGGGTCGTTGCTGAGAAACGACCTGTAAAACCGCAGAAATCTCGACGGCAACGTGAGTTTGAGTGGCTAAAATGCGGGAAGAAGGCACTCCGTCGTCGGTGGAAGAGTGCCAAGGAAGATGAGAAGGCAAGTTTTTCTGTTGAAGGAACGTGTGAGAAACCTTCGCCGTGCCGAGTTAGGCAAAACAACTATGAAAGGAGAAGAGTTCATAAGAAGTTTTTCAGTGATCCTCATAGATATGGGAGAGCGTTACTCGACCCTACGAAGTCTGGTGAGTTTTGTGTAGGTAAATACGAACTGGAAGATCACCTCACTAATACATATCGTGATTCCCTTTGTCACATTCCCCTTCATTTGATACAAGACATCCCAGTGGTGCCTCTCCCTACCAGTGTTTTTATCTTGACATCTCCGTCGATTGAGGAAGTGAGGCGAGTTATTAGGAAAGCTAGGAACCGTTCGGCGCCGGGTCCCAATGGAATTCCATAATTCCCTATCTTTTGTATAAAAGATGCCCGAAGGTGCTGTACTTGTTGCACTCCCTCATCGAAAGGGCTTGGCAGTCAGGCATTGTAGATGATGGGTGGAGAGTCGCAGAAGGCGTCTACATACCAAAGCAACGAAACTCCATTCGCCTAAATCAATTCAGACCTTGTTAAAGGAAAAGTAATTAAATATGATATACCTCCTTCGCGGACCGATTTGCAGAATTGTAGATAGTCCGAGTCGCCACTCTTTTTTTTGAAGAAACTTTGAAGATGCTCCAAATCACTCCAGCACGTGCTCTAGTTGTGCATATATGCCCTTCATCACAAGAGCTACACATGGCGACACAATCATGTCTCGAGTCGGCAAAGGCGGCATGATCCCAGCCAAATGCCCGCGAAATTCCGCCAGAAAGAAGAATATATTGTAATTTCTTAGGGAGGGCTCATTGCACCATTGCAAGGTAATGAGAGGACAAAAAAAGAGACTTTCCAATGCTAAAGATTCGGAAGTCACAGTAGAACTGAAAGGAGAAAGGTGCTACAAGAAAGTGGCAAGCGACCAGCTCTAGCGTTGGCGTCATTAGCGACGGACTTCATCCCGGTCGAATTGACGGTCCCATGGGAAGACAAGATGGATCTTAGCATTGCTTGGAAGAACGACCGGTGCCTAGTTCTCACAATAGATCTCGAGGAAGGAGGGTAGGTGTCCAACAGCACTTTCGATATTAAATTAAACAGCTACTTAAAGTGGTTGCTCTAAAGATAAAAAATGTCTTTTTCTAAAGCTTTCGAGGAAATGTTTTGATAAATCAAATTGTAGATTAATGGCGTCGTCTTGCGATAAAGTTTCGACAGGTCAGATTTTTAGGATTTTAATGATACTCCCGAAAAATATTATTAATCTGCGGCCACTACAGATAATTTTAATGGTGCTTTAATTAACATAGGAAGTAAAATTCGTGAATACATTTTTGCAGTCAATATCAAATGCTATCATGGACGAAGTTAAATTCCATTATTTCAAAAAATGTTGTGAGTAGAGGCAACGAATTATTCTTTATTAATGTCACATTTTCTGACCAAGGTATATACCGCTGTGCAGTGAATAAACAAACATGGCACGATACTTACTTGAGCGTTGAAGGTTATTTCCAAACATAGCATAGAAATAGTTTTTTTTTTAATTATTTGTTGATCCAAATAAAATTTTGGATTTTAAAGCTATTCCTTCTTGGACTAATCCAAAGAAGGATATGGTTGACGCAAATATTTTAGAAGGAGAATCAATATCTATTAGATGCAGAGCTCGAGGCGTCCCAAGACCAAGAATTAATTGGTATTACAATGGAATTCCAGTGCTAGGTAACGAATGCTATATTGTTATATTAATGATTAAATATGTTATATAATATATATTATACAATAAATAATGTATATATAATATGTATTACATTAAATTATATCAACTTTTACATATTATAATCAGGCTTGTCAGCGAGATTTTTGAAAAAGCCCAGATCGCCCACCTAAAAAAAAACCAAGAAAATCCTAGATCATATTAAACCAGCTATGATTGTCAATTTTAATCATTTTTTAATTACGATTTATGTTATTATACTTACCCATATCCGTGATTAAATAAAGATCATTATTGAAACAAGTCAAACAGAATTTTATTTTAATTCAAAAATTCAACAGAGTTCTTTTCTTGTTACTCCGCCTTGGAGCTCCTTCAGGGATCCTCAGAGGAGTTTCCCCCCTCTTCAAACGTTTTCTCCCTATGAATCTCTTTACGTTTTCGGTGGGATGGGCCGCATCCGGTGATCAGAGGATGTCCCTGTCGGTTTTTTGTTTTTCTGGACCCAATATTTACCCCCGGCTATGAGAAGCACTCGTTAGCCTTGTTATGCCGGTCACTGCTGCCTGGAAAGGAGCGACTGCATAAGCTCTCAATGGCTTCTTCATTTATTTATGCTACCTGCTTTTTACCTGCAAACTTCGACTATGCGAGGCTCTCATTGGCCTTATTATATCAATCGCCTCCACCCCAGTTTGCACGCAGCGGTCATGAAAGCTCTCAGTGGCTTCTTCACACCATGTAATAATATACGCAAACTGGGTCTTATAATTTTTAATTGTAGCGGCAGCCGGAGATAGAAACTTTCGGGACTCGACCGCGGGCCTTTTCGCCTATCCAGGGGTGTTATCCTTGGCGAGAGACTCGGACACACTCGGAGCTTTGGTGTGACATCGGTCCGGTGCCGTTCGTCGTTTTACCTATCTACAACTTTGCGATAGTACGCTCTCTAAGCCTCACACCAGCAATTCGATTATGTTTGATAGACTTTGAGTCCCCCCTAGGTTGCGAAAACTCTTTCACACTTACATCTTCTAACTTTCTAACGTCCGGGGCGTTATTCAGAATCGAATGTCCATTGGAAGCAAAGTCAGTCTTTCCTTGTCAATCCTTGAGTCCGTTGTTGGTCATTTTCCCCCTCCTTTCGGCTGGGACCATGGGGGCATTTTGTTGAACTTGTAGCATTGGATTTTTTATCTCGATCGCGCGACCTCGTCTCTCCGAGATACCAGAAATTTTCACCATCATAAATATCAAAATTAAATATATTACAGATTAGACCAATAATGAAATAAGTCAAGCATAATATCATTTTAATATAAACATTATTCAGAGTCAATGATGGAAACTATATCATAATAAATAGTAAAATTGCTTGTTTGACACCGTTCCAAACAAAAGTTTGTTAGCTAGTTTGATTTTGACCAACTTCACCTGCGAAAAAATTGTTTCGCGAAAACGAAGTATTGTGTTGAGCCATAAAAGCCGTCAACACTAGCTCAGCTTGAGTTACGTACTTTATCATGAATTAAGAGCTCTTTACAAGTTCAAAAAAGTGGCAAACATCCAAAGGTATACCTCGGGTCTTCATGTTTTTCACATTTTTCTGCGTGCCAACCAGCAGACCTGATTTATTAGTGTTATTCAATAAATATGAACAAACTTTGCTCCAAAAAGTGAATGGAATCTGCCTGTATCTAACCCTTTAGTTCGATGTCTGTCAACCAATCATCATTAAATGCCTAATTGTATCACATCTTAGATTTTTTACGAGATGGAGCAACACTGCTAGCAAATGGAGTAACTGCGTCACCGTCCATTGTTCCAATATTTCAAATTGTTCAATGTTGTACGCGCGTGCAAATTTTTCAAAAAGCCAAGATCTTGGCTAAAAACCCATCACTGGCAATTCTGATTATAATACATATATATTAGATATTATATTATTATTATATATAATTATTTAATATATATTTTTAAAAATAATATATGGTTAATTTGTTTCAATAAATAAAATAATGTTTACGCAGATAAATTCGGTATTTCAGAAGACAATGATATTTATTTTATAACTATTGAGAATGCAACCAAAACAGACTCAAAGGTTGTCCAGTGCAATGCTAGTAACAAACACGGATATGTTTTTGCCAATGCTTACATAAATGTTCTAGGTAATGAAAAATAGTTTGGATGTTAAATATTACTTTTTAAATTACTAATTAACAATTATTATAAATATATTATTTTTGCTACCATGTTTCCTCGAAAATAAGCCCTAGCTTGATTTTTCAAGATGCTTATAATATAAGCCCTAGCCTGTATTTAGGCCCGTCACTGCAGTATAATTTGTTGAATTATAAGTTATCACTACATTTTCAGTGAAATATTAATATAAAAAAGTACCAATAATAAAAATTATAATTATAATTGCAGAGCAATTATTGGCGTGCCGGTTGGCCACATGGGTAGCGTTCCTGCATGTGACAGTAGTCGTTATGTGTCGTGTTCGCAACCCAGCTTGCATTGCCAGGGAGAGCCCTCAAATAGGGCGCTATATAAATGTTGGAAAAATGGTCTAAAAAGTGCCTTCACATTCTACCCGAATACATTACTTACAGCATTTGTATGTAAATTATAAGCGGTTAAGCAGACAACCAATTACATCGGGATGTGTTTATGAATTTTCTTAATTCAGCGCGCCGTATGTGTAATAGATATGCCATTAATAGTTATTTCGACATTATCTTATTTCGAAAAGGTGAGTTCAAAAAGAAAAGCTATTCTCTCGAATACAAGAAAGGAATCACGGACAGAAATTTTACCACTATTGTTGGATAGCCGAATGATCCTCAAATGGCGAGCAGATGATAATAACCTCAGTTATCAGGTTGACGAGGGAAATGCTAAGAAGTGCAAATGTTGATCAGAAACTCTGTGAACCCTAACTTGCGTAAGGTTGTGAGTTAGGTTAAGAATTCAGTGTGTAAAATCACGGACAGTTATGTTGCCGATTCAGTTCATGTACTGAACAAGAAGTTATTAATTAATAATCATTTAACAAGAAATACAACAAGAGACAAGAAATGAGCAAGAAATATTCATTTAAGGAGAAATCTCGCTAAATGTGAGAGATTGAAGTTTTGCGGGAAACGATTGTGCAAGAAATTCAGGCAGGAATTCAGAGTTCAGAGATGGCCAACGATGGTCCAAAAGAAGTTGATATGACTGTATTTGAATAAATTTTTAAAAGAAATTACTCTATTTGAAGGGTTTTCTAACATTCTTGTAAAATATTACTTTTTTTAATAAATTATTTACGCCATGCTTAATAATTTGTTTAACAAAAAGTTCTGGCGGATTGTTGATAATGAAAACATAAGACACCCCCCTCAAAAAAGAAGCCCTACCACGTCTTATGGAGCAAAAATTAATTTAAGACACTGTCTAATTTTTGCGGAAACATGTTATTTATAATATTCTTTATTGGAATAGCCGAGCCACCAAAGGCCTTAGAATCGCATGTTCAAGTAATAGTAACTAAAGGCTCAAACCTGACTCTGAATTGTCCTGTTGTCGGCTGGCCGAAACCATTCATTAATTGGTATTCTAGTGGAGGGATAATTGTCGCAACAAATAAATCATCATATGTAATTTATGTTAGTATATTGCTTTGGAATTATTTATATTACTATAAATAAGACCCAATTAAATTTAACAAATTGAAATTATTAAAAGTATTTACTGAATAATGTTTTTGATTATTTAACATTTGTTAACAATTGATCATAATAGTAATTGCGATAAGATGTAACCATCAGATACTATCTATAAAATTTATTCATCTGTCCACAAGCTAGTTGATGTTCACAAAAACAAAATTGATCGGTTTTGGTGAATGCGACATGGTAAAATAATACTTAGAGCAAAAAAACATTTAGCTATTCGTGCTCCATTCTATTTATTAATGCACTAAGTGTATGTAATGATTTTAGGTTTTCATTTCCATGCTTGTTTTATTTTATAGCAGTATTTTTTTTATTAAAAATTTTATTTCGAATTTATAATTGTTTTAATTGAGGAAAATACTACTACATACAAAACTAAATTATTATGTATGTGGATTTAAACGGTGGTACTCATCTTCATATTCATTTTTGCATGTGACAATTATAATAGCGCCCAAATTGTGGTTTTCTTTATGTTAACCTAACTTTTTAAACATAATTATACCATATTGCAACAAATAGTTTTAAGTTTTGGTTTTCTTTACTGCAAATCAAATTCTGTATGAAGCCAATATTTTAATGTGCGGCAATGATGAAAATTAAGAAACCGATGCAGCTTGCATGAAAGTGCAGAAAATGTCTCTTCATATTGTCATCCCCGTATAGAAACAAAATAATTCTGCTGATTTTCGAATGTGAACATATTTACAAGAATTTGTGAAAAATGGAAAAGACGTTAATATAAAATTGTGACAAAATAAAGTTTTGAAAATAAATTTGAGATTTATGGTAAGCCGACAAAGACCAGAAAATGGTCATTTCAGGATAACGGATGCAATCGCTTTATGCTGATGTTACGACATTAGCCAAAGATTCTAATTGGTTGTAAGCACTGAAACTGCATCATTCTACAAGCATTTTCTATCGCGCTATATGAGCAAAATATAGCACCCAGCTTAGCCTATAAATAGTGGTATCATTTGAGGTATGATTTTTAATAGATAATCGGACTAGTTTTGCAAAAATTCAGTTTGGAGTTGCATTTTTTTACAAATATTTGTAGTATTCTCAAACTGTAAATTTTATGAAACACTTTATCATTTTAATAAGCTCATAAACGATTCATAAAATTTTACAGTTTTTGTTAACGTGGTGATAACAAATATTTTTGATTAGTTAATTGGTTTTTTATTACTTAATTTTATTTATATTACCAAAGACGAATAGTTTTCTAATTAAAAATTAAGCATTAAAAATGCTAAAGTGTTAGTATTTCAATTAATACTGTAAATATTATTGTATAAATTATCTTACTAAGTTATTTAAGTTACTAGTTATTTACAGTAAGTGACAACACAAATATTTCAACTAATTAATTAATTGTTATGTTCTCGTAGCACGTTTCTTTTGACAACCAAATAAGATGTCGAGGTCGTAACAAATATGGAGAGAAAGAAGTAACTTTTTTTGTTGAAACTAAGAGTACGATTTGATTTGTCGTATATTAGGTTATTAAGTGTGAAATGTCTTAATTAGAATCAAAAGTTTAGTTGTAATAATTATATCTTAAAAAAACGATATAATTTATCATAACGTCTTGAGACTCAGCAGAGCTACATATTTGCAAACATTAAATAGTGTTAAAATTTTAATTTAAAACCAATTTATATAACTAGAATTAAATAAACATGTAGCGAAAATAGTTAGCATGGTTAAAAATGGATTGCAAGATATGTTAAATAGAGCAGTGGGCAAAATACTAGCCACTGAATATTTGAAATACCAAGTATTAAGATACGTGTGAAAAGAAAGTAAAATACTAAAATACAAAATAAATCGGGGGCTCTCCGTCCTCGGTGAGGCTGTGGGAAGAAGTGTGTTTTGAGGTTTGCCTTGAATTTGTTGAACGATGCAGAGGCCATGAGCAAGCCCATAGCCAGAAAATGATTTCGGGGGGGGGGGGGGGTTCATTTTGTTATTTTCAATATCAAAATCAGATAATATTAATAATAAATGAAGATGGTTTAAAGATTTTATAATTTTATGATGTTATATCAATCAATTAAATTTATAATTAAAATATTATTTTAATATTTCGGGGGGCTAAACCCGTAAACCCCCTAAATACGGGTTAGCCATTAGAGCATTCCATATATGAGGAGAGGTGAACTTGAAGGACTTCCCTTTAAACTTGTTCCTCGGAATAGGAATGCTTGGAAAGTTAGATGTCTCCGACCGCAAACATCTCAAATGGGAATGCGGGGAAAGGGCATAGTTATATCGAGGTAGCGTGGCATTCCGGTGATGATGGATTTGTGCGCAAGGAGAGCAATCTTGAATTTGATTCTATCAGCGATTGGAAGCCAATGCAGTGCCCGCAATGCTTCAGTTGGTTCAGCGTCGCCTCCGATGACCAGTCGAGCAGCTTTGTTTTAAATTCTCTGCAGTTTCCGGAGGGAAACAGAGGATAGTTGATGGAGAATGGAAGTACAGTAGTTGAGTTTTGTCAAGATGAGGCAACTGCAGAGTCGCAGCCACATCAACTGTAAGAAGGTGCCTGATGTGGCGCAAAGCCCATAATTGATAGTTGCATGCTCGAACTATTGTGGAAACATGGCTATCAAGGGAGACTTCGATGAGTTTTATGGTGCTAGACAGTTTGATGATGGTGCTCGCGAGACGAAGAGTTGTGACGAGTCTCTATTGGGATCGGCGGGTACTAGGGTCATGGCTTCGAATTTGGAAGGGTTCAGCTGAAACTGGTTTAAGCGATGCCAATTCTGAATCATCTGAATACATTCATACAAGTCAACCTTTTGTAGGTCTGCCATGGTATTGATTAATGAAACGGGCACCTGGATAGTGGCGTCGTCAGGTTACAGATGATAACTGTACCCGAAGTCGTATATCGGATCGCAGATTGGAGAGGTATAAGTCGTGAAGAGGATGAGTCCGAGAATCGACTCTTGGGGAACTCCAAAGTCAATAGAAAACAGCTCAGTCGAGCTCTCGCCTAGCTTGACAAAGCCCTATTGACATTGCCCCTGTTCACCTTCCTCGAAAACTGTGTTATGGAATGACCAGCGTGTTCTGCGTATTTAAATCTTATTCAAAATGTTTAGAGCCCTCTGATAAGGCAGACATATCATAATGGTAAACAATTGAATGATGCGATAAGCAGATTGGTAGCAGGAATAGTCACTGTTTGATAAAAGATGGGGGCGAATGCGGTGTAAAGCATGACGTTCGATTATTTTTGAGAATGTAGTGAGATTAGAGACAGGCCTGTAGCTGGTGGGATTGAGTGAGTCGTGGTCAGGTTTCATCAAGAGTGGGAGTACCTGTGCCATAAGGCTGGGGAATGTGCGGTGGCTGAAAGAAAGGTTGGCGAGTTTGGCTATGAGAAGAGAAAAGGTTAAGGAGAAAGGTCTAATCACTGACATCGCTGTTATATCGAGAAGGGAGGGCTTGTTTGAGGGAGAAGAGATCAGTCCTGGTGTCACTGGATTGAATGTACTCCACGATTCGAAAACTTGAAAACCAAAATTTAGAACTATTAAGGACCTTCTAATCTTTTAGGACCAACAATAATAACAAAATAACTGCATTTAGATTTTAATTATTTATTCTTGTTTAATTTAGAAGTATAAAGCAAGATAGTAACACGTGAACGGTCATAATATCAATTTATTTAAACAAAAAATCAACTCATTAAGTAATTCTCTAAAGTAGCAATTTCTACCGCTATTGCTTTGCTATCTTTCCTCAGGCTGTTTGCTTGGACCCAAAGATCCATGTTCCTGGTTTTTGCTCTTTCGTCCATTAATATGTGAAATTCTTTGTCCAGCATATCCCTGTCGTGTTTTAGAGTCTTCAGCTTCTTCCTCAGCATGATCAGGTTTTTTCCATCTGCTTTTCGTTTTGAGGTTACAGCTGCCTGTCTCTTTTCGACATGCAATGCATCCAAATAAAATTTATATCTCTGCCTTGATGCTTTAAAATGCCTCAAGACTCAATCTTAAAATTGTCCACACCTCCAACACTCCTGATACGGTCTCTAATCATCCTCCTTGCATTCAAGCTCATCTCTTTAGGAACTTTTTTTAGGACTTTATTCTTGAAGGTTCCTTAGGTTCATTTAAGTTGTTATATTCCTTATGTTCATTACAGTTCTTTTATTCTTTTTCAAGAGTGGGAGTACCTTTACGATCTTATGGGTGGGGAATATGCAGTGAAACTTTTTTCTGAAAGAAAGGTTTACGAGTTTGGCTATGAGAAGAGAAAAGATTAAAGAGAAACGTCTGATCACTGACTGAATTTTTAGGACCTCCCTCATTTTTTAGGATTTTTTTGCACTAAAAAACGAATTTCGGAAATTTAAGACTCTTTAGGACCTGTATGAACCATCACTGGGCCGACTTTACGAGGGCTCGAGGATGACGGAGTAGCCTTGGAAAGGCTGGAGGATATAGAAGCGCGAATTTTATCAATCTTCTTGAAAAATGCTCCAAACTGAGAAGACATCATCCGGCATTTATCATGAGAGTAGCTATGGTGTGTGTTAGAGTAAGATGTTGTTGAGGTTGCGCCAAAGAGGTTGTGGGTTGAACTATTGTAAAGCTCGATCTTCAGGCTATTAGCGCGTAATAGAGAGTATTTAGAAAAACTCAAAGCCCCCAAGGTCGATTGGAACTTGGCGAAGATTGTCTCTGGTCACGACTGCAAGACCTCTTCCTAGGGATCGACCGGGGTCACTTTCTTAGCCGTGGCCTAACGCTCGCACTCTCTCTCTCTCGTATAGTGACCGTGTATCGTTGATTGTTTACTTGTTAATAAACCGTCACGCTTAACTTCGTCTTCTTCGGAATCTCAGAGATATAAAATACATGTTTTGCGACATTCCCCGGCTAAACCGAGGTCCCGATTAAAATTAGCCGGGGTCGGGGTCGCCAAAAAAGCTGGGGTCCCCGGTCAATTCCTACCGCCTCCTTTCTCATCAGTTGTGAGATCACTGTACCTGTGAATTACTTTGTAACCCGTAGGGGCTAAATCAGCTTTGATTACCTGGGATGCGTCTGATGGGACCCAGGTTTATGTTATTGCAAGGACTTCGAGATGTTTTCATGCAAAATGTTGTGAAGAAGGGCATCGGCTGCCCTGGAATTGAGCGATTGAACAAGCTTGGGTTGCCTTTTGCAGGTCGAATGATTAAATGCTCGACCACGGGTTGTTTTGGGTGACGAACAGTTGCAATGATGCCATATCCTGAGCTTGAAGAGAACTTTTCTGAGAGTGCTATTGTTCTCAGGAGCCGGAGCGAGTGATCGATAAGGTTCCTAGCTATAAACAAACATGGCGATAATGAGAGTATCGGTAGTCCATGTTCAGACACGATTGCTTAGTTCGGAATTTCGGGAGAGTTGACAAAATTCGAAATAATTAAAACCCAGTGAGTGTATCCAGATTGAATGAATGAAAAGATCGAGAGTAAACATTAAGTCGATTTCGTAGACACGCTGTTACATATAAACATAGACGCAACCAAATAAATTATTGGAAGTGTGTGGAATTTGTGTAAGCGGCTAAAAGCTTTTTGAACTTGTTTGAAATATAAATAAATAAAAGTCTAGAATAGGAAGAGACGGTGGTCTGTTTTTTCTTCTGTTTCTGTCTTTTACTGTAACATTTCCAGTACGGTTTCTTTCACTAATTTTTTTACAAAAAAAAAAGATTAAAATAAACCACCAAATTCATAACGGAATCTTAGAGACCACATTAACACAAAGACTGTAAGTAAACAGTAAGTGGATTCTTTGTTTTTAATTATTAATTTTTTGTTAATAAATTCAAACACAAAAGTATTTCTAATAAAAGTACTTTAAATAAGAATTTTCAATCATATAAAAGATGACCCGTCATAACAACTCGGCGACAAAATAGCCCCGTCAAAATAGCACGGCGTCAAAATAGCCCAGGACAAAACAGCCCCGACAAAACAGCCCCGTTAAAATAGCCCGGCGACAAAATAGCCCAGGACGAAAAAATTTCGTCAAAACAGCCCCGACAAAATAGCTCCGTCAAAATAGCCCTGCGACAAAATAGCCCAGGACAAAACAGCCCCGTCAATGTATTAAAAACATTTTTTGTGAGTTGAATACATTAACTGATAACTGATTCCAAATTTAATTCGAAATTAGTGGTATGAGTGCTTTTATGACCGTTATGAGTTTAATTGGTATCACGGAATTTCATTAAGTGGAAGATTTATATTCTAAAATATTATTAAGATTCCGGCTACTTCCTTAGTTTACATAGACTTTTCAAGTTGGTATTTAATATAAATTATCGACTGACAAGCAACACGTGAATCTGCACAAAAAGAATTTACCAGATAATATAATATTAAGTCACGAAGGTTCCTTTGATCGTTTAATTTCTTTTGATCCTTCCCCGTTGCAATGTGTACAATGAAGGGTTTGAATTGGAATTTAATCTATGTTATCGATTGGCGTACAACATATTCGAACCACACGAAGTGAATCACCTTATCGGACTCACCTTATCATCACGTCATGTGAACATGCAACAAATCCACAATGAACCAATTTTACCGATATTTTGACGGGGCTGTTTTGTTGGGGGCTACTTTGTCACCGGGCTGTTATGACGGGGTGCCCATATAAAATACTTTAGAAATGTTTATAAAATACCAAATAAAATACGTATTTTCCCACCTATTGTTAAATATCGTAATATTGGTAAGAGGGAATATCGGTCGGTCACTAGAATATAATAGAGATACCAGAATAGAATACCATGCTTTCGAACTGTGTTTCTTCTTTTACGTGAAACCATACCGAAATATTGTCTTGTCTCAGACACAACGATAATTCGCTGAAAGGGGTCGTAATTACGAAGCACAATCTTTGTACATTTCATACTTAATAGCCTTATAATTTAGTTTTGCAGTTTTTAAAGTGGTTTTTAAAATTCAGATAAAACAAAAGTTAAACTTACTTCAATCAAAAATGCATACGAGGGTGAAGAAATACTTTTAAATTGTTCAATAATCACTGATGAACTACAAATACTAACGAAAGTTGTATGGTTAAAAAATGGAATTGTCTTAAATTCTGATTTCACGAAAGAAACAAACTCGAGTGAGAGAAGACACTTACTATCAATCAATCCAACACAATTGAGTGATGGAGGTTTATATACTTGCAACGTCTCAACATCATATGACTGGAATTCGGATTCAAAACAAATATTTGTAAGAGGTGAGACACTACGAATTTAACAAAAATTATTTTTATTTACAAATTGAAAATTCTTAAATAAATAACCAGGTCCCCCAATGCCCCCCGTAATCGTGCGTGTTTCAAATTGTTCCTCCATGAATACTGTTTTGTCGTGGATCGATGAGGTCAATCATTTAGATCCAGTCATTGAATATTTAATCTTCAGAAATTCGTCATACGATTTATTGGAAACATATACAACTTCTGTGTCTTCCAGGTATGTAATTGATATTTCTATTCAATCTTTTAAGACAATATTGTATTATTTAATGGCAAAATACAGTTATTGAAATATGACACTCATGTTTTTGTTAAAACCTGGCTGCGTAGTAATTAATTAGTTACCGTGTTTCCCCGAAAATAAACCAGTCAACATCGCGAGCCGCTATTTTCACTCGCACCTTATAGGCATAAACATAGGTTTGCCAGAAACATACAATAATATATTGAATTATAAGTTAATAATATTATATTATTAATATCATGAAAATTTTAGTAAAATATTAATGTAATAAAGTACTAATAATGAAAATTATAGTTTCTGTAAGTACAGTCCTAGAAATATTGTTACGACATGCCCACTTTTCATGGATAATTTCCTTACAAATTGACATATCTTGATGAAATTTTCAGCAACTACGTAAAGCACCATTTGTAAGCATCGTGCAAAATTTCCTTCATATGGGTTAATAGTTCCCGTAAATTATGCAAATGAACCATTTTTGGCCTGGAAATATTATTACGACAGTTTCCGGTTTGGACTCGTTTCATCAATTTCAAAGTCTCATTAGAAGGATCAAACATTAAATTGTCATTAAGAAGGCTATGTAAAGGAGTGTGAAAAAACTTCCTTTTACATTCATTTCATCACGGGAAAGAAAGCAGGTTTGACAGAAGGAGAAAGAGGACAAGTTAAGGCCTTGGGGAAGGCAAACTATTCAATAAAAAAGATTGCAAATGAGTTGAATAGGTCAAGAACTGTCATCAAATGTTTTTTGGATGATCCAGACTCATATGGGAAGAAGTACAATGGTGGAAGACCGAAAAAACTCTCGAATCAGATTCAGAGACGCCTCATCGGGGAGGCTTCACAAAGAGAATATTCGTGTAAACAGCTAAAAGATAAGCTGGATTTGGATGTCCATGTTAGGACAGTCTGCAATTATCTTAATTCAAGTAGACAGCAGAGATACGAAATGCGAAAGCGAGCTCCAGCGTTGAAAGTCCATCACAAGAAAAAACGCCTCTTCTGGGCCAAAGAGAGGGTCAGCTACAACGAAAGATGGGAACGCGTAATTTTCACAGAAGAAAAAAAAATTCAACCTTGATGGGCCAGACGGCTATAAATACTACTGGCATGATCTCAGAAAAGAAAGAGAGGTTTGTTATAGCAGAAAACACGGAGGAGGCTCTGTGATGGTCTGGGGAGGAATTTCAGCATTTGGGAGGACTGAACTGGTGATTTTGAAAGGGAGGCAGGACTCTCAGAAGTACATCTAAATGCTCAAGGATCATCTCCTTCCTTTTGCTGAAGCAAAACAACATGAATTTCAGCAAGATAATGCCCCTAGTCATGTTTCCAAGGCAACCAGAGCATATTTCCAGGAGTCCAACATGCAAGTGATGGACTGGCCCGCGTGTTCAACCGGCTTGAATCCGATTGAAAATGTCTGGAGCCTTCTTTCAAGATCAATTTATAGCAATGGACAGCAATATAACACAGAAAATTATTTGAAAGAAGCGATTTGGAGCGCCTGGAGAAATTTGGATGAGAACATCATCAAAACACTGATTTTCTCCATGAAAAATATGTGCATAGATGTTATTTCTAAAAAAGGAGGAATGACATCTTATTGAAACATTATTTCATTTAGTTTTAAATAAAAATTTTTTCCAAAATACTTAAATTCATGAGTTTATTTGTAACCTGTCGTAACAATATTTCTATGCAAAAAATGGATTTTTGAGGAATTTTTGATCAAAGTGAAAAAAAATGTACGAGTTATGTTCTTTAAGTATATTACACAGTTCTTCTAAATCTGAGTTTCGTACGATAAGTTAAACTTAAGCTATTACAAAAAATGGGACTGATGTAACATTTTTTCTAGCACTGTATTTGTACGTAAATTTGTATGTACTTGTAATTGTTGTCTAACCAGTGCGTCGCATGAGTAACAGATTTACCATTAACTTTTTTCCATGAGCTTTGTGCTTTAAAGTTTCGCTGATTAATACTTAGTGGTTAACTACATGTTTTCGAACTGAATGTGACATCCAAACAAGTATAGAATCGCAGTGGATTTCGTCCAAGGGAGATTGCAAGTGATCTCCATCATCACGACAGGCCTACCCAACTAATCGTTCGAGGAACCACTTCTGATGCCGGCACGTATCACCGTGTTTTAACAAAAGCGAAGCTAGTCAATCTAAGCCGGAGTCAATTTAATTTTTATTTTAAGTCAATTTCCGGAGCTCGGAAAGAGTTTCAGCTACCACTACAACATTTGGCGTCGTGAATTAAAAAAGGATCCTTAAGATCGTGATATAGCCGAGTTTTATTGTATCAACAATCCGTTCGATTCCATGCAAACTACTCCGATAAGAAGTCCGCAATCACAATTCAAGTCCTCGAGAGCTTCGTCGTCCCAGAAGTAACAATAAAAACGCTGCTGCAGCTTTTACTACCTTTGGAGCCTCGATTTTCCAAGTATCTCTTCTATGATCCCCTTCTGATGTCCCGTTGTTATGGAGTGAGACAAGCCTTCTTTGTATGAGACATGACTCTAAGCAATGTCCTTGACTTTAGAGTTCAATTTTCGGTAATTAGTCCTCCAATCCAATACGATGCTGACTCTGCGGCCTCAGTCTTTTGACGAAACATTTTGTTTGAACAATGTGTTGAAAAGGTAGACCTGCCTACAAGTTCTCTCGCACCGACTTCAAAGGCGATCAGATTTGCATCGAGATCAATTTAATATAAGTATAAGTTCTAAAGTTACATTGCATGCTCTGGTGACTAAAAAAATGCCTTAATTACGATAAACTATTTTGTTATTTATTTAACCGGTCGAAGCTAAATAGCCACTAATACGACCAGCCTCAGCAAAAATGATACAACCATTCAACATCGAGCGAGGATAAAGCAAGTTACAGATTAGTCGGTAGCTCATAAAAATTTTGAAAAATCAATCTCGAAGATTAATGCTTTGAAACGGGAGAAAGTGCCAGCAGACACCACCTCCTCTGGTAGGGAATTCCAGACAGCAACAACTCTGTTCAAAAAAATTTTTTTAGCAGCATTAGCTGAGCACTTCCTCGCACGTAACTTAAAGCGGTGTCCCCGTGTTCGATTATACTCTGCAAATTGAACAAAATTTAAAAGATCACTTTTTACGAGATCATTCAGTAATTTAAACTAAAAGCATAAATCAGTAATTAAAAATAAAGTTAAAGTTTTTAATGTGTTCATTTGCGGGTAGACTTAAAATATTTAAAAAGATATCATGCTAAAGAATTTTTATGGAATCATAACGAAACCTTTTTTTTTCTTCTGAATTATTTACAATGGAATTCACCATAACTTACATACTTAATTCATGCTAGTTTTGTTCAATATATGATATCCACAGGAAAATATTAGAAATATAAGAAATATGGTTCAAACGTTTTTTGAGAAGCTCGACGGATATTTATTCGTTTTATTCAAAATACAAACAATTTGCAAAGAAGTCTAGTCAAGCAATAAAACAAAGACAAATACAAACAGAGTGGAATTATTAACACATTATAACAAAAAAAAGATGGGGCGTGCAGGTTAGCCGAATGGGTTACGTGCCTGCATACGGCGGTAATGGCAACAGTCGTAATGTGTCGTGTTCGAAACCCACCCTGCACTGCCGCCAGCGCCCTTAGGAAGGAGCGCTATATAAATGGTTACAAGAAGCGCCTCTGACTCTATGCATATGGCGCTATATAAATGAAGTTACAAAATGTGTTACAAGTGGAGCCTCAAGGGAGTGTCCTCGGGCCAACACTTTTTCTCATTTTTATCAATGACTTAATTGACATCAACTAATTTCAAGATGAAGCTGTTTGCCGATGATGTCAATCTCTATGCCTGATCTGACTTTAGTCAAAACCTACAGAGTAAAATTGATAAGCTCATAGATTGGAGTGACACATGGCAGTTAAAGTTAGCTTCGGAGAAGTGTTGCGTATGTCGCGTTTACAGTCGTTATGCCACAAAATACCCAACCCACCAATATTTCATCTTTGATCGTAACCTCGAACATGTTTCCATTACCAGAGATATTGGTGTTTATATTGACAAAAATCTCACATTTGTTCCTCATATACAAAATATTATACAAAAAGCCTCTACAAGAGCCCGCCTGCTACATCTTGCCTTTTCTTCTGGAGACAGAGCTATCCTTGCCAGAGCATTCACTATATATATTCGACCACTGTTGGAATATTGTTCCCCAGTATGGATTTCCCACCTCAAATATCTTGATTAATGAAATCGAATCAGTCCAAAAAAGTTTCACAAAAGCAATTCCTAGCCTCAGACACCAATCATACTCAGCCAGGCTTAAGATTCTAGGGGCTCAAATCACTCGAACATAGACGTTTGATTACTGATTTATGATTTTTGTTTATATTACTAAATGGTCTTGTGAAAAGTGATTTATTAAGATTTGTTAAATTTTCGGAATATAATCAAACACGAGGACATCGCCTTAAGCTACGTGTGGTTAATACCACAAAACATTTTTTCTTGAACAGAGTTTTAGCTGTCTGAAATTCGTCACCAGACGAGGTGGTATCTGCTGGCGGCACCCCGTCATAATAACCCGGCGACAAAATAGCCCCGTCAAAACAGCACCATCAAAACATAAAAATCACATCATTTAATCAAGTTTGAAATCAGTTATCGGTTAATGTCTTCAACTCATATAAATATTTTATTTATAAAGATACATTGACGGGGATGTTTTGACGGGGCTATTTTGTCGCTGGGCTATTTTGACGGGTAAACATCTGCTGGCACCTTCTCACAATTTAAATCATTAGTACTTGATATTGATTTTTCAAAATTTTTAACAATTACTGAGTAGTCAGCGATCTACTCTTCGCTCGATGTTGATGTATTTTATTTTTGCTGTGGATGGTCGTTTTAGTGGCTATTAGCCCTTCGACCAGATGAATAAATAAATAAATAATGATCAAAATTTAATATTTTAAATAATATTTTTGTATAATTAATAAAATGAATTTTAAATTTATTATTATTTCGTAATATTTTTGCATTTTGTTAAATTTTATTTAAAGTGAATATTTTGCAGCAAAATATTGGAAGCTTCTTTTGCACTAAACGCATGGACAAATTATTCTTTCTACATTCGATCAAGAAATATATTCGGACTCAGTCGTCCCAGTTCTACCAGTGCCGAAAGTTGTTCAACTCCTTCTAGGAAACCTGGCATCAATCCTATTGATGTCTGCGGAGAAAGTAGGAGTCCAAATGTACTTGTAATTACGTGGAAGGTAAATTTAATGTTTCATTATCTCTAAAAAAATTTGTCGTTTGATAAAAAAAGAATCGAGAGCGGAGTAGCAATGCAGCCCACCAAGGAAAAGCCTTGATTTGGACAATGATTCAACCGTCCGCTACTTTCCGTTGATATAACTTGTTCCCTTGCACGTTGTCTTGTTCTCTCTTGCCTAGACTCTCTTCTTTATGGCACATCTGCTTTTTTAATTCAATCCTTGCAACGCGTCCACAAAAAGCAAGCCTCAATCCCACCCTCAATAGCACCTATTATCTGAAGAAATTGCACTGGTTGCCGATCCATAGTCGTATCACAAAAAATTGTCTTCATGACATATCATGAATCTCTAGCAACATCTACCCCACCTTATCTCCATCACCTACTAGATCGCCGCCAAACACCTGATCTTCGTTCATCAACCACTCAACTTCACCAACATAGATCATCCCTTCCAAACAGAGGCTTCTCGTACGCCCTCCAGTTGTCTGGAACAGAATCCCTCCCACCGTCAGAGCCAGCCATCCCTGAAGACCCACCTCTTCAGGACTTCATGGGACAGCGAAGACACAAGGCGCCTCTAACGCTATGCACGTGGCGCTTTATAAATTAATTATTATTATTATTATGATCAAAAATATACAAATATTAAAAATGGAATTTAAAATTTTAAATGCGCATAAAAAATAGTAAATAATAAAGTCTAAACGAAAACGATTATAGGCCGTTCAACCTCGCTATCATTTTGGAGAACAATTTCATTACATATTAAAAGTGAAGAACCTATCTCATCCCCAGAAAGAACATACAATTTTAAAATTTAATTGGTCTACAACTGAAGCTGTCATAACAGATGCAGGAATATATATGCCTTACAAAGTTTGGATTCATTCGACTAACGTGCATGGTTCGGCTGATTTTGATAAAAATGAAGTGAAGTTGTTATATTCTGGTCAACATGGTAAACTTTTAGTTACATCTTAATTCTCATAATTACACTAAATAAATATTATACGTAATAATCACTCAAATAATTGAGTTAATATAATTAATAATAATTAAAAATTATAATTATTTAAAATAATAATTAAAATTACTTATTAAGTTAATATTATTATCAAATATTCAAGTACCTGCCGTAGCTCCAACAAATTTGAAGATCCTAGAATTGACATTAAATTCTGCTGAATTTGTATGGGAAAGAGTTGATGAATTAAAAGTTAACGGATTTCTGCAAGGATACCAGGTAAGTAATTAACATTTCACTGTAAAATTAATGATAGCGTCAAAACGCTAATAAATTTAATGATAGCGTCATAACGCTAATAAATTTTACAGCTGAATATATGGAGAACAGATGATGAAATTATTCACAAGATAAATGTAACGACGACTGTTTGGTTTCCGTGTCTGCGTTATGTTGAACAAAAGCTCAAAAGATATAATTTCTCGAAAGAAATTAAAGTTCGATATCATAAATTAATGCCTGGAGTAACTTATAAAGCTGGAGTAGCAGCTATGAATGCTGCTGGATATGTAGGACATTTAAGTAGTTTAATAAAATTTCAAACAAAGGAAGGAAGTAGGTTGAGTTTATTGAAAGTTAATGATTGAAATATTTTAAATATAAATATTCTTTGTTATATTCTTTTATTTTATAAATTGCTTTTCATATAGGCTACGTCTCACACAATGGCGGATTAAGGAGGGCTCTGGCTCTCCCCGTCATTTGGAAAAATATCCGAAAAGATTAAGTAAACCTATGAAATAAATTTAAAAAAAATTATTATATGAATTAATTAGCCTTACCTTTACATTTTCGACAAAAATTTAGTAGCTATGTTTCAGAGGAGGGGTCTCCTAAATCTGCCTACCAGTGTGTGCCCCCCAGCCAAAGTGTTATTGACCCGCACTTGATGTTGTAATCATTTTATGGAATTCAACATGAACTTTGTTTAATTTTAAAAATCCCGAAATGTCCCAACTTGTATAAAGCATTAATAAAATAAAAAGAATACTACATTTAAAAATTTGATGGTAAATGAAAAAGAATATGATGTCAGGGTCATAGATATCGGTCGAAATGGAATCGAGCATATCGTTCGACCAAATACCATTGTATCCAAGCACAAGTTTTAAAAACTAACAAAACAAGAATCGATAAAATCAACATAATATAATCAACAATAGTCTTTTAGCTAGCAGGTAAACCCAATCATTTTAATAATTGAATTAAAGCAGATGAATGTTGTAGTTCAGAACAATTTGTCAACATAGGAGGCCGTGTCGTTTTATATTTAAAAGCTGCACTGAAGAACTTGCACTTGCCATGTGCGTACTTACATTCGGCGTCTTCCAGAACTTGCTATTGACTAAAATGCTGAGTATTTAACTATTGCCATTCGAGGAGGACGGAGGCTCTTTTTGCTTAAATTCTTGATATGGGTTAGATTGTCGGACACTTTTGATGTATCGACATTAGCGGACCATAGAAACACTTCGTCAGCATCATAGATTTTTCAGTTTCATGTTTGGGCTCAAAGCTGCGACAGTTTCTCTAACATAGAAAATCGAAAATTACAATAACAAATAAAAAATATAACGAGATAATAGAAACTTCGTAATAAAAGGAAGACACTCTGAAGCAAGAGCATTTATACTCTTGTAATAATAAAATAATTTAAGTTATTATGTTTTTTTAGGTATCAACACCTTAACGTCCCTTATGATTCTGCGTTCCCTCTGACACTCGATGAGCATCCGAAACAATTAGCAGAACCGCTATTGGATCAAAACTCGCTCACTCACGACTCTTCAGACATGACCATTTTTATCATCTTAACCATTAAAATAAGCTTAAGGAACTTTGATTGCATTTTGTAATAATTTCTATTATTCATAGAACCTGACAAGATAGAAAATATTAAAATAATGGAAATTGCATCAAATCATATAACAATCACCTGGGATCTTCCAAAAGTAACAAATGGACATTTACTCGGATTTGATATAGAATGCAGTTTCGGTAAATAACTAATAGTATTTGGTAATATTATTAAATATCATGCAAAGACGATCTAGCTCATTTGTTGTACTTATTTCTTATACAGTAAAAACTAGATGCAACAATAAGTAAAATATGTGTATTGTATGCATGTAATTAGACTTTATCGTTTATCTTTAAGAGCGGCACAAATTTTACGCATGAATATTTTACAGTTTGGTTTTACAATTTAAACTATCGGAATATAAACTGGTCGTAATTTATTGTGAATTACCATATCGACCACTGTAATAGTTCATGCAGTTTTTGCCCATTTTGTTGCAGATAATATACTGAACTCATCAAGAAAAACTATTTTGCACAGCAATAAAAGTTGTTACAAGTTGTGCGACTTGATTGAAAATACAACGTACTCAATTATAATTTATGCATTGACATCTGCGGGCAGAAGCGAAGGAAACATGATTACAATCACTACTCTGTCAAACGCCAGTAAATTATTCTAAATATTAGTTATTTTAAATTTAATAATTTTATAATCATATTTACATAAATATAAATGTTTTTTATTATACTTGCAGCACTATCTATTCCTTTTATTATGGTAGATAAAACAAACCAAAATCGAGTTAACATCAGTTGGTCTTATGAAAACAGTACAATTATTAATAAAGGATGTTATTACTATTTAGAATATAAAAAAGGTATGGTAATTTCAAAGTTCTTAAACAAAATTTGTAATCACTTTTTTAGTTTTGTAATTATAATTAATTAATTAATTTACTTATAAGTATTAGTTATATTGAACATTTTCGAACACCATGGGATTATTTTTCTTATTCAGAAAATAACAACAGATACTTGCAATCTATGCCAGTGTCAGATAAATCGTGGATAATATTGAATTTGCCGTACGGATCATACGAAATTAGAGTAATGGTAACAAGTCTCAAAAATGTTGTTCGCTCAAAATCTAATATTTTTAAATTTCATGGTGAGTAGTGCTTACAATTTATTTACTAGGCTTAGTAGAAACCAGTGACATAGTTAGAGGGCGGGGAATACATATGTCCCCGGGAAATAAGGAGCATGTGCGCCAAAATGAGGCTTACAAATGAGGCTTTTTATATCCGTATTATACGCAACATTATATTATAAATTATAATTTATAATTAATTAACAAGGGTAATAAATCTGTCACAAGATGACTGCAGCGGCTCCATAAGACGTATCATATGTCTGCCCCCCATTGTGGACGAATTTAAAAAAGTTGTGTCCATCACAGTAAAGCGGGAGTCTGAAACACGTTGGAGCGCACGATCAGAAGCTGTTATCTATCAGAAACTCCATTGGATCTTCTTGGTTTTATTGCGTTTTGTGAAAATGACTTATTTATAAATCTTCTAATTTCACTGCAAATTTTATTAACAACAGTAGCAGTTTCAATTGCAAGCGGTCGTTCAGAAAATTAAACCTTATTTTGTCTCATTTGCGTACTTAGATGGGACAGGATCATCTAGGTTAGTGGTGCACAACCTCAGGCCCGCGACCAGCCGTCATGTGGACCGCGAAGGCTGACATGATAATTTTAAAAATAGGTCTTTCCGTCCATTTTTGTTAAGTTCGTGAATGAACACGGAGGGAGGCGTACACCTCTAAATTCAAAAAGTTTTTTCACTGGACTAACAAACAGCCGAGTTACTGACTAGTTCCATGGCTTGGCAGTTATGCCACACCAATCATTTTAGAGCGCGTCGCGATTTTGTATCTTTCCATACACCTCGACTCATCAGACCTCCGCAGCCAATTTGATTATTTTCCATCGTTATGCAAAATAGGAACAGCTTGATATCTCAAAGCTTCTTGCAGCCTCAGCCGTCTCGTTGTGCACTCTCATCAACTTAAAATTGTCAAGTTTTAATATGAACATCAATTAATATGAACAGAAAATCTAGTTCACAACTTTGTCCTTATTCTCCTGCACATGTATCTTATTGCTTGCGTTGTCTTTACATTTATGAGGTATAAAATTTTGAGTTTTTTACGCGGTCTCATTTGCTCAGCCCTGGGAGGTTCTCCGAATTCTGTTTCTAGCCCTCGACCAAAAAAGATTGGGTTTAGGTGATCTTGCTCTTCTTAGAGTTGCAAAAGAGACACTGGAGAAAAGAGATTTTGCCTATGTCACTGATCAGCTTGCGACAGTGAAACCAAGAAAAATAAATCTTTTTGTGTAAATCAGAATAAAGCAGTGACTGTATGGGTCATGCAATATAATTTTTATGAATTTGCTTCTTTAAATACGATGTTTCAAAATTTTAATTTTTTCCTTATTCAATGTAATAGAAAAATGTGGTGATTAAAGGGGTAGATGGGGGGGCGCCAATGTTATAGTTCGTCTCCAGGCATAAAATACCCTAGCTACGCCACTGGTTAAAACACATACAATTTCTCAATTACCTCTTTTCTAAATTTTAGAAGAATCTTTTGTCAACAAAGCAACATCCTTAGTTTGTTCCATTCTTGGTGTTATTTTTGTAGTAGCAATATTGTTAAAAATTCTTTTAAAGAATTTTAGGACGAAAGTGTATATGGGTAAGATGCTATTATTATTATTAATATTATTATTCCAAATATCATCTGACATTTTAGTAAAATGTAACAAACATAAGATTACTGATGATTGTCATCGTTTCGTGAAATGTAATTTAACTCAATAATATGGTTATTTTAATTTGCTTGAGTTGTCATGATGTGACTAAGTAATGATGCAAATTAAAAAATGATACCAAATTATGAAAATGCTGTCACTAAAACATGATATTACAATTTTTAAAAAACTTGTCTGTATTGATATTAAGCAAAGCAAATAGAGCTTAGCGGTTATTTGAATAACAATAAAGTTTAAATGTTTTTTTGCATTTACATTAAAATAAATAAATTAAAAGTTTACTGTTACATTACATTAGAAGTTAATTATAGATATACTGGCAAAAAAAGTATCGGAGGCAAATTTACTTTCATATCAAATTCTATTGTAGCTTGCAACCTAATGTAAAAGAGAGTTTAAGTGTTAGTGAGGAAGGCACTTGACAAATCAGATGTTGAAGAAGCTGCTTCATGAAAGCACAAAAATAGATGGCTATTTCAGGCATAGCCCCGCCAATGACGCGGAGCCTCAAATCGATCAAAGCAAACTCCATCTGAGTCTCAGATACAAGATGTCTCCACTCGTTGGAAGTCCACTAAGCAAATGATAAGAAAAGAGTAAAGCAGAGGTCTCGGTCCTTTTTAATATTCGATATCATAAACATAATCTGTTTATCCTAAAGTGGGCAAAAATTAAGGATAATAGAAACTCTTTTGGAGCCTTGGTGTTACTCACCAGAACTCTTAAGTAGAAAAAGATTTTTTACATTTCTTGTTAAGTTGTTCTCTCAATGGCATGCCATCTTTTTCGTGCCATGACTGTTTGATTATGATCCTACAAATGTGGCTCCTTTCAAGAAGGCTTTTACTGATGATTTTCGACAACATCAGAAAAATTGCAATTTATCATGGTTAAGTATTGCCACAGCAATTATTAGAGTTATTAGAAAAGCTAGAAATCGGTCGGCGCCGGATTCCAATGTAATTTCCTACCTTTTGTATAAAAGATGCCCGAAGATGATGTATTTGCCGCACTCCCTCGAAAGGGTTCGGCAGTCAGGCATTGTAGATGATGAGTGGAGAGTAGCTGAAGGCGTTTATATATCAAAGGAACGGATTGAGAGATGAGAGGGCCGTCAGAGTTGCTAAGAAAAGATATCGCGGTTTGGTTGTTGAGATGGTGGCACGCGCATTCGCAAATGAGGTAAAAACGCGAATGAGCGTTTCAGGCAATATATGCGAGCGGCCGGTGAGCATAAATTTGTGACGGCGGCCGCTTCAAAGAAATTATAAAATAATGTTTTATTAACGTCTGTTGCATAGCTAGATGATTAGGACGATGCTCCCGCAGCGGGGTTTGAATCCGCGCGTTATCGTGAGAGGCCTTAAACCATTAGGTCATGCGGGCGCACCAAAGATATTGAAATAACCAGGGGGTCCGCAAATAAGTAAGTTAACTAATAAGTTTATTAGAGCAGGTATTCAGTTAACGGGACTGAATAATAGAAGTTAAGTGTTGAAGAATTGAGGTACTTAAGGATGCAAATGGATATTTGGGCTTCCAAGTTGTCTTGATTCTCGTTGTTTGTCAGGTGATTATCGAGAATGCTTTTCTGTAGCAGAAATAGATCCCACGTGCCCGAAAAAGATGCCAAATATAATTAAGTATAAATTTAATTATATTAGCAATATAAACTTAATTAATTTCCAAAAATCTAAGTTTACAACAATATTATAACGCTCAGTTTGCATTATATAGGATCGATGCGCAAAGGTCGTCGTGAATCTCATCGATAACCATATAACGTGCGGTGCGTTGAGATGGAGTTGGATAGGTAGCGTTTTCACCGACAGGGACATCCGCCCGATCAACGGGTGTGGCCCACCCCTCGAGAACATCAGGAGTTTGGACCGAAACGTTTGATGACGGGGGCACTCCTCTGAGGATTTCCTGTCGCTTAGCTCCACGATAGGAGTTTCTAAGTTCAAATAGCTCAGATTCCTATACAAAGACGTATTATCTGCTGCAGCAAAGTCTTTAGCTATTAAAGTTTAACCTATTATAGAGCTGAACCAGAGATCGACAAGCCTGGTTATCCATCGTAATTGTCGCTGAAGAGTGCACCATCACATGGCCTTGGTGCTAAGCTAGCATTCAAATATCGGGCTTCTCCAGCAACCACAGTGCCATGTGCCATATTTTCTCTATCTCACTCTCTAATTATTGTAAATTTGGCGTTGCAAGAAAATCTCACTTTTGAAGACTTCCTGACATAATGCTAAGTCGCAGAGCAAGGATTGTGTTACGTTACTCTGTAATCTAATTCATATTTAATTTTTATTTTTTGACGTCTCTCGAGTGTTTTTTAAAAAGCCAGGAAAAAGACAATAATCCTTGAATTCATTATGTTAAAATAACTGGGAAAACTTACAATAACAAAACAGCGAACCACAAGCTCAACAATGAGTATGTTCTAGGAGTTTCGTTTAAATCGTCTGCTCCTAAAATAGGGCTGCACCTAGTGTTGATATGGGATGAAGTGGGACGACGTTCTGTGCCCTACAATTGTCATCGAACCAAGAAAGTCCAATGGAAAGAGGAAGTCTCGAGCTAAAATTCAAGAGGAAAGAAGTTTCATATGTGACAAGCAAGGCCATTTTGCAAAGAATTGCCTGAAGAAAATGAGCTAAAAGGATTTAGACTTATTGCCAATCACGAAATATACAGAAAATAAATTTAAATTGGCAGAGATCAAAATTCTCCTTAGGATGATAAAGATTGGTCCACATATTAACATTTTTTCTTCTCAGCTTTTTGTATAAACAATAAATTAGCTTCCATCGACAAACCGAAAACTTTTTTTGCATGTCAGATTTGTGGGCCATCACCGACTAACTTATGGTGAAAGCCTTAAGGAATGTTATCCCGGGTAACATCAACCCTAGTTCTATTAAATATTTCTATATAACTAACTTTATTTTATATTGTTTAACCAAAATAATTTATATTATTAACAGTTTTTAATTTGCAAATTTTCTTGATAACTACGATTAAAAAATGTATTACTGAGATTAAAAGACGCAAATTATTCATTATTGCTTATTTTTGCCATCATTACTATAAAATTATAATTAAACTCAAAGAACGCTTGTGTTTACATTAATAATCTAAAATAAATTGCTCCCAATGAAACAATTCATAACACCTTCATAAAATGCAGTGAATCATACGGAAGAAGGACTTAATGAAATTTCGGAAAATTTTAATTCACTGGCATATGAGACTAACAAGTAAGAATATTTGGTTTGTTTCGAGAATTTAAATACCGTATTTTCACCCATATTACACGCGTGTTATGTTCGATTTTACTTACCACGCACCTCCATCTGCGTGCTATAACCATAGGCGTGTTATGCTAGATTAAATTTACATGAATTTGATTCCCGATCAACAAAAATAAAAAATTTAAATGATAACTTTTGATTGTATTTTTTTGTAAAAGCTTTAGAATATATTTTAAATTTTAAATAGCTTATAATTGGTTGGGCGTTAATGCATTGCATAAAGAACCTCCGATATATGCTTACAGAAGCATGCGGCAAAGCAGTCACGTTAATCATTGCATTGTACGGCTGTCGAATTTGGGTTGCCAACTTGAATTTAGCTGAAATTAATTGATGGCAATTATAAGAAACTTGTTGTAGGGTTTCAGATAGAGATTTGGTTGGTGCTATTTAACATTTTAGTAGTTAAACGTCACTTGGACTTATTGTAGCAAATGTCTTCAATCTCTTAATGTTCCTGTGGTAAAAACTCTTTGAACACTTTTCAAAAGCATGGTACAAAATAGATACAATTTTGATAATAGTGTCAGTTATCAGTCTTTTGCAGTCTTTATTAGAAAACAAAATGAAACTCTTAGCCCATTCTCTTGGAGCTCATTATGAAGATTCAAATAGGTAACTGTAATAAATTACCACCAGTGCTCTGGAATTTGCTGGTAATGAGTCACTTGACTTTTTACATTGCCATAAGAGCATATCATGAAACTCATTGGATGGCAAAAATTATATGCAGCTTTTGGCCATACTTTCATGTTATAGTTGATTCATTGTTTAGGCCTCAACAATTCCATACCTTCAGTGAAGTCTGTGAAAGTATAGTGGTTAACATAACTTAGTGGTTTGAATGCTTTTATGACCGTTTTAAGTTTAATTGGTATCAGGAAATTAAGTGGAAGATTAATCGTCTAAAATATTAATATGATTCCGACTACTTCCTCAGTTTCCATAGACTTTTCAAGTTGGCATTTAATGTAAATTGTCGATTGACAAGCAACATGTACAATCTGCACAAAGAGAATCGACACTTAGAGAATTTACCAGACACTCATTAAGTCAAGTCGGTTCCTTCGATCGTCTAATTTCTTTTGATCCTTCCCCGAGTTTCAGTTGCAATGTATATGATTTGGAGCTGCAATTTATTATAGCTTATCGAAGGTTAAGTACTTCATACCCTTGTTCAACACAGAACTTCTCGATTATCTATGCGGAATTGTTTATAATCTCACAATTTAACTAATTTGATGTGACTGATTAACATTTAGTTTAGTTTATTAATTTTTTACAATAAAATTTATTGAGTTTTTTCTATGAATTTTATGTTTTGATGGGGTTATTTTGTCGCCGGGCTGTTATGACGGGGTCGGTTATAACATTTTTACACGTTATATACAGGACAGAACATAAACCATGAGGACACCCATCAGTTCCTGATAACTCGATAAAGAAAAATTTGATTTTGGGGAAATTTTAATATGTATTTATATATTTGTGATTATCTCTTAAATTTTCGTCGAAATATGTCATAACATTATTAACATTAGTAATATGCATTAATTTTAAAATTCCAAAAACGTGATTTCAGGGCGTCCAATAACCATGAAAGACACTTTCAGAAATCATTGAAAAATGACTAAAACCCTCGTGAAAAACCAAGAAAAAAAAGTTTATTAACAAGAAATAATGTTTTCTCTAATTTCAATAACCTTAAAACATCTGTTATCCATCGATTTTATTAAGATTTTTACGAATTTTCTGTCCAGTTCTTTCCAGGCACTCCTAATGGCGTTTTCCAGGTCAGATTTTGAGTCAAACTGCTTTCCATTGTTAAAAACAAGTCTTGACAACATTCCCCAGACATTTTCTATAAGATTTAAGTCCGGGGAACAAGCTGGCCAATTCATAACTTTCAAATTTCTGCTCTGGAAAAATGTCTTTGTCTACTTGGAAGTGCGGATCGGGGCATTATCTTTCTGAAAAATAAAATTTCCCCCAGAATGGTCTTCCCCAAAAGGCAATAGATGAACTCCTAAAACTTTGATGTAATCCATCGAAGACTGCCTCCTATCCAGAAAGGCTAATTCAGTTGATCAATTCATTTCAATTTCACTGGAAATTTCTCCCCAAATCATCACCGATCCTGCTTCACGATTTCGACTAAAAAATGTTTCTTTTTTCTAATCTGAGGTCATGCCAGTAGAACTGACGACCATCAGGTTTATCCAGGTTAAATTTTTCTCATTTGAAAAAATAATATTGTCCCAAGTTGTTCTCCGTTTGGAGAGTATGGTTTTGGCCCATTCCACTCTTGCCAACTTGTAATGGTTTTTAAGAGCTAGAATCTTTTTTCGTATGATAAAATAACATTAGATCTCAAATAATTTAACACTGTACTTTTACAAATTCTTAAATCAAGTTTATTTCTAATTTGATTTGCTAAAAATTTACCTGAAGGAGCCTTTTTTAGCAGGAGTCTGCCTACGAATCGTCAGTTTCTTAGGTCTTCCATGATAATTTTTTGCTCCATATTCTTCAGGAGCCTTTAAGTAGTTCCAGATAAAAGTCTTGGATTGATTGAGCTCTTTGGCAATATCCCTGATCGAATAATTTGCTTGTCTGAAGGCCTCCATCCCTTCTCCTTGTAAACAACAGTTTTCTTCCAGCCATTTATAAAATAGTAATTTTACAAACTTCACATTAATTTTTAACTCTTTTTGGGTTTATATATCGATAATATTTACATAAAGTGCATTTTGGTTGCATAACTATGAAAAATTCCAAGTTTTATTGAATATAAGTAAGGATGTCCTCAACCGTTTTTAAACGTCCCCAAAAATGCTATTTTACATATTTTACAAGATCTACTTGTTAAAATTTTGAAATTTATTTTTTGAATAAAGGATGTTTTGTCTACAATAAATAAACATGTATAAATTGAGTCATATATATACTTATATTTAACGAGTTAACACAACAATATGGGGGTGTCCTCAAGGTTTCTGTCCGGACTGTGTGTAAACTGTCACCTTTGTAATTGTTGTTTTAAAGTCTATCTAAAAAACGCAGTGTCAAAATACTGGCTTAAAACCATAATTTAAGAAAAATTTACCATTTCATTGCATGCTTTAAAATGGTGGGCAAAAATTATGCAGCGTGCGATTTGGCTCAGAGGGTTGCATGCCTGCGAACGGCGGTGAAAGAAACAGTCGTTACGTGTTCGCAACCCAGCTCGCACCAACAGAGAGCCCCCTCGGGTAGGGGCGCTATATAAATGGTAGATCGATTAAAAAAGTACATGTGCCGGCTTAATGGTGAAGGATGCGCCTCTCACGAAAGCGGCGCGGATTCGAACCCCGTTGCGGTGCTGGATGACTGCTCGTCAGGCAAGAAGATGCTCAACTCACGCGGATATCACATTGCAATCATCCCGGGTGGTCTAAAAAACACTGGATATTGCTACATATCACCCATTCAAAAATTATATAAGGTACTTTAACTTATTTGTGATTATATTGATACTTTATTTATTTTATTTATTTATTTATTTATTACACAACAAATTGAAGGGTCATTCAATGACCACTTACACAAATTTGGGTAAGTTCAACAAATTGTGCGCAAATAAAGTGCAGAAGCAAGTTCTTTAAATCGATAAGTATTTGTTAAGGTCAGTAGACGAGATGCAAGATTTGAATCGAGATAATGTTGAGGAGTTTATTACATCAAGAGGTAGGGAGTTCCAGGGCTTGATGACCCGGTTGGTGAAAAAGTTCTGTGACTGGTGAGACACTTCTCTTGGCGTAGACGAAGGGGATGACCACGGGTTCTGGAAGCTAGAAACGTAGGGAACTCGGGAATTTTGCATATAGTATGGCCGTGGATTATTTTGTAACATAAGCATAAGTCACAGATGAGGCGACGATGTTCGAGGGTTTTGAGTCCGAGTTGTTTTAGTCTATTGTGATAGGGCAGTGCTCTGAGACCAGGAATCAATCTTGTGAAGTATTTTTGCACCCTTTCTATTTTCATTGTAAGTTGTTTAGTGTGTGGGTTCCATATTGAGGAGCAATACTCGAGGATTGGCCGGACGTAGGAGCAGTATGCCTTGGTTAAAATGTTTTTGTTCCTGGTGCGAAAGCATTTGGAAATCAAGCGTAACCTCACAAATGCTTTGTGGACAATATTGCTGATGTGTGCCTTGTATGTAAGTTTGTCGTCGATGAGAACTCCAAGATCTCGTGTAGTTTCTAATAGAGGTACTGTTTGGGAAGCAATTGTGTAATGTCTTGGTGGAGTTTTGGTACGAGCTGCCCTGATGGATATTTGAATGCATTTCTCAGGAGCAAGCTTTAGTTGCCACTTGTTGCTCCATGACACCAACCTTTCAATAGCAGACTGTAGGGAGGAACTTTGAGGGAGTGATGATGTTGAGTACAGTTTGATGTCGTCAGCAAACAGTTTTGATTTGACGTGGTTATCGGTAAGCCTATCGGTAACATCGTTAATATATATGAGGAAAAGTGTAGGTCCGAGCACACTTCCTTGAGGCACGTCCACTTCATTGGAAAGGTGGCCGTTAACTTTGACTGCCTGGGTTCGGTTGGATAAGAAAGTCTCAAGCCATGAAAGTAGATTGCCTGATATGCCATATGCTTGAAGTTTAGATAGCAGTTTTTGGTAAGAGACCGAGTCAAAGGCTTTTCTAAAGTCAAAGTATATTATGTCTGTGCCCTGGTGCCTTGATACTGACTTTGTACATTCAATCAGGTTGGAGCATGTCGATCTGGAGTTTAAAAAGCCATGTTGTTCAGGTGATATAAGATTGTTAGCTTGAAGGTAGTTTAAGATGTCTTTATTGATCATCCGTTCCATTGCTCGACAGCAGGAGGATGTGAGTGATATTGGTCGGTGGTTACCGGGATCAGAAGTGGCACCTTTTTTGTGCACGGGGGTTACGTGGGCAGATCTCCAATCAAGGGGTAGTTCATGCATATTGAAGGAGAAGTTGAAGATATGGCAGAGTGGCAAACAGAGACCAGCAGCACAGTTTCTGAGGAGGGTGTTAGTGATTCCATCCGGACCAGATGAGAGGGACGGTTTGAGTTTGCGGAGTGTCTGGTATGTGCGATCAGGAGTGAACAATATTCGATCAATTTTCTTGCTGGTGCGTGGAGACATAGTATGGCATATACCATCATCGATTGTGAAAACACTGCAAAAGTACCTATTGAAAATATTAGCTATTTTCTCTGGATCTGATGTGAAGAGTTTATCTTCGGTTTTTAGCTCTTGCACTGGGTTGTGTGCTGAAAGTTTGTTGTTGATGAAGCGGTAAAACTGTCCTAAATTACCGGACAATGCAAGTCTGCTCTCCTGGAGTTCGTGGTGTTCGTCTATGACTTTCTTGAGTTTTCTGGAGAGAGCGTTGAAAATAACTTTGTCTTCGTTTCTTTTGCTTTGATGCCACTTACGAAAGGCTTTGAGCTTCAGTTTTTGGGCCTTTAAAATGAAGCTGAGGTAGGAAGGCTTGAGTGATTTGGTAGCGGTGTTGAGTTTGACACGTTCACGAGCGATCTTATTTATGCCGTTGCTAACAATATCTGTAAACACTCTCCAACAGTCATCAACAGAGAAGCAGTATTGGAACAACTAGTTCCAATTTGTTTGGCAAAGGTAGATGTCTAGATTTTCATAGGCTGATTTGGTTAAGTGTCTGTAGCATAGGTTATGAATTGTGACTGGTTGGGTTGGAAGATTCGTTGTGAAGACGATGGTGTTATGGTCGCTCCGAGAGATTGGTGGCATTATCCTGATGTCTGATATGAAACGTGAATCGTTGGAGAAGAGCAGGTCTAGGATGTTTGATTGTCGCGTTGGTGACTGGACAAATTGGTGAAATCCCATCTCGTCAAATAAGTTGATAAATATTTTATAGATTTCATTGTTAGGGTGGGAGTAGTTTTGCCAGTTGACATACGGAAGGTTGAAATCTCCCATGACGCAAACCAGTCCAGTATTACTGCACAGATAGTCCAAACAGCGGACGCTTCTATTGGCGTACTCAACAGAATTTGAATTGAAACCAGTTGGTCTGTAATAGACAATAACTCGGCAAGTTGAACAAGTAAGAATATCAACACAGACTATTTCAATGGACTTGTACTCCAGTGGTATGGGTATTTGTCGAACTTTGAGATTTTTCTTGATGAGTAGGGCTACACCTCCTCCGCGAGAGCCTCTGTCCCAACGAAAAGCCTGATACTCTTTTAACAGAAATAAGCCGTCGGGTTCACTGTCCAACCAAGTTTCAACCAAACCAAAAACTTCTAGGTTGTGGCTTTTCAGAAACAAAGTCTTCTTTGGCATCTTTTCTGGTAGGCCGCTTCAGCTTCGCTGGGCGTCAAGTCATAATTCATGAACACTTTTCGGACGGCAGCATCTTGGGAAATTCTGAGAATTCTGGACGACGAGATCAGGTCTCTTATTGCCTCAGAGTTCGAAAGAGTGAGACAGAGCTTAGAATTAGTAGGATCTCTCCCAAAGCGGCGTATATTTGTGATGGCAGGCTTCACAGTGAGATTCTGCTCGATGAAGTTCTGTACAAGTTTGCTATCATCGAGTGATGGCTGAGCTGGTAAGCCGGAAACAATGACATTTGTTGAGCGCTTGCTCTTCTCAACTCTTTCTTTTTCGACATTTCACAAGACGTTCTTAATCTCTGCCAAATCTACGCTGGGGGCTCGAGTTATAAATGATTGTTCGAGAGTCTCCATCTTGGACAGAAACGTTTTAGTCATCTCGTTCAGAGCGTCAGTAAAAGTTTTGGTTATTTGAGACATCATGACCTGAATTGTTGTTGAGAATGCTTCCAGCATCTTGTTCATATTGGTGTTCACTTGGCCAATGGCATTTGTCATGTGTTCGATCAACTGCTTTGTCAGGAGGTTCGAGTTTTCATTCGCTTGCTTCATGACAGCGTTCAGAATAACCTCTTATTCTATATAGAGGCTATCCGGCGTTAAGGACCTCGCCATTTCAAACAAACTTACCGAATTAGTGTATTTCAGTGAGAGCAACAAACATAGACAATTAGCTGGAGGTATATTCTGTTTATAACGATGTTTTGTGCGAAAATCGACGGAGAAAAGTAAATCAGCCCGCACTCTATTAACGCTCACAACAAACATTAATAAATTGTCAGAAGTGGGATGAATGAATGCAGAGAGGCACATATACCTACACATCGTCTGGACGCGTCAGGAAGGCCATGTATTTCAAGGTATGCACGTGGGTTGCACGAACATGGGACAAAGTGTCATTGGAATTGATTCTGAAAGGCTTTAGAAAGGCTGGTCTACAGGAGGGGAGGAAAGCGACCGCCCGAATGATGAGATCCAGCAAACAATGGCCAAATGCTGCATATAATTTTCGCCCTCCAGTGGGTTTCATGACATGCTCTTATGATATGGCAATGTAAAAAATCAATTGACTCATCACCAGCAAAAACCAGAGCAGTGGTGGTAATTTCTTGCAGTTATCGGTTGGAATCTTCGTAGTGGGTTCCACAAGAATGGGATAAGTCTTTCATTTTGCTTTCCAATAAAGACTGATAACTGACACTATTATCAAAATTGTATCTATTTTATTCAATGCTTTTGAGAAATGTTCAATTTTTTATGGTAGGACCATGCTGTGAGACAACATCACTGTGAAAAAATGTAATTCCCATTAAAAGATTGAAAGCATTTGCTACAATAAGTCCATTCTTGTGATTAGCACTACCCAAAGCTCTATCTACACCAGTGTTGAACAAATATTCACACAAACTGAAAACACTAACACCAATTATAATTATGAGTAACAAATAGTTGAATAATTATGACAAAAATACATGAAATAGTACCTCAAAGGCGGAATAACAAGTAACTACATCACGGCACTGGCCATTTGGCGCTCGGGAATGGACGAAGTGACAACCAGGAATGACTGGCGACGACCAGAATAGACAGGTGGAATCTCAGAGAGACGAGGTCGTGAGTGGGTTAGCTCCCCTATTGCGATAAAAACTAACACTACAATTAAGAATATATACCCCCATGGTCCCGGCCGAAAGGAGGGAGAGAATGACGGACCATCAAGGATTAGCGACTTTGCTTCCAATGGACTTTCGATTCTGAATAATGTCCAGGACAACGGCGTTCCAGTTAGAAGATGTACATGTAGAAGAGTTTTTGCAAGGGACTTAGTCGGCAGGTCGACTTATGCTTTTCTTGCCAAGATTGGATTGTCAAGCCGAGAGAGAACAAAGTCTATGACAAGAATGTCTGAGGCCGAAGAAGCGGCTTCATGATGGATCTGGCACATGAGGAGACAGTGCAATGCAGGAAAGTCGGAGAAAGCCGTGGGTCTCCGGTATGAATGATCCGCCGAACGACGGTGCCAAATCATTGTCCGAGAGACGCGTTATTGTCGGGAGAAATGGGCCGATCACCGACTCGCAAAGCAATATGAACTGTGTACCAAACCACGAAAAGGCTCGCGGTCTAGTCCGAACAATTTGCATCCCCGGCTGCCGCTACAAAGAAATTATAAGGCCCAGTTTGCATATATTAAGTGCACGGTGTGAAGAAGAGAGAGCTTTCATGACCGCTGTTGGATGGGTTGGAGGCGATCGACATAACAAGGCCAACGAGTGCCTCTCATAGCCGATTCAAAGTGCTGAAGCGTTTGAAGATAGGGGAAACTCCTCTGAGGAACTCACCTCCAAGGCGAAGGTATATAAGTAACCCTACAAGTTTACCATAGCTGCCATAAATTAATTTCAGATAAATTCAAGTTGATGACACAAATTGGTGAGCCGAAAAAGGCAGTAATCAACTGTTTTGCAAAGTTGCACATCTAGATGGTTCGAATCCGCGCTGCTATCGTGAGAGGCTCAGCCTTAAGCGTTAGGTCATTCAGGCGCAATGATCGATGTGACTGTTTTGTCACATGCTTCCGTAAGCACATATCGGAAGTTCTTTATGCAACGCAGTAACGCCCAACCAATTATAAACTATTTAAAATTAAAAATATATATTAAAAATATATGACTGAAAATAAGTAGTAGAGTTACTACTATGTCATGCAAAAGAGCTTATTTTCTAATATTTACTTCATATTTAATGTTTTACTATATTTTTTAAAACCAATTTCAGTTCAAGCAATTCTTTAAAATCGGATAAAAGCTTGAACGTGTATCAAGATCCGGATATAGAGAGATTTGGAGAAGATGGGTCATACAATGGCATTTATTAAATGATCGATAAAATACACGATCTGTAAAATATTTTTTTCAAGGAAATTCAACGTCAATAATGAGTTCTATGGTTCATTTTATGCAAAATTTTCAGTTCTCAGTTCTTTTTTTAATAACAAATTAAACAATTTAGTTTGTGTATTTGAATTCCAGTATGATGTTAAAGATTGATGTTATTTGCCGCTTGCAAATTTGTTGTAAGTATACGTCGCTAGAACGGCTAAACATCGATTCATCGCCACTGTCTTGTTCCAATGCGGAACGTTACTACTAGGTGCTCCAGAGCAGAAAGAGCATCTATTTCGGTCGTACATTCCAATTTTCCTGGGCGACAATGGCCGAGCTTTAATAGCAAGGCTTTTCGCTTTTGTAGGTCTCTGTTAAGAGTATAACAATGGCTGTATATAACTATACTACTATTAAGAGTAATTCCTTTATGATTTGCAATGAATACCTCAATAATGAACGTGGTGGTGTAATGAATGGCGCAATTTGTCACGAACCTTCCAAAATGTCTGCATCTCCGACATTAAGACATATAATAACTAGTGTATTTGATTATATTTGGAACTTTCAGAACGCAGGCATTTAAATTATAACATTTGTTCGAATAACTCTGACTGACTTATGATGTTAACACCTGTTATTTGATAAAATCCCTAATTTTTAATATTTAAAGATTTTTAATAATAATAGCAAATGCAATAACAATAAGAGTAATAATAATAGTAATAATAATATTAATAACAACAATTAATCACCTACGGCAAGATGAACTGATGGATTTTTTAATTTAAAATGAAATAATATGAATAATATTATATTATAAAATCCAGTCTTCGACTTTTGCGAAATACCCGAGCCATCCACAATGTGCAATACACACCCAAAGGATGCGTCCTAAGCTCACTGCTTATTCATCGTGATTCTTGACGGTTTATCTCAGCCAAAGAATGGGTTAAGATGTCCAGGGCCGGATTAAAAGGGGAAGGGACAATGGCACAAAATAATACAACCTCCGAAGGCCAGAAAGCCCGCCATGGCTGAGAACTCCACAAGTGAATTTCTCAGACACTTATCCAACCCCCACGACCTCCGAACACCTCACCGCCAGCATCTCCACTCTCCGCTGCAATTACATCCGCAGCCACAACCTCCACGACATCCACCGCGGAATCGAATTCGGCCATCTCCAACTCAAATCGCTCGCCACTGTTCTCCGGGTCCAGTTCCTCCACTGATTCCTCAACGCGAGGAGGCTCTGGTCTCTCCCAAAGTCCCTCCTTCAATTATTTCCTCGGTTCTCTTTTCAACCGACACCAACAAGGCAATTGTGCACGGAACTGGCTCATCGGACACTGGCGTGACTTCTTTGGTGTTTGCGAAACTCTCCCTCAGCTCAGCATTGTCCTCATTCTCAACATTATCCATCCTTATGGAAAGCTTCTCTATTGGACTGTCTTTGTCAATCACCAAACTGCTCTCGTTTACCTCAGCAAAGGTCTCCTCAGCACCGTTCTCCTCACCCAGCTCTTTCCTCAGCTCCTTCCCCGATTCCTCACTCCATGGAAGCCACACTTTGCTTTCTCCCAAAGTTCTTCCATCTACAATTTCTTTGGTCTCTTTCTCAACCGAAACCAGTGTGGCAATCGAGTGCACTGCTGATGGTTCAGCTGGCATGATGTTTTTGCCAGTTGTTGGAGTCTCCTCCGGTTGGTAGCTAGTGGCAGCCTTGTCGAAGGAAACCTCAGTTACCTTTTTCGTGACACCAGCTCCAAAACGATCCAATGGCGCGTAACAGCTTTTAAATGCTGGCCATAATTCATCCCTGAAGATTTGCACAAACGGATTAATAAACAAATAGAGCTCTGGATCTTGCCCTTGGTCTATTATCCACAACTGCAGGCGATCCTGCAATTCTTTCCTGGAGCTTTTCGAATCCATCAGATAATCGAGAGGTTTTTTTGAACAAGAGTATGAAGACATTTAGTTTCAGGAAACTTAGTCTTCGATAAGCTATAATAAATTGCAGCTCTAAATCATAGAGATTGCAATAGGAACTCAAGGAAGGATTTATATATGAAAATATAGTTTCAAAGTGCAGATGTGTTCCTCTATTTGTTTTATCATCAATGTCTCATCGATATAGATCTACTAAGTATTAAAAATGCATTTTTGTTCCTCTCACGGCGCATTTTGCTTTCAAATAAAACATGTAATCATAATGAAATTTCCAATTATTTTGAAAAATTGCACACATACATTATCAGTTTAATCACAGCATGTATAGGTTTACAAATATATAACTCTCACCATAAGAACAATGGTTTCTTTTCAATTTGCATCCTTACTATTTGTACTTGTTTTTTTTAACACTAATATTAATCCTATCGATATCTAATAAGTAAATTTAAGTGATATCTGTTTGCATATTTATTCTATTTTGAATTTTTATTATCAAAATCGGTAAAAGGCAGAAACTGTTATAATAATTATAAATTTGATTAAATGTGATAACAAAGACAGAACTAGAAATATTAATTATATAATAGATTATTAATTTTTGTATTAGTACTAAAATATTAAATTGATCACAAACCTTTTTAATAATGCTAAAAATATTAATAAAATTGATTAAATTTAATTTAACAATAACAGCACTCCAAATAGTACTAAAGTTATGAAATTGTTTGTGAAATTAATGATAATGGGACCAAATTACAATAAAAAAAAACAATCAATAGACACAACATAACAATTATTCATAGTGGTTAAGAAGACCTGGATCTGTGTAATAATCACTCTTTTTAGCACTAATAACCGAATTTACCCAAGTAAATTTTAAATTTATCTACTGTGTCCGCATGGACGGTTTCCTTATCTAGTTTATTTCGTAAGGAAACAACCCACCCCGCGCTAAACCATTTACATAGCGCCGTGGGTGTCCCTGGCAGCGAAGGCTGCGAACACGACACATGAAATTTCGGCCAACCTTTAGCCTGCGTTTAAGCGTTTTTAATTTCGTGTATGTATTTTATTTCATGCATTACATATTATATCATCGGAAGAATAGTCCAACGGACCCCCTCATCGCTGCCAGTCACGACATCTTTTCGGTGGCCATGGCTTTCAGATATCGTCATGCTTATTGTCAACGTCTTGTGCTATGAGTCTTGTCAGTCTAGCAATGAAAAATCAAGTCAATAATGGCCGTCCGCTCATCACTTACACTCATAACTATGTTAAACTACACTGTATTTGGGAAATGCATGACTTTGGTTTTAGATGTTGAAGGAACTAGATTTTTTTAATCCTCAATAGGTTTCCGAGATAAAGCTGATTCTATTGTCACATATGTAGAAACTCCAGTTTTCTTTGCATTTATCTTAAAATTAGTCAGAATGAAGAAAATTGTTTTTAGCTGTCAACCTTTCAATAACCAATCCAAGAACAAAATGTAAAAAAATACATATAATATAACATGTAATATGATTTAATGTAATGGGATTTAACATACACAAACTAAAAAACAGTTATCAAAATCAAGAATAATTAATCATAAAGAAAAATCTCTTCTATCAATCAACTTTAAGCAACTCTCTTCCTGGTTCAACCACCTCAGCAGAATTCAATTTATAGACATTTGTTCCACCCCAAAAGTAACCAACAAATGCATTAACCAGAAGTGGTAAAAATACTAAGCCTGGACAAAAGAGATTTGACTCTCCAAAGAACTGAAAATACCAGTAACCAAGTTGAAGTGAGAATGTCTGAAAAAATGGTTAACATTTAAATGCTATGAAACTTCAAAAATTGATAGTATCAAATATAGAGCTTCCACAATTGCAACAAATAAATGAACTAGCACATCAACAAATGGTCTCATGTTGCTGTAATTAATGTCATGCTATTATAGTATATAACATGTATAATGTAACATACATATATCATAACCATAGATCTAGATTAAAAAAAAATTTAACTTTGCATGATGCCATTGTTTTTGGGAAAATCACACTTCTTACACTTTATTTACAAACATAATTATTTACACATCTTGCCAAAATGGTCCCAGACGAGCTTATCGGTCAGAGCCGCTATGATTAGTCAGGAGAAAAGGTGAAAAGTGGAACAAGACCAAGTCACGAGGGCGGTACAGCAAGGTAAGTGAACAACATGGAAAGACATAATGCAACGATCCCTTACCTGGATTGATATATGGAAGATGTCCCCGCCTATGCGATAAGGTCCTTGTACGACCAGTTGCCCTCCAGGGACAATTTGTGGAAGTAAGGTTTGGTGGAAGACACCGAATGCCAACGTCCCCATGGCGGCATTCAAAGCAAATAAGTATTCCGATCTGTTGATGGACCTGGAAGCGAAAGGATACCGGACGGACCTCTTCCCTATTGAGATTTGCACAAAGGGCAGATCGACTTAAACTTTCCTCACCAAGATTGGATTGTCAAGCCGAGAAAGAATGACAAGGCTATGACAAGAATGTCTGAGGCCACAGAAGCGGTTTCATTCTGGATCTGGCACATGAGGAGCCAGAAGAAGTCTTAAGAGGCCACTGCAGGAAAGCCATCGGTTTCCGGTATGAATGATCTGCCGAACGTCCAAGAGAACTAGCCATGAATAAAGAACTTTGTGATGCACTTGCTCCTCTTGAAATTGCAATGCAATACACACATGGTACTTTAGTATCGATTTCAGGTACTTGTACTTGGACCTCAAGTACCTGTTCATCTTATTGAAAAACATGTTTATTGACTCTTATTTGCATAATAATTGTTTGCAAAATGAAACTTAGTAAGATTATAAGTTACTTCCTATTTAGATTGTCAGACATTTGACAGAATTTTGGCAACCAATTGAATTCAATTGTTTAATGCAGGGTTGTGTGTTATAATTAATCAAATTTATTCGAATAGTTTCTTCCAATGCGCCTAGAGGAACTTATCTCCAGACTTGGAAATAATGTTGGTCAAGAGTATATTAGGCATCGGCGTTCGGACACCAAGACGTTCGAATACCGGTAGAGAAGATGGGATTGCTTCTCTGGCTGTCACCACTATGATGTTCAGAAACAGGTAATGACGATGAGCTCCTTCAAATGCACCTGTAGAAGGAGGTGCTCATCTCCAGACTCCGGCTTGGAAGACATCATCAGAAACATTACCTGTTCCAGATGAAGAGGAACAAGATCAGCAAATGCCAAACTTGTCCTCGGATGGAAGAGTGCCCTAGTCAGGAACCCCTCAGACGGAGCATCAGGTCAAAGCTCAAGATACAGTTACTCTGTTAACTCGCCAACAATTAAGTTGACATTTTTGTAGTGGAACCTGCAAGTTCCCTCTTTGTCTTATCATTAGAGGGCTGAATTCGCCACTTTGCCTCAGTTATCTCGATCCCCTTGACTAATCGTTGACTTTGAAGCAGGAACTGCCCAATTCCCACTTTTGTCATAGCATTTTCTCATCGGTTATGTCGATTCATTTATGTCACCAAAACCAATTCACTCTTACTGATTTTGTCTGAGGGGTAACAATCTATAGCTATTCAGTTTATTTTGTTCGTTCCAAACATGTCCGGAGGTGTTAAGAGAAAACTGAACAATCAGTCAATAGAGTAAAAGTATCAAATCATAACTGTGCTAGAACAAGGAATAAAACCAGCAGACCTTAGTCATCAGCATAACATTCCAGCAAACACCATTTCAGAATGGTAAATGAAGGCCAACACGATAAAGCAAATGTTTGAGAAGTATGTCTATGAATCAGCAATAAAAAAACTTATAGAGGCTGAGCACAAAGATGTTGTAAATTCAGTGCTTCAATGGGTCACAAATTTGCAAGCAACAAACCTTCCTGTCATTGGGGATTTTGTGAGCGATCTGTTTGCAATGTAGGAAAAAATAATTATGGTTTATATCGAGAATTCAGCTAGTGTTAGCTAGTTTCTCTGCTGTTAGTTGGGTTTACTCATGCCTTCTGCTGTTAGCAGTACTTATTGTATGTAAGTACTTATTGTTATAAATATCAAATATTAATTGGTGTTGTGCAAAAAACCAAAAACATGTGCATTTACATTCTATTAATTTGGATGTCATACTCGGGTTAAAAATGCAGTTACTCGGTAATAAAGTTTTGGTATTAACTGTAAGTAGAAATCACTAGCAGTTCAATAAAATCAATTGATTTTCATACTGTTTTGGCAAAACATGATAAATTTTGCAATTACCGTATTTTCACCCATATTACACGCGTGTTATGTTCGATTTTACTTACCATGCACCCCCCTATGCGTGCTATAATCGTATGCGTGTTATGGTAGATTAAATTTACATGAATTTGATTTCCGACCAACAAAAAATAAAAACATTTAAATGATAGCACAGACTGTTGGTTGTTTTTGCAAAAGTTTTAGACTATATTTTTAATTTTAAATAGTTTATAATTGATTGGGCGTTAATGCATTGCATAAAGAACTTTCGATATATGCTTACAGAAGCATGTGACAAAACATTCACGCTAATCATTGCATTGTCCAGCTCTCGAGTTGATGACGTCAACTTGAATTTAACATAAATTAATTGATGGTAACTATAGGAAACTTGTAGGGTGTTGTACTATTTTATGAATTTTCATCATAATTTTTCAACTCTTTGTTACTCATAATTATAATTGGAGCTAATGTTTTCAGTTCACACAATGACAATGTTTTTTCAGCACTGGTGGTTCAGACAGCTTTGGTTGGTGCTGTTTAATATTTTAATAGTCAAATATCACATGCATGGACTTATTGTAGCAAATGTCTTCAATCTCTTAATGGTCTTGCTATAAAAACTCTTTGAACACTTTCAAAAGCATGGAACAAAATAGATACAATCTTGGTAATAGTGTCAGTTATCAGTCTTTTGAAGTCTTTATTGGAAAACAAAATGGAAATGTTAGCCCATTCTCTTGGAACTCATTATGAAGATTCAAATTGGTAATTGTAATGAATTACCACCCCTGCTTTGGCTTTTTCTGGTGATGAGTCACTTGATTTTCTACATTGCTATAGGAGAAAATCATGAAACCTATTGGATGGTATAAATTATATGCAGCTTTTGGCCACACTTTTATGTTATAGTTGATGCACTGTTTGAACCTCAACAATGCCATACCTTCACAGTGAAGCTGTGTCCCAGAGCAAATGCATAACTTCAGTATTTGCTTCAAGAATTGATCTCAATTTATTTAAAAAAAAACCTTGTTTCTTTCAATGCAATTATAAAGGTTATTGTACATGAGCGGCATTTCATGCTCAGATCAATGATCCATTTATGGTTCTTGAAAGGGAGACTTTAACCTTGAAATCTCATGAAATTTCATGTTATAATTGATGTACGGTTTGGACCTCAACAATGCTATACTTTCCATTGAAGCTGTGTCTCACAGCATGATGCATCTGATTTACTTCATCATCTACTCCAAGAATTGATCTCAAATATTCAAAAATATCTCTTAAGATTTGTACATTTAAAATATGTGATTTCCATATTTAGGGAGTTATGGGACACAGAGACTTGTTAAGCGGACTCCTTGCAGCGTGGAATTGGTTAACGACTTCGTTACTGTCCTTTGAAGTATTGCTTCACTTTTGTCTTACAAATTATTATGCGTAAACAATATGCATTCCAAAGTAGGAAGTTGATGCAAATCTTAAGATAAAAATAGTTTCGAGGAAGAATTGAAGAGATAAGTCCAAATCATCTTAGTTATGCAACGGACTTTAATCAAATAAATAAATAAAAGAATTGAAGAGAGAACGCAATATCGAAGCGACTCGTGACCAATTTTTGTCAATTGCAGCGAGCTCATGAATCGTTAACCAGTTCTTTGAAGTTTTTAAACAATTTATTAACAGACATTCAAAAAATCAATCATAAGACCAATAATTATTCCTCATCATCAGCTAAGCCTTCAAATCCATCAAAAGTTGAACAGTCTTATTCATTTTTGGCTCTTGCCGGATCGCAGGCTAGTTCAAAGTCCGGGGGGTCACTTTACTTCTTTTCTGTAGACTTAATGCCAGCATTTCTAAAGCCACTCAGAATCAAATCAGGAGAAACTTTGTCCCATGCTCGTGCAACCCACCTTGGTGCATACCTTGGAATACAAGGCCTTCCTTTCTCGTCCAGACGGTGTGTGAGTGTATGTGCCATTCTGCATCCATTCCTCCCTCTCAAATCTGTCAATTTCTCAACGATTTGTAGTTGCAGTTTGGATGATAGACCAACCGGGATGATTGCAATGTGACATCCGCTTAAGTTCAGCATCTTCTTAACTGATTCCTCTTTATGAGCAGTCATTGCATCCATGATCAACCGCGAGCTCTAAAAGAATCCCCTCTTTTGAGAACATTTCTGAATCCAGAGTTTCATGCTGAAAATTTTTTGCATTGTCTCTTGAAAATCAATATTGGTTTTGACTTGGTGGCAACCGCAGAGCATCCAAGTATGACTGTGAAACATGTCCGTTCGTAACATCTTGTTGTTATTGCCACAGTTCTGGCGCCAGATGCTTTCACTAGCAGGAATGTCAAAAGCTATCTCTTCCTTTGTTCCAAGACCCATAGCTTTAGATCAGACTCTAATTTTGGCCAAGGCATGCTCGTTTTCTCAGGTTCAGTTTCTCAAGCAATCATTCTTTCTTTCTCCATTCACGAACCGACACTTCATTAACATTGAACTCTCGAGCAGCTGCTCTGTTATCTTTGTCTTTTGCTCTAGAAATGACTTGAAGCTTGTAGGCAACAGTGTACGAGTTACGTTTATCAGCCACTTTCTTAACGACGTCGATATTTCAATCTATTTATTTATTTGATTATAGTCCGTTGCATGACTAAGATGATTTTGACTTATACTTCAATCAAGAGCACTTCTATCTATATATTACTGTATTTATCACTTCAAGCATCGGCCGCTCAGCCAACGGAAGATTTTTTTACAACTTTTATATTTGATTATTTTATATATTAGAAACTGCTTCAATTTAATATTTGAATATATATAATTTTAATTTAAATGTTAAATTATTTTAGCCAAAAGAATAAAAGGCGTCTATTGGTGCGTGTTATAATCGTTTGCGTGTTTTAAAAGTGATTTTTTACATAAATTGGAAAAATCGCGTGTTATATTCGTCCGCGTGTTAAATTCGTCTGCGTGTTTATTTCGTGAAAATACAGTATACATCTTCTCCAAAATAGAAGTGGTCCAAGACCAAATCTCGTTATATATGAATCAGCGATACAAACAATCTTGTTATAGCTAAGCTTGGCTGCACTTCCACCACTGATAATCAAACCACTACATTTGCAAAAATTAAAGGATTATGTCACAACTAAATATGTCATTGGTGGCTTGCCTGTGCCATGCCAATGTTTTTGAGCACAAAGAATTTAAAGTTAATTTCTGATGGAATTAGATTCATCGTTGCACTCACAATTTACAAGGCTGCTGCCTTATATGCTATATGTTATGTGGTGCTGTTGCATCATATCAGCATTATTATACATCTTAAAAATTGGATAGATACATATAAAATAATTTGATGACTGATATTGTTATCAAATGAAACAATAGTTCCATAACTTTGATATCTCCACTTTCTAGAAAGAAGATAAAATTATCATTCACTTACCATAATATGAATGAGCAAGACTGCCCTTTTATCTCTTTCATGGAGAAATCCCGGAGCATGCAGGGTGTTCATACTGCTGCCAATGTATAAAGAGCCAATACTCCTAATTAAATGTAGAGACACTTTATTGCCAGAAATTTGGAACTGCAAGCATTTACATCATTTTAAATGGCTTTTTAAAAATAAATCAAATATAAAGCACTCACCAAATATCGCAAAATTTGACCAGGGAATGCAATAAAAGCTATTCCTAATGCAAAAACCAACATAGCTTCAAGTTTAAGATGATTATTTAAACAGATATTGTGTTGAGGAAAGGAATTGAAGTCAAAGCTTTTAGCCAAATGTAACAAACTTCCCAAAAACCATAAAAATGTTGGCAAAATTCCAAGGAAAAACATCTATTTAATAGTTATAGATATAATATTAACCTGATATATTACGGCAAAATAAATAACAAAACATGATAGCATACTTGGCTAGAAAAATTTAATTGCTTTGAATCATTGGATGTCTTTGATATTAGGAGAGACTTGGTCCCAAAAAATACAAAGCATTGTAAAATAACTAGGCAGAGACTTGTCTACAAGTAGAAATTTTAAGTTAATAATATAATATTTTAATAAACATAATGTAAACAAGTACAAAAGCTCTTGACTGTAAAATTGCAATGACAATAGTCCCATCTCTAGTTTCTTTAGCAATTATCCAAAACAGTCCATTACATAGTAACGTTAATCCAAAGAATCGTGCCAGATCAACTTCAACATTTCCCATTCGGCCAATAGTCTTGGAAATTTGAATAATAGATTGAGACAAGAATTGGAGAAAATTCTTAGTCTGGTTAAATCGAAACATGATGACAAAGCAAATTTAAATTACTAATTGCGGCAACCCTGCTGTCATACCGACGAGATACTTAGATCAGACCTAGTGATAAAGGTTGTGGCTCACTTCAATGGCCAAAATTTGTTTTGGAAATGCAATTAATGCCAATCCTGATGCACACATCATGAGAGATTCCGTGGCCATCCATGTCTTCCTCTGTCCAAAAACAGCTAAAATTAAAAATGCCAGTAGCATCGAAAGAATCATCAGACTCTCGTTCAACTTGTACTTCTCCATCCAATTCTCCATGTCAACAAGCGAAACCGTAAGCGGTAGCACAAAGACAACACAGACATTGTATGTAAAGGCAGTTCATAATTACATTAAATATATTTAAGAAATATATTATATTACAGTATACAGTACACATATTTATTTATTTAATATAAAAAGTAAAAAAAATTTAAATTTGGAGGTTAGTCGATGGACTATATTCAGGGGTGACCCGTCATAACAGCCCGGCGACAAAATAGCCCCGTCAAAACAGCCTCGTCAAAATAGCCCCGCGTCAAAATAGCCCCGTCATTATAGCCCGGTGACAAAATAGCCCAGGACGAAAAAATCCCGTCAAAACAGCCCCGACAAAATAGCCCGGCGACAAAATAGCTGACGAGCCACTTTTAACGGAGGCTCACAAGAAGATCCGGCTAAACTGGGCAAAAAATGCGTTTGGAGATGAACTGGGGCTCTGCTATTTTTTCAGATGAAAAGAAATTAAATTTGGATGGTCCATTTGGCTATAAATATTATTGGCATGATGTCAGAGGGACAAATAACATTTTTTAAAAGGAATTTCGGAGGTGGCTCAGTGATGGTCTGGGCTGCCATTTCTTCTCGCGGTTCATCTGAACTCGTCTTCTTATAGAGGAAGCAGAACTCATAAAAATATATTGAAACACTGGACTACTATCTCTTTCCACTGTATGATAATTTTGGAGATGAAGTCATTTTTCAGTATGACGATGCCTCTTTACACACAAAAACTTTTATCCAGGAGAGGAATTTGAAGGTTCTGAAGTGGCCAGCTAATTCTCCAGACTTGAACCCCATTGTATGCTTGTTAAAAAGGTATACTCCAATGGGAAGCAATATTTCAGTGTTCAGGAGTTGAAAGTTGCTTTGATTAAGGCCTGGAAAGAACTGGATAAAATGAGCTTAAAACCTTTCTTTGATTCATTAAAAAATAGAGTTAGTAAAAAAGGAGATAAAACACATTATTGACTTTCATATAAATAATAATTTTAAAGTTCGATTTTATTAAATATAAAAATTTATTCTCTCCTAGTGTAATTTTGGGTATTTCCAGTTTTTCGCGAAAATCGCACGAAATATTTGTCTGAGATCATTCAATTTTGTAAGTATTAAAACTTATGCGTTTCAGAACATTATGTGAAAAATGGCTTATGTACATTCAGTACATAAAAAGTTATCTCAAGAAACGTAACTGGGCCAAGTTTTTGCAACACACTGTATGTGTTCTTCCACGGTGGACCTTAGTGGTAGTCGAAAGCTCGGCTCCTGCTGTAGAGGGCAACCGATGACAGCGCTGGATGTAGACCTAGCCATTTCCTGGTGTGTCCGAAAACGAAGTATTGTGTTGAGCCATAAAAGTCGTCAATAATAGTTCAGCTTGAGTTAATTTATCTTGAATTAAGAGCTCGTTACAAGTTCTACAAAACTGGCCAATATCCAAAGCTGTACCTCGGGCCTTCGTGTTTTTCACATGTTTTCACATTTATTAGCATTATTCGATAAACGTGAACAAACATTTCACTCCAAAGCGATTGTTGAGATCTGTCTGTGTACAGTCGTTCAGTTCGAAGTCAGTCAATCAATCATCATTAAATGCCTGTTTGTACCTGTTGCATCTTTACTACTATGTTCGTTAGCCGGTAATAATAATAATAATAATAATAATAATAATAATAATAATAGTAATAATAATAATAATAATAATAATAATAATAATAATAATAATAATAATAATAATAATAATAATAATAATAATAATAATAATATAATAATAATAATAATAATAATAATAATAATAATAATTAATAATAATAATAATAATAATAATAATAATAATAATAATAATAATAATAATAATAATAATAATAATAATAATAATAATAATAATAATAATAATAATAATAATAATAATAATAATAATATAATAATAATAATAATAATAATAATAATAATAATAATAATAATAATAATAATAATAATAATAATAATAATAATAATAATAATAATAACTAATAATAATAATAATAATAATAATAATAATAATAATAATAATAATAATAAGGATCTAAGCAATGCCTTCCGAGATACTGTGGTTCTGAGACATCCTGAAAATTCGGAGAGATCTGGAACGCCACCTGCGACTGATGAACAGGAGGGATTGGACAACAATACAGTCTCCTTGGATAGCCTGGTAAAACTGAAACAGTTTGTGGTTGAGAGATATCACATGATACATCTGGAAAACGAAGAGCTCTCTGACCTCATAAGCGAGAGACTGGACAGAACGGAGAAAATCCAATTAATAAACAAGGAATATGAAAAATGGACTTCTAATCAAATTCCACAAGTCATCAATAGCAAGAAGCAAAAAAAGCCACCGAATCATGTTGAGAGGAAACAAACAAATAGCTACAGTCAAGCCAGAAATAAATCAGAAAGTGCATGCAGAACATATCAGAAATCAAAAGTCCGGGTAACAAAAAAAGGACAAAAAAAGGTAGAACGGCAGAAATGCTACGCCAGGTTACAAGCTCTTTTCCGAAAGAATCCCACAGCAGCAGCCCATTCTGTTCTGAAGGAAGAATATGAGATACAGGCAGGCACTCTTCCCGCGGATTTGGCAGATTATTGGGGTCCAATCTTCGAGGAGGAATCGGTGGAGGATGACGGGCCTTTAGAAACGATTAATGAAACAGCAACAGAAATGCAGGATCCAATCACCAGATGGGATGTAGAAATTGCATTCCGGGGACTGAAGGACAGCTGCCCCGGTCGTGACGGCTTCCAAAAAAGACATCTTAGAAAAATCAATTATGATGATCTGGCCGTTCACATGTCTCTCTGGCTGCTAACAGGAATACCCCCTGCATCATTTAAGACGGGAATCGTCACTTTCATTCCCAAGAATAAGGATGCTTCCAGTCCGGGTGATTATCGACCTATTACAGTGGGTCCGATTATGGCCCGCTTGTTTCATCGCATCCTTGGAGGGAGAATGTTAGGATATTGGCCTTTGTCATCGAGACAAAAAGCATTCCGACCAGGAGATGGCGTTGCACAAAATCTCTTTCTGATTAAATCAATTATCCGAAAAAAGAGAGAACAGCTCCAAAAATTAAACCTGACCTTTGTTGATGTTACGAAAGCCTTCGACTCCGTATCTCATAACACCATACTCAGAGCGGCTGCCAGACTTGGTACTCCACCACTCTTCTTAGAGTATCTAGCAGAACTCTACAAAGAAGGTGAGGTCTATCTGAAAACCAAGGAGGGTCTCAGTGGAAAAATTCAAGTGAAAAGGAGTCCGTCAGGGAGATCCAATGTCCCCCCACCTATTCAATGCGGTCATAGACATGATAACCAGCAAATTGGACCAATCAATTGGAGTCACGGCTGGCAGAGGTTCGACGACTAAGTGCAATTACATTGCATTCGCCGACGATCTGGTCCTAATGTCGACGACGGACATCGGAATGAAAAGACTGATGGAGCAACTAGAGAGTGCAATGAGCAGCGCAGGTCTAAGGATCAATCCAAACAAATGCGCTACGCTCAGAACTGAAACCCACTGCAGAGAGAAACGCTGGATAGTCAACCCCAGAACGTACCTCAAATTACAATCTGAAGATATCAAAGCAATCGATGTCTCACAGACGTACAAATACCTGGGGATAGAGATTGGAGTCCGGAAGCAGCCAGCGTCGATCGGAGATGAGGTTCAAAAACTGCTCCATTCAATTTCAAGAGCACCAATAAAACCTTGCCAACGCCTTTATATTTTAAAAGTTCACTTGCTACCAAGTCTGGTCCATAAACTTACCTTTGACGAGGTATTCATCAGTTCTCTGAACTCCGCAGACACCGCGATTAGAAGGGCAACAAGGCATTGGCTACATCTTCCAAAAGATGTCCCGAAACCATTTTATCATGCTCCCGTTAAATCCGGAGGTCTAGGAATTCTTCAACTTAGGCAATGGGCTCCTCGTCTTCGAATAAATAGATTGACAGAAATTTTCTCCGAGACAGGCCGTTATAAGGATGATTTCATGACTGATGTTCTCAGAAACAACACTCTGATTATGAGAGAATTTCGGAAATTTGGAACAGCAGAGGCGAAACAACCGAAACAGGATTGGAGGGCGGCAACTTCGGAGAGATTGTACAAAACTGTAGACGGCTACGGACTGAGATCATTCACCGAGGGAATTAGAATGAGCGAATGGATTTCAGCTGCGGTCCCGAGAATTCATTCTGGCCAGTATATCAGATGCGTTAAGATCCGGACTGCTGCACTACATTGCAGGCTTAGAGCTTCGAGATGGAACCCGCAGGCTCCCAGGGGGTGCGATGACGGTTGTCAATCCTTAGAGTCGCTGGGGCATATGATCCAGAAATGCCCAAGAACCGATGGCGCAAGGCACGAGAGACATAATGTTGTTATGAGAAAGCTGGAAAACGAACTGTTAAAAAGAGGCTACAAAACAAGAGTAGAGCCCCGAATTCCTACAGATCAGGGACTCAGAATACCCGATTTATGTGCGTGGAAAGGAAACACATACATAGTGTGTGATGTAGCCGTCACCTCAGACGTCTACAACCTGGACCGAGTGTACGACAACAAAGTACTGAAGTATGACATTCAAGATGTTCACACTTGGATGCTGAGAAATGCTCCAGAAAGCACTCGGAGATTGATGCCAAATGTTGGCGCGTTTGTGTGCAACTGGAGAGGGGTGATGTCCCAAAAATCGTTTAGATTTTGGAAGGATTGCGGCGTCACGCGGACAGGCCTTATGAACATCGTAACTGCTGTTCTAAATCACAGTTACAAGATATGGAGGGCTCACAGGTGCCACCGAAGAAAGAAGTCGACATCTCGAACTCTCGTTAACATTAACGGTTGATGTTCTTCGGTACGATTGACATTTCGAACTACGTCTTGTTCTTTTAAACTTACATGTCCAGGGAGATCTCGGACCCTTTTGCGGACACTAAATTTTTCGGAGTGGTTTTTTTGAACGATTGATATGTTAATGTTTGCATGGCCGAGAAAATAAAAATAAAAATAAAAATAAAAATAAAAATAATAATAATAAATAATAATAATAATAATAATAATAATAATAGAATAATAATAATAATAATAATAATAATAATAGCAATAATAATAATAATAATAATAATAATAATAAATAATAATAATAATAATAATAATAATAATAATAATAATAATAATAATAATAATAATAATAATAATAATAATAATAATAATAATAATAATAATAATAATAATAATAATAATAATAATAATAATAATAATAATAATAATAATAATAATAATAATAATAATAATAATAATAATAATAATAATAATAATAATAATAATAATAATAATAATAATAATAATAATAATAATATAATAATAATAATAATAATAATAATAATAATAATAATAATATAATAATAATAATAATAATAATAATAATAATATAATAATAATAATTAATAATAATAATAATAATAATAATAATAATAATAATAATAATAATAATATAATAATAATAATAATACTAATAATAATAATAATAATAATAATAATAATAATAATAATAATAATAATAATAATCATAATAATAATAATAATAAATAATAATAATAATAATAATTAATAATAATAATAATAATGACGGACACTATATGGCTCGTAAAAGCAATCATGCAGAAAAAGAGGGAGCAGAAACAAAGGCTGAACCTCACTTTCATCGACGTGAGCAAAGCATTTGATTCGGTTCATCAATCGATTATTAGAGCAGCCTATAGACTCGGAACTCCGCCATTTATGCTGAAATACATATCAGAGGCTTATCGCAACTGCTCGGTCCAACTAAAGATTGGAGGAAAACTGAGTCACGACATTCCAGTGAACAGAGGCGTCCGCCAAGGAGACCCCATGTCTCCTCTACTTTTCAATGCGGTAATCGACATGGTGATAGCCGAAGTGAACCCTTCCATCGGTGTGACTGGCGACATTAATTCATAGTCAAGTTCAATTACATGGCCTTTGCCGATGACTTGATTCTTTTATCCTCCACGGATATTGGAATGAAAAGACTTCTGAAACAAGTTGAAGAGTCTTTAGCAAAAGTGGGATTGAGTATCAATGCTCAAAAATGCGCATCTCTGAGGGCGGAAGTGCAGAGTAAGAATAATCCATGGATTGTCAACCCGGATCATTATCTTAAAGTCAATCAACATAAAGTTACGGCAATTAATATTCTTGATACAAGCACCTCGGGGATGACATTGGTCCCAGGTTAAAATATGCTTCAATAGGAGAAAAAATTCAAAACAAGTTGCATCTAATATCCAGAGCTCCATTGAAGCCCAATCAAAAACTTTACATCCTCAGGTCTCATTTAATATCAAGTCTTGTTCATTACCTGATCTCCAATAGCATTTCGTTGAAATCTCTCAGTGCTTCTGACACCAAAATAAGATCTGTTGTGCGGCAATGGCTCCGACTTCCTAAAGACACGCCGGTTTCTTTCTTCCACACGGGAGTTAAGGATGGTGGACTCGGATTGTTGCAGCTCAGAAAATGGGTGCCGATCATAAGAGTTACTCGAATGTCGGCAATGGTGGGGCAGTCAGTAGTCTGCGATGTCACTATCGTTTCTGATACAGCCCCATTAATGTCGTCTGTGCACTTTCGCAGATTGTCTAGTTGAACGGAGACTTTCTTGCTGGGGAGGACAAAATAGAAACTTGTGTCGTCCGCATATTGGTCAAAATGTTTGACGATGTCTGACAGGGGTGAGATGTAGGTAATGAAAGGTAAAGGCCCTAGGACAGAGCACTGGGGAACACCAGCAAGGAGAGCAACAGAAGAGGAAGTGTGGCAACCTTAACGTATTGAGATATGTTGGAGAGGTAAGAATGGAGCCAAGAGAATGTAAGACCGTCGATACTGAAGTCGGAGTGAAGTCTTTCTAACAATATGCTCTGGTTGGTGGTGTCAGAGGCTGCTGATAGATATAGGCCGACAATGATGGCACAGTTTCGATTTCCATAGATGTGGAATAAATTGTTGAAAATAATGGAAAGAGCGGTCTCCCTGTAGAGAAACCAGGTCTGTAGGCAGAGAGAAGTTAGAGGATTTGGTAATACAGGGACACATTCTAGAAAGGGTGAGCTTCTCTAGTAGTTTCGATGTAGTGGAAAGATTAGAGATGGGTCTGTAATTAGACTGGGAGCTAGGGTCGAGGCTTGGCTTTTTTAGTAAAGGATGTATTTGCGCGCACTTGAAGATAAAAGGGAAGACCGGAGCTAAAGGAAATGTTAGCAAGTTTGGAGAGGGTTGGAACTAGAATAGATTAATATTTTTTTAGAAGAGAGGTTGGGAAAAGATCTAGAGGAGATGTTTTGTTGGGCAATGCTGGAATGGATTTCAAGACTTCTATAAACGAGACAGGAAGGAGTGTTGAGAGGGGCGTGCCAGTGAACTGCTTGGTTGGAAGGGATGAGATAGATGATGAAGAAAGTGTATTGGCTGATGATGGTTGGCGATTTTTGAGATGAAAAATGTGTTGAAAGAGGTAACGAGAGCAATGTTGCCGAGGGTTACTATGCAAGAGACTCTGAAGTAATCGCCACATTGAACGTGGATTGGCGTTGGAGCTGAATTCATCCTTGATAGAAGATGCCCTGGAGTTGAGAATAGCCAGCTTGGCAGCGTCCTTTGCGGATTTGTACTCGTGTTTGGCAGCTTCTGTACGTTTACGACGATGTAGATGTTCCAAGCGTCGGCAACGTTTCTTGTCCTCTATAACTTCATTGGAAAGCTGGTTGTTAGGGAACTGATACAATTCCTGTTGCTTATGATAGAGAAACATTGCCACGACCTTCCAAATCCTAACAAACCCGCCCTTTGGCTGCAGCAACAGATTCGACAAGGGTGTTAGACACTATTTTTTTTAGAAATACCAGACACATAATAGATATCATTAGATAATAATCGACTTAAATCAAGGCATCTAAATTAGAATTGATGAGTTGAACCGGTGATTTTTGAAGAAATCTAACCTAATCATTTAAAACTTTGTCAGCGTTGAGCGACTAGTAAATCTATATACAGTCGAACCCGGTTGTATCGCCGGCCAAGGGGTTTGCCAAAAAAACGTCGAGATAACCGATGATCGAGACAACCGAAAATCAATATGGCGATTGTATATTAACATGTGCTTGAAATTTTTTTATGTACATAATGTACGTTAATAAGTGAGAGGTTTCTTACACAACAGCAATTCTATTTGATATTGATAGCATCAATATGTACATACATGTTTGCTAACAACAAAATGCATGTGTAAACCAACTAACAGCAGAGATTCACCAATTCGCAATAAGAACCACTGTCGATTCTCGATACAAACCTTTATAATTATTTTTTTTCTTACATTTCTCTCTATTGACTGAATGTTCAGACATTTTTATAACAATAAAATATAAAAGAAAAAAACAGAATAATTACAGCGTTTTCAGACAAAATCGGTAAGGCGAATTGGGTTCGGCGACATAAATGAATCGACATAACCAATGAGAGGATGATAAGACAAAGTGAGATATTGGCGGTTCCACTTCAAAAACGTCGACTTAATAGGGCTGGCGAGTTACCCGAGGTAACTCAAGGAAGTATTTTGTATTTTAGTATTTTAAATACTTTTTTTTATGTATTTTAGTATTTTGTATTTCAAATACTCACTGGCAGGGGCGCAACCAGCGAAAAATGCTGGGGGGGGGGGCTCAAGTTTAGAAAAGCCTGACGCAGTCGAAAAATTTTTTAAACTGTTCAAATCAATACTACTAATTTTAATTAATAAAGAATTAAAAATAGAACAGATTATTATTATAAGTTTTTATTTATAAGTCTGCAGTCTTTTTTGTATCTTTAATAATTTATTAATGAGCTTGACTATCTTCTGTTTCAAAGTTTCAAGCCAGTGAAAGCAACTGTAAAAAAAAAGTTTATGATATGTTTAAAATTGTAATATGATATGATTCATATCCTAAACATTTCACCTAATCTAAATTATGTATAAAGTTATGATCCTAAACAGTTTAATACAATTTTGAAATGTTGTAGTCTAAATTACATTTTGATGTGTTTGCAGTTACAAAATAATTTTTCGATCAGTCTGTGAAAATCTGTTCACCATTTCATTTCATGGAAGAAATGCAGTAGTTGTTTTGTTCGCAGATATTCTCAATAAACTTTGCAAACGACAGGCAGACATAGTCGTCCTGAGATGACTTTTAATAAGGCGAAGTTTAGAAAATGCCCTTTCTGCATCTGAAGACGTAAATGGCTGAGTAAGAGCAACATCGAGCATATAATGCAACTCGGGCTGAATGCTTGTGGCACAGAAAAGATCTTGAAGTTCGATACATGCATTGGGATCAGACTCATCAGCACGTAAACTTGTCGATGTGAATAGGAACTGTCTTTGCACAGTTTCAGCGTCTTTTCTATGAAGGCTGCAGAACTCCGAAAGCTCGGGAGTCATTGTGCCATTCTGCAAAGCATCAAGAGCAGCCAAGGCAGGGTTGTCAAAATGACTGGTTATCTGATGATCAGATAACCAGCGAAAAATGCTGTGGGGGGGCTCAAGTTTAGAAAAGGGACGAAAGCCCGACGCAGTCGAAAAATTTTTGAAACTGTTCAAATCAAAACTACCAATTATAATTAATAAAGAATTAAAGATAGAACAGATTATTATTATTATGAGTTTGACTATCTTCTGTCTCAAAGTTTCAAACCAGTTAAATCCCCTTATCCCCCCCCCCCCCCACCAAAAAAAAACTCATCGGATTTGGAAAAATTGCAGGGTCTCTCCTATTAGGCCTGGGGGGAGGGGCTTGCGCCCTCCCCCTGCCCCCCCCCTAGTTGCGCCCCTGCTCACTGGGTTGTATTTTGCCCACCTCTGGTAACATATAGAATCTCTGCTTTGTCTTTTTTTTATTGGGCATATCTGATCACTAGTTATCAGAGATGAGGAGAAAATCAAGAAGAAGGTAAGGGAGATCAAGTCTACGAATCGTCACGAGGATCGTATCAATCATCAGACACTGTCATCATTGGGGAAAAGTGAAGGATTCAGATAAATGTCCGTCAAAAAACGATAGACCATTTTTTTTATTTTAAGGGGGGAGGCATATCATGGTTGAGTCTTGAAGACATGTCTCCTAGATTCGCTAATAATAAGATGATTTATAGCTCGAGGGTATATTTCATTAGATATCGATTATTTGTTTAAGCTAGCTAATAAGTTATTCTTAGATTCTAGGCGAAGGTGATTTAAAATAATTATTATTAAGTTGTGAATTCTGATTGGACATTTTGTTAGAATTGATAATCAAATCCAACCTGTATAAATAGAGGCTCGAGAAGAGCTGATAATTATTTATTGTGTAAATAAAGCTTTAGTTCCAATTTCTTGTTTCAGTTGAAGAACTTGGGATTGGTGGTGGCAGCGGTACTACCTGTTACGGACTTAGAGGGAAGAACGTGACCGCCATTTCCTATAAGACAACATCTAAATTTGACTACTTTTAACTACATCGCTGAGTTTTGCCGCGTCTCCGCTTTGACCAATCATGTTTTAACATAACATAACAATTATTTATAGTGGTTAAGAAGACCTCGATCTGTGTAATAACCACTCTTTTTAATCCTAAAAACCAAATTTACTTAAGTAAATTTTGAGTTCATTCCTTATCTAGTTTATTCCATATAGGGAACCACCCTTGAACTGAAATAATTGTTTTTCAAGTTTCCCGAAGCCTTCCTAAATAATTTACAATCGTGTCCTCTAGTAGAAGCACTTTTTGTGGCTTCGAAAAACTGTTCAGGCAAAAGGCCTTCCCTTCCTGATAAAATTTTGAATGTCTCCATGAGGTCCATTCTATTTCTTCTCTTTTCCAGAGTCGTTAATTTACATCAGTTTAATATTTCCTCGTAACTCAGCTTTCCAAAGTCTTCTATCATCCTGGTTGCCCTTCTTTGTACTCTTTCCAACAACTTCTACATCCTTTCTCAAATGAGGACATCCTTTCTGAATGAAGAAATCGCACCGTTCGTTTTAGCGTTGATATTAATTATTCATAATAGACTCGTTCATGTTAGGGAAAATAAAGCATGGGTAATTTGTGTACGCACCAACGGAAAGGCAACATATATTTCTTAACCAAGAGTTTTACTAAAAAAATTTAAATCACCAAAACTTCTTTCTTTAAGTGTCGTCGCAACATATGCCGAGTATTGGCTAGCTAATTATAATAATATGTGTTGGGTATATAAACTTATAAACCTTTATTTTTTATTTTAAATATAAAATTTGTATATGGTAAATATATTTAACCTCAATTGCATAGCCTATGTAAATAAACCAGGTATCATAAGTTTTGTTGGAGATGATGACCGGTCGCAACAGATCGTCGGTTGATTATGATCGAGATATCTTTGAGAAATCATTGGTAGATATTTATGATTTGCTTTATTGTTAATTTCGGAGTTTGGGAAACATTTTAATGTGTCCTTCGCTTTTCGTAATTTATACATCAGGGACGTCATCGCAAAAAAAGGTTATCAACTCATGTTTTGCAAAGGTCTGCTCCCTGAATTTTAGCTGGAAGCAAATAAAGGTCATTTCCTCAAGTTGAGCGAGGCTTTGCCTACCCTTGGGAAAAGCTGAAATGACGTCCCTGTTATACCTATTCGTATTTAAAGTATTGCAAAATTGAACTATAAATATTACTATTGCAAGTACTTTATCAGTTCTTATTATGTCGATACGTCTTCTTGACCTTCATTGTTTCAGTCTCAAGTTGTAATGAAATTATATAAAATGAACACAAAATTACAGAAACTTTGAGAATGTAGCATTTAATAATTATAACGATTTTTAACGAATAATTATAACAAATTCGGTTGTAATGAGGTTATAATGATGAAAAATATGTTTTAGTGTTATGTGAGCCTTTTAAGATTTTTGTATTGGTTTACAAAACATTACATGTGTTTAGTGTCCATTCAAAGTACAACATTTTTGTAGAATGTCAGTCTGAACAAGGCAATCAATGTAACTGAATGCGCCATAAAAGAAAAGCATGCTCGGAGTAAGAATTTTTTCTACTCTTGATCTCAATGGATCATTAATATTTGTCACTATTTAAATGTTTTTTCATATATCAACAGTGTTTTAGAATAACTTTATGATTACTTTAATTCAAGGTTGATATTATGAATACAGTTTTTTTTATAACATCATTAATATGCTTTTAATACATTCAGTTGTTATAATAGCTTCGCATAAAGAAAGATCAGGATCCAGCTATTGGTATAATGTTAGAAAATTACCTCTGCAAGACAATCCTTTGATAGCTTGGAAATTTTGTCATGTAACCCATAAATTACTTAGAGATGGACACCCTAATGTACTCTTTATTTTTGTTAATTGAATGTTAACTTAAACTGCTACATCTTTCCATTTAATTTAGGTGATTAAGGATTCATTAAATTCTTTGAGCTTTATTAGAGATCTTGGAAAACTTTGGGGACATTTAAAAGAGGGCTATGGAGTTCTTATTGCCTCTTATACACATCTTCTTTATCAGAAGCTCCTTTTCCATCAAAAGGTACAAAGTTTGTTGTGCAAAGAATGATTCAAATTAAAATTAGATTCAATATCATCTTCTAATTAAATTTCAGTACAATGAAAAGCCATTTTTCTAGAACTAATTTGTATATGTAGAGCTATTAAAAAATGGAAATATATCCACATTAGGGTGCCAATGAATGGCAAAAATAAAAATATAACTTTTTTCTGTTCTCACACCCTAAAAGTGTTCCATTTGACTAAAAAATCTCAGGAAAATTTATTATTATTTGTTGGTGCCACACTGATTTTTCGTTAGAATATACACTAGGGTAGATTGTCAGGGCAATTTTTTTTGTTAGATTGACTTTGGATAGCAAAATAACATTGCTCTAGCTTCTAAATAATATTATAAAAAAGAAATTCATTAAAAACAACTTTGTTGTCTTGGCATAGAAAATCAGTCATTCTTTGATATTGAAATTTCCTGAGTTGTAGAATCTTTTTTTAATCAAAATATGAAATATACTTTCTAAACATTTGCTCTAATATATCCTTTTCTTCTAACATCTCCATCAACTGATGTTGCTGTTCCTTTGACAAATTTGATGTTTTTCCACACTTTGGAAGTGCATGGTTTGTATAGGTCCTAAAAAGTTCTAAAAAAGTGAAGGAGGTCCTAAAAAGTCCTAAAAAAGTGAAGGAGGTCCTAAAAAGTCCTAAAAAAGTCCTTAATTTTGGTTTTCAAGTTCCTGTATGAACCATGGATGTGGCATGGGAAGGCATCTAACGTACATTTTGTCAAATTATGATTGTCATAAATTCATAAAAAAGTTAAAGTTATCCAATGAAGATTTCGGGGTGACTTTGAAAAAAGCCAGGAAAGAAACAGCAATCCAATCCCATGCATGTCTGATGCTGAATTGAGAAGTACACTTGCTAAACAAAAGAAATGCTGGAAGATGAATTCTTCCCTATCAAATTATGATTATCAGCTGGGTGAGGAGAATGGTGCTGAGGAGACCTTGGCTGAGGTAAACATGGGCAGTTTGGTGATTGACAAGGACAGTCCAATAGAGGAGCTTCACATATGGGTGGATAATGTTGAGAATGAGGACAATGCTGAGCTGAGGGAGAGTTTCACAAACACCAAAGAAGTCTCCGATGAGCCAGTTCCGTGCATGGATTGCCTCGTTGGTGTCGGTTGGAAAGAGAACCGAAGAGGTAATTGAAGAAGGTACTATGAGAGACACCAGAGTGGAGCCTCCTTGCTTTGAGGAATCGGTGAAGGAACTGGACAGGGAGGATAATGGCGAGTGATTTTAGTTAGAGGTGGCCAAATTCATTTCAGCGATGGAGGTCAAGGCTGCAGATATCATTGCATCGCAGAATGGAGATGTTGACAGTGCTTGACAGTCATGAGTACGAGGTTGAAGAAGTTGATTCAATATCTGAGGAACTCACTTGTGGAACTCTCAGCCATATCAAACCTTCAAAAGTTACCAGAGACTCAGTGCGAGCTTCTAATGTTATTATTTGTTTTGCTGAAGCCTCCCAAAAGTTAAGTGGCTAGTATCTTTTTCATCAAGCATTTTGACGGGGCTGCAGGGAGACAACATGCTTGCTCCAAATCAATAGTGGTACATTAGTACCATGGTAAAGGTTGTGCCCCCAGAGTAAAATGAAAGCGGCCAACATCAACCGACTGACGAACAGATTTAAGGAGGGCATAGTGTTGTAAACGTGTTGCGGAATAATTAATAAATTGCTATAAAAGAAACATTTACCTTGACAATCAGTGAGAGTCCAGATAGCTAGAATGAAGGAGTGAATGAATGAAAAAGTTAATGAATAAAGGAATGAGTTAATGAAGAAGTTAAATAATGAAGGAGAAGTGATATGTTGGAGGAGTCCATGGGAGTCGATGATGGTATTTGAACCAGTGGCATTGAAGTCTCTACAAATGATGAAAGGGAGGTTATGGGAGGAAATGATCTCTAGGAGGTCTTCAAACTCTTTTATGAAAGATGATGTGACAGGACCCTGTGAGAGATGTATAGATGAGATGATGAAGGAAGTCTTGCTGTTGTTGAACTCGGGGTAGAAGCTTTTGAATTCAGCACGAGTAGGAGATCCTATGTTGGTAGACTTTGATTCACTTCATGGTAAATTCTGAGACATAAATTCTTTTATAGTTAGAATTTACCTCAATTTCTTTCCAATGGCAACCAATCTTTTTTGAGAATCCACAGCTAACAATTTATTGAAAATCAATCAAAAGAAACACATGTGAACCAGTTCTAAATAGGAAATAACATTTTTGATTTTGGGCAATTTTTTTGGAACTCAGGTTTCAGGTTTTTTGATTTAAAACCTAGGCTTCACTATTCATAATTTTCTTGAAATTCTTGATAGAGCCTTCTGGCAGGGATCTTCAGAGGATTGGCTCCCTTGATGAATATTTTGACCCTGAATCTTATGCTCTCAGGGGCTGGGCCACATCCCATGATATTTACATAACTTAGGGACCCATGGCTGCTGTGCCATAGGGCCCATAATTTTTGTTAGTGGTCCTAAACATGAGTAACACATTTATGTGATATTTTTCAGAATCCTCAAATACAAGGGAATTTATTAATGGATGATGAACAGTTGGATCAATTTTATAACAATGACATCAATAGCTAGTGCGGTTTGACTTACTAAATTATTATTTACATATTCTAAAAGTTTGCCAAATATCTATTTAAACCATTCAGCTTTGAATTGAGTGTGGATATGCTTGACTATATGGATTGTATTCTTCATCTTCAAAAATGTGGTTAGTATTTAACCAATTTTAAAAATATTTATTTATTTTATTTTATTTTTATTTGTTTATTGAAACCAAAAAGAGGGTCACAAGTGACTGCTAACGCAAATTGGTATCAGATAATATGTACATATAGAGTACATATACCAAATTTAAGTCAATTAAATTGTTAGAAACTTTCTCAAGTCAGTGTCGGAAATGCAGGCCTTAAATCGACTATGAGTTGTAAAGCTAATAATATCTGGGGGTAGAGAGTTCCAGGGTTTCGTGATTTGGTTGATGAAGAAATGGAGCCTGTGAGTAGTTGAGCATTTTTCATGGCATAGACGGAGGGTGGGATCACGTGTGCAAGATAACAGGAAATTGGGGAATTTGGGGATTGTGCAGTGAGTGAAGATGTGTAACATTTTGTGACAGAGGCGTAAATGATGGATAAGTATATCATTGTATCCAAAGGGCACTCACAGCTGGGAGTTCTGAGTTGCAAATGTGACTGTGTGTTGCTTTTTACCATCTCTGGCAAACCGTCACCTGTTGTTCATCAAATGTTGTAATAACAATATTATAATCCTGCTACTGTGACAACAGATCCTAAAATAATTCTTTTCAATACAGTTGACAATACTCATACTATTGATTATCTTGTTAAAGTTTTAGATGGTTCTACTAAAATTTTGTTTTTTTTTTTAGTTTTTCCTGAAAATCATTTTGCTTGCTCTTTCTGTGGTTTTGTAATGGTTGATGAAGCCAATGCATGAAATATCAGTCAAGGGGCATTGATGTTGTTGATTGTTTAAATAACTAATGCTGCAATAGAAGAAAGTGTAAAACATTTATAAGAAATTTATAATATGAATTATGTGATTTAAATAAAACAAGATTAGACTTTTTATTTAAAAAATGTGATTGGTATTCTAAGAGGCTAATAATTTCTAATTATGGTTGGACATAGACCATAGTTTAGGATTTAGGCTGTAAAATAACATTTTGTATTAATTAAAAGTTACATCACTACATTGAGTGGATAAAATTGTTTCTACAAATGAATAAATACTTGCCAGTGTTCACTTCTATGGATATGTCAAGGTCCAATTCCATGACAAGCAGTGGTCAATGCAGACTTGCACCTCTCATATCATGCATTCAAGACTCTTGCCAGCTCTACCATTTTCTTGTTCAATTTTTATTCAAGTTACATTCAAGTTAGAATAATTTAAATTCATTTTTAACATGAAATTACATAGTTGTATACATTTTTGTAATTACTTGCTTATAACTAATCTTTAGCTCTTCCTGCTGACACTTTAAGTGGTCATAGAGAGAGATTTTACAAGCAGTTCAATACGTGAGAAACTAATATAAGTTGATCATTACTTGATGTGAAATTTGGCTTTATGTGATCAGGTTGAAACAATTCTACATCAATGCCAAGAATTTGCAATATTTCAAAAATCTGATTCAAATCCCTGATTTGCCAAGTGTATGCATGACTTTTCAATTTGTATATAGATGATAACATGTTTAGGTTTTATTATGTACCCTAGACCTCACCAAATTTTTTGAGGGCTTGTGAGTTAAGCTCACATGTTAAGCCTATGGCATTGGTATCTGAGCCTGAGGATTATGGAAATGAAGCTGATAATGCTGATAGCACAACACCTGATCTTATTGTAACTGAATTGTCATCAAAGGTTTGCTATAAATGACTTTAAATATGTTTTTAAGGTTATTCAGAGCTATTTTCTGATCTTTTATTTTCTTAGGACAATTCTGAGTTAAGAATCATTGAATCACTACTTTTTGAGAAGTATGTATTGCTAATACATACCTAGAATGAAATTAACATCTAAAATTATCACAGGAATTTATACATAGAGAAACTGGAAAATGATTTAAGAGAATTGAGGAGAGAGATTGAAAGGATACGAATGGAAGACCAAATGGCATTGGAATCTCTTCACAATCAAATACAAGAATTAAAAAATGAGATTATAGTTCAAAAGCAATTAAATTCTTCTAATACTCAAGTATTATTATTGCATGTTTACTCAATACATAACATTTATAACTTGGATGAATGATTTTGTAACTGTAATGTAATATTTTTTAAGGAAAATGAGATTCTAAAATCTGCTTTAAAAGAGAAGGATGAAGCTAGAAACACAATCACAGATGAAGAATTTGGCATTGTAGAAAGTATGTTTTTAATACTTTGTTAATGTTAACAGTGAAGGCAAGGTCATCCTATGGCTACATATCATTATATGTTACATAATGTATACATAATTTTGAAAAGAGTATTCAGAATATTAATTTCTAAGATGTTTTTCAGGAAATTGTATCGAAGACAAATTCATCATTGTAAATGTTCTTAAGAAGGGAAAATAATTAATTTTTTTTAATTTTACAAAATATAAAAATAGAGGAGAATCTCAAATTATAAACATTCTTTGTGACATATATGAAAATTAAAATTTCCTGCCCTTTTTGGACTATGTTGAAAACACCTTTATTGGATGTTGCCTAAAACCAATTTGATTTCTGTGCATTGTCTGTAGAAATGGTCTGAATGGTTTGAATGCTTCATTTAAAACCAATAGTGGCTAAGATGAGAGTGATAACAGCCCCTGTTCTAGCCCCTTTTTAGGGAGTCTATGTCATACATATTCTGAGAGATGATTTTTAGGAGAACTAAATTATCTTGGATAGCACGCACAGAGATGTGCATAAATTTTATTTCAAAGTTCTCAAGCCATAATTAAAAATAGTTCCAGATTTTTTAATCTTTTGGAATACTCATTCCTGGTTCTCTAATCTTTCTTCTATTTTAAAAACAATCAGCATTGCTATACAGCTTGATCATTAATAATCCATTAACCTTCAAAATTTCTCAAGAGCTAAATACAGAAAGCTCTCAAATTTTTATTTTCATGGAACTATATTCAAATTAAAAATTTACAAACAAATTTTCTGCACTTTTCTTTCCTCAAAGTTTTTTATAACAATTTCAACAATTTTCAAAATTCAGCCCATCGGCAAGTTCCCTCTCCATAGAGAGAGGACTGCTGAGTCCGCTGTGCCTGGCTCATTGATGATCGAAGGTAGTTTTTATTAACTTAAATTTGGAGAGAATGTTCTCAGCTAGCAGCATAATCATAAGTATCATAAAACAGGTTTCCCAGTATGACAAAGGCGTATTTGTTTGCAAACCCCGTGAACTTGCTGAAATTTGCCAGATATTTCCTCAGTCAACCTGTCAATGACAGACATCATTCACCATTTCAACTCAGCATCAAATCCCATTCCTTTCTTTTTGCAGATTTAACTCTCTATGCTTGTACCCATTTCAGAGCAGAGCTTTTTGGATTTGTCTGTTGCACAGTCTCTTTACATGGAACAATGCATCACTTTCCTTCACTCTCCTCATTACAGTACCTTATTTGAAAAGTCATGCAAAGATTCTGTAAAATACAAAATGGATGAAAGCTTCAGATTGCTCATGAATAAAATATAAAATCTGGTCTTGGTGTAGAACAAATTGACATTAATTATTTAATATTTCATGAAATGCTTTAAAAAATTAATAAGGTGATTTTCTTTGATGGCTCATACATGTTGTACATCAATTGATACATTACACCAAATGCCAAATTGAAATCTGATCCTACAATGGACACAGCAGAAAAATTGGGGAAATTAATTTTCTTAATTTTTATGTGCTCCCTCAACATGCTACCCTTGGCACTTGCCATCCCCAGGGAAATATTACAGATCAATATCAGTGTCAAGTTCTTTCTCGAAGTCTGTAACAGGTAGTACTGCTGCCACCACCAACATCCATTCTTTACCAGAAACAAGGAATTGAAACTAAAGCTTTATTTACAAGCTAAAAATCTTGACTAAAAACTATAGAAACCATCATAAACCACCATAAAACAGCTCTCATCGAGCCCATATTTAGACATGTTGGATCTGATTAGCAATTCTAACAAATTCTACTAAAATATCAGCCAATCCTAACAAATTCTACTAAAATATCAGCCAATCCTAACAAATTCTACTAAAATATCAGCCAATCCAAATTCATGAAAAAAGGTCAATCCATGCCTACTAGTTGATTAAACTAATTGTCCTAAAAATAATAATCATTATTTTAATTTACCTTCGCCTGGAGTTTAAGAACAACATTGGATAGCTTAAACAAATAATGACACATAATGAAATGCACTCACGAGCTATAAATTATCCTATTAGTAGCAAATCTAGGAGACACAACTGGTGCTCTCAGAGACCCAGCCATGACAATAAGTCCTTCCATATTTCTCAAAATCCTTAAATTCCAGATCCCCTTCAACATTAATTCGGGACTCAATTCTTGTTCAGCTTCTTTTCTAATTGGCAGACAAAATTGTTATGCCGCTTTATTCTCGCTTCATCCATACCTGGGCAAACCTATGGTGAAGACACTCAAAGGCACCACAACTGGAATCACAATAGGTGTTCATCCCTCCATGATACCTTGAGATCCCAAGATTGATCAGGAGAACTGACTTTGATACATTGTATGTATTCGCTTGGGGGCAACCTGAATTGTTATCATTATTACCATTATCATCATCATTATTTTATTTCCCGAACAAAACAACCCAAACATCCAAAAAATAATCAGTCCAAAATTCCGCATCCAAAAATTTTTAAAGTAACCCCATCATGGCTCTGGATCTCCATGGGACTGAATGAATCAAAAAGAAAACAATACGAAGAAAAATTAAACAAAGTAAATAATTAGTTCTGTTGATTTCAGTCGACAACTCTTCTTCTATAAGCAACAGCATGGAAGGCACAAGGTTGTCCTTTTATCCTCACAGCTCAACTTTGCTTCCTCCCTTCAGGTTGATCTTTTTTAATTTGCCTTCAAGCAATTTTTTGCAAATCTCTTCCTTTGACATGGCTTAGAATAACTTTACTAAAAACTTCACTATCTTTCAATTTGTTGCTGTTGTCCAAAACCATGCTCTCGGTTAACAGATTCTCTAATTTAATCTACAAAGGCCTTGGCTTTGAGGCTTCTTCAACTTTTTTTCCAACTCTAAACATTTCTATAATTTCTTTTTCGATTTTTTTTCCTGTTACTTCTTTCAGAAGCTTGGACACAAGTTTTTTTTCTTTGGACTTTCCAGCATTTTCTGTCAAGTTGTACACTATGATGTTATTCTTTTTTCTTTGCCTCTCATTGTTAATTTCTATTTTAGATTTTGTATCTGTCACTGAGCCTTGAATCTTTTCAAAAAAGTGGGAATTTGGCAGTTCCAATTCAAAGTTGACGATTAGTCACTGGGATCGAGATAACTGATGTAAAGTGGCAAATTAGGCCCACTGTTGTGCTCGAGATTAGGGTTTGGCGACATAAAGTATTGAAATAACCAATGAGAAGAATGATAAGACAAAGAAGGAATTTGGTGGTTCCACTTCAAAAACATTGACTTATAGAGTTGGCTAGTTAACCAAGGTCGAGATAAGTGGGTTCCACTCTCCAAAAATACATAACAGTTTTTCTAAAAAATTATTTTCATGACCTAAATGAGCAAAAATCATGTTGCTCCAAAAGTGGAAATTTTGGAGGTAAAAGGTTAAATTCATACCTCACATTGGTCTTCCATTATCCAGAATTCTCCCTTAGGATGTTCTTGTAGGTAAAGCATAGTACTTTAGTCAAGTACTTGGGAGACATTTTATTTGTGCATTTGTATTTTTTTGTTTTACTCTAAATTTTAATTAATATCTGATGTTCATTTTCTTAAATTTTACTCTATACATGAAGTGTTACATCAGCAAAATAAAACACATGCCAGGGTAACACTCTGCCATAATCCTTGATTTCTGAAAGAATTTTATCTATAAATTGAAATGTTTGCAGCGTATTTCTTAATTCTAATGAGAGTATAGTGAATTTAATCTGTCTGAATGGGATGGCTGTGACAGATTTGTGAGATGTATTCGAAATGGCAAATGTACAGTTATTTAAGTCAATCTTAGAAACGATTTTTGAATTGGCAGGGTTATTGGTGAAATGGCAAGTAACATTGTTTTTCAATATGTAGATCTGAGTTTATTGCATACTTGTATTGCAAGATTCTTGTCTTTAAATATCTCTTCTGATGATTGTCTCAATTTCCAATTTTTCCAGAACTTGCAAAAACTAATGAGGAAAAATTCCAGAAAATGAAGGAGGTTTATGGAAAGCTAAGAGAAGAACACGTACAGTTATTAAGAACAGTACGTTTTTTTTTTTAATTTGCATTAAATAAATATTTAGCATTAAATATATAGCTTTGATTTTGTAAATATTGATTGAATTATAAAAATATGGTTTTCATCTGTGCAAATTTATACATGTGCACACTGTGTCCAGATGACAGAGGCCTACAAAATTTAGACTAAAAAGGTTTTGTTTAATTTGATAGTGATTGCAATGTATCATCTTCATCTTCTTCTTTGTCATTATCTTCATCATCATCATCTTCTTTTTAATAATAATAATTTGGAATCCAAATGTGATCTCAGTTTTCATACCACATACAGTTTTTTCCACAATCTTTGAGGATTGTAGGTTGTGAATGAAAATGTATGAAATCAAAGGAATTAAAATATTTTTTAAATGTTTATATTGGCACCATATTTTTTTTTTTTTTTTGAGAGGGAGAGATTTATTAAACAAAAATATTCAAATACACAAAAAATAACCAGATTATTTATATACACAGTCAAACTTTTGTAAAAAAAAAAAGCCAACCTGAAGGGATATACTCCTGCTGCCTGTTCCAATGACAAAAATGTTTGTTTAAAACCTATTACCACCAAAGTCATAATATTAAGAATTTGTCCAGAAGTTCAAAAATAAGGTGGCAGTTTCAAAACACTAGAAACACACTTCAGAAAAGCCACATGAGATGATTTTACTTAGGATATATGATTTGTAAGTACATTTGAAAATAAATATGGATTTAGAGGAAGTAATGGTGATAGGAATCGAAGAAAATATGCGAGGGCCAGAGCACTTCAATGAACATTTTTTTAGCAAGGTTCGAGAAACTTCCGCAAACAATATGAGTGAATATCAGATGAATGTTTAAAAAAGTTATTGATTGAATGAAGCAATAGATTGTTTGAATATTTATACATAAAGATAGCAATCAGAAAATCATTTCTTTGATAAACATTTAAAATTGAATTTTCATAGAAGATTGGCTTGGAAGATGATGAAGAAGGAATATTGAAGAGAAGAGATTATTTTTGAGATATGTGAAGGCATTTTAGTCTTGTGGTGTAGTTTGAAGCCCAAACAATGTTGCAGTATGATAAATATGGACAGAGGAAAGTGTAGCATAACATAAGTGAAACAGTTTTGTCAATATAAAACCGAATCTTACATAATATGCCGTTATTTTTTGAAATCTTGGATAAGATATAATTTATATGATCTGACCAAGTTACATGCTCATCCAACCATACACCCAAAAATTTACATTTTGGTAAATAATGGTTAATAACAACATCATTTAAACATAACTATAACATCAGAGTTTGGCCCTAGAATGAAACAGGATGTCATTCGTCTTTTTTAAGTTTAGGGAAATTTTATTAGTACAGAACCAGTCAAACAGGAAGCTTAGATTAATATTAATATTTGTTGTCAGCATTTGCAAATCACTGCCAGAACATAACAAATTAGTGTCATCCTCAAATAAAATGAAATCGAAAAATTTAGAAACACAACACAAGTCATTAATATAAATAATGAATAATAGTGGACCCAGAATGAAGCCCTGGGGAATGTCACAGGTGACATGTTGAACCAATGAAGTTGTGTTCTATTTGACAAGTAGCTCCTGAACCATTCCAAAGTGATACCTCTGACTCCATAGTAGTCTAATTTTCTTAAGAGAATGGCGTGATTCACAGTGTCGAACGTCTTCGCTAAGTCCAGGAATATGCCTATAGAAAATTTATTTTGGTCAATTGATTCTGCAATTTTTGTGTGAAGATGAATTAGTGCCATGGAAGTTATTTATGACTATGTAAGGGCTAAATGAATGACGTCTGCATTTGAGGAGACTAATTCAGATGGGAGCGGGAGGGATACCGTGTTTTCACTATATAATATAATATAATATAATATGTAGAACAGTCAGGAAAGGAAACCGTGAGGACACCCATTACTTTGTGATTTGATTGTGGGAAAATGTTTAGCATGTTATGCAATTATACATTTGTGATTATCTATTAAATTTTCATTCAGATATTTTTATGCATTAATTTAAAAATTCCAAAAACATGATTTTGAGGCATCCAATAACCATGAAAGACACTTTCAAAAATCATCAAAAAATAACATAATCTCATGCAAAACTTTAAAAAAATTTATTAATAAGAAATAATGTTTCCTTTATTCTCAATAACTTTAAGACATTTGTTGTCCACTGATTTTATTAAGGTTTTTGGGAATTTTCTAGTTATTTCCAGGCACTCCTAATGACATTTTTCAGATCAGATTTGAACTGCATTCCATTTTTGTAAACCAGTCTTGACATCATTTCCCAGACATTTTCTACAGGACTTAAGTCGGGAACGGGCTGGCTGATTCATAACTATTTTATTTCTGCTCTAGAAAAATGCCTTTGTCAACTTGCAAGCTTAATTTTGGGCTTTACCTTGCTGGAAAATAAATTTCACTGAATAATAATCTTCCCAAAAAGGCAGGAGGTAATCTTCAAAACCTTTGATGTAATCCACTGAAGATTGTCTCCCATCCAGAAAGGCCAATTCAGTCAATTCTTCACTGGAAATTCCTCCCCAAATCATCACCATCATTTCTTCTCATCTGAAAAAAATATATTGCCCCAGCCATCCCTAATTGGATAGCATGGTTTTGGCCATTCTTGCCAACTTTTGATGGTTTTTAAGAGCTGGAATCTTTAATATTTGTTCATATGATGTAATGCCACTAGATCTCAAATAACTTAACACTGTGCTTTTACAAATTCTTAAATCATGTCCATTTATAATTTGATTTGCTGAAAATTTACTTGTAGAAGCTTTTCTTATCAGGAATCTCTACTGACAAATCATCAGTCTCTTAGGTCTTTCATTAATATTTTTTTTCCATATTCCTTTAAGTAGTTTCAGACAGTCTTGGATCAATTGGGTTCTTTTGATGATATCTGATCATATAACTTGCTTGTCTGAAGGCCTCAATCTGCCCTTCTCCTTGTCAGACAACATTTTTCTTCCAGCCATTTATAAAAAAGTAATTTACAAAAAATTACATTTATAAAAAAGTAATTTTATAAACTTCAAATTAATTTTTAACTGTTTTTGGCTTTATATATCAATAATATTTGAATAAAGTGCACTTTGAATGCAAAACTATCAAAAGTTTCAAGTTTTATTGGATATAATAAGGATGTCTTCATGGTTTTCAAATGGCTGTAAAATGCTATTTTGTGTATTTTACAAGTTCTACTTGTTAAATTTCTTTGAAATTGTACAAGACATTTTGTGTTGAATAAACTGATGTTATCTATAATATTTAGTGATATTGAACATCTATTTAGCGAGTTATCAAAAAATTATGGGGTGTCCTTATGATTTCTGTACGGACTTTTTTGATTTACCATACAAATTTTTTGAATTTGATTCCCAACCAGGAAAAACTAGAAAACAGAACACACTTTTGTTTGTTTTTTTCTTAGAAACATTAGATTTTATATTTTGAATTTTAAATAGTTTATAAATAGTTGACCACTAATAAATAATAATATAATAATTCATTTGTATGGTGCCTTAAGCATAATATAGGGCACCTTTGTTCTTATATGGATTTTTTGATAAGATAGGTCTTCAGCTGACACTTGAAGAGCTTGAGTATTGGCTGGGACTGAATGATGCGTGAGGCATTGGACAAAATTTGACTTATTGTAACAAATGTCTTCAATCTCTCAATGGGCTATTTCTAAAGGTCCTGCTGCACAAATTCTTTGAGCATGTCTCAAAAGTATGGAATAAAGTATGTGCAATTTTAATAACAGTCAGTTGTCAGTCTTTTGCAGTCTTTATTTTTAACACAAAATGAAAATCTTATCCCATTCTTTTGGAACCAGTGATAAAGTATCCATCTGATAACTGCAAGGAATTACCATCATAGCACAGGATTTTGCTGGTGATGAGTCATTTGATTTTCTCATCATTGCCACAAGAGCATATCATGAAACCCACCGGCAAAAATATCACTATGCAACAAAAAACTAATTTTAATAACTTTTTCAAAATAGTGTGTTTATATTAATTTTTAAAGCTATAAAGGTGCCTCCTCCTTGTTGTCTGCTAAAGTAGGTCTTTTTTTCCTAATTAAGTTGTGCTGATAATATTGGTCCATCCAGATTAAATTTCTCATCAGGTGGTCCCACCCCGATTGGAAGTCAACCATATTCTTGGCCCATTCCATGTGAACCTTTCTGTAATCTTCTTTGAGATTCAGAATCTTCAAATATCTCTCATATTTGAATTTTTTTCTGTTACAATAATTGCAGACTGAAATTACTAAACTATTGACTAGATAATACCCTTTATATAGTTTTTCATAAGTTATAAGGTGTTTGTAAACGTTTGCTAATAGATATATCACTGGATATTGCTAAGTGCATGTAACATTTTTAAATTGTCTAAATAGGAAATTTTGGTGAATTTACAAGCATCACTTGTAAATTGTTCAATCAATAGGAATCCCAAATTGTCCCAAACATATATAATCACAATTTACATATAATTTCAAAATTAGGCATAGATCAGTTCAATATTTTAGGAGTTATGCTAAAATTAAGGGGTGCCTGTAACTTTTTTACATGCACCATATATATAAACAAAACAAAAATTTTTAACTGTCATTAAACTTCTTGAAATAACTAATAATTTGTAATAACTAACTAATAATTACCAAACCATTTTATTTTTGCTGACCAGTTTTCTTGTGCAGCCCTCAGTTTCAAGAACTATTTTTATGTGGCCTGTAAAAGTCAAAAAGATTAATGTTGTCTAATTAACATTTTCTTGTCATTGTTTATGGTTAGTTACAGCTTTACACTTGACTAAGTTAGTTTACATTTTTAGAGTTCAGAATCTGCTAAGAGATTATCTGTTCTAATAAAAGAAAATGAAATGCTAGAGGGAAAGTGTAAGGTGAGATTTTTGTCATAGTCATTGCAGCTCTTATGTAGGAGATATTACTTGTTAACCATTTCCAGAATATTTCACAAGAATTAGAAAAGTACAAATCAGAAGAGTGCAAAGCTAATGAAGAACTAAATAAATACAAAGATTCTTTTGAAGAGCTCTCTTGTGTTATTAAATTAAATAATTCTTTGGAAAATGAGAAAAAGGTTTCAATAAATAATAGCTTGTAAAGCATATTTTAAATATTTTTTAATTCTTAAACCATGTATTTGTTTTAATATTCCAGGAGCTAGAAATCAAAGTCAAAATTTTAGAAGAAGAAGTTAAAAATGGAAGAGATAATGTTGAAAAACTAATGGCTGAAATGAGTGGAATTCATGAGCATCTTGATAGAGTTAATAGTGATAGGCACAAGTGCCATAAAAAATTGGATGAATCAGAGCTCATTAGGACTGAATTGGTAACAAAACTTAATGAAGCTCTGGCAAAAAATATTTCATCAAATGAGGATCTCACCAAGTTTGAAATATTTTTGTTTATGAACATTAAAAACTGAATATCTCTGAAAATTAAAGAAAAAGCATTAAAACTGAATATGCTAAAAAAAACATGCATGACATTGCTTACTGTGCACAATTTAGAAATTACTTATTTTAGTAGTTTTTCTCAACAATAATTTACTTCTTGGTAATTACTGACAGTGACTTCCAACAACCTAAATCAGGTACTGTTTTAGTCATCTTGGTTTTGTGACAGCAAAGCTGTTCTGTATCAATGTGATGCTACATTCTGCAGTTTTTTGTAACTCTGCCTTGGAGCTCTGACAGGGATCCTCAGAGGAGTTTCCCCGTCTTCAAACGCTTCAGCTCTTTGAATCTCCTTACGTTTTCGGCTGATCACCGGATGTCCCTGTCAGTTTTTGTCTTTCTAGACCCAACATTTACCACTGAATTGATTCAGACCATTGGAGTCTTTCTTCTTTGGAATGTAGACGCCCTCTGCCTCCTTCCACTCATCATCGACCACAGCCAACAACCACGCTCTCTGAATGAGGGAATGCAGCAGATACAGTGTCGTGGGACATCTTTTGTAGAGGATATAGGGAACTTTGTTGGGCCCTGGCACTGATCAGTTTTTTGCTTTCTTCACAACTTCTCTCAACTCCTCGAGTGAAGGAGACACCAAACAAAAGGAACTGGCGCCGCGGGATTATCAGCCCTTTCCTGTAGAGACTCATGGTGGAGGGCGTCGCTTGCTTTGCGAGTGATCTCCTGTATCTATATGGATCACTAAAAAAACTTCTCATAGCTCTCCTCCTCTCGTATTTCCTCTGTCTCCATCTTTCTGCACGGCGCATGTCCCTAACTCGTCTCTTCACGTCCTCACATAGGATGGAGGGCCCTTCTCTCTCGTCTTCTTTAGCCACTTTCCATTGATGGCAAAGTGCTTTCTTTTCACCTTTGAGGCATCTGAGTTTGATCTGAACTGGAGTCCTTCATTTCCTTTCATCTTATTGTAGATGAAGTCACTGAAGGATTTCAGTGATACATCCTTCAGGCTTTTCTTGAGTCCTTGCTTAAGTTCCTCATCCAGTCCTCACCAGCCCTTCTTGTCGTTTCCTCGATGGAACCCTATTTTGACTCTTGGGGGTGTTGTCCTTGGCAAGAGACTTGACACACTCAGAGATCCAGTTCAGTGTCATCCAGCATTTTAAGTCTGAACTTTGCAAGTATGCTATCTTAGTGCCTCACACTCGCATTTTGATTTTGTTTGATGGACTTTGAGTCCCCTCTCGGTTGCGAAAACTTCCATACGTACATCTTCTAACTGGCATGCCATTGTCCAGCATTATTCAGAATTGAAAGTTTATTTGAGGCAAAGTCAGTAATCCTTAAGTCCATTGGTGGTCCGTCATTCTCCCCCTCCTTTCGGCTGGGACCATTTTCTTTGTTGAACTTGTAGCATCATCGACATCTTTCAGCTGCTGTGCCCTGTGATATTGTAGGGTTTATCGCTGTTTCATGTGCTAGTATCATGCTATGGGAAGTCTGTGGGATGTAGGGTATTCAACAGCTTTTTATGAAGCTGCTACCATTTTACTAGAGATTTCAGAAAAAAGGACTTGCTGGTTGGAATATGTGTGCCTGCAATGCCAAGGAGCATGCTCAAATAGGGGCACTATATAAATGATAGACACACAAGGCTCTCAAAAAATTGGCTAATTACCATTAGCAAAGAAATTCTCACAATTTTCACATTAGTATTTTCAACTTAATTTGGCCTTGTTAAGTGCACCAAAAGTAACAATATTTCTCAGTGAATAAAGATCATTTTATGGAGCAAATTTGAGGTTGCTTTTCTTGGTCCCTCATATGTGCTCTCACTGGCTCCTCAAGCAAAGTTTTTCACAGTCATACACTGGGTCCATATTTGTCCTGCACACCTAGAGCCAGGTGCATGCGATGTTGAGTAAGTGGGACAAAGTTCAATGTCCTACACTGGCATTGGTGTCACAACACATAAATGGAATTCTGTCTTTAACACTAATGGCATTAATATTTATAAGTAATTGAATAAAGTTAATAAAGTCCGAAGTGGGCTCAACATGTTAAATAATAAATCAATATGCTTGATATTTTGGAATTTTATCTCTGGTTCGAATAGAATGATGTATTTTTTGCAATGAACGTTAGTTTACATGTGTGAATGAAAAGTCATTCTTTAAACCTTGAGTACACCAAAGATATCATTTTTAATGAAAATTTGAGTAATTTTTCTTATTTATAGTCATTTATTGAAGTATTTTTATAATTTTTTTTTGTTAATCTCATTATAATGTATATTGATTATCTAACAAATTGAGTGAACCACTCAGTTTATTTACTTTTTTTATTGTACTTATAGTGTTTTTTGTATCAATTTACTTAAACATTTAGTCAATTATTTAAAGGTATTCAGTAGAGAAACAGCAGTTGATTTCATCTCTAAAAGCTTCTCAGCAACAAATAAATGAATTGGATACTAAACTTGTTGGGCTCACTAGCAGATATGATGAACTTATCACCTTGCAACAAAACTTATTATTGGAGAAGAAAGAATTGCAGAATGAATGTGATTTAAAGCTGAATGAACTCAATGTTAAAAACCAGAGCTTATCTGATCAGATTGTAAATTTAGGGAATTTGAATTTTGAACTGTCGTACTGCCATTCTAAAATAAAGGAATCTGAAAATCAGATTATTTCGCTTCAAAAAGAAAACAGTTTCTTGCAAGAAGAAAAAAAAGATTTGCAAAAGAATTTTGAAGAAAATAAAGCTTATTTAAACACATTTATTGAACAGCAAAAGAAGGAAATTGAGAATGGACTACAACAGGATTTTCAAAAGAAGAGTATCATAATAGGTACAATAACTTAAGGCATTGTTATATTATGTCAAATTTATTTAAGCAATTTAAACTCTATTTGATTTAAAAAGGAAAGCTGGTTTATGCTTGTCAATCAATGATTAATCATTCCTTGTCTCAAGCTAAAAGTATTCACTTTTCAGAACTGAGATGTACTGCTGGTTGGCATTTTATTCTTATTTTGCCTCATTTTGCAGTCTTATCCTAATGCAGATAGCTAACTGTAACTATTTGTTAATTAATAAATTGTATTATTTGTTGCAGAGTTTAACAACAAACTCATATAACTAATATAATTAGTTTTACTTACAGTAAAAACTGCTAAGAAGGATATTTTAACTATGACTCTATGAGCAATTTTGCCATAAATCCAAGATGTCCATGTCAGACCACAAGAAACTAGAAGTAAACCCATTCAAATTAATAATTAGAAGACAATTCAACACATTTGCCTTAAGAAGAAAATAATCAGCTATTATAATTTATTGAAAAACCTTTGGTAGTAGGTTGGTTTTTTCTGTGTCCCTCAACTTTGCCTTCCAGATCTTGTCCTGAATTATGGATAATTCAAATGATGTCTTTTAAGGAAGTTGTTGAATTGGCATAGACTTAGATGTCTTATTCCAGATTTCTTGGGGATAAATGATCATAGAAGATGTAAGGTCAGGCTCAATATTGCTTTGTTCAGGTTCAGCTTCATTGATATGGGCAACATCATTGTCATATGCAATTTCACATCCATCATTAAAAGCAACAAATTCCTGAAAAGTCATGTCTGGAGGAAGAAGCTCTTTCAGCAATGGACCTTTTACTGATAGATCCTTGGAGTGACCTAAGCAGAACCATTCAAACACTTTACCATTGACTTTTTTACAGTGCCTATCCTTTTATTGTTTGCTTTGACTTCTTCTGTTTTCCATTTCTTTTTAATCTCTTTTTGCTTTGCAATGATGTTGATATCTGTTGTTGACTAAGTTTTGTTGAAGTCCTTGTTAAGTTTTGAGATTAGTTCTGTTAAGATTGGTAAGATTAGAATTGGTTCTTTCATAATTAGACATTTGTTGTTTCTTTACTACTACATTAATTATATATAATATTATTATATTAATACTATGTGTTTACTACTTTATTGCTACAACTTAACTATAGAAAGCATGAAGTCCAACTTGGGATAGGCATCTATGAAATGAGGAATCTGAGAAATGTCTAAAGCCAGCCTGTACTGCCACAAGCGCTCTTGAGAAGGAGCGCTATATAAATGGCTACATAAGCGCCTATAGTGCTAGTGCGCCTGCATAGCCTAACAGTTAAGGCTGCACCTCTCACGATGGCAGCACGGGGTTCAAACCCCGCTGCGGGAGAACCATCCTAATCATCTAGATATGCAACGGACATTAATAAAACATTACTTTTTACGCCTATAGTGCTATTGTCCAAATTATCTCAGTTATGCAATGGACTATAATCAAATAAATAAAATAAATAATCTATAGTGCTGTAAGTCTAAATCATCTTAGTCATGCAACAGACTATAATCAAATAAATTAAATAAATAAATAAATAATACCTATGCACATGGCATTATATAAATGAAATACAATTACAATTATTACACTACTACTACAGCATTACCTCATTTTTCTTTTCTAATGGCAACCAGAGCTTTTTCTAAGAATTCATTGCTCACAATCTACTGAAGATCAAAAAGTCATTTGTGAAACAGGACTAAACAGAAAGCTTGAAATCTAGCATAAACACAAATCCAAAGATTCTTTGGGGAACAATTTCGGGCATGCTTTTATTAAAGTTTGAGAGGTTCATAATTTAGCACTGTAATTTAGGGTAATTTTGTGTTAAAGCAATATGTTTTTGAAAAACGCCCGTAGACACAATTTTCCATATATCGAGGTGTCCATATTGGCAGTTTTTACCGTAGCTATAGGATGAACATTGATAAATAAATTGTATAAGATTATATCCTGGAAATTTTTTATTTGGAACACACTTTAAAAAAGAAGATGGCAATATAATTGTGTTTTATATGGTTTCACATGAAACAGATTATCTTGTTGAAAATATCAAACCTACAATTGAATCACTCCAAGGCTTAGAAGAAATTTTGATGAAAGAAGATAATCCAAGTAGAGTACTTTATGAATATCTTAATTTATTAATTTTGCTATTATGGAACATTATCCCAGTCAGAAGTGGTTTGAACATTTTGGATTTTGAGATTTTCCAATCATGAGTGATTGGGCGAGCCACATCCTTGTTGGTTTTTATCTTTCTGGAACCAACATTTACCACCAACTATAAGAGGCACTCCTTGGCCTCGTTATGCTGATCACTGCTGCCTGGACTGAGGCAACTCTGAAAGTTCTCAATGGCTTCTTCATGTCGCATGCTACCTGCTTTTCACCTGCAAACTGCGACTATGCAATGCTCTCATTGGCCTTGTTATGGCAATCTCCTCCAGCAGTCATAAAAGCTCTCAGTGCCTTCTTCAAACCGTGTACTTCACATATGCAAAACCCAAAATATGGGTCTTGTTATTTCTTTGTAGCGGCAGCTGGAGATAGAAATTTTCTGGACTCGACTGAGGGTCTTTTCAAGACCGTGGTTTGGACCGCAGTTCATATTGCTTTGCAAGTCCGCTGTCGGCCCATTTCTTTTGACAATTCCGCATCTCTTGGCCAATGATACCCAATGGTCCCATACCAGGGACCGACGGCATTTCCAGGGTTTCTTTCAGTGGCCTCTCAAAACTACTTCTGGCTCCTAATGTGCCAGATCCAGAATGAAGCCGCTTCTGCGGCCTCTGAAATCCATGTCATGTCCTTTGTTCTCTCTTGGCTTGACAATCCAATCTTGAGGAAAGAGTAAGTCGACCTGCTGACTACGTCTGTTGTGCCAACCTCGATGGGGAAGAGGTCTGTCTGGTATTCTTTCACTTCCTGGTACATTGACAGTACGAGTACCAAATCCAGCCTCTTGCCACTTATCCATATGGATATAGTATATCTTGACTTTGCCAAAGCTTTTAACATCAAAAGCCAACAAAGGCTTCAAAAAAGCTTGGTGTGGAATTGAAGGCAAACTTTTACATTTGCTGAAAAACTGGTTTAGGGTTAGGAGACAAAAAGTAGGAATGGAGGAATTTATTTGGAATGATGGTGTCCCACGATTATCAGTATTGGGTTCTGTGTTGTTCTGCGTGTTATAAATGCTCTGGATGTTGGAATACCGGCTAAATTATCTAAGTTTGCTGATGACTCTAAAGTACCTAGAAGTATCTATAAGCATGAAGATGTGAACATGCTTCAGTTTCCTTAACAGATTTTTAAATGGGCAGAAGATTTGGCAGATTTTACATGTCATGTAAATAGTTAAAAGCCCTTTGACCTTGTTTGAAATATAAATAAAAATAAAATATCAAGAATAAAAGCTAATTTTTTATTTGTATGGTATGGTTGGTTGGTTCTTTATTGACATCCATTATTTTTATGAAACCATGTTTTGACTTTATATCTGACTGTTGCATCAGTTGTGGTAGAATTCACCAAAATCAAATACTAACATTTTAACAGATCTCCTGCTAGATTCAGAAGTGCTGCTCAGTAACATACTCAACTTCTCTTTTTTTTCGAGTGAGATAATTGAACTTTCCTTAGCGACAGCTCATTCAGCTTCAATTGATGCTGGAGAAGGTAATTATTTTTCAATAATTGTAACATTTTGCTTAAAATTGTTCTTGCGTTGTGTAATTTTATTGGTCAATATTGACTGTAAAGATTGTATTGAAACATTATTTTATTTGGTTTTAGGCTTCTCTGATGTTATGCACTTTAAAAATGAACTTAGAAACTCCTACCGCGAAGCGAACTGATAGGGAATCATCAGAGGAGTACCCGAAATCAAACGTTTCGGCCCAAACTCTTGACTTTCTCGATGGGTGGGCCAAACCCGTTGATCAGGCAGGTGTCCCTGTCAGTGAAAACCCTACTACCTATGCACCTCACGTTATATGGTTGTCGATGAGATTCACAACGACCTTTGCGCATCGATCCCATATAATGCAAAATGAGCGTTATAATTTCTTTGAAGCGGCCGCCGTCACTTAGAAATATACGCTCACCATGCTCACGCATATATTGCCTCAAACACTCAATCGCGTTTTTACCTCATTTGCGAATGCGCGCCATCATCTCAACAACCAGACCGTGATCTAGAGATCTATTCTTAGAAACGCTTGTGGCCTCTCATCTCCCAAATCCAACACGATGCTGCCTCTGCAGCCTCCGACACTTTTATCATAGCCTTAGTTCTTTCCCAGATGGATAAACCTATTTGAGTGAGGAACATGTAGACTGAATTACCAACTAAACCTCTCGCCCCAATTTCGGTGGGTATTAGCATTACCATGGGACAGTTAACTCTATCAAAATGAAAGCGCCTGATGACGACGATGCGAGAACATCCGCCCTCCTGCTATCCCTAAGCAGCTGGGGATAGTGTCTCAAGCCTTCTAGCGAGCAGAATCAAATAGAAGTGACAAAATAAGTTTCTAATATTTGGAAAGCGATTCTATTCAATATGAAACAAACCAGCAACAAACAACAACTATATATAAATATTTTATAAAACGGTCACTCACAAAACTCAAAACTTGTCTGCCACTCTAGCTCGCAACGCCTAACACTCTTTCTCTCACCAATACTCTCTCTGAGCCCCTAATTCATGACATATATAACCACGTAAGAGCTGAGTATGATTGTACCCGCTGCGGGTGCACCGTCCTAATCATCTAGACATGCAACGGACGTTAATAAAACATTATTTTGAGTATGATTGTACTATGCTGAGACAAAGAAGTAGGTGTCTGAGACACCATTTCTGAATAAAAAACAATGGCCAAACTTTGGATTTTTCCTATATGAAAGTCGCTTGAAATCAAATGAGGCTTGTATCAAGAAGTTTGCAGATGAAAATGCTGAAGAGTCATAGGAACATTTGAAGATCTAGACTGAGGATATTGTAGAACTTAAAATGGTTATCAGAACAACTGACAAGTTGATGGAGGCTATTAGTGAGCAAGGAAAGCAAATTGAAAAACTTCAGCTAAGCCTAGTCTAAGATGAGTCATAGTAAGAAAACTCACTAATAGCGGAATTTCAAGGTTCTGAAGTGGCCAACTTACTCTCCGGACCTTATTGAAAACATGGGGATTGCTTGCTAGGAAGGTGTGGTCCAATGGGAGGCCATATTTCAGTGTTCAGGAACTGCTTTGAATAATGCCTGGAACGAACTGAATGAAAAGAGATTGAAACCTTTCGTGGATTCATTAAAAAATAGTGTTCATGAGTTAATTATTATGAAGGGAGATACATTATTGACTGTCATATAAATAATAATTTTAAGGTTTGGTTTTAATAAATATAAAAATTTTTGCTCCCTAGTGTTTCTTGTTCCTATACATAATTTCCAGTTTTTTTCCAGAAAATTGCACTAAATATTTATCTGAGTTCAATAAATTTCATAAGTATGTAAATCTAATGTGTTTCAGTACATTGTGTTAAAAAATGGCCTATGAGAATTCTGTACATAAAAAGTTATCGTCAAGAAACGTAACGGCCAGGTTTTTGCAACACACTATATATTACAGTTTTAACCCTTGAACTGATTTTCCTGACTATCTTTCTCATACTTTGGTTTTTTGAGTTTGTTTTTTTTTTTTTTTTTAGTTTGGCTCAATTAAAAAGCTAAAATAAAATTTTAAAAGTTCAAAAATTTCTATTATATCTTGTTATAAATATTCTAAATATTTAATGTTACTGTGTTTTTAGCAATAGCAAGCCTAGCACAAAATCTTGGCAGGCATATGAAAGGACTTCTGGATATTATAAAACCAGGTTTTATTTAGTTAAAGAATTCTTAAGTGAAATTATGTATGACCATAGATTTTTTCAGCAGAAAGTATTGAAAAAAAAGAATTCCTAAATCAATCAAGACTTCTCAAGAATTTGCTGGAAATACTTTGTTTACAAGCAACTGACTTAATCCCAAAATTTGAAGATATTCAGGCAGAAAAAATGGATGACCTTATTGAAAAGGAAATGCTACAGACTTCACAAGCTATTGATGAAGCTGCATCTCGCATAGCTGTATTATCACTTGCTAAATGTGAATTAACTTGATTCATGATTATTATGACTTATTTTTAGAAAATGTTGGCTAGCTCAAGATCTCAACAGAGTGGTATACAGCTCGAAGTCAGTGAGAAAATTCTTGACAGTTGTAACATTCTCATGATGGTTTGTTTCTATAGACCTTAACCCCGTGTTTCAAATATTTCTCGCATTTGTTTCAAATAAACTTTTATTACAGAAAATTATGGTTTTAATTGAAAAGTCTAAATTTTTGCAAAAGGAGATTGTGTCTCAAGGAAGGGTAAAGTAAATTAACTTAATTTTAATTGTGGATGTCATTTTAAAGGGGGAGAGGATGGCATAACTTTCAATTTTTAATTGCTTTAACATTTGAAAAATATTTTCCTTTTGCCAATGGCATTTCTGATTTTGAGGAACTCTAACAGTTAAATGGTTCTAGGGAACAAGCACTGTGAAGGACTTCTATAAAAAGCATCATAGGTGGACAGAAGGACTCATATCTGCAGCAAAGGCAGTTGGATTTGGAGCAAATTTACTAGTGTTGGTATTTTTTTGTACAATTTTGTTTTTTTAATTCAATGCCTAATGGTGAGGGGATCATCAGAAAGACTGGGAATCTTCATAGCAGTAATCTTTGTCAAACTCTCTGTTTCACAGATTCTTAATACTCTGTCTTGGAGGTCTGACAGGGATCCTCACAGGAGCTTCCCCTATCCTCAAATATTTTGGTTCTATAGATATATGCAGATGTTTTTGGGGGATGGGCTGCATCTGATCAGTCAGATGTTTCTGTTGGTTTTTGTTGGCTGGCTGAAATTCGTGGTCTTACAGCATTCTATCTTGAATTTGAAGAATAAGGTGCCAACTCTGTAGCCAGCTTGCTGTGTAGACAGGAATGAGGCCATCACGCTATTGTAGACCATTTTAGATGCCACCCCATTCCCTCTTTTGTACAAATCTCAGACCCTCCTAAAAAGTACGTCACAAACCTCAGACCCCCACTTCCTCAAATACATTAGCATCAGACTTGATTTTATTCCATATCTCATTAACTTCTTTTTGACAATCCTGTTTATTCCTGGCTCTGTATGCTTCAATATAAGCATTATACAATGATGTACACAAATTCTTCTCTCCACTTTGACAAACACATTGATAATAATATTAAAAAAGCATCAACCATATCCAAACTGATTCTATTGTATTTTTCTACTAAAGACCTAACCACTCCAATAAAAGCATATTGTACATATGTTAGGCCTATACTAGAATACTGCTCTCCTGTATGGAATCCCCACCTCAAATACCCTGTTAAAAGAATTGAGTCAGTCCAAAGAAGATTCACAAAGGCAATTCCCAGCATTCATCGCCAGCCAGAACTAAGATGCTAGGGCTCAAAACACTCGAACATAGACGTTTAATTACTGATCTTTGTTTAAATTACTTTTTGTTTAAATTACTGAATGGTCTCGTGAATAGTGACCTTTTAAATTTTGTTCAATTCTCACAGTACAATCAAACACGGGGACATCGCTTTAAGTTACGTGCGAGGAAGTGCTCGGCTAATGCTGCTACAAAATATTTTGTGAACAGAGTTGTTGCTGTCTGGAATTCCCTACCAGACAAGGTGGTATCTGCTGGCACTTTCTCCCGTTTCAGAGCATTAATCTTCATTTTCCAAAATTTTTATCAATTACCGACTAATCTGTAACCTGCTTTTCCTCGCTCGATGTTGACTTGTTGTATCATTCTTGCTGAGGCTGGTCTTATTAGTGGCTATTTAGCCCTTTGACCAGTTAAATAAATAAAATAAAAAGAAAATTACGTTTCTCCATTGTTAGAAAGAGTGAGCGAACGATCTGACCAAAACTAAGCCAAACTAAATAATTGTGATTTTTAGAGCTTCAGTCCCAAAGATATAGAATCAGCATTTTAAAAATGTAACATTTTGAAAATATAAAATTTTATAAATTTATTTTTTTTTTTTAATTTTCTAATTTGTGTGATGTCACACATACCTTAACCCCCTTCCTGCCTCAAGCATGACATACTTTATGGAAAATAAAAATTTAGAGCAAAATTTGACATCAATGTCTTCTGGCTTTCTCAAAAGGACAAACTTTTCTCAAACTTGACATTCTGTGGACCGCGTAAATTTGGAGTCCTTCTTTAGCAATGCACCTAAAGGTGCCTGTAATTCCCTCTTGTTTTTGATGAATAGAGACATAGTGGTTAAGGAAACCAAGAAATGTGATTGCTTGTCTTGTCCGAATCAGGATGTAATCCTGCCACGTTGATGCAGAAACCCAAGTGTTTGATTCGGAGCATAAAGAAATTGCACTTGTCAAGTTGGACATGGAAGCCATACTTAAGGATCCTTTTGAACAAAGCTTCCAAATTTGCAGTGTGCTCCTCAAATATGAGGCTTTTCACAATAATATAATCAAGATGCCCTGCCACACCTGGTAAGCCTGCCATTGTGGCATCTATAACCTGTTAAAAGATGCGGGGTGCTGATTTTACATTATAAGGCAGACAATTGTACCCAAAAAGTCTATGGTGGGTTTTAATTAGCAACATTTCTTTTGAATTTTCCTCCACTTTGACCTTTAAATACCCATTGGCAAGATTGATCTGAGTAAATAATGTGCCATCATTCAATTTTCTGGAAATGTTATCAGGAGTGGGAAAAGGATGCTAGTGCAACAACAGCTAGTTATTAGCCTAGTTAGTTACCATATGATGCTTCCATTCACCTTTTTGACAATGACAATTGGGGCTGCCCATCTGGAGTAATCAACTTGTTGATTATTCCTTTCCCTTCTAGCCTATTGAGTTCTTCCTCAAATCTGGCTAAATCCATCAATGGCACTGGTCTCTTCTTTCTGAAGACTGGCTGTGCATTTGACTGAAGAAACAACTTGGCTTGAGTTGTTTTACACAACTCTGGATCTGAAGAAAATATTTCTTCAAACTGCTTCTTTATTTTCTTTATGCCCTTTTTTAAATTGATTTCTAAACTTCTGCATGTCCTGTAGTAAATGTGATTAAGGTACGATAAGTGAGTAAAGATATTTTTCAAATGATACAGTAATGTATGGGTAGCCAGTACAGTTGTGACAGCCTTGGAGCTGTTAAGATTAGGGTCAAGGAGAATAAGCTAACTTGCTTTGGATGTGCTGAAGGGAAAGGATAAGGAAGGCAGAAGTGCCATAGAGGAGAGAGTTGGAGTAGTCCAGGCAAGAGAGACTAGACTGCTTGCAAGAGCAGAAATCATATAGATGGAAAGGAATGGACGGATATATTGGATTGCCCAGATGATTTTGTTTTATAACCGTCCGTTACATAGCTAGATGATTAGAAATTGCCCAGATGAGATGGTTGCAGGATTTTATTATGGCATGTTGTTTGAAGCTGAGGTGGGAATCAAAGGTGACACAGAGTAGTTTTAGTGTAGTAAAAGAAGTAAGAAAGGTACCAGCAATATTTATTGAGGATGGGGGACAGGCTCTTGAGGTGCACATGTGTGCTGATGAACACATTTGATGAACATTTCAGAATGTTGAGTTTGGGAAACTTGACAAGATGCTTGTTATTCATGGCATCTTTGCACTAGGGTTATGACTTTCTAACAATGAAAGCCTAGGTATGCATTGGGTGAATTACAAGTATTGTAAAATTAAACACATTAGAAATGTGCGCTTTCTATTTTCTTTATTTTCCATTTAACCAAACTGAGCCATAGAAACACTGGCTCATACAGGTAGTAGCATTATAAAGAACAGATATTCTAAAATTCAGAATGGGCATTCATTGAAATAGTAAGGAACTGAACTGAAAGGACTAACAGTTATTTTACATATTCATCTGCTAAAATTTAGATTTTTTTATAATTACAACACATGCTGATTATTCTTAAACTACCCACATCGTAGTCAAGAATTGTTAAACTTTTTCAAGCCACCTCTATCTCACTATGTTCTTAACATAATGATAACCCAAATTGTGTGACCATTACCATATTTTCACCCATATTAAACGCGTGTTATGTTCCATTTTACTTACCACGCAACCACCCTATGCGTGCTATAATCGTTTGCGTGTTATGCTAGATTAAATTTACTTGAATTTGATTTCCGACCAATAAAAAATAAAAACATTTAAATGATAGCACAGACTGTTGATTGTTTTTGTAAAAGCTTTAGACCAGGGGTTCCCAACCTTTTTGTGCCTGCAGCTCCCTTAGAGGACAAAATGTGGTCCACGGCCCCCCTATCAAAATTTTTCAAGAAAAAAAGTAATGAACTATGAACTTAACATAATGATAACCCAAATTGTGTGACCATTACCATATTTTCACCCATATTAAACGCGTGTTATGTTCGATTTTACTTACCACGCAACCACCCTATGCGTGCTATAATCGTTTGCGTGTTATGCTAGATTAAATTTACTTGAATTTGATTTCCGACCAATAAAAAATAAAAACATTTAAATGATAGCACAGACTGTTGATTGTTTTTGTAAAAGCTTTAGACCAGGGGTTCCCAACCTTTTTGTGCCTGCAACTCCCTTAGAGGACAAAATGTGGTCCACGGCCCCCCTATCAAAATTTTTCAAGAAAAAAAGTAATGAACAATAATTTACTGTAAAAAAATCCTGCTTCTTGTTCACAAGTAGATGGAATCTGGGCTTTGATTTTGACAGGGTCACTTTCATGTCATCCTTTGCATCAGGTTTGTTTTGCGATTTTGTTTTGATTGTCATCAGGTTTTAAAATCCAGCTTCACAGAGGTAGGTGGTCACAAAAGGAATGATGGATGTCATGGCTTTTTTGGCTAAAATGTGGTATGGTATCATCATGGAGCACCAAAAGTCAGCCAAACTTTTGACCTGAAACTCCCTCTTCAGCAACTCTTTGTGCCTTCTCCACTCTTCTGATCCACAGGGGCAGCTTCTTCAGAAATGAGCCTAGTTTCTCACCAGCATCAATAACAGTCATGTTAGGACCCTTAATCTTAGTGTTAAGCTCATTTAAATGGGTGAAAATGTCAGCCAAATATGCCAGTGATAGGCTGAATTCTGGCAGACAAAATATACTTTCAAGGTCACTCTGTTTCTCTTGTAAGAACATGGACACCTCAAATTGCAGTTCCATTAATCGGCTGAAAACCTCCCCTCTGGACATCCACCTGACGTCAGTATGAAAGAGCAAGACTTCAAAAGGAGCACCAACCTCCTTGCAGAGTTTCTTGAAATAGTCTGTGTTTGTTGCTCTTGCACGGATGTAGTTCCATGTCACATGTAAACCCATACTTGTTACTTGTGCATAAATATTATTCTTGGATTTTTTTATAAACACATTTGAAAATTTTTATGCTGATTTTGAAAAGTATTCCACGGCCCCCCTTCACGGCTCCCCTAGGGAGCCCTAACTCCCAGGTTGGGAACCCCTGCTTTAGACTATATTTTTAATTATAAATAGTTTATTTATTGGGCGTTAGTGCATTGCATAAAGAACTTTCGATATATGCTTACAGAAGCATTGACAAAACATTCACGCTAATCGTTGCATTGTCCAGCTCTCAAATTTTTTCAACTCTTTGTTACTCATAATTATAATTGGAGCTAATGTTTTCAGTTTGTGTGACAATGTTTTTTTCAATGTTTATTTTATTATTATTATTATTATTATTTATTTTATTATTATTATTATTATCATTATTATTATTATCATTATTATTATTATTATTATTTATTTTATTATTATCATTATTATTATTATTATTATCATCATCATTATTATTATTTTTATTATCATTATCATTATTATTATTATTATTATTATTGAACTGGTGGTTCAGACAGCTTTGGTTGGTGCTGTTTAATATTTTAATAATCAAACATCACATGCATGGACTTATTGTAGCAAATGTCTTCAACCTCTTAATGGTCTTGCTATAAAAACTCTTTAAACACTTCTCAAAAGCCTGGAACAAAATAGATACAATCTTGGTAATAGTGTCAGTTATCAGTCTTTTGCAGTCTTTATTGGAAAACAAAATGGAAGTCTTAGCCCTTTCTCTTGGAACTCATTATGAAGATTCAAATTGGTAATTATAATAAATTACCACCACTGCTTTGGCTTTTTTTGGTGATGAGTCACTTGATTTTCTACATTGCTATAAGAGAAAATCATGAAACCCATTGGATGGTATAAATTATATGCAGCTTTTGGCCACACTTTTATGTTATAGTTGATGCACTGTTTGAACCTCAACAATGCCATATCTTCACAGTGAAGCTGTGTCCCAGAGCATGATACAAATGCATAACTTCAGTATTTGCTTCAAGAACTGATCTCAATTTATTTAAATAAAACGTTGTTTCTTTCAATGCATTTATAAAGGTTATGTACATGAGCTGCATTTCATGCTCAAATCAAATGATCCATTTATACTTCTTGAAAGGGAGACTTTAACCTTGAAATCTCATGAAATTTCATGTTATAATTGTTGTTCGGTTTGGACCTCAACAATGCTATACTTTCCATTGAAGCTGTGTCTCACAGCATGATGCATCTGATTTACTTCATCATCTACTCCAAGAATTGATCTCAAATATTCAAATATGTCTCTTAAGATTTTTACATTTAAAATATGTGATTTCCATATTTAGGAAGTTATGGGACACGGAGACTTGTTAAGCGGACTCTTTGCAGCGTGGAATTGGTTAACGAGTTCGTTACCGTCCTTTGAAGTATTGCTTCACATTTGTCTTACAAATTATTATGCGTAAACAATATGCATTCCAAAGCAGGAAGTTGATGCAAATCTTAAGATAAAAATAGTCTCGAGGAAGAATTGAAGAGAACGCAATATCGAAGGTACTTGTGATCAATTTTGGTCAATTGTAGCGAGCTCATGAATCGTTAAACCAGTTCTTTGAAGTTTTTAAACAATTTATTAACAGACATTCAAAAAATCAATCATAAGACCAATAATTATTCCTCATCATCAAATCTGTAAAAAGTCGAACAGTCTTCATATTCATTTTCGGCTCTTGCCGGATCGCAGGCTAGTTCAAAGTCCGGGTGGTCACTTTACTCCTTTCCTGTAAACGTAATTCCAGCCTTTCACTCAGAATCAAATCAGGCGACACTTTGTCCAATGCTCGTGCAACCCATGTGCATACCTCGGAATACAAGGCCTTCCTGTCTCGTCCAGACGGTGTGTGAGTGTTTGTGCCATCCATGAGTGGATGCACCATTCCTTCCTCTCAGATATGTCAATTTCTCAACGATTTGTAGCTGCAGTTTGGATGATTGCAATGTGACATCCGCTTAAGTTGAGCATCTTCTTAACTGACTTATCTTTATGAGCAGTCATTGCATTCATGATCAACCGCGAGCTCTTTCAAAAGAATCCCCTCTTTTGAGAACATTTCTGAATCCAGAGCTTTATGCTAAAAATTTTTTGCATTGTCTCTTGAAAATCAATATTGGTTTTGACTTGGTGCCAGCCGCAGAGCATCCAAGTATGACTGTGAAACATGTCCGTGCGTAACCACTTGTTGTTATTGCCACAGTTCTGGCACCAGATGCTTTCACTAGCGGGAATGTCAAAAGCTATCTCTTCCTTTGTTCCAAGACCCATAGCTTTAGATCAGACTCTAACTTTTCCATTTCGCATTTTGGCCAAGGCATGCACGTTTTCTCAGGTTCAGTTTCTCAAGCAATCATTCCTTCTTTCTCCATTCGCGAACCGACACTTCATTAACGTTGAACTCCCGAGCAGCTGCTCTGTTACCTTTGTCTTTTGCTCTAGAAATGACTTGAAGCTTGTAGGCAACAGTGTACGAGTTACGTTTATCAGCCACTTTCTTAACGACGTCGATATTTCAATCTATTTATTTATTTGATTATAGTCCGTTGCATGACTAAGATGATTTTGACTTATATTTCAATCAAGAGCACTTCTACCTATATATCACTGTATTTATCACTTCAAGCATCGGCCGCTCAGCCAACGGAAGTTTATTTATTTATTTATTTATTTGATTATAGTCCGTTGCATAACTGAGATGATTTGGACTCGGAAGATTTTGTTACAACTTTTATATTTGATTGTTTTATGTATTAAAAACTGCTTCAATTTAATATTTTAATATATATAATTTTAATTTAAATGTTAAATTATTTTAGCCAAAAGAAAAAAAGGCGTCTATTGGTGCATGTTATAATCATTTGCGTGTTTTATAAGTGATTTTTTACATAAATTGGAAAAATTGCGTGTTATATTCGTCCGCGTGTTAAATTCGTTTGCGTGTTTATTTCGTGGAAATACGGTACTTGTAAATAAGAGAAGAATTTGATATAAATAATTTCACAATAAGTATTTTTTATTTTTTTTATTTAGTTATTTATTTCAACAGCAAGAGGGTTACACATTCTAATTCACTAAAGCAAATTGATGATAGCTGAAACTCTTTCTGAGCTCCGGCAGAATGCTATTAAAATTTATGTCGCAAAAATATATTAAATAATTTAAAAAAATTATTTGTGCATTGTTTAAATTTAAATTTAATTTTTTATTACTTTTTATTTTATAATTGATTTTTTTCTTATTTACCACACACATTCCGTCCCCTCTAAATCCGCCCCTGTCGGCTGCATTATTTATCTCTTTTTCAATCTTTCAAAACTTGGCAAATATTTTACATGCCCGCTCAATGCTTAGACGCTCTTCAAGTAAACCAAGACTTTATTTAAACTCGCCTGCCTTTCGAGCAGCGCGCCATCATAATCAGCTCAGAGAGGAGACCCCTTTTTTAAGTGTTTTGGCCCTTAAATCCTCTGACACTCTCGGTTGGGCCTAACCCGCTGATCAGACGGGTGTACCTGCCGGTGATGTAATGACCAATCTTGACAAGTCAACAAACAGAGTCAAGATACAACGCACAATCCAACAACTTGAACGACCGACAAAATGCACGACGACCACTACCGAAGTCGGCACCAGCTGGTTATATGGGCCTTATTCTTGCCAACCTGCCAGGAGACTCATGTTGGAAGCTCTCCCATTGGTTGAATGGCGGCACCATGCCGACTTGACAGGAAACTCCATTGAGAGTTCTCCTCTTGGCTTGCCTGTGGAATCACTTTGACTTGATGGGAGGCTTTGCTGTTCTCTGAATGGCTGGCTAGCGAAGCAAAGCTGATTGGCTGATTTTGACTAAGTTCGCTTTTATACTTGCAAGGCAATACGTGCCGGCTCCAAAGGTGGCTCCTCGAATGATTGGTGGTAGGCCTGCCATGTTGAGTGAGATCACTTGCAATCTCTCTTGGCCCATAACCACTGCGAAGCCGCTTCTGCAGCTCTGGACATGTCTGCCAAGGCCTTCGATCTGACTTTACTGGTGAGGCTGATTTCTCTTAGGAAAGTGTAGGTGGATTGACCGACCATACCTTTTGCTCTGACCTCGAAGGCAAAGAACTACACTTTGTACCCTTTTTGTCTGAGATCCATTGTTAACTCCATGTATCTTTCTTCTTTCAGAGTGTTGCTCTGTCCAATCCTGTCTACCCATGGCACCGCCAATACAAATGTGTCTGTCTTTGTTGATGACAAAACCACGTCCAGCCTCTTGCCGCTTTCAGCCAGCATCTGCAGATAGTGCCTTAACCCTTCCACATCAGCTACAATTTCCCAATCATTAGCGTTTTCAAGGATATGTCTCCTTTTGGCTCTGCATCTGTTCCTTGCGAACTGGGAGGCGCCCTCGCGCAGGAAATAAACTCTTCTCTGTGGAGCAGATTCTTGAGCATTGGTGCTGGAGCCTTTATGGGCTCAATTGCAACGAGTATGGCCTAGTTGTGGCGCCAAGTGAAGCAGCCATGGGCAAGTGCGTAATTGCAGCCAGACAGGGCATGTCTGAGAGTCTGTCTCTCTCTGCAGAGCATGCATTTGGCGTCCTGGGTGATTTTCCATCTCTGCAGGTGAGAGCAGCACGTCATAAATTGATCGGACGACAAAGACCAGTCTGAGTGGAGACTTGTTCCACATTTCGTTCCACATGATTGATTTCGGCACGACCTAACGTGTAGTCTTTTTTTCAGAAATTTATTGCGACATTATGTTCTTTTTCTTCTATTATATCAGCTAGATATTTGTTGAGCTGATTAAGCACAGTGTCCCTTTTGTTGATACAACTAATACCTGCAGCAGTTGTACTGGACTGAATCTTATCTGTTAAAAATTTAAACTTCTTCAATGAAGTCCGATGATGTAGATTCAGAACCAGACGCCTGAACTGCCTCAACTGAATCTTCCTTGCTTTCACAAACAGTTGAGATGTAGCTTAGCTCTATTCAGCAGAGGTGCACATTCCGGTGACATAATTGCTTGTACACAACAGTTACCATATATAAAAATAATTGAGTTAAATCGAATTGGCTTCAGAAGTAATTTCTATTTCTCATTATAATTCCATTCTACAAAATAAATTCTACTTCTCATCCTAATTCATCAATAATTTAACATCAACTCACCTTAAAAACCATATTCATTTTGCCAGCTACTCATCAACTAGAGGTCATCAATTTAAACTAAGGTCATATTTTTGCGCAATAGACAACACCAAATATTTTTTCACAAATTGAATTATTAACATTTGGAATAAACTATCTAATTAGTCTCTATAGTTGCTTCACCTCCCTTCTCAATGAATATGACTTGTCTCCTTTTCTCGTCTATTATTGATTGAACCTCTCGTTTCTTTCTTTTTTCAACGTTTTGCTGTTTGATAGCGGGCAGGTAAGAGGCTTCGGTCCTCTACCCACTTAATAAAATAAAATAAAAATAAAAATAATTCCATTTTTTTCAGGCAATTTCCATTCCTATTCTTAATTCCATTCCCAAATTTTAATTTTCATTATCGAGAAAAAATAATTTATATTTCACATTTCACAATAAGACAATAAATGCTCATAGAATGTTGACATTATAGTGATGCAGCAGACAAAGTTGTCAGTGGAAAAGGAAAATTTGAAGAGTTGGTAGTGTGTGCTCAAGAAATATCGGCCAGTACTGCTCAATTGGTTGTTGCATCAAAAGTAAAAGCTGAAAGAGGAAGTGATAATTTGTCCAGTCTTTCTGAAGCCTCTAAAGGTGTTTCGGAAGCCACTGGTCTTGTGGTTGCCTCTGCTAAAAGCGGAGCTGAGAGAGTTGAGGACATGGGTCAGTACAATGTTTGATTTGTTCAATATCTTTTCATTGAAGCTAACATTTTCATCCTTTTAGAGATTTTCAATTTCTCCAAGCTAACTCTTCACCAAGCAAAGCGGAAAGAAATGGATTCTCAGGTCAGAGTTTTGGAGTTAGAAAGTTTATTGGATAAAGAGAGAAGAAAATTATCTGAACTGAGGAAAACTCATTATCAACTGGCAGGAGAATCTGAGGGTTGGGAATCCAATGTAAGGATTGCTTTTCTTGAAGATATTGAGTAGCTGACTAGTTAAAGTTGAAGTCTCCTTATAATAACTCCTTAGCATTCTATATCATATGAAGATGTCATGCATTACATTTTTTGATGTCATGCCATTATTGAAATGATAATCTAGGAGGAATTATATTTACCATGCAGGTTGGCCAAATGGGTAGCGTTCCTGCGTATAGCAATAATAATGACAGTCGTTATATGTCGTGTTCGCCAGCCTGCACTGCCAGGGAGCACCCTTCGTTTTTATAAATGGTGGATTGATTAAGAATTGCCTTCACATCCTATCCAGATATACAAGGCACCCATAAATAAGTTAAATACAAAAAAATTACATAAAATAACATGTAATCTATATACATACATATATATATATATATATATTCTGAGGTGTAAAGGGAAATATATATATAGTCAAATCTCGTCACTATGTCACCTGTCAGGACCGAGCAAAAGTGGCGTAGTAGCGAGGGTTTGTAAAAGCGGTCTTATGTTCTCAAATAAATACTCTTTTTTTCCTTCAGAATAACAATCGTCTAGATTTTAAAGTAAAATTTAATTAATTTAGTTTAGTGAAGGGTAAATTTATATGTACAGTCATTAGATTATTATAAATAATCGAACACTGCGCAGAAATACAAACTTTTTCAGTCACACAATAGTGGCATAGTAGCGAGAGTTAGGTGGCATAATAAATTTATTTTGTATTTAATTCTGTCGGGACAGCAAAAGTGGTATAACTGCTAGAGTGGCATAATAGCGCGGTGGCATAGTACCGAGATTTGATTGTATATATATTTATATAGAATAAAAATGTGTTAAAGCAACAAATTTGAAACATAATGTTTAAATAAATCTCCATGCTTCTATTGTTTCTAATATTCTTATTAGAAGGTCTTCTAATATTCAGTCAGATTATTGGTGCTATTATTTTTACCTGCATCTGTATTGACACGTTAATCTGAGATAGTCATAAAACAAATTTTCCTTTTTTCTACAGGAGCCTGGCCTCCATCATGATTGACCCTGAGATCTTCATTGATTTTAAACATTTACTATGATTGGGAGGCTTTTCAAAAAAACAATTTGAATGACTTCTTCTGAATAAAGTGCTATAAAGATTTTTTGTTACAATAAATCTTAGCTAAGCACTTTTGGCAATAAAATTAATGTATTTATTACAAAATGGTTTTAATAGTGTGCTGTGCCCCAAAAGTTACAGTTCGTCTTCCTCTAAAATTATTATTATTCCAGATCAAGCTTATAGTTTTTGTTTGACTCATTCAGTGGCCTAAAACTGAGAGGGTCCAGAGAAGAAAAGCGAAAAATTAGAAATTTGCTTACATTTTAGTTTTTGTGTATTTATATTCTGCGCTTATCACATTAAAATTATAAGATTTGATTTTTAACGGAAGCGTTAAAATTACGTCCCTGCTCAACATGCTGAAGTGCTGAAACTTATGCGCATGTTTGTGCCAAATAAGGCTAGCAGGGCGAGAGCCTGTTGTTAAAAGCCTATGAAACGACGCTAGCATGTTCAAAAATCTTTTTAACTACTCAACCAATGTCAAATTAAATTACACCAAAATAATCTACAAGCATTAATTTTAAAATCGCACTGTCCAGATTTTTATTTATTTTTTTTAATTTTGAATAATTTAACTGCAACTTTAACGAAAAACAGCAAAATGCGACAACGTCATGGTCAAAAATCTTTTTAGTGACTCAATCAATGTCAAAATAAATTATACCAAAATAATCATCAAACAATCCTCTTAAAATCGCACTGGCCAGATTTTTAATTTTTTATGTTTAAATTTGCGTAATTGTTTTAGAACTTTTCTGAAAAAACAACAAAATGCAACAACTTCATGCTCAAAAATTTTTTTAGTTGCTTAATCAATGTCAAAATAAATTACATCAAAATAATCATAAAACATTTTTTTTTAAATCACAATGACCAGATTTTTAATTTTTTTCCGAAATTCGTTATAAACTTGCTTTAAGTATCGACAACTTTTCCGGAAAGCATCAAAATGCAACCTTCTTCATGATCAAATATGTTATAAGTTTCAAATCATTATTTGTGGGCAAGCTAAGACGCTAATTTGTAAATATATTGTAAGATATGTATTTTGTATGAAACCTTTTTTCAGCTTTACATTTTCTGTAGTTTTATTGAAAAAAGCATATCGACCTCAACTTTAGTATCCGATTCTGCCACCCGAATACGGTTTTTGTGAAATAAACAGTTTTTTGTATAATCTCAAACTGGAACATAATACAAACAAGCAAATATCTGTCATCCTTTAAATTTAAAAAATAATAAGCATTAATTTGTATAATTTGCATATACCCTCTGCTCAGGCGGTGATCCAACAAAAGTTATGTATTCGCAGGAAAGTCTGAGAAAGGAAATTGTAAATTCATTTGTGAGAGGAAACATTTCTATTTCTGCGTATAGTAAAAGAAGCTCCAGGAGACCCCAGCTACTTATATTTAGAGCTGGTCTGCAACTGCAGGTTGAAACTTGTCTTCCGCCAGCAGACACTTATATCATGGTAAAAACCTAGTCTTTAACATAGCTGAAGTTAGCAGACACTTAAATTTAATTTCTAATGCGAAATTTCAAATCATAATATTTAGAAACTACGTTTCAAATGCTTTTCAAAAATGTTTATAAATCAATTGACGGAAGATTTTAAAATTTTTGAAGTTATTAGAAATTTGAGGAATTCGTTCAAAAGTCTTTTTATTCAGTAACTACGACTTTACGACTGACGAAATGTGCATCAAAATGTTCGTTAAGATTTCTACTTTCCAAATATGTATACTGTTGGACACTGAACTTCGTCCTACTTGCATCATCACACAAGCTCCAAGCACACAACACTCGGACACAGAACTTTGGCCCACAACTGCGCCAGGCCACAAACGTGCAGGACAGCAACAGTGACTCAGCGAATAGCAGTAGACTCCTTTGTTTCAAAGCCTAGCGAAAGTCTATTTAAGGAGCCAGGAGGAGACACTCATCCGTTCGCCCTCAGTGGTCTTCCTCTTCGCTTGATTTCCGTGATCTCTTCTCAGGCCTTGTGCTTTGGCCTTTGTTGACTTGATCCTTTATCTTCTTCGTTTTCGACTTGATATCTTTGTTTTCTCATTTGACTTGATATCGTTGTTTTCTCATTTGATTTGACTTCTTGTTTATGAAATAAACTTTGCATCATAAATCTATTTTAGTTGTAGTAATCAGTTACGTACGCTACAAATTGGTGACCCCGACAAAGAAGAGATCAGCATGGAATACCTCAACCTCACGCTTCAGGACATCAGCGACCGGCTGACCAGGCTAGAGACAATCCGAAGAGAGCGCAGGCCACAGACCACCCGAGGGGAACCCAGGCGACACACACGACCCCGCAGCAGAAGCAGATCCAAAGCAAGACGCAGCAACACACCGGGCATGTGCTGGTACCACGCCACATACCGGGAGAAGGCTCAACGCTGCGAACAGCCCTGCTCCTTCCAGTCATCAAACTCCAGGGCCGGGCAGTAGCTGCGACGGCTGCCTCTGGCCAACATCATGGAAGTCGCCTGTTCCTCATCGATGACGTTTCCAACGGCCTGAAGTTTCTTGTCGACACCGGGTCTGAGGTCAGCGTCATCCCTCCGCCTCCCCAGCACACGCTCCAGACATCACCCTTCACGCTGCAGGCTGCCAACGGCACGACGATTAGGACTTACGGTCAAAAATCCCTGTCGTTAGATTTGGGTTTGAGACGTAAGTTCCAGTGGATCTTCGTCGCCGATGTGCAGTCGCCAATCATTGGGGCAGATTTTCTGGGACATTTCAACCTGAACGTCGACATGTTCAACAAGAGGCTCATAGACAACAAGACAACTCTATCGGTCGTGGGAGCAATCAGTGCAGCACCTCCAACCCACGTCCACCTGGCGCGAGCGACAACCAACCTCATCACCGGGCTTTTGGAGAAGTTTCCGTCACTGGGCAGGCCTTCCAATTTCAACGAGAGCGTCACGCATCAGGTCAAACATCACATTGTCACAGACGGCCCACCTGTGTTCTCCAAGCCACGCCGTCTCCACCCCGACAAGTTCAAGATGGCCAAGGCGGAGTTCGAGCACATGCTCCAGCTGGGAATCATCCGCCCCTCTTCCAGCCCATGGTCATCACCTCTGCACATGGTCCCAAAATCTTCAGGGGACTGGAGACCATGTGGGGATTACAGAGCACTGAATGCACAGACGGTTCCGGACAGATACCCCATTCCTCACCTACACGATTTCACAAACGGCCTGACCAACGCACAGGTCTTTTCCAGAATCGATCTCGTCCGGGCCTACCACCACATCCCCATCGCAGAAGAGGACATACCCAAGACCGCCATCACTACACCGTTCGGCCTGTACGAATTCATCCGGCTACCGTTCGGACTCAGGAATGCAGCTCAGTCTTTCCAGCGCTTCATGGACGAGATACTCCGAGGGCTAGATTTTGTATTCGTCTACATCGACGACGTACTAATTGCCAGTTCGTCGATGGAGGAGCATCTCGTACATCTGGAGCAGGTGCTGGAGAGGTTCACTGATTTCCACCTCACGGTGAACATGGACAAGTGTGAGTTTGCTGTCGCATCCACAACATTTCTGGGACACTCTGTGAGTTCGGACGGCATACAGCCACTTCCGGACAATGTCAAGGCCATCACAGAGTACAAGCAACCGGAGACGCTTACACAACTACGACGATTCGTGGGTCTGGTCAACTTCTACAGGAGATTCATCCCGCACTGCGCCGACATGCTCGCTCCTTTGACCAGCATGTTCAAGAAGCAGAACTCGAAGAGCAAGGCCGCAGTGTCTCTAAACCCGGTCCAGTTGCAAGCATTCCAGAAAATCAAAGATGCTGTGCAGTCCGCCACCCGTCTCGCATTCTTGGACAAGGACAGCCACCTACAACTCCTCACAGACGCTTCCGACGATGCAGCTGGAGCGGTCCTGGAACAAGTGCAAGGTGGCCTCACTACACCGGTGGCGTTTTTCTCCAAGAAGTTCAGCCCGACGGAGACGCGATACAGCACGTTCGGCAGGGAGCTGTTGGCGATGTACCTGGCCGTGAAGCACTTCCAACACCTTCTGGAAGGTCGTCAATTTACAATCTACACGGACCACAAGCCGCTCACATTTGCTTACAAGAGCGGATCCAGCCGGTACTCGCCCAGAGAAATGCGGCATCTGGATTTCCTCAGTCAGTTTGCAGCTGACATCAGGCACATCAAAGGAGACCAGAATGTCGTGGCAGATGCCTTGTCGCGCACCGACGTCAACGCCGTCACAACCATCGATCTACAAGAGATAGCCGCACACCAAGCTGCAGAGACCCAGCTCCAGATCGACACGCCATCCCTGGAGATCATCGAGGTCCCACTACCATCCAGCCACGGCAACATCTTCGTCGACGTCTCAACAGGAGTGCACAGACCGCTCGTACCAGAGAAGCTGCGTCACAAGGTATTTCTGAGCCTACACTCCTTATCACACCCAGGTGCCCGCGCAACGTCAAAACTGGTGAGGCAACGTTTCGTCTGGCCGAACATGGACAAGGACATCAGAGCATGGTGCCGAGAGTGTCTGGCGTGCCAGAAGAGCAAGATCCACCGACACACTACGACGCCACCAGCAACATTCCCTCTGCCAAGCTGCCGCTTCCAACACATCCATTTGGACCTGGTGGGACCACTCCCGTCGTCGGAGGGACACACACACATCCTCACATGCGTGGATCGATTCACAAGATGGCCCATGGCTATACCCCTTTCCGACACCTCAACGGAAGCCATCGTCAAGAATTTCATGCTCTCATGGATTTCCAACTTTGGAGTGCCGGAAACCATCACCACGGACCGGGGTAGCCAATTTTCCTCACACATGTTTCATCAGTGGTGCAAGTTGTTAGGCATCCGCCACGTAAAAACAACGGCCTACCATCCTGCTGCTAACGGAATGGTGGAACGTTTCCACCGTCAACTCAAGGCAGCACTCATCGCACAGAACGCCACCAACACCTGGACAGATCTCCTACCCATGGCTCTTCTGGGGATCCGGGCAACCGTCAAAGAAGACCTTCAATGCTCTCCAGCCGAGCTGGTCTACGGGACGGCGTTGAGATTACCAGGAGAGTTTTCACCAGCAAGCGACTCCAACCCGCCGATGGGACAGTCAGGCTTCGTGGATCGTCTGAGGGAGCAAATGCAGGGTCTCAGGCCGCAACAACCAAGACAACGGCAACAACCCGCGTACATCCCGAAGGACCTGGCCACGACACCACAAGTGTTCATCCGGGTCGATTCTCACAAACCGCCGCTGAGCCCACCATACGACGGTCCCTTTGACGTCCAAGAACGCCATCGGAAATACTTCGTCGTCAAGAAGAATGGCCGGAATGACACAGTGTCCATCGACAGGCTGAAACCAGCAATTCGGCCCCAGACTTCAGTTCCGCCCACAACCAACCCATCCCCAGCTATCAACCCAGCAACACCACTGGCTCAACCTCAAACACGCTCCGGACGAAGAGTTCACTGGCCCAAGAAACTCGAGGACTACGAGCCCTGACTTTTCGTTCGCCAGATTGCTCTCTGGTGGGGGAGTATTGTTGGACACTGAACTTCGTCCTACTTGCATCATCACACAAGCTCCAAGCGCACAACACTCGGACACAGAACTTTGGCCCACAACTGCGCCAGGCCACAAACGTGCAGGACAGCAACAGTGACTCAGCGAATAGCAGTAGACTCCTTTGTTTCAAAGCCTAGCGAAAGTCTATTTAAGGAGCCAGGAGGAGACACTCATCCGTTCGCCCTCAGTGGTCTTCCTCTTCGCTTGATTTCCGTGATCTCTTCTCAGGCCTTGTGCTTTGGCCTTTGTTGACTTGATCCTTTATCTTCTTCGTTTTCGACTTGATATCTTTGTTTTCTCATTTGACTTGATATCGTTGTTTTCTCATTTGATTTGACTTCTTGTTTATGAAATAAACTTTGCATCATAAATCTATTTTAGTTGTAGTAATCAGTTACGTACGCTACAATACCTTGTTAGCTGATAATTTTGGGGAACAACATAAGTGCTTAAAATATCGCGAGACATCTTAAGCGGAAGTCCTTCCATTAATGGAATGTTTTGCAAGTCTTCATACTCAGTTACTAGGACTTTACGACTGACGAAATGTGCATCAAAATGTTCGTTAAGATTTCTACTTTCCAAATATGTATACCTTATTAGCTGATAATTTTGGGGAACAACATAAGTGCTTAAAATATCGCGAGACATCTTAAGCGGAAGTCCTTCCAGTATTTAATTGCCGTACGAGTTCTTTTACTCAATAATCACGAAGTTTAGACTGATCAAATAAATGTGCATCAAAATGTTCCTTAAGATTTCAACTTTGTTTTATAAACATATTCGCTTATGGATCTGCATAAATACCAAAACATCCCAATCCTCGAACTCTAGTATTTACATGCTTGCATTTTATCATGTCGAAAATGAACTAAGCTTCCGATATTATGTCATTGATGAAATCCAATTTGGAAGCCACGGTCGTAAATAGACCATAAGCAATTAGATTCGTAGTTATCATAAAGAGTAAGTTCCTAAAGTAGCTTCCTTGCTTAGGCAGGCTTCCCGTCCTTTGAAGTATTTGATTTGCTAACTAATACTTGATCTTTGTCTTAAAATGATTACTCGTGAGATCTGAATGCGCACAATGTCAACCTAATAGGAAGTTGAACCAACAGTTCAAAGAAAAGGGAATTTCAATGAAGAATTGTAGAGAGTGTGGTAGTCTTGTTATATATGTGGATATGAACGCAATAAAATGTAATTGATTATAACTATATTCCATGTTCAATCATAATTCTATTTCAGCATCAATTATACTACTCTGAATTCATTCCACATTTTTTACGTGAAATGGATCGTGCAGAATTGGTAAATTCTGGAGCAAAAGCAAATAGATTTTATCATCCTAATTTCATGGCCAAATTTTGTAAGAACTTTGTGCCAACTCTGCCATTTTGGACAAACTTGATGCAGGGTTAGTATATTGAATGTTATACGACAACCACAAATGTAACTTAATATAATATTTAAGGAGACCTTGGGTGACATGGAACTGGTAAACCATACCAGAGTTTATCCGAAATATATAATCGCCACAGAAGTAGTTCCAATCAGGTTTTTGACTAGAATGTTTCTAACTGAGTTATAACTTGTTAGTAATTATATAATAATTATAATGAAGACCTACACAAAAGGCAATAGAACCTAAGGCCTCATGGAAAAAAGCCAATAGATCCTCAAGAATAACAGGAACTTGGTGATCCATTCAAGACTGGATGATTTTATAATAAATTACAGAGACTTAAACAGAGGGCTCCTTGATAGATTTTGTGAAACTTCAGGCCTGGAGCCCAGCACAGTAAAGCTAAGAAGTATTTTTCTTAATTCAATGATTATAACACATTTATGTTTATGACAGGCATGTGTAAAAGCCATTGGAAAAATTGCCAAAGAAGTTTGCAGAGGCAGAAAAAATAAGAGCTCCAAATCCATTTATGTAAATGATATTATATCTCCAATGGATTTTGAACTGGTAAGATTTATTCTTGAAATAATTTAGTGCATTATACATATTGATTATTGCATATAGTCTAAGACAGAGGATGATGATGACATTGTTATTGCTGATGATGGTCCTGAACCTAAGAAGAAGGTGATATTTCTAGCAGTTACAGATAATTAATTTATAAAATAATCCCATCATTAATTTTGGTTTCAACAGAAAATGAATCTCACCAGGCAAGAGACATTCTTGACAGAACTTAATGTGCAGGAAAAGGCAAGCATTTTTATTTACTAAAATTTAGCTTATGTAATGATACATATGTTAGCATGTCGGTGATGGTAATGATCATGATGTGGGGTGTTCGGAACCTAGTCCGCACTGCCAGGGAGCATTCTTGATATTGGTTCTATATATTCAGTAGCAGGATAATTGCATTGTTGGTTTGGTTACATAAGGCATTCAAAATGTCTAAATAAATATTTTAGTATGTATCACAATCATGTTGCATTTCTTCCTTGCCAAATGTTTTTCAATTTTGTTATCAACTTCAGGACATGTTACAAAATGATGAGACAATCAAGATGAATGCAAAAGAAACAAATGTGAACCAAGTGATATTTTAACATTTTAAAATTAAAAGTCATGGAAAGCAATCAGTTAATTTCCATGTTTCAGGCATCTGATATACAGCCAGTCACATATGGAGTTGTGCAGTTGGTGGCAAGTGGAAGAAGGGTAAGTGCTAAACTGCTGTAGTTTAAAATGAAAAACAGATGCAACTACAAACCAAAATATACTTTGTGAGAATGCTATTGCTAAACAAAATTTTTCTAGGCTTCAAGGACCAGCCCCAGAATGACCGACAAACCATTCATCGACAAGAAAAAATATCACCACATTCTGGCAAGCCGGAGAAAATGGTTCACCTCTGAGCATATCAACATGGCCATGTATTACATGTTTGAACACATTGACGGTTTTTTTGATTCTGAAATTATAAGTTGTGTAAGGCGCAATTCGTCCATTGAATACCCAACATCAAAATTTGTGCAGATAATCAATGTGAAAAAATCTCACTCTATTACAATAAGTAATTTAAGGTGCAGCGACAGCCACATTGATGTGTACGACAGTATGAGAAGTTCATACCAAGACCGAGACAAATTTCTGATGTGGTATTTGGGACGCTCATTTTGCACTAAGTCTTTAACACTATTACAACATGACGTTCAACAGCAATCAAATGCCTATGACTGTGGACCCTATGCAATTGCTTTTGCTTTAACACTATGTCTTGGTATAGATCCCAGCATGTGCAGTTACGATGAAGAAGGACTGAGATCAGACAGATCTTCGCCAGTGAGGAACTTATCCCGTTACATTCTGGTCACAGGAGATCAGGGTTGCCAAGGACAATTGATGTAGAAATTTATTGCATCTGTCAAGTGGCTTACCAGGGTGATGGCACTGCGAACATGGTAGATTGTGATATGTGTGGGAGGTGGTACCATGATGATTGTGTGCAAGCACCAAAGAGTTCGCTGAGGCAGACGTGGCATTGTCATGATTGTATTAGTAATAATATTATTTTATGATGATTAATTCTATTCTTGTGATAAATGTTTTTGTTGTCAGTGCTAATGCAGGTTTGCTCATCTCTCTGACTGCAATCCAAAAAGTTTGCAATAAATATTTTGTTGTTGTTAATGCCCAATGATTCAATTGATTTTTTTTCTAGAAACAACTTAGTAACCTGACATCTGAAGACTTTGAATTTTATGTTACTCACATATTTAAAAAGTTGTTATGCAAACGACCCCAAACAATGATTCTCTTAAAGATTTCCTATTGGAAGGATTAATTAAAATGATTAGTCTACAACTTTATTTGCAACTTGACACTTGTCAAACTAATTTTACCAGTAACTGAATAATATTAAACAACTCTACTTCCTATCCAGGATAAAGTTCCTCACACTAATTAGGTGTCTCTGGACACGAGTTTTCAATGACCTTTTACAATCGTCGAGAAGGTTAGATAAGCGTTTAAAACCAGATATATATAATATTAACTGTATGATAACGTAAATTACAAATAATTTTTGCAGAAATCCATCTCAAGAGTCATGTGGAACAATATGATCTGGTCATCTCCAAGCTCTCTAAATTAACTGCGATTTTCATGAGATTTAACAATGACAATAAATATTTGTCTTCTGTTGATTGAGATATAAACATTTTTAAAAAGCATTTGTAACGTAGTTTCCAAATATTATAATTTGAATCTTCGCATTAAGAAATAAATGTGAGTGTCTGCTAACTTCAGCCACGTTAGAGACTAGGCTTTTACCATTATATAAGTGTCTGCTGGCGGAAGACAAGTAGGTTGAATTATATTAATAAAACTGAAGACGAAGGAGAAGCGATGATAATATGTGACAGTTGCTTCACAAGCACTGTCAAAAAGTCGATGATGACGTATTTGCAGCTATTGAAAACGATGAAGAGCATGCATACGAATGGATATGCTCAAAGTGTGAGACTCCTGGAACTCTGGTTCGTTATCTTTTGAACGATTTAACAAATTTATTTTATTTTAAATATTTTTTTTATCTCTTAATCGTGTTAATAATTCACTTTACTATATCCCCCAGATTCAAGGAAAATAGCGAAGTAGCAAAAAACAGCGGCGGGACCAGAGATAATAGTTGCTTAAATAGACTTTCGCTAGGACTTCAAACAAAGGCGTCCACTGCTATGCGCTGAGTCACTGTCGCTGTCCTGCACTTGTGGCCTGGAGGAGTTGTGGGGTGAAGTTCATTGTCTGCACTCCAGTCTTGCACGCCTGGAGCTTGTGTGTGATTTGCAAGTAAGACGAAGTTCAGTGTCCAACACCCTAGGAATCGACCGGAGACCTCGGCTCCAGCTTTTTTAGGCGACCCAGGCAAATTTTAGCCGGGGAAAGCCGTAAATCATGTGAAAGAAATTGACACTTAGTGAATATAAAATCATTCACTAAATGGAATAAAATTGTCAGCTATTACTTATAAAAGCTCTGTTTGTTTTGTTTGATTAACAACCGTTGCATAATCTGCTCTTAAAATACTCATACATTGCCTCACCATGAATGCTATTTAGAACTGCTTTCCCCATCACTTGGGCTGGCAGGTAGGCCATCCATAAGCCCGCCCACAATAGGTTTGCCACGCCTAATGGCTCGTTAGGACACACCTTCCAGAAGGAAAGGAAAATCGAGACACCTACACGTTTCATTCTTATACTTTTTCTCTCTCTGCTTTCTCAGATACAGGAATGTCGTTTCAGTTTTTTCCAAGAATGGTAAACCCTCATTAAACTTTAAGGTGACCTTTTTCTTTCTGTCCTAAAGTCAAGTGACCCAAAAAGTATGAATTTCTCTTGAGAATTTTTAATTAAGGCTGGTAACCAAGTATAGCAAACATTTTAATTTTATATGTTTAAACGGATCTAGAAATGATGGAATTACAGTCAAATAACTGCATTCATCACTGAATTTGCTTGCTAGCATTGCAAAAACCAGGTCGATTCCTATTCATCCCTCTTCAAGGCCTACTTAGTCTATCTAAAAGACAAAATAAATACAATAGAGAAATTATAGGTTTTTTGGGGACAAACAATATATTTTCTCATAACACAGGCCTACAAATGTCATGTTTCACTGTTTTTTAAAGCCTTTCAGTATGGGATATATGTTCTCAAATGCTTCATTTATTTCACTTCGTTCCTTGGCACCTATTTTATATAAAATCTAAATTTAATGGTGCAATAATGCTAAAATAATGTAGTTCAAAGTTGATGTGAAATTAACCTGTTAGGACAACCTTTCCTGAAACAAATATTAGCAAGACTATGCGAGGCTTTACCATCCTATAAATAAGTCCGGGGAAGAGCTCAGGTTCATAACTGAAAGATACCATAAATTTCCTCATAATAAATACATGATCATATAAGGATTCATCCATAAAAGATGCCAGCAAGCAGAGGGGAAGGGGTTCTTGAAAGTGGACTAACACAAACAGGGAATAGTTGGTTTTTCAGACTCCTCACTTTAAAAAATATTGAGCTATTAGAGACTTTACAGGTTTATTTTTTAATGATTTTTTTCTCTATTATTTCAACACATTATTTACATTAACCAAAAATTTGGAAAGACAGGCTTCAATTCAAATGAGGCAAACATTTTCATCACATCATGTATGATGGAGAGAACGAGGTGACTAAATCAATCACCAATGACAGATTTTTACATACTGGCTACAATCAGATTTTTACTTGAAACAACAAAACTGCTTATTCAATCAAATTCATAAGATGTTTTTGTTTGCATAAGTGTGGATGTCTGTAAAGTATGGGGAGTGGTTATACCAAAAGCAGACATTTGAGGGCAGGGGTAAAAATGGCAAATTTTGCAGATATCATTTATGGATGACCATTAGGGTAAAATAATAGTAAGAAAGCAAATTTAAACACTTTATTGTAGCATTTAGAAAAATGTTTGTAAATTTGAAAAAAAATCAAACCTGGAAAACTGGGAATGCATTAGAACTAGTCCTTCTAGACGAATCGGGAACTTAACATCACAGCTACCAACCATGTTTTGAATTTTGAAATCCAAAAATTTTGCCTGACAGGATGGAAATCAAACTTGCAAAAACTAGTAAGAATGTAAATGCAATGTTATGTGAGCTTATAAACCTGAAATCCCAATTTTTGCACAATCCTCGCATATTTCCTCGCAGCTAATCTTGCAAATTCTTCACTGCAAAGATTTGAATGATTTTAATTAACTCAAGTAAGAACTGTTTTTATAAGTCAGATTATTCATAAAGTTATCCTTCAGTTGATTGATTTTTGAGTTAGAAGACATCAAAGCTAAAGTTGAATCTCTGAAACAGCCCTGCAATATCTTAAATGTTGCAAACTACATTACTATACTCTAGAGAAAAACTGAATTTCAGCATCGGTGCCAAAGGTTGCCATTTTGTCATTTTCAATGTCATTTAGGCCAAAATAGAAAAATTAATTTTTGGTTTTGGTTGAAAGTAGGGTTCAATTTTCTGCTCCAGTTTTAGCCAAAAGCAATTTTTGTTTATCAGCCTACTTATGGTTTTGGTCAAAATAAAAAAAATCACTTTCAGTTAGCCTCTACTACATTCCAATGCATTAATAGGAGACTTGGACACTTATCTCTTCAGGATGCCATCATGATGACAAATGAATGCTCATAACAAATCATATCAAATCAAGCAAATCAGTATAAACAATGTAATTCTTCATACCTCTTAGCACCTGTGCACACCATTTTTCCTGAACTAAATATGAGTGCAGTTGTCCTTGGCTCCCTAATTCTCATTATTACTGCAGCAAATCTTTTTGGATTATATTCTGCATTTCTTGCATGCATGGCAATCTTCTTAAGGTCAAGTCTGCATCCAAGATTCACAGTGCAGACTATGTTTCTATCAAAATAAAAATGTGTTTGCTCTTTAAAAACAAACTGATACTGTAAGATAGGTACCTAAGTCTCTTAGTTGTAACTACTAACTTATTTGAATGCAAAGATGCTCTAGAATAGTGGTATTTGGCAAAAAAAAAACAAATTTCAAAATTAGAACCTTATTTTTGATTAAAAATAACCAACAAGCAAGTAATTTTAATCATGACCCCAAGGATCATGGTATGATGCAAGCTAGATTGCAAACATGACTGAACAGCTTCTCCTTTGGCCACACATGTTGGAACTCAAGAGCAGGATCCAACATTGGTTATAGGTAAAAAATATTCACTTACTGTAATTGTGGTATAATTCCAGAGCTCTCAGCTGAAGCTGGAGTGGGTGGGTTTATTGAAGTAACCACAGAATTCACAACTGGTGTAGCCACAGGTGGAGTATTTACATTGGTTGCATTAAAAGCTGAAGGTGGATGAGAAACAGAACCTGTATGAGCAGGAGGAGCTGAAAACATGCCCACTGATGGCTGACCCAGATCTGAACCAGGAGGTGCTGGAGTGGGTGGTACAGCAAAGTTATTAAGTGGTGAAAACACAGAGGATTGAGTAACTGGAGTGGTTGGCTGAAAAGGGAGCATTTTTAAAGAATGTCATTCAGGATAAGTTAAGGCTAGCAAATGCAGCAAACCGACTTATTCTGGAGGTGGTGGTTTGTTATGCAGGAATTAAATTTCGTTTTTAAGCAATTAATTAATTGTATATAACAAAAGTGAATATTCTACAAACAAAATTCTAGCTATAATATGGAGCTCAGATTCTTTGGAATGTGATATCATTTCAATTTAAACAATTTAGATAAAAAAGCACACTTGCAACAAATAAGTAAATAATTCTTGTCATCAAAAGGTTCACTATTTTGAAAAGACTCACCTGGAATCCAATAAAGGTGTAGTTTGGAGAAGAATTCATGCTTAAGCTGAGATTGTCAAAAGTCCTTCAAAATCAATCATGCAAGTAAACTTTAAAGCACATTATTAATAGATAGAATTAAAGGAAAAGATATTAAGAAAATACCTACTTACAACCCAAAATATTAATTATGTTATACATAAACTCAAAATTTAAAAAATTAATGTGAGTAATAAAAACTATGGATGAAAAAAGCACAACTTAATGAATCTGGCTTATCTCACTAGACTACGTAAAATACAATGTGCCATGAAGAGAATAATAAAATTCGATTTGTAGTTACAATTTCATTTAAACCATATTATTGAATAATTTAATGATGAATAACTAGATTAACCATGTTTATCAATCAAAATCGCATATATTCCCGAAAACTAGATTCGTGTTACTTCGTACAAAAATAGATTAGATTAGAATGCAATGCATAACATTGTTTTCACAGCAATTACATCGCCCATCGCGGTTAGAATCCATTTCTATCAACATTTAGTAATTATACACTTTTTATGACATTTCTTACCTTTATAGGTAAAATGCAATCAATCCGAATAGACATAAACGAGCGCCGCTAGCGTTAATTGAAAACAATACACAAAGATACATAGTTGAACTTTTTAAGAAGCTGAGCATTTTATTAGTTTTTGCTTTATTATAAAAATTATGAATTAAAATTTATTAAAGTAATGTTAAATTTATGTAATATATGCACTAATAATTAAAAATTCAAAATAGAAAATCTATATGAATAAAAATGATCGCTTGTCTAGATGTCTCCCAAGCACAAGGAGCCTAATCGAAAAAGCATGCAATCCAATCAACTGTCAGAAATTTAAATATTAATTTGTAAACAAACTGTCAGCCAATCAGCATGAAACGCCGGTAAAACCGTTCGAGAAGGACGCACATATTTTAATGAGATGATAGGAAAAATAAAGCTCCACCCAAAACGAATTAAGCTCCGCCTAAGATGAGTAAAAGTGAATCTTTTAACCGCAATATATATTAAGTCATTTACATAAAAGTCTCTAAAGTTTTATTATAATTTTGAAAATATTTAACGTCTGACATTAACGATCGAGTGTTTAAAGTTTACGCTTTGCCTAACCCTAACCATACTCTAACCCCTAATCCTAACATTAACCCTACCCTGACCCTTAATCCTAACCCTAACCCGACCTTAAACCCTAACCCTAACCTTTGAGCGGATTCCATTCGGAGCCTAAAAATGCGGACCGATTTCCCCTTAAAAGAGATATACCTAAAATATTACGAATCAAAGATTTACTTTTACTCATTTTAGGCGGAGCTTAATTTGTTTCGAGGTGGAGCTTTATTAAAGTGGAGCATCTCATTAAAATGTGTGCGTCCGTCTCGAACGGTTTTACCACAAAGATCTCATAACAAGATACTATTGCAACAGAAGTGGCACCAGAAGAGTACTACGTAGCAGGAAACGTTACATTAAAATCCAGGGTTCTTGCAAGATTGTAAATGTTTGCCCTGCTGCAATTAGCTTAAAGATTTTCAGTGCATGCAAATAGGGTTTATTACTTTGTTTGTATTGCAAATGTAATGATTAATTTATGTTGACATTTCAGGGCAAGTAACTTATTATTTTAAAGAACATCGAGGGCACAAACATGAGCTTGCTCATATATTTTTGAGAAGAGAAGAAAGGCTTCAAATTGCGGCAAAGTTGTCCATTGGTGTACCATTTGATGATGTGTTGGAGTTAATAAGAGGAGATCCCACATGTTCCGACAGTATGAAAGCAGTTAACAGATTTGATCTAAGAAAAATTTGCATCGAATTTGGAATATCTAACAAATATGTGTTGCACAGAGTGTGGCTGCTTGGGTTGAATTAATAAGAGATGCAAAATCAAACCTTGTCCGATATGTCGAATTTCAAGGAGAGAAATGCTCAAATGGACTAGCAAGAGAAGACTTCGTGATGGTCTGATGATGCCCAACTGATTGGATCAAGAAAATTCTGTGGATCCATGAAAACAATATGTGTTGATTCAACCCATGGTCTAAATGCATATGACTTCCAACTAACTACAATCATGTGCATTGATGGGGAAGGCTTTCCAGTTGCATTTTGTTTCAGCAACAAAGTCGACTTTATAACAATGAAGGTCTTTTTTGAAATCATAAAGATGCAATTGGAGGGCCTGTAAACCAAGCCATTTTTATGTCAGATGATGCTGATGTACATTTGAATGCATGGTCAGTGGTCATTGGTTCTCCTGCTCACCGATTACTTTGTATATGGTATTTTGATCGATCGTGGAGAAGAAACTTAACCAAAATTACGAACCCAAAGCTTCATCAAACTGTAATAAAATTTTGCACACCTTGATGGAAATACCAGAAATTGAGGATTTTAAAACAAAATTAAATGAATTCCTTATGGATGCCGAAAAAGATGAACCCATGGCAGACTTTATAAAATATTTTAGAAAGGAATGTGGGCTTGGTTTACAGGCTTGGACTCCGAGTTCACCACAATATGCTTTTGGAGGCCATGCATAGATTCTTGAAGCATGTTCATTTGCAGGTATAACTTTCTTTGTAATATATTTTATGTTTATGTGTTAAGTTTATATGAAAGTTTCCTTTTTTAATTAAAAATGGATGAGCAAATAACTCAAACATTGTATTTAAATGTTTAGAGAAGAAAAGTGAAAAGATTGGATAGAAGTATCCAAGCGCTATTGAAATATTTAAATGCAAAGCTAATGGACAGGTTTAAAAAAATGAACAAAGGCAAGCTCACTAGATATCATCATGAAATACGAAAAAGACATAAAGAGAGTTTGAGTCTGGATCCCACTTGTTGTAAAGAAATACAGCAGGACTCATTAAACTCGATGGCAGGCAATGCTGAAGTAATTAATGCCAACACATTGGAAATCAATGATTTAAATGAAGAGGAAACTAGGGCTATTGTCAACAACTTAATAGCCAAGGATCGTCAACCCAGTCTAGATGAACTGAAATCCCGCTTCCATGTGTTGCTTGCATCAGTGCTGCAGTCAATTGACAGTGATCTTTCTAAGGCCAAGACTGTTGATCACATGGCGAAGTTGGATGCAGTGTTGAAGATACTACAGGTCACCTGTGATAAAATAAAAACGAGTAATGAACCTCATAACAAAAATTACACCTCAAAGATTTTTCAGATCTACTAAAAAGCACAAACGAGATTTAAGGAGATCAATACTAAAACCCACAAAGGCAGAACAGGACAGAATATTGGAAACTCTGGGGACAATGTAGAAATAATATCAACAAAACCCTCAACTGATCACGATTATGAAGCAGAAGGAAACAGTTCGTTCATCAATTTTGAACATTCGTATGCACGATAGTATTCCCCTGGGACAAGTATTTTTAATCTTTTGTTGAAATATGTTTTTTTTTTATTTATTGAAGAAATAAAACACCTTCCTGAATTTTTGGGACCCATGAGTTTATTTGATTAAAAGCCTTGGAAATTTAAAACAATGAGATTAAATATCTTTAAAATGAGACCTTTGTCAAAACATTTAGTTAAGTCTAAGTTACGGTTTTATGCATTTGAAATGAGTCTGTTTTCCGAGGTAGTACGTAAAATTAGTTCGTTAAGAACCTGAAAAATAAGTGTCTGATGGCAAAGGTGTTTGAAATGCTAGAAAGAAAGATTAAATCTCTTGAAAATGAGACTTTAGTCGAAAAATTTAATTAATTGCAAGCGACGTTTTTTGCTGTCAATTTAGGCCGTTTAGACTTTAGACGAAATAAAACGCCATCTCAAGTTGTGCGAGGGTTTTGCCCCATAAAAAAAGTTGAAAAAAACGTCATGTTGCGAACTCCATTAGTAATAATAATAATAATAATATAATAATAATAATAATAATAATAATTAATAATAATAATAATAATAAAAGTATCATATTCCACAAGTTGGAATCTTTTTCTGAGTTTATCTCACATTCAACTATTTATTTAATTGCTTTGATCAAATCAGAATCAATCTTTAATGATTAAGTTGTTGTTCAATACTGATTTATATTTACCAATTTCCCTGAATAATTATTATTATTATTTACATCATTTTATTAATTTTTTGATTTGTAATTAATAATAATAAATTGAATCAACTAAAAATTTTGAGTTTAGGCTAAGACTCCTCATTAATTATGCATGCAGAACGAATAAACCCATTTCAATGAAATCCTGGAAAAAGTGGGTTTGCTATAACGGGAAACCTTTCTTGTTTTAAAAGTCTTTTACGTTAAAAAAAAATGTTTAGAATAACATTTTAAAAACTTGGCAATGTAGCTACAACATAGCCAATAATAAACCCGTTATTTTGCCAATTTAAATGTGTAAATAAAATTATTGTTTTATGAGAATCTATTATTCCATGCTACTTGAAAAATATTATTATTTTTATTATAAACCAGATTATGAAAATGTCTCCAAGATTTGTATCGCTCACTAATAGATTTGAAATATCACGTCGTGCAAGTTTCGCTATTGACTACTTTATCGTGAATATCTTTCAAACAAATTTAAATTGGAAGTTCAAACTACAGAATATGAAAGAAAACTTCATATTCTAACATGTGTAACAGAATGGGCTTTCTAAAACTGGTTGAAGTCGAGATAAAAGGTACTTTTATGCAGCGTTGCGGATCTTTCTAAATATGAAGCTCAAAAGTTTTTTTCTGTGATTATAATATTAGCTAGATTGTAATTACCTATAAATTTATAAAATGATTCTTAAACGAAAATGAAGGTTTGTTTTAAACACATTTTTATTAATATCTTGCTAAATATATGTAGTTAGAATTTCAACTTCAGACATGTTTGTCTCCAAGTCATCGGTGATATTTAAATGTAGTACTTGTACTTTAGAATGTAGTTTTAAAAGGATTTGAACGCAATTTTATGCTAATATATTCATTTCAATATTGTTCACTTTTAAACACACTATACTCTCGATCGGTGACCGGTCAAAATAGCCCAGCGACAAAATAGCCCCGTCAAAACATCCCCGTCAAAACATCCCCGTCAATGTATCTTTATAAAAAAAAATATTTGTATGAGTTGAAAACATTAACCGATAACTGATTTCAAACTTGATTAAATGATATGATTTTTATGTTTTGATGGTGCTGTTTTGACGGGGCTATTTTGTCGCGGGGCTATTATGACGGGGTGCCCTCTCGATCTCCTATTGTCTCGATTACAATAAACTCAACAGAATCGATCTGAACAAAAAAACAAGGATATGGATTTAATTCCCAGCATGGAATATAGGCATTAAAAAATTAACCCTTGGTCTGAGTCAACCTTAGGACAAAAGGGGTCATCCATAAAAAATGCCCGCAAATGGTGGAGCGCTTCAAAAGCATACTAATGCTGAAGGGGGGAGGGCAATTGCTTTTGTTGAATAAAAACGAAATAATTTTTAAATTTTAAAAATTTATATTTTTTAATGATTTTATTTCTATTTTTTCAATATTATTTTATTGACATTTGGGTACGTCCATAAAGTATGTCATGCTCGAGGGGGAGGATGTCTAAGAAATTGTGACAAATTAAAAATTACAGTTAAGGTTTATTGTGGACGTCTTTGTGGACGACCTCCAAAGAGAAAAAGCGTCTTCTAATTCAAATTTTGTTTGGTTTCTGTGCGCGCCAATAGAGATGTGCCGTCACTACATAACTACGCTTGAGATTCTAGTTAACTTTATTTTTATGATCTCTTATTTTTTTTTTTTTTTTAAATTCTTCAACGAAGACGTCAATAATCGTAATGTTTTATTAATCTCCAGTTATATTCTGGGAATCGGCTTTAAAAGATCGACATTTTGCTAAGGACACCGCAATTTAAAGATAATAATGATAATAATAATAATAATAATAATAATAATAATGATAATGATGATGATACTGATAATGATACTGATAATGATAATGATAATGATAATGATAATGATAATGATAATGATAATGATAATGATAATGATAATGATAATGATAATGATAATGATAATGATAATGATAATGATAATGATAATGATAATGATAATGATAATGATAATGATAATGATAATAATAATAATAATCTAATAATAATAATAATAATAATAATAATAATAATAATAATAATAATAATAATAATAATAATAATAATAATAATAATAATAATAATAATAATAATAATAATAATAATAATAATAATAATAATAATAATAATATAATAATAATAATAATAATAATAATAATAATAATAATAATAATAATAATAATAATAATAATAATAATAATGATAATAATAATGATGATGATGATAATAATAATGATGATGATGATGATGATGATGCAATTTAACAAAAAGTTGAAATTGTTAATTAATTAAACACAATTGCAATTGGTTTTATAAACACTTTTGTTAGCTTTGAGATTATCCCCATATCCAAAAATACATCAATATATCAACAACCGACTACATTTGTTTATTTACATTTTATTACCCGGCTGCCCATACTTTATTTATTTATTTATTTATTTGATTATAGTCCGTTGCATAACTGAGATGATTTGGACTTTAGTTAGTGTTAGAAAGTTAGAAAGAATGAAAAGTATTAGAATAATAAAATGCATTAATTAATTATGGTAAAATTGTAAAAGGCTTATAGTAAGCCGCATCTGTTTTTACAGATCCACCGATAAATGATGTCCACACTTGCTAGGTTGCTAAGCATGGATCTCATGTCGGATAGACCTGTGTACATTTTAATTTCTCTCCTCAGGGCAGACTGGGCTGGGCATTCCATGAGGAAATGCTGCACACTTTCGTCTTCCTGAGGGCACTTCTCGCATCTTCCGTCTGGGTGCCGTTTCATGAGAAACAAGTGTTGATTCAGAGCACACTTTCCAACTCGGAGTCTGGAGATGAGAACCTCCTTCCTCCTTGAGACACAATGGAATTTGCTCTTCGTCGACACTTGTTTCTCTATTTTCTTGTAATGTTGGCTTCGCGGGTCCTCGTCCCATCTGGTTTGCCACTGTTGGAAGATGTTGCGGGCCACGGACCTTTTGATATCCTTGATAGACGCCGAAATCCGGTAGTCTATCTGATCCTTTGCAGTGGCTGCCTTTGCCAGGGCATCGGCCTTCTCATTGCCAGGGATTCCAACGTGGGCAGGGACCCAGACGAGAGTGACCTTTCTGCTCTCCCTTGGATTTCTGAAATTAAAAACTGTACATTTTTAATATCAGGAGCATAATTGTTGCCGTCACTTAGGACGACAATGTCGAAGGACTCCTCCTGATATGAGTCCTTGACATGTAGTAAACATCGCTCGATGGCTGCCAGTTCGATTGAACTAATGCAGCTGTGACTCGACGTCCTGAGACTGATGTTTACTTCCTTCATTGGGATGTAAATCCCAATTCCGGCCTTGTTGTCCTCGGTCTTGGAGGCGTCCGTGTAGCAGAGAAGGCTGCCATGGAGATCCTCTATTTTCTCCCTTGCCACCAGCATCCGCAGAGGGTTGTCGGCTTCGAAGGAGAGGTTCGAGGAGTCGGGTTACTCAGTCTCCAAGGAGGGCATCTGAGAGGTACCTCCCTGATGTCTTCCAGGAGATCTGCTGGGATGACTGACTCGACTTTCTTGTGCGGAGGCTCCTCGCCTCTTATCCTCATCCTGCAGTGGAACCTCGCTTCGACTTGGGACCTTGGCTCCGAAATAAAATATTTATTTTTAACAGGCTCATTATTTGTAGCGAACGACCTGAGGGCGTGGTTTGCCATGAGCTTCTTACGACGAAGGTCGAGGGGAAGCTCACCGCACTCTACCCGCAGAGACGAGGCACTTGTGCCCTTCATGGCACCGCAGCAGATCTTCAGTGCCTGATACTGAAGACTGTCGTATGTGTCTCGAATCTGCTTGCACCCCAGGTCGATTACCTCGCATCCATAATCAAGGACAGAGCGGATGGTGGCTCTATAGACTGTGAGCAGGGTGGATTTGCCCACGAACTGCCCGAGATAGCTTTCATAGCGTTGAGTCTCTTGGTGCATCTCGTCTTGACAGTCTCTGCGTGGGCCTTCCAATTTAGTCTTGCGTCCAGGACGATTCCTAAAAAGGTGGCTAGGCTGCCCATACTTGCTTGTTGTTATTTATATTTACATCACCCAGCGGACGTCCGATAGCTTCAATCTTGTCTGTCAGCGAACTCCTTTCGTCGTTAGTACTAAAAACAATAGATCGGTGCTGATTGGCTGACAGTTTGTTTACTAATTAATATTCAAATTTCTGTCAGTTGATTGGATTGCATGCTTTTTTTCGGCTCCTTGTATGTGCTTGTGATGTCTCCATATAAACAGCTCTTGAAAGATTCTCAAATTAAAATGTAATAAAACCAAATCAAATGAATTTATATAAATTTATATTTCAAATCTCTATAAATAAAAATGAATATTTGTTTGATTGTTTTGATTGGAAACTAAATACAAACTAGAAGCACCCTCGCAGAACAGAGAATGGTAAGACCCTTCGAGACGGACGGAGATTTTTAATGAGTTGCACAGAAAAAAATAAAGCTCCACCCCAAAACAAATTAAGCTCCGCCCAATTAAACAAAAAATATTAATATAACACATAATAGCAACAAAATATACGTAACCTAACCCTACCCTGAACTTAACCCTCGAGACTTCAATATACATTAACTAGCTGTTTACCCGGCTTTGCCCGGTAATAGATTTGAAATTGAATAAACTTCATTTATAGTATACAAATTTTTTATTAATATGAAGTAACACAATATTCGGTTATAAATAACATTCTTAGTTTGACCCCCAGGAGCAACAATAAATAAATTGTTGGGCGAACCCACCCTAGAAAGTTGTCCGTGGGAAAAACACGGAGATTTCAAATCCACTTCACAGTATTTAATAGATTGCCTCTGTGACTTGTTTATAGTGATTGAAAATGCAAGTCTCACTGGAAATTGCAATCTCTTGGAGTTAAGAATATCCGTGGGAATTAGTGGTATCCATGGGGTAAAAAGATCCTTGTTTATATAGATAACTAATATAACAGAGATTTACATTGTAGGAGTAGCTGAATTTGTTTATGGGTGGATCTTTAATGTGTTTGGAAGTCTGTATCCGCCTCGAACGGTTTTACCGCATTTTAGTTGTCAGCTCTCAAAACATAATTTTATTACTTACACTTAAACATACTCAAAAATATCGGTGAAAACGCAGTTTTAATATCTTGATTTTCTGTGACAAGATCGAACGATCGTACTCTGAACAGAGTTGTCCATGTTCTAGGTAGATACAATTTTTTTCGGAAGTTTAACTCTGAAATTTATTGATCGTCGTAGAAAAGGTTGAAAAGGTTAAACGGAGAGGAAACTGTTTGCAGGTGGATTTAGGGGAAAATCTGAACTAGGCATGGCTCTCACCGCCCCCTACCGGTCATTTGAAAAAAGGGGCCTTAGAAAATGATTTCGGGGGTTCAATTTTTGTTTGTTTACAAGTTATTTATAAATAAATGCATATATAATAATATAATATTTTTTTACAAAATTTTTTGGACGACAATTAATGCAAAGACATTTCTGATATTTTGTGCGATGTATGTCTGGTTTGTCAATTTAATTGGATTGTCAAGCCGGGAGAGAACAAAGTCTATGACAAGGATGTCTGAAGCAGCTTCCTTCTGGATCCGGCACATGAGGAGCCAGAAGAAGTCTTAAGAGGCCACTACAGGAATCCGGGAAAAGCCGTCGGTCTCCGGTATGAATGATCCACCAAAAGACGGAGCCAAACCATTGGCCGAGAGACGCGGTGTTGTCGGGAGAAATAGGCCGACCGCGGACTCGCAAAGCAACTCGAAAAGGCCCGCGGTCGAGTCCCGAAAATTTCTATATCCGGCTGCCGCTACAAAGAAATTAGTTTGCATATATTAAGGCGGTGTGAAGAAGTGTAGCACCGTCCTAATCATCTAGATGTGTAATGAAACATTACTAAGCCGCTGAGTGCTTTCATGTAGAGAGGCGATCGACATAACAAGGCCAATGAGAGCCCCCGCGAAGTTTGCAGGTGATAAACAGACAGCATACCACATGAAGAAGCCATTGAGAGCTTTCGCAGTCGCTCTAGTCCAGGCAGCAGTGACTGGCATAACAAGGCCCACGATTGCCTCTCAAAGCCGGCTGTAAGAGTTGGGTCCAGCAAGACCAAACCAACATGGCCCGTCCCCCGAAAACGTAATGAGACTCAAAAGGCCGAAACGTTTGAAGACGGGGGAAACTCCTTTGAGGATCCCTGTCATGTTTGGAGAAAAGCAGTGTAGCTAATGGAGGACAATGCCAGGTTGAACATGTCCAAAATACTAGAGTTCTTCTCAAAGTTATTCTTCTTTTTCTGTTCTTGATTCCTTATTGGATAACTTATTTCAATACTCAATTAATGACTCTTTTCTGTTGAGTTTAAACTATGTGTGATTTAATATGATATATGTATCTATGTTTTGTTGTCTGGGGACGCTTAGCTAGTTCTAAACTGTTTTGATTGCCGTTGTCGTGTAGTTCGTCGAGTCGAGTTCTTACGTAGTTTCTTAGTCGTTTCTTAGATGTTTATTTAGTTTAAATAAACTACATTAACCTTCTGATACAACTTTGTATTTATTCCATCATCAGACATTAGTTATGACAAACTCAACAGGTTATGGGCCCAGGATGCGTTTGATGTTTGATGGTGACGAAAGAAGGTATGAATTATGGGAAGTCAAATTCTTGGGATTCATGAGACTACAGAAACTTCACGATGTGTTCGTATGTGCTGAAGAACCAGACGCTGAAAAAAATGCCGAGGCATTCGCCGAACTTATTCAATGTCTAGATGATCGAAGTCTATCACTAGTCATACGAGATGCCAGAGACAATGGAAAGAAAGCACTAGAAATCCTGCGGGAACACTACCTAGGTAAGTCAAAACCCAAAATTATATCTCTGTACACTGAATTAACGACTCTTTCAAAGTCCGAAAATGAAAGTACGACTGATTATATGTTGCGAGCTGAGACCGCAGCATCTTCGTTGAAGAGAGCTGGCGAAGTGGTAAGTGATAGTTTACTCATCGCTATGATTCTGAAAGGTCTGCCACTGACGTACAAGACTTTCTGTACTGTTACAACACAAAAAGATAGAGATCACAGTTTTGCAGAATTTAAAGTTGCTTTGCGAAGTTTTGAAGAAAACGAAAAACAGATCTACTCACGTGATCATGAGGATCATGTTATGTTAAATGATGCAAAATCCATACAGTGTTTCACATGCCGCAAATATGGTCACAAATCATTTGAATGTAAAATGCGAAAAGAGCAAAACCCAGCAGTGAAAGTTGTTCAAAAGAAGTGGTGTGAAGTATGCAGAAGTACATCGCATAATACACTGAAATGTAGAAAGAAACAACACAGTGCAAAGTCTGTCACAGAGAACAAGCAAGCAGGAGGACAATCAGATTCATTTCTTTTCAAAGTATCTGAGTGTCAAAGCGTGGATCGTGACAGTCTACTGGTTGATTGTGGTGCTACAACCCATATTGTTACTAACAAATCAAAGTTTGTATGTTTTGAAGACAATTTTGAGCCCAATGATCACTGCATTGAACTAGCAAATGGCTCTAGATCAATTGGAATCGTGCAAGGTCGAGGTACAGCAAAAGTCTGTCTACAAAGTTTAGATGGAAAACCCAGAGATGTCAACCTAGAGAATGCATTATATGTTCCGTCATATCGACAAGATATTTTTTCTGTTCAGGCAGCAACAGCGAAAGGAGCGACTGTAAATTTCAGCCCACATTGTGCAGAACTTGTTGCTCAGAATGGTACTATTTTTAATATTTGCAAGTCTGGAAAGCTGTACTACCTGAACAATGTTGCTGACAGAACTAACAATAAACACAGCCTACATGAGTGGCACTTGATCCTTGGTCATTGCAATGTCAGAGATATCTTGAAACTGGAATCTGTTGTTGATGGAATGAAAATTACCGACAAATCAGAATTTCAATGTGAAGTTTGCACTCTTGGGAAAATGACACAGTCTTTCAACAGGCAAAGTGATGTGCGTGCCAAAGAACCGTTAGAACTTGTTCATTGTGATTTAAGTGGTCCTATCACACCTACTGCAAGAAATGGTTTCAAATATGCTGTTTGTTTTGTGGATGACCTATCTGGAGCCAGTACTGTTTATTCCCTGCGCCAGAAATGTGATGTTGTTCATGCTGCTCAGAAGTTTTTTGCTGATTGTGCACCTATCGCAAAAGTTAAACGTTTGAGAACCGACAATGGAACAGAATTCACGAATAGAGATTTCAAATCACTATTGCTGAAGCATCGGATAAAACATGAAAAATCTGCGCCCTATTCGCCACATCAAAACGGAACTGTTGAACGAAGTTGGCGATCATTGTTTGAGATGGCGAGATGTTTACTAATCCAATCTCAACTACCAAAAGAACTGTGGACATACGCTGTGCGTGCTGCGGCATACACACGTAATCGATGTTTTTGCCCACGAACTGGTAAAACACCATATGAAAATTTGACCGGCAAGAAGCCTGACCTGTCCCGCATGTCTGTTTTTGGTTCAACATGCTATGCTTTTGTACAAGATAAGAAGAAACTTGACCCAAGAAGCGAGAAAGCAGTATTCATAGGGTATGATCATGAAAGTCCAGCTTATCTCGTGTATTTCAAAAATTCTGGAGTTGTGAAAAAATCAAGGTGCGTGCGTTTCACGAACAAATTTGATTCAAATGAAAGTGAAGTTGTTGTTAGTGATTTTTCTGACGGCTACATTGATCAAAAACTGACTGGAGTTGAAACGGAAACAAAGGCAGATGTAAGAAGTGATGAAATTGCACAAACTGAAACCCAGGATACCTCAAATTCAGATTCGATTGTTCGCAAATATCCTAAACGAAACACGAACAAACCAAAGTATTTGAGTGACTATATTCTGAATGATGACTCAATTAATCTTAATGTTCATTACTGCTATAAAATGTCTGATGTGCCAAATACGTACAATGAAGCCATATCTTCTTCAGAATCTAGATACTGGAAACAAGCCATGTCTGAGGAAATGAACTCGTTAATGGAAAACGACACTTTTGAACAATGTCTACTACCTGAGAGTCGTAAAGTAATCAAAGGTCGTTGGGTCTATGCTGTGAAGTTTGGACCGGACGGCAGTGAGCAATATAAAGCCCGATATGTTGCCAAAGGTTATTCGCAAATAAAAGACATCGACTATACAGAAACTTTTTCACCAACTGTTCGAGTTACATCGATACGAATGATGATGCAGTTAGCAGTACAACGTAATCTGATTGTACACCAGATGGATGTTAAAACAGCATATCTAAATGCTCCAATTGATTGTGAATTATACATTGAACAACCTGAAGGTTTTTCTGTTGATGACAAAACTGATAATAAAATTGTTCTGAAACTAAAAAAATCTCTGTATGGCCTGAAACAGAGTGGCAGAAATTGGAATAACATGTTGCATGATTTTTTGATTTCTGAAAGTTTTGAACAGTCATCAGCTGATCATTGCGTCTACACTCGTCTTAATACAGATTCTAAAGTCATCATTCTCTTCTGGGTTGATGATATTATCATTGCTGCGAGTGATGAATCCGTGTTGAAATCTGTAAAACAATCTTTGCATTCAAAGTTCAAAATGAAGGATCTTGGACAATTAACATGGTTTCTTGGAATGCAATTTGAATGCTCATCTGGAGGTGAAAGGATTAAGGTGAATCAATCCAAATATGTTGAAAAAATGCTGTCAAAATTCAACATGAGTGACTGCAAACCTAGATCTACGCCATGTGATTTGAATTTGAACAAACTGAAAGATGAAGATACTGTTGATTTTGAAAATGTGCACCTGTACAGATCTGTAATTGGAAGTTTGATCTATGCAATGTCTGCTACAAGACCCGATTTATGTTTTGTAGTTTCCTATCTATCACAATTCACATCAAAGCCGATGAATATTCACATGACGATGGCTAAACATGTCCTAAGATATTTAAAGGGAACAATGAACTACAGTTTAATTTTCAAGAGGTCTGATGGTGATTTAGATTTGATCGGATATTGTGATGCTGATTGGGCAAATTCTAAAGACCGTCGTAGCATTACTGGATATGGTTTTATGTTGTCGAGTACTGGTCCATTGATTTCATGGAAGTCTAGAAAACAACCAACTATTGCATTATCGACCTGCGAAGCAGAATATATGTCAATGTGTGCAGCTGTGCAAGAAGCAAAGTTTCTGATGTGTTTGTTAAAAGACATGACCGGAGGAATTACGAACAATTCTGTTACACTCAATGTCGACAATCAGAGTGCAATTGAGTTGACAAAGAATCCTGTTTTTCATCAAAGATCGAAGCATATTGATATCAAGTATCATTTCATCCGATCAGAAGTGGCAAGTGGTTTCATAAAACCGAAGTACATTCCATCCGAGAAGAACATTGCTGACATGTTCACAAAATCGTTGTCTATTAACAAATTGAGAACTTTCATTCCTGCTATTATGAATGTTTTAGACTAAGCGTTATGATATTGACACTGGACACATCATAGTTTAAGAGGGAGTGTTGAGTTTAAACTATGTGTGATTTAATATGATATATGTATCTATGTTTTGTTGTCTGGGGACGCTTAGCTAGTTCTAAACTGTTTTGATTGCCGTTGTCGTGTAGTTCGTCGAGTCGAGTTCTTACGTAGTTTCTTAGTCGTTTCTTAGATGTTTATTTAGTTTAAATAAACTACATTAACCTTCTGATACAACTTTGTATTTATTCCATCATCAGACATTAGTTATGACAAACTCAACATTTTCCATTGCTCATTGGCTACATTGTTTAGTTAAAGCCATTGAATCCAATAACTTCAAGTTTTATGGAAGTGACTTAATAATTAAAACTTGATTATGCTTAGTTCCAATAAACTATGTCCAATTTGGTTAGAATTGTGAATATATTTTATTTTCAAGACTCAATCTACCTTCCTCATTCAAGGATTACACATGAAACTTGATTTCATAAATGGGACTAATAATAAAAGTCTTCATGGCACAGATTCATTTAAAGTCTACATTTTTGTTTACTTAGATTTATGTATTTACTTCAATAATACGGTGACCCGTCATAACAGCCCGGCGACAGAATAGTCCCGACAAAACAGCCCCGTCAAAATAGCCCGGCGTCAAAATAGCTCAAGACAAAACAGCCCCGACAAAACAGCCCCGTCGAAACAACCCGGCGTCAAAATAGCCCAGGACGGAAAAATCCCGTCAAAATGGCCCCGTCAAAATAGCCCCGACAAAATAGCCCGGCGACAAAATAGTCCAGGACAAAACAACCCGGCGACAAAATAGCCCCGTCAAAATAGCCCCATGATAACTCCATGTCAAAGTATTTTTAAAAAATGTTGTGAAACTGAATCAAAATTTAATTCGAAATTAGTTGGCTTGAATGCTTTGACCGTTTTGAGTATTGTTTGTTGTTATTATTGTTCTCCAGAAGTTTAATTTGCATAATCTTGCTTAATCAAATTTGTATCTGGCTTACAAATTTGTGTTGACATTATCCTCATCATAAGTTGCTTGTGAGAGGTCGTTTTCAAAATTGAAATTCGTTTTGAACAGATTAAGAAATTTTCTGAACCAGTCAATTCTACGATCCTTCATGCTGATGTCTTGTGAGAAAGACTCTTTTCCAAGAATCAATAACAATGAAATCATTGATGTTTTAGCATCGACTAGTGAAACGATGAAAAAGCTGTTATAATAGTTAATAGTGAATAGAAATATTAGACTCTAGTGTTTCTTATGTTTAAGTTGATCAAACTAGGAGTTAAATAAAATTTCCCGGACCGGTTTTTTAAGCCAGTCCGACCCCGGTGACAGGGCTGTTTTGTCGGGGCTATTTTGTCGCCGGGCTATTTTGTCGCCGGGTTGTTTTGTCCTGGGCTGTTTTGTCGCCGGGTTGTTTTGTCCTGGGCTGTTTTGTCGCCGGGCTATTTTGTCGGGGCTATTTTGACGGGGCCATTTTGACGGGATTTTTCCGTCCTGGGCTATTTTGACGCCGGGCTGTTTCGACGGGGCTGTTTTGTCGGGGCGGTTTTGTCGGGGCTGTTTTGTCTTGAGCTATTTTGACGCCGGGCTATTTTGACGGGGCTGTTTTGTCGGGGCTATTCTGTCGCCGGGCTGTTATGACGGGGTGCCCAATAATACACTGTTCAACGTTGCGTTTGTAATTCTTATCGTTCCCCTGTTGTCGCCCCTAGTACGAATGTTTGAAACCCAGCCTGAACTGCTTTTATTTTTATTTTATTTATTTGATTAAAATCCGTTGCATAACTAGGATGATTTGGACTTTTGATTAGTGTTAGTTATGAAAAAGTAATAACATATATTAGTGTAATAATAGGGATGAAATAATAATAAGTTAAATAAAGTTTAAATAAAAATCACTAAAGTAATTGACTCAGATTTTTGCAAATCCATCTGTAGATGATGTCCACACATCGCTCAGAACAACTATATCGAAAGTCTCCCTATGATAGGAGTCCTTCACGTGAATCAGACAGTCCTGCTAGTTCGACAGAACTTATGCAGCTGTGACCTGATGTCCTGAGGCTTAAGTTCACGTTTTTCTTTGGGATGTAGATCCCTATTCCTGCCTTGTTGTCCGTCGCCTTCGAGGCATACGTATAACAAAGGAGACTTCCCTGGATTTCCCATATCTCCTCCATTGCTATCAGCTTCCCCAAAGGGTCGTCGGATGCGAAAGAGTGATTCGATATGTCAATCATCGGTTTCCTCAGTGTGGGAGTTTCTTCTTCTATATCTCCTAGAATGTCTGCCGAAAGGAGGGACTAGACTTTCTCGTACGGGGTTGTTTCCCCTCGTTTCTTCATCTTGAAGTGGAGCCTAGCTTGATACTTGTACTTTTTGCTTTAACTGATTTATACCATCTCGCAGCCATAGTCAAAGACGGAGCTCTATAGTCTCTATAGTGGCTCTATAGACTTGTAGCAGAGTGGATTTGCTAGTATTGAGCTTCCCGAGATAGCTCTCATTGCATTGAGTCTTTTCAATCAACGTGTCTTGACAGGGAGATTTCTTCCTTTCCGATGCGAAGTCTGATGTTGGTCTCGCTCCTCTTGACGGAGCTGCTTGTAAATAAAACTGCTTGTGATTTAGACGCAGATATCTTAAAACCATTAGCAGATAAAAACTTAGCCTTAGTGTTAAGCTGCTTTTGCATGCGTGTTGTCATTGCTTTTGAGGACGTCCCGATAGTCCATAGAGCAATGTCGTCGGCATACATGGACAGCTCGACTCCTTTCTGTGGGTTTGGAATTGCATTCATCATGATGATGAATAGAAGAGGACTGAAGACGCTTCCTTATGGAGAGCCGTTTTCTAATACGACTGGAAAGGAGTGCTATATATAAATGGTTAAAAGAATAGCGTCTGACGCTATATAAATGAAGTTACAATTACAATAAAATGGCATAACAATGACTTGTTTAATTGTTTAAACATGCCTTCAAAATACATGCAGTTACACAAAAATTAATGATTTAAATTTTAACTCATTAGTACGCTAAATCAAAAGGAACCCTAAGCTTATCTTCTTACAACGAGACGGTTCGGGGGTCCTAAGGAGACCATGACACACAAAGTATCTTCTTTCTTGTCCAAACTGGACAACAATTCCGTTGTTTTGTTTTGGTTTGCCGCCTGCAGAAAAACCAGCTAGAGCGTTGGAAATGGCAACAGGTATTTAATTGCTGGTTGCAATCTCAGGGTATTTTGGTATGACTTTAATCCAAAACACCGACAGAGTTGTCTCGAATGTAGTTTTAAGGACACCGTCACTAGCAATCTACAGCAGTTGATTTTCACATAACGCACTAAATTAAGACTTAAAAATAGCCTTAATTCAACTGCAATAAACCGTAACATAAACTAAATGTTTCGACAAAGGTCTCATTTTAAAGATATTTAATCTCTGTTTGTTTAAATTCCCAAGTCTTTTGCCATCAGACACTTCTGCCAACTTGAAAACAGTCGTCATTATCCCCTGAAGGAACAGATTGAGTTCATTTAGCTGTCACACAATTAAGCTAGTTTTGTGACTTGTCACTGAAATATGCTGCCAACGGCAGAAAAATCTTTGCAATGGCTTTCGTAATTCAAATACACTGATTAGCGCTTTGCCTATGGATAACTATCTTATTTGTGTGTACAAGAGCAGGCAGCAGCTCCGTCTCTTAGCATGCCGACACATAAAAGACCATTTTAGTTGTCCTGATATATAACCATCCAGTGACTTGAACAGTTCTACTCATGTGGTGTTAGTGGTTAGCAAAGATAGTGCACGTAACAATTCCTTGTGCACATAAAAAAGCAGTATTGCCTTGTTGTCGACATCTGTATATTCGTCAATTTAGAGTTCGTACCACGTGATTCATTAATTCTCTCCAACAATTGTGTCTCAATGTCTTCGGCTATTTCCTTAATGCGCCTAGTCAAAGATCGACAAAGGCACATGTGCTATTTTTTCGCAGCAGCCTCCTAGAATCTTTAGTAGAAGACAAGATCAATTTTTCACTTTTTTAGCCTTAGCAATGCGTTTAGCCACCCATGCTCTGAGTGCATTCTCAGTTGCTGTAATAAATTTCTTTTGTCTTTCGTGTTCCCGTTTTTTTCTTTCAAAATACTCCAAGGTGCTCAGCGTTCAAGTAGCGAAGCAGTTTTGAAGATTTCATCGCTTCATTTAATTGGTCGCCGCAAACTATGCAGAACGGAATTAGTGAGTGGGAATCACCTGGGGGCAGGTCCCCGACAAATCCATATTTCATGAGACTCATGATATTGTCTGCTAAAAGTTTAACGTTTCTTTGATGTTGAAGACTCTTCTGTCACTATGAGCATTTGATTTTTTCCAAGGAAACTTTCTAACTTTCGTACTCATTTTTCCTTATCTGTGGATTAAATTTGAGCGAATACAATATGATAAATAAGAAATTACCGGGAAAGAGAAAAAAGATCGATGTACACGGTACGAAATTATTGCTTACAAAAATGGCGAAACGCTCGAAAACAAAAAAAGATGGAAAGGCAAAAAAGATAATGAAATTACTTCACTGTAATTACTTAATTAAAAATCAAATTTTGTAGTAAGTTATTCATTATTCTTAGAGTAATATACAATCAGGCTCAATAATTTTCAGCGAACACGCTAAGAAAGAGATGGCAGCGGTTGTTCTCAAGCCCTATAAACTACCGTATTTTCACCCATATTACACGCGTGTTATGTTCGATTTTACTTACCACGCACCCCCCTATGCGTGCTATAATCGTATGCGTGTTATGGTAGATTAAATTTACATGAATTTGATTTCCGACCAACAAAAAATAAAAACATTTAAATGATAGCACAGACTGTTGGTTGTTTTTGCAAAAGTTTTAGACTATATTTTTAATTTTAAATAGTTTATAATTGATTGGGCGTTAATGCATTGCATAAAGAACTTTCGATATATGCTTACAGAAGCATGTGACAAAACATTCACGCTAATCATTGCATTGTCCAGCTCTCGAGTTTATGACGTCAACTTGAATTTAACATAAATTAATTGATGGTAACTATAGGAAACTTGTAGGGTGTTGTACTATTTTATGAATTTTCATCATAATTTTTCAACTCTTTGTTACTCATAATTATAATTGGAGCTAATGTTTTCAGTTCACACAATGACAATGTTTTTTCAGCACTGGTGGTTCAGACAGCTTTGGTTGGTGCTGTTTAATATTTTAATAGTCAAACATCACAAGCATGGACTTATTGTAGCAAATGTCTTCAATCTTTTAATGATCTTGCTATAAAAACTTTGAACACTTCTCAAAAGCATGGAACAAAATAGATACAATTTTGGTAATAGTGTCAGTTATCAGTGTTTTGCAGTCTTTATTGGAAAACAAAATAGAAGTCTTAGCCCATTCTCTTGGAATTCATTATTAAGATTCAAATTGGTAATTGTAATGAATTACCACCACTGTTTTGGCTTTTTCTGGTGATGAGTCACTTGATTTTCTACATTGCTATAAGAGAAAAATCATAAAACCCATTAGATGGCATAAATTATATGCAGCTTTTGGCCACACTTTTATGCTGTAGTTGATGCACTGTTTGAACCTCAACAATGCCATACCTTCACAGTCAAGCTGTGTCCCAGAGCATGGTGCAAATGCATAACTTCAGTATTTGCTTCAAGTATTGATCTCAATGGAATTGGTTAACGAGTTCGTTACCGTCCTTTGAAGTATTGCTTCACATTTGTCTTACAAATTATTATGCGTAAACAATATGCATTCCAAAGCAGGAAGTTGATGCAAATCTTAAGATAAAAATAGTCTCGAGGAAGAATTGAAGAGAACGCAATATCGAAGCGACTCTTGACCAATTTTGGTCAATTGAAGCGAGCTCATGAATCGTTAACCAGTTTTTTGAAGTTTTTAAACAATTTATTAACAGACATTCAAAAAATCAATCATAAGACCAATAATTATTCCTCATCATCAGCTAAGCCTTCAAATCCGTCAAAAGTCGAACAGTCTTCACATTCATTTTCGACTCTTGCCGGATCGCAGGCTAGTTCAAAGTCCGGGTGGTCACTTTACTCCTTTCCTGTAGACTTAATGCCAGCATTTCTAAAGCCACTCAGAATCAAATCAGGAGACACTTTGTCCCGTGCTCGTGCAACCCACGTGCATACCTCGGAATACAAGGCCTTCCTGTCTCATCCAGACGGTGTGTGGGTGTATGTGCCATTCTGCATCAATTCCTCCCTCTCAGATCTGTCAATTTCTCAACGATTTGTAGTTGCAGTTTGGATGATAGACCACCCGGGATGATTGCAATGTGACATCCGCTTAAGTTGAGCATCTTTTTAACTGACTCCTCTTTATGAGCAGTCATTGCATCCATGATCAACCGCGAGCTCTTTGAAAAGAATCCCCTCTTTTGATAACATTTCTGAATCCAGAGCTTCATGCTGAAAATGTTCGCAATGTCTCTAGAAAATCAATATTGGTTTTGACTTGGTGCCAGCCGCAGAGCATCCAAGTATGACTGAAACATGTCCGTTTGTAACCACTTGTTGTTATTGCCACAGTTCTGGCGCCAGATGCTTTCACTAGCGAGAATGTCAAAAGCTATCTCTTTCTTTGTTCCAAGACCCATAGCTTTATATCAGACTCTAACTTTGGCAATTTCGCATTTTGGCCAAGGCATGCACGTTTTCTCAGGTTCAGTTTCTCAAGCAATCATTCCTTCCTTCTCCATTCGCGAACCGACACTTCATTAACGTTGAACTCCCGAGCAGCTGCTCTGTTACTTTTGTCTTTTGCTCTAGAAAAGACTTGAAGCTTGTAGTCAACAGTGTACTAGTTACGTTTATCAGCCACTTTCTTAACGACGTCGATATTTCAACCTATTTATTTATTTGATTGTAGTCCGTTGCATGACTAAGATGATTTTGACTTATATTTCAATCAAGAGCACTTCTATCTCTATATCACTGTATTTATTACTTCAAGCATCGGCCGCTCAGCCAACGGAAGATTTTTTTACAACTTTTATATTTGATTGTTTTATATATTACAAACTGTTTCAATTTAATATTTGAATATATATAATTTTAATTTTAATGTTAAATTATTTTAGACAAAAGAAAAGACGTCTATTGGTGCGTGTTATAATCGTTTGCGTGTTTTATAAGTGATTTTTTTACATAAATTTGAAAAATTGCGTGTTATATTCGTCCGCGTGTTAAATTCGTCTGCGTGTTTATTTCGTGAAAATACGGTATTTTAATTTTTTTAACGAAATGGAAATAATTTATTTTTCCTTGGGCGTCCCGGTACCATTTGATCCACAGACCGGGGGTTGCGGATCAATGCTCTAGATAATAGTGGTGAACCATACGTTCATGATCCAATCCTAAATCAGGTACTCTCTTTAGTCTAAAATGACTTAACGTTTCCATAAAATATGATGCAGAATTCAGAAAATCCGATATATGAAAATTAATCGCCTGTTCTTGAGATTATTCGGTGATTTCTTTTCATCAGAAAAATTTATTTTATAATATAACTCAATATTATTTCATAGCCATTAATGAGGATATTATTTATAGAATTTAATACAAATTCAATTGATGTTGATTATTTTGTTTTTATATTTTATGGTGTATGATTAGGAGACCTTTGTCTAAGAACGGTTTTTTGTCCAATACTATTTATATTTATATTTATCAATTTTCACTTCAATTTCAATTTAATAATAACAATTATTATTATTTATATCAAAATAGTGTGACAGTTAAAATTTGCTTCATCGATGTTAAATTAAATGAAGGCTATCAAGATAGTAAGAATTTCAGTGCAAGATGTGTGAATAAATGGGTCCGCGGCTCTAATTTTATTTAACACATTAGATTTGAGCTTTTCTGAATTTTTCAAACTAATAAGGTGTTGACCTCGTAGATGCAAACTGGCTGACGAAAGCATGGACATGATTCTTCCTAGATAACATTCAAGTCAGAAATAATTTCATGTTATCACGCCATAAATCTTGGTTTCTAACTGCTGTTTTATTTATATTATATAAAATTTGTAACATTCACTCATTTTGTCCACTGATATGTATAAGTATATATAAAATAAGTATGCCAAGAATTTTATAGAAAAAAGTTATGGATCGTGCTCCATAAATCATTTTTGGTGTGACTGTACTTTTAAAAGAAGTCAAAAAGTTCATTCAACTTGTCTTCATCTAGAAAAGAATTTTTATCTCACGGAAAATATATACTTTAAAATTTAAATTAATATTATGTTATGTATAGTTTGGTGTTTTGACTGGGTCGTTTTGTCGTTTATACAATTGTTTTGTCATTGTCTGCTGTTATCATGCTACTCAGAAACTATTACCCTCAAAGGGTATATGCAGATTGTCGCTGTTATCATGCTATTCAGAAACTTATTACCCTTTAAGGGTCTCTGCAATGTAACTTTGCTCAAAGTCATACGATTGTAGTACAATTAAATTGAAGCAAGAGCGGTAGAATTAGCTAACATGGAAACTGTTTTAATTACCACTTATCAAAACTCAAACGTAAGCAGTCTCTTCTTAGTGTAGCTTTTTCTAGGACAATCTCATGGTCAAACTTTTAAAAAAATTTGTATATATATATACCAGAACCGATATTCAGCCATGGATTGTCGCTAGTATTGAATTATTTTTCCACGCAATGAATATTCCGGGGGATGAATTTTCTAGAGGTGAATTTACCGCGACCCCACTGTCAATGTTCGTCGATTTTGAAAAGAGTCTGCAAACACGAGGCTCACACCACAAGAGAATCACCTTAAAAGCATAGCATTTTGTTCGCGCGTTCTGCTCTATATGAGAGCATTTGCTGGAACTACTCTCACAATTGTTATATAGAATATCTTAGATTAGGAAATGTTTTTTGAATTTGTTGTTTGATTTCTTGTTTTGCCTTAAATAGTTAATAATAAATTATTCTTCTAATAGTTTTACATATCTGAGAAGATGCCTAAATCTCATTCTGAACAAGTTGTTTGGACAACAATTTGGTTAGGTTAGGCCAAGGACTCACAGCAATGGGGGCATCAACAGTTGATATGCCGCTGGAAGAACAGGACATGTATTATACCAGATATTAGTATTCCTATATAATAATATATTAGCATTTTAATTAGAATTTCTTTTACCTACAATGATGATAGGAAATAACTACCTATTTTATAATGCTTATAAGTTGTTAATATTTACAATTTATTTATACCATTGGGGTATGGCAAATAAATCTGTGCTTTGTTTTACTTTTTTAGATTCACAAGACAGTGTTGGTCCTGTACAGATAAGATTAAATATATCCTTAATATATTAAAAACAAATGACATTAAAAAATAGAACTTTGATAGATAAACTTTGATAAATGTCAGCTTGTAATAGTAGATAGTTACACCACCTTCTGGAATTATATTCTGCATGAATGCCGCCAATAAAAAGATACAGCATACAAAACTAAATCTAAATATAGCTCTGGCGTTTCTGACCACAAATCTGGCATTCAGCGTTGTATTATGAATTATACTATTATACCATTATACTGAACTTATTGTATTACAAATTATATTATAAATACTAATTTATTTTTTGGTTAACCTTATTTTCAAATTACACCATGTGTACTCGAAATAAGTTATGTGGAACTTGTACGTAGGTTAGGAGAGTTTATTTTTAATAAAGGAAAAATTACAACTAGCACTTCTAGATTTATTTGTGCATTAAATATATTTTGTCTATTTTCAACTGAAACAAAAAATATCTTTTTAAATATTAAAAGTCAAAGAATGACGTGGGGTAATTTGTAGTCTGGGATGAAGCGATGTTGAACTGGTTTAGGTAATGGTAAAAAATTAGAGATGATCGGTGTTCGATGAGGTTTAGAGGTATGAGAAATAAATCTTCGTGGATCAGAGGATGAAATCTCGGAATGAGGATAATACATATGGTAATTTGGGCACACAGAGCATTTTTGACCACCCAGCATGGCGAGTTTATCTTCGCTACTAATGTGGTATGTCGAGTTATATTGGTAAGATTTGGGGCATTGTTGAAAGACCATATTTCTATTTTCTATTCTTTGGTTTATTTTTGATATGTTGGAATTGTCAGCAATCACGTGAGCAGCACGATATTTATGTGAAACTTCAGATGTGCAAATATCACCCTGTTTTTCCTGAGTTGGATTAAAATTGAAAACTTTCTCCCGAAGATTTCTCAAAACTTCACTCTTATCCATCTGACTATCTTTGCATGAGTCAAATCTATTCTGCAATTCTTCACATGTTTCTTTACCACAATGATTGTCGTTGTTTACAAAATCGCAATGCGATGATTTTGACAAACTTGAATCATTTCTTGAAAATCCGTTACAATCAGTCAAAATTTTAACAGATCTTTTACTTATTTTACTGATCGCAGTTTGGACACTTTTGTCATGTTTACATATTTTCATCATTGTTGAAGAGTGTGGAAGCACGCACTCTCGCTTTGAAACCCTTTGGGAACAACAAGAGATTTCGCTTGAATGAGCGATAACTTTATCGATTTCGTCTTCATCCGAGTGAAGATTGCAAGGCACATATATCAAAACGTTTTGGTTTTCATTTGATATGTTTGTTATTTGTGTTATTGGCAACTCTTCATTCATAATTTTATGAAAATTTGTTATAGGGAATGTCACAACGCATGGTTGATCTTCAATTACAAATTCGTTTTGCATATTTCTTTGTGTGTAGTTTTGTGTATTAGACAAGGAAACATTTTCGTGAATGGTTTCTTTTGACATAGTAGATTCAAAGTTTTTTCGAGTTTTTTGGTCATCAAAGGCGGCTTGATCTATTTCATCTTGAGCTTCAGTCGTTAAATCAATATTGATTTTAGTTATTTGGGGATCTTTAAAGTCGATACTTGGTAGAGGTGTTACTGTGATATTTCCAGTAATCGCTTTATGGACTTCATCTAATACATATACAGTTTTGGCCTGTCTGACTTTTTCTTTGATTGCCGAAGTAAAACTTTCATGGAAAGCTTTGTCATCTAAGGGAGAAAATTGTTTATGTATGGAATCATACTCTGGGGATGAATCGAGAAAAACATTGGCTTGATGGAAATTGTTGCTAGGATCTTCAGAATCGAAATTATTTGTGTTATCGATTTCAAGTCTATAAATTGGAGAAGATTGAGATTTATTATTTATGTTGTTTGTTGGATTATCTAAGATATTTCTGTTTTCCAATAAAATTGTGAGCTTTTTCATCACATTCTCAAACGGAGATACTTGCAGATTCAACGACACAGAATCATTATGAAATTCTTTTGTGAGACTAAGAGGTACTTTATTATCATCATGTTGGACTAGAGCTCGTGAATTCATTGATGTTTCTCTTTTAAGTAAGTCACGTGGCTTCTCAAAACGATATCTTCTACACTTTAAAACACTTTAAACAAGTAACAATAAAAAAAAACTATAAGCCAATTATAGCATTTTAAGATATTTATATTAAACTAAACATTTTAAACATGAGATGCAATATCTTCAATGTCCCTTTCCCTTGCCAAGCAAGCATATTTATTCTTGTAGCTCCTGGGTATCCAGCATCTTTACATTTCGGAATCGCAGCGCTGCTTCAATCACAGCAATTGATCCCGTGAAGGGTGAACCTTCGCGAACAGAACAACTATGGAAGGCATGTAAGGTCGATCCAGCGGAGAAACTTTGCCTTCGTCTTGACAGCTTCCATAACAAGCTTTAACTCAGAATCTTCTTCGGTCATCCTCCGAATATCCTTCTTTGTGACTGGCAAGTGACGGATGATATCGCGATAACAATGTCTTCATCCTCAGGCAGCTTCTTTGAAATAGATGAGACCGATAGAGCATCGGCCTGGCCAATGTTTCGCCTGTACTCTATGACAAAATCGTATTCGAGCAAGAATATCCATTTCTCCATCCTGAAGCAAAATCCACAATCCTTTAATCGTGCAAACACATTCTTGACATTGTTGTTGTGTTCTAATAGCATAGATCCAGTCACGATCACATCATCTAAATAAGTTGCACAACCTTCAAGTACTGTGATTATACGATTCATGTCTTCCTGGAAGATGCATTCGTGGTGGATGCATTCAAAGCAGACCTCAACACTCAGCATTGATATCCTTACGTATTACTGTTTGAATAATGCAATAGAGCAAATGCTATCACCGCCATACCAGCCCCATTGCAATGAAGTGGAATGATTTGTCGACACCTTTAAAAGGTCACTGCAGAAGCTACAGGGACATGGAACTGGATGGTTGATGAACTCCAAATGGAATATTTGGAATATTTGGAATACAGGATCACTCTTTGCCCGTATTTGCTAGACACCAGCAGAAGAAATCCACCTCCAACTAATGGAACAATGAGGAGATGGAGAAACTCTAGATGATAGAGTATAAAATCGACATGCGAATCGGTTGAGAAAGCGAGATACAGATGATGAAAATGACACATTTGACTTGCCATTCCTTCTGCCAAGTGAGACACCGAAAGCAGCATCTGAGGAAGGAGAACTACCTGACACACCAGAGAATTAAGAAATGCATGTCAGTCCGATGGAACAGCCAGAGTCACAATCAAGACCCACCTGGACTCTTCGACCTCCAAAGAGATATGAGACTTTCAGAGGAAGAAGTACCTCATCGGTACAGGAGAGGGAGATGCATGTATATCGTAATCTATCCGCCATTTATATAGTGCTCACACCCGAAGGCGTTGCGAGCTGGATTACGAACACATAATGACTACATCTAAAAGCCAGTCTGCAAATTATCTATCGGTACTAATTCTTACAACTCGAATGTTTCATCGCATTCCGTCCAAATATGTTGCATCTGCAATCCCAATGCCTCAGAAATTATGAGCTACTTAATATAACAGGCAAAACTTGACAACAACTCCAAAATAAGATGATTGTTCGTATTTTTTGTTAAATCTAACAACCGCGAGGAAGGCACATGTGTCATTGGAACTTCATTCTATATGTTACCGTGTTTCCTCAAAAATAAGATCTACTCCAAAAATACCCTAGTATCTAGAAATCCTAGTTAATATTGTTAGCTGGCATTCACGAACTGTTGCAACACAATAATAGGTTTTGATATATCTTTAAAATTCTGTCTATTCATTCTTTGTTACTTCTTCGATCTGTCAGCTTCATTTCGTTTTGATTTATTTTAGTTCATTTATAAAGGTACGACAGTACTATCAAATTAACGCATATATGATCAATATGTTCAATATAAATAATTGTATAATATAAATATGTAAATAATTATATCCGCAGATTAGCATGGCATTCACGAACTTTGATTCTTCTCATATGAATACATCTTTGATGTTCATATTTGTTAATTTTTCGATATATTCATTTCTTCAGGATTTTTTTTTATTAGCAATAAGTTTTAGATCCATTAACTCTTGAGCATGTTGAATACATTTTTTGAATGTAACTGTATAATTTTAATAACTGGAACAAATTGAACTCATACGCAATGTAACAAAACTTGAAACTAGACTAAAGTCATTATCAAAATATTTTAAGCAACTCTGTAAATTACAAACAAAAAATTATGGAATCTATTAAGAATTTGATTGATTGATTACAAAAAAAAACAGCGTTTATTTGGTTCTCACTATGGATACCCAAAATTAGGAACTAATCCCAATACTGCAAACTACATTCCAATATGATAATATCAGACGTGATTTCAGAACCATATCCAGTTGTGCAGAAATATATTTGAAAAATGTAGCGGTCTCCCGCAGCCCATTGAAAAAAAGAAGGTTCGTGTTCAGAAAGACAAACGCTCATTCCAGTGAGGAAATTGGAATGAAGTGGAATTTGAAAAATGGATTTTGGAGACAATTGGAAACAACAAATGAAACATCATAATATTAGAGGCAGAATCTAGAATTGAGAGAGAAAAGGATGATGATGATGATTCGTCAATTTATGAGAACATACAAGCGTGAAGGAAATAAGCAAAAAAGGGAGGTTCAAAGACAACGATGCATTGAAAAAAAGAGCAAAAGCAATGCCGATCATCATATTCATCAAAGTGAACAAAGCATTTGAATTGGTTTCGGAGCAGCACACTCGGAACTACGCCATTAATGTTTACGGCAAATGTACGGTCCTACTAAAGGACATGCAGAGGAAGAATAATGAAGAGGAAGAGTGATTGCAACATATGTACGGAAGTTATTGCAGCTCAGAAAATTGCCGATCATAAGTCAATCGTATGGGTGCAATGATGGCGCAGTCAAAGAAAAATTAAGACAAATTTTTGCTCAAAAAGAGGACGACAACCTTGTCCGCCAATTAGAAAAGAAACTGACAAAAAAATGCTACATCACCAAAATTAAGCCTCGAATTAAAGTAGAAGGGAATCTCAGAATTCTAGACCTGGTGGCGTTCAGTAATAGCGAGATCACTCAATAGTCTGCGATGTCACCATCGTTTCTGATAGGGAGTCGTAGAACAGAGTACATGTATCGACATGTCTTTTTAGACAAAATAAGACGACAAAGACGTCCATATGCATAACTTGGGTTTCCCTCAACCGCAGGTTCTTATAACTGCATTCCCTTCTACTGGGGAGGAGTGATCTCTTCGAAATCGTACTCCTCTTACTATAAGGCCTCGGTTTCTCCCAAAAAGCACCTTAATGAACTTATCTACAACAGCTCTCTGTGGCACTTTACCTCACGTGGAAGCGTCACAAAAAAACTCAAAAAAGATAGCGGAAATGATTGGCGAGGATATTTATTATATTAGTGTGTGGATTGTCTTTTTAAATGTTGATGCTTTGCGCATTATGTCTTTTAGGCCCAGAAGGGTAATTTCAATATTTGTTGTGTTATTTCATATGTAATCGAATTTAAATATTTGTTTGGCTGAAAAATAAATAAAGGATAATAATATTATTAATAATAATAATAACATTAATAATTCAATAATAATAAGTACAATTTTATTGACTGTATTTAACATGATAGCGCTACATTTATCAATAAAATGCTGATGTAAATCAACCCATTAATTATTTAGTAATTAGGCAAGAACTTACCAGAAAGGAATAAATAAACAAAGAAATAAAAACAGCAAAGCACTGACAAACACCGTTCCCAAGTCTTTTCGAGAATTATCTGAATATTTACAAACTTATTTAAAAAAAAGTAAAGGGCCACTTAAACCATAATCAAACAAAAATTTATGTACAGGAAAAACTGCTAGTAGGGAAATTATTGCAGATGTAAAGTAAGGATTGAAGTTTTGCAAGGACTCTTTCCCAATTTCATCATCCATACTATCGACATCAACATTTGCTTGGAATCTATATTGTACGTAGCAATTATGAATTATTTAAATAATTATTTTTAAAATATTATTGTCTAAATAATTTCCAAGTTTCAACCAGTCAGTCAAGGTCACGTTTTAAAATATCTCCAAAGCTGTTTAAATTTTGTCCATCTTCACAATAATGTTCTTGAGAAAACCAAAGAATCATACTCTATAGTCGCTCACACTTTCGACAATGCTGATAAACTCCTCTATATAGCGAAACCTCATACCAGAAAATCTACGTTTCAAAATAAACCTCTTATCAAACTTATCAAAAAATTAACGTTGCATACCTAGATGATTTTGACGGTGCTCCAAAGTGGGGTTTGAATCTGCGTTGCCATATATTATTAATCGTGAATAGTCGCACGATTAAAATTATAATCAGTCTTGCAAATTTTGATATATTTTAATATATTATTTATTTATTTATATTATTTACTGATCTCTCAACATTTTACTGTTTGCAATAGTATACTGTTTGCCAAGAATTGTTGTTGAAAATTGTCCTCAGACATGCATGATCTCTTTTTGTTAAGTTCCTTCCCTGCATGAAAAGAGCCGGCGCGGAAATAGCAAATGCAGTGTTGTATTTCAAAAACAGTTTTTTTTTAATGTGGAATACTTATACAAACAATCCGGATATATAGATTTGTCATCCACGTATTGAAGAATTTCTGCATCTGATAATTCGGTGAACTGAATACTTCAAAAGAAAAAAATTAGCATTAGTTTGATACAGATGTATTCTTCTTACATAGCTCGGTTTCAAGAAAAGGTTCCTTATTATCTCGGCACTATTATAATATAATTGTTTGGAACCCATTTTTATTTGGAAAGGGATGGAATATAGCTGTTCATACGTACTCAATAAAACTAACACAATTACCAATTTTCTAATCTACCAAATCGTTTGAAGAAGCACATTCACTCTTATTTTCATTTTTGCAATTTTATTTTTTCAATGATATGGTCTGGTCATCTAGTGAGAGTTCTTGCCTTGAATAGTTGTAAACTAATTTAATAGCAATTAAGTATGAGCATTATTATTCATTAACACAAACATTTTATTTCCTCCCGCCTCTCGTTACTGCATAAAAATCTGCAAATCAATTCCTGCATTGCTTGGTCAGATTGCAACTAAACACTCATCCAGGACCTCGCCTAAAGCAGACCAATCTTTTTCACTGTTGACACTGTATCGCAAACGTAAGTCCTCAAACTTATGACTAATTACGTTTTTAAAGGATTGCACGTTTCAACAAGCCGAATTTATTGAACTTGTTACAAGATTGTAACCTTTAGCTACTGTCATGTCATGACTCTTACTAATGCAGGATATGAAAAGATGAAACCTTTTGCACAACAGCTGATATTTGGTCAACCCCTAAATCTGTGACATACAGGGATACTGACAAACATTCTCATTAAGGGTGTAAGTCAATTACAAAAATCCGTTATCGAAAAAAATGTTTACAGATATCTATATATATCTAAATATCTGCGATGGCAGTTTTTACTGTTTATATTAAATATATTTTTAACAATAAAACTAATGGTCTTAAACTGTATCAAACAAATAGATTTAACTATATTACACCAGGTATGTCACGTAAGAAGCAAAAGATAATGTCAGTGTGCCGGCAGGCCTACCAGAAAAAAGCTTAGTGTTTTGTCCAGTGGCTTAATAAATTATTAAAATTCTTAGAATGCAAGATAAACCCTAGTAAATCAAATTTTTGTTATTTTGTTATTAAATTAAATTTTGATTGTTGAATTTTACCTTTTACATTTGTTGATTTTATCGTTTATATTTGCAATTTTAGCTATTAAATGACACATCTATGATAAATTTTGTGCGGGCCGCACGTGTGTATGACATGCCTGTTATTATACAGTCCTTCAAAATATTGCTATAGTTATTTAAATTATTTTTCACGGGTGGGCTTGCAAAATTATTAAACCAGTTAAAACTGATATTAACCGTAAAAGCACGGTTGATTATTGCAACTTGAAGTTTCGTGTTCGTTTCTACAATTTACATCGTTCAATCCGCACAACCTAAAACGAGCCTTTGCACCACCGCCACATGAAAAACTACACTGTGACCAAGGAGCCCAATGTGCTGATATGATAACAAAAAAAATATTTATAAAATACTGCTTATTATTTATGATCTAATTACTAAATCATAATAGCTACCTTTCAGCGTCGTTGTGAAACTTTCGCAAGGGGGCATGACGCAAAAATGGGTTTCCAGTGTTACCTTGCAGTCGTCCACATTTAAGCAATTCCTATATCGCGTCATAAACCCTCTTCCACATGTGACACTGCATTTGGACCATTGCGGTTCTTTAGCTAATAAAAAATTAATAAACATGAAATACTTACGAAGCATATGTACATGTTGAGGCAACACCACTTGCTAACCATGTTACTTGTTGCGGTTTACAATGCGATATTTAAGGTGAAAGTCATGATAAACTTATTTTAAATATCTTACACATCTCTGAGCAATTTTGTTGAAAACAAAATCTTTTTTGAATGACACTAATGCATCCTGGCTGATGCAGACATATTGACCTTCTTGTTTCTTCCCCGGACCCGCATGAAGCAGTGCACTCTGACCAGGAAGTCCACATCTTATCAGAATTGCGATTATCTAATAATAATTGGAGGTATCTAATTAGGGGCTCCTAGAAATTTAGCAATAAGAATCATTTAACAACCTTTATAAAAATATTATGCTCGGTGGGGTTAATCAGGAAGGTTAATTAATAATATATTTGAACTAATGCACTAATACTTTAACCTGATTTGTCTACACTGACACAAGGTAACATATAACAAGGCTGAGATTGGATAACATTCGCACATCTTGGTTGACCAAAACAAAGCGACTTTCTGCTTGAAATTCCCTGGCCACAAGTAACACTACATAAAGACCATGCTCCCCATTCATGCTCTTCATAATGATCAAAATCTGAGTAAATGTAAATAATAGTATTATTTATTTATTAATAAGAGTTAACAAAAGTGTTAGAAAATGTTTTAATTAGAGTATTTATGGAAAAAAAATCAGATACAGTCAGTGGGGTTCAGCAGATGTCAACCTATAGATTGGAATCTCCTATATTATTTTTTCCAAATCTCCCACAGCACTTTGCTGCCTATAACCACAGGTTTGAGAATTGCACATTGTGGTGATGAATGAAAGCAGATTGTCAATAGGTACCATCTGTGGAACAACCGCTTACTGTAAAGTCTGACAGACATTTTTGGGGTGGGTTAGACAAAATTATTAAGAACTATTTATGAAAACGTATATTATTTTGATTGATAAATGAGATGTTTTTGTTTTGATTTCTTAGCCTCATGCGCTAAAGCTAAATAGTGACATTTGGTTCAATTAATTACTGACAAGAATGTAAGAAACTCTGCTCTGTATTTCAGTAGTATTTGAGCCAGGACACAGATATTTAAAGAATTTAGAGTTAGACATCAAAGCTAGATAGAACTCACATTCCCAAAAAACCTCGCAAGATGATATTTGCCACTGTTAGAGGATATAAATGAAGCTTTGGAAGTGGGGGTGAGACGATCTGGAAAACAATGAATGGGGAACTCCATTTGCCCCAGTTAGGATAAGAACTTCGAATTCAAAGATTTCACTGAGATTATCCAATAACAGTAAACTCGCAGCTCGTATTTCAGAGATGCCCAATGGCAAAAGATCTTATGTGGAAATTAGGAGGAATCAATATTTCAGCAAAATCGCCTGCAATTAGAATTTATCATTAGAATTGGTCCTCTTTGATCCTGGACCAATTCTTAAATGCGAAATGATTGGAAATATTCAACTGATTCGTAGGGCAAGATTTTTTTTCTTCGGATTGAATATTTTCATCAGCTGAATTTCCACAAACTAGAATGTCTTCCAAATAAATCGCTTAGTAATAAATCTATGATTTCTTAAAAATAAGCGAGGTCTGACTTGCAAAATGTAATCTCGTTTGTAAAAATAGTCTTCTATGTTGTCAGAGCACTTCTGAATTGAGGTCTTTAATGATAAATTTTAATTGCAGGCGATTTTGCTGAAATATTGATTCCTCCTAATTTCCACATAAGATCTTTTGCCATTGGGCATCTCTGAAATACGAGCTGCGAGTTTACTGTTATTGGCCTTTGCTGCAATGCCAATAAAAGTCCCAATAAAATCGTTTCTTGGATCAGTTCAATTTTATCAGACGTTTTTTCAAGGATTAGCAACCATTGAAGAACCATTGTATCGTCTAACAAAGAAGAACGAAAGATGGAACTATAAGATGGGCTCCTGCCACTATTCTCAAGAAACTGTGCCGAGGTATTAGTCAAATAGGTTTATTGTGAAGATTCGTGCCAGGTGCAGACCAAGAATGATAATTTCAACATTTTTTCTGACTTTTTTGTGTGAAAAAAATACCTTTTCCGCATTGTCTGTTCAAGCACGTTTCGACTTTCTGTTCTTGTTTGCATTCGATTTCATTATTGCAAATTCTAAACTTTATTTTTATTCCTTCTCCACAACTCTGGCTACATTTTGACCATTTACTCCATACTGTGAATGTAAATATTTGATTTATATCAATTTTTTTTATTAAACAAACAAGCACCTTTTAAAAAATTTTTGCAAGGCATTTGGTAACATGATTCATTTTGTTCAACAGTCCTACATCCTGGTGAGTTGGAACACAATAAAAATCTCGTCTTAATACCTTGACCACAAGAAGCAGTACAAGCACTCCAGGATGTCCATCTAGATTCATTTTCTTTTTAGAAAGTTTATAATTTACTATTTGTCATGTTGTAATATAATTAGATTATAATTTCATAAGCATGGTGTTTCATTAGCATATCTCTGAGATAATTTTGTTCTCGTTGATGTCAATAATGATCGTTAGTGTTCTTGTTTAAAGATTTACCCGAGAATATAATAAAAAAAAAAAACTCTTCTCCTCCTTGACCGACAGATCAGGAGTCTTCAAAGTTTGTTAACCAAAGCCATGCTACTGCTGACTTCTATAATCTCGGCTATGACGCAGTAAACAGACTTTTGCTGAGTTCTGATGCAGCACAGTATTGCAATAAGATATCAATAAAAAGTAACATAGTTTTACGTTAGTTAATGTGAGAAACTTGAAACTTGTCTATTCTAATTAAATCTATCCAACTCCGGTTCAAAGTATTCAAATGTTCATCAGGCATTTGTGGTCTGCACCGGAATTTTATATACTTCTCACAATGCCAAATGATGAAAAGAATTCCAAGATTATTTTAATGGAATACATTCATAGAATTCGATCAAATTTCCTTCTATAAATTTGTATTTTACTTATTGTACTTCTCACAGTGCCAAATGCTGAATTCAAGACTATTTCCAATAAGGAATGAATTTATAAAATTCGATCAAATTACCTTCAATAAATTTGTTAATAGGATTGCAAAACAAAACATGCATCGAGATTTCGGCAATATGCATATCAGAGTATATTAAATTATAACGATTTGGCCTCATTAAGCAGGCTTCCTTAGCATTAATTTTCCAGATATATTTTATTTGTCGGGGTCGATCCCCTTTATTCGATATAAAGGGTGAGGGTGCTTGATCATGTTAAGAACATGACGAGTAACGACACTTTCACCACCGTGCGGCTAAAATTGTTAAAATCGAAGCCTTTGGGATAGTGCTTTCTAAAGCCATTTTGCTTCTCTGCAGAAATCTCTTTCTTAGTCAACTGGATTTTTGAATAACTCAACTCTTGGCTCCTGGTTGAGAAGCAGAGTAGGTTCTTTCTAAAAATGACATTTTAATGTTTAAAATGATTTTGCCGCCTGATTATGTATTCTTACTTTGACATTTGTCTTTCTGAAACTTCTTTTGACATTTTCGGCATGCGGAGTTTCATCGAGGATTTTGTTTTGTATGGTTTTGTTATCTTCTGTTCAATCATCTTCTATTTTGATCTTTCACTAAGACACTCACTCAAGAGTTCAAATGCATCAGGTTCAGAGGAACCATTTGATAACTGTCAATCACAAAATACTTCAACTTGTAAAAGCTTTTTTTGTTTATTTCTTCAATAAAGAACCTTCAATACTACGTTTTTGTGAGATTTGCGCTTAATTCTTGAACAAAGTGAAAAAAAACATACGATTTATATTCTTTAAGGAAATTATACAGTTCTTCTCAAAATGAGCTTCGTACATTTAATTTAAACTTAAGCTATTACAAAAAATGGAGACAGTCGTAACTAGAGAATTAGATACAAGCAGTTCGTGTTTGTTTATTGATAAATGATGTTTAAATGTTTTAAATCATGTTTCCTGGCTCACAAGCAGACTTAGAACATGTAAAAGACCCGAGATACAGTTTTGTAGAACTTATAACAAGCTTTTAAATCAAGATAAAGTAACTCAAGCTGTGCCTATATTGACATTTATTGTCGAATCATTTTAGCGATAGACATTTTTGTATATGAAGTTGATGTTTTCGATCAAACTGGATACAAAAAAATCTTGGCTGGGAGTTGAGCTCTCGCTTGTTAGCTAAACAATTGCCATTCAAATTAATTCCTGCTAAGAGCCACAGTGATCTGACATAGTTGGCAGATATGACAGCTATAGGAAACGTAACGTTAACAAGACTCAAACTAATTTTCAAACTATTTGTGGTGATTTGTGATCACTGATTTTGTAGTATTTGATGATGATGATGAAAAATCTTATTGGCAACCCCTATCAGGACTACAACATATATTAAAATTTTTGAAACTAACCTAGTGTTTGTAATGCCGAACATTCCAAGTCATTATAAGAATTCCAAAATATTACGACTGGAAAATATATTACTTTAGGTTTTTTTTATGTTGAAAATAAAATTTGTTACAATACAAAAATCAGAAAATTTTCTAACATTATCATAATCTCATATATGATTATTTAAATTAAAAGAGCGTGCGTAATTAATTGTCCAAAATGTCAAGGGAAATTGCTGGCTAAGATTTTCAGGCAGTTTCAACAAGTCAACGGACCTGGGCACTCTTTGGAGAACGGTCAATAGCATGAATATACACTCTGAAAGAGCTGGAATTTCTCTTCTGCTGATGGGTCCCGATTGATAACTTCAGTAAAGCTGAGACGTATGCAAGATCTAAGCAGCTACGCAAATCTGTCCCCGCACTTCGCAAGCAGGGACTCTATCCCGATCTTGAGTGCCACGAAAACTCTACTGCACGACTAGATTCATATAATGAATGCACGGTAAATGTGGGTCCCCTTTTTACAATTCCCACACCCTTGACAATGGCACACCCCAAGGCAATGTCCTAATAATTAGTGTTAGCATTGATGGGAAATGGATTGCAGATTGCATCATGATGATCATGATGCTTGTGATGATGATGATAATGATGATGATGATGATGGAGACGACGGTGATGATGTTAATGATGATGATAATAATAATCTTATTCATGTCCTTCAGTAATCATTTGGCGGGTTCATAAAACAAGATTGTAATAATAGCTGTTGAGTACAATTTTTCCTTCTTTATTCGTTCTTTCAATGTAGATCCTACTGAAGGCAATCGCTCCAATATTCCATACTAATAAACTTCCATTCTTTAATGGTTTTGTTTACACAACTTCAAATACATCATTTGTGTATGTGATTTCATATTTTTTTACTCTTACACCTACAGACATTTTTAAACAATAAAATAACAGTATCAGCTGGAATCAAATGCTTCACTGTTATTGATGTTGTCCAAAATGTTTTCATCTCCTACAAAAAAACTAAACCGTCGCATTTTCTATAGCATTTCTACCATCTCACCGTCAGAGGTTCCAAATCTTCGTCTGCCTCTTCTTCATCTTGTTATTGCCGCATGCAGATATGATTGCCTGTGCTGACTTCACCCTTGATACAATGGGTTCATCTGTGATCATGCCTTCAGTAGCGATGTCAATGTCAATATCTGTTTAATTTTGGAATTTTTGGACAGTGATGGCTAACTCCAGTGCCTCCTTTTCCAAGATAGCATATGCAAGGCTTGATTTTTCTCCCAATTCTGCAGATGCAGAGCAATGTACCTGAAACTCACCATCGGAAATATCCTGCATGATGCAGTGCCTCCAGCAGTTCAAAATTGTGTCTTTTTTTCACGTCACTCCAAGCTGATCTCAAAACGTTCATTGCATCTATTGCGCCTTCTTTTCCTGATGGAGCATCAACATTTTCCTGTAGTTCACTTTAAGAACTGGGTCCATTGGTCTTAATGGCCTTGATAACAGGAACAGGATGTGGATGTGCTTTACACTGTCCACCTTCTTTTTTTCCCCCTTCTGTCCCCATGCACTCAATAGATCTCGTGTGATCCAGGCTGGCCATCATAATCGCATGGGAGAGTCTGTTTAAAGCATTTTGGATTCCTGGACCATCCTATAATGTAGAAAGGAATATTTTCATTCCATGTTAGCAGAAACTATCACTGTTTTTTCACCGTGACAAGACTCCTGTTTTAAAGGCATTTCCGAAACTCCTTAGTTTAAAATCTTTACTAAAAATAATTACTCCTCAGCGTTAAAAATGTTCAGATTCTTATCCAAAATTCTGCGCTTTTGACACTCAAGTCATGAATCCACTTGCTCCTGTTGACCTGTTGACCGATTTCTCCATGAGCAAGGAACCATTGACGGGAAGTTTTGTTGTTCGCGAATTTGTGAAACTTTATCTCTATGTTTTTTCTGGTTGGATCAAATACATACTTTTTGTACGTTTATCACGTCGGCCTTCTTTTTCCATCCGTAAATCCTATTTACCGGAATGCCATGCTGGGTCTTGTCCCTTTTTCTAGCTACAGTAAAATTTCATACTTTTTCTCTACTATTTGGTAATTTTTTCAGTTTTCTCTTAACACTTCCAATCATTTTTAGAAAAAATTAAACAAAATAGCTAGAATAGCGTGTTAAAACATCAAACAAAATCAGCAAAAAAGAAGAATCCCCATAATCGAAAAGAAAATGCTACAACAGCTATTTTGGCGGTTCCACTTCAAAATCGGCAATTTAAGGAATCGTACCAACTGATGTAAAATGGCAAATTTAACCCTTGTTGATATATCAGGTTTCGACGACATAAAAGTATCGACACAACATATTATAAAATGATTAGATAAAGAGGGAATTTGGCGGTTCCATTTCAAAAGCGTCGACTTAATAAGGTTAGCGAGTTAACCGAGGTCAAGATTAGTGCGTTCCACTGTATTGAGATATTTCAGTGGAAGATAACTTTACAGGCTTATCTCGACCTATTATCTTTTAATGTTATTAATATGTTTTACCTTTTTTTTATTTGCTTAAAAAGTTAAGATTCTCGGCGGGATCAGACTGATCCTGTACGTCGACAGGGTTTTGCAGTTTTGTGCAGCGCAAACAAGACAAAAAATATTAACCCCACTAATTCGTAATCATTTTTGCACGACTAAAATGCAAATTTCAATAAAAGGGCTGCCTTTGATGCGATTTAAAAAGTTCAATTCTTACTGATTTTTGGATATTAATCAAAAGCTTCCGGTTAATTTCAAATATTTAATGCTCCGCAGAAAATCAATGCTACTAGCAACAGGAAAAGAAAACTTGCTTTGCAATATTAAATATTTTCTAATTAAATCTCCTTTCTGTATCATTCTTCATGAAACAGTGTTCTTGTAATAGTAATAAAAGTTTGATGTGTTTCACAACGTCATTTTTACTCATTTACCAAAAACTTGAATTTAAATTTACATAAATTACGAATAGCAAAAAATTAAATATTTTGTTGATTGCAAATTTTTCTGTTTGATTTCTGTGAAAACTATGACATAGGTTTTTTTTAATTTATTTTTTGGGTTTGTCGATAACTACGTTATGGCCTCACCATGTTATTAAGCTATTACAATTTTGGTGTCACCGTCTTCATCTCGAAGTTCGTAACAGGTAGTACCGCTTTCACAACCAATCCCAAGTTCTTCACCAAAAACAAGGAAGTATATCATTATTTACATATTAGATAATCTTGGCCTAAAAACTAGATTTTCCTCCTCTGAATAATGTAGGGCAAGAAAATTAGCAGGCAGAAGCAGTTCCTTTAATTATTTGGAAATGTTATGCCCGTCTTATCAGTAATGGTCATCTTGCTTGGATATGCATCTCTATGAGTCAAATAGCCTACATCTTGAAGAAGGGCATATAAAGTGCACCTACTGTTTCATCTGAGATTTCATACTAAACTGCCTTCCAGACCAAACTTAGAATAATGTTTTTTTCTATAGTAAGCCGATCTGTATTCACTCGACTCTAAAATTTTGATGTTTGTTTAAGTTAAAAATAAAAAGTAGTTAATTTAATGAATTTTTCAATCACCTTCATGTAAAAATGAAAGACATCGTTATTTGCTTTATTCTTGTAAAAAAATTCTATACCTTCCAGTGAAGCTGTGTCTCACATCATGGTACATCTGTTTAACTTACTCACTTACTCCAAGAATTGATCTCAAAATGTTTTAAAATGTTTCTTAAGATATGTACATTTATAATATGTGATTTCCATATTTAGGGAGTTAAGGGAACAGAGACTTGTTAAGCGGAAACCTTTGCAGCATGGAATTGGTTAACGAGTTGGTTAACGTCCTTTGAAGTATTGCTTCACTTTTGTCTTACAAATTATCATGCGTGAACAGTCTGCATTCCAAAATAGGAAGTTGATGCAAATCTTAAAATAAAAATAATTTTGAGGAAGAATTAGAGAGAGAACGCAATACCGAAACGGCGACTCGTGACCAATTTTTGTCAATTGCAGCGAGCTCATTAATCTGAAGATTTAAACAATTTATTATGGAAGTGACTTAATAATTAAAACTTGATTATGCTTAGTTCCAATAAACTATGTCCAATTTGGTTAGAATTGTGAATATATTTTATTTTCAAGACTCAATCTACCTTCCTCATTCAAGGAATACACATGAAACTTGATTTCATAAATGGGACTAATAATAAAGGTCTTCATGGCACAGATTCATTTAAAGTCTACATTTTTGTTTACTTAGATTTATGTATTTACTTCAATAATACAATGTAATACGCACTGTCCAACGTTGCGTTTGTGATTCTTATCATTCCCTTGTTGTCGCCCCTAGCACGAATGTTTGAAACTCAGCCTGAACTGCTTTTATTTTTATTTTATTTATGTGATTAAAATCCGTTGCTTAACTATGATAATTTGGACTTGTTAGTTAGTGTTAGTTATGAAAAAATAATAATATGTATTAGTGTAATAATTGGGAAGAAATAATAATAAGTTAAATAAAGTCTAAATAAAAATCACTAAAGTAACTGATTCGGATTTTTGCAAATCCATCTGTAGATGATGTCCACACTCGCTGGATTGCTAAGCAAACATATCTGATAGATTTGTATTTGGTCTGATTTCTCTCCTCAGGGCACATTACATGAGGAAATGCTGCACATTTTCATCTTCCTGCCATTTTCATCACGTCTTGCACTTTCCGTCTGGATGATGTTTTAAGAGAAACAGGTGATTCAGAGCACATTTTCCAACTCGGAGTCTGGAATAAGGACCTCCTTCTTCCTTGAGGCACATTGGAACTTGCTCTTAGTTTCTCTATGGTCTTGTAATGTTGGATTCGCGGGTCTTCGTCCCATCTGGCTTGCCAGTGTGGGCCACGGACCTTTTGACATCCTTGATAGACCGCTCGATCTCAGCAGTGGCAGCTTTTGCCAGAGCATCGGCCTTCTCATTGCTAGGGATTTCAGACGCAGGGACCCAGACAAGCGTGACCTTTGTGCCGCTCTGCTGGATATCATAAATTAAAAGGGAAGGGATGTCGGCTTCGAATGAGATTATTGGACAGTAACCCTCGGCAACACTACTCCGACGCCGAATGCCAGTCTCTCGTCACCTCATTCAATTCATCTCAAAAATCGCCAACATTCATCAATCGCCAATACACTTTCTTCATCATCACTTCCATCCAGGCAGTTTACTGGCACGCTTCTCTCGACTCTCCCTCCTGTCTTAAAAGCCATTTGAGCTTTGCCCAACAAAACATCCCATAGATCCTTTCTCAACCTCTCTCCTAAAAAAGTATTCCCGAATTCTAGCTCCAACCCTCTCCAAACTAGCTAACATTTTCTTTAGATTTGTTGTCTTCCCTTCCATGTTCAAGCGCGCGCAGGTACTCCCCTTGCCAAAAAAAAAAGCCAGGCATCGACCCTAGCGGGGTCGTTTAATTACAGACCCATCTCCAACCTTTTGACTAGGATAACCTACCTCTATGAAACTGGATTTTCAACCTGCTGACAATCAAAACAAAATTGCGAAACAAACTTGATGCAAGGGATGACATGATGGTAGCCCTGTCAAAATCAAAGCCCAGTGAATAAGAAGCATCTTCACATTAAAAATTTGTTTTCAAAATACATTGTATGGTTCTTTTTTGACAGTAAATTATTGTTCATTATAGTAACTTGATAGTAACATTTATCTCGATTTACAATTATAGCGACAAAATTTCTAAATACGGTCAATTCCGGATATAGTCACGTCCAAAACTGTAGGATGTTGACTTGACTATAACCGAATATTTACTATAATCGAAAATAGTAAGCCACGTAAGGTTTACACGGTGCAGGAGATCAGCTTGACTGTATCCGAAACTTGACTGTAACAGACTCGACTATATCCGGAATTAACGGTTTTTTGACGAGGGGCCCGCGACGATGTCCTGCCCCGGGACCCCTGTTGGCTCTCGGCGCCCCTGCCACCATCTTCAATAAATATCGCCGGCACCCTTCTTCCTTCTACCCTAAAACTCATCAGCGTTACTTTTGACTCTCACCTCAGCTTTAAACAACATGCCTCCTCCATAGCAAAATCTTGCAACCACCTCATCTGGGCTATACGACATATCCGCCCACTCCTCTCGGTCGACATGATTGCTGCTCTCGCACGCAGCCTGGTCCTCTCCCGCCTTGACTACTGCAACATCCTCCTGAGGCGCTTCAGCCTCCCTTATCCTCTCCCTTTAGCGCATTCAAAACAAGTTAGCTAAACTTGTTCTCCTTGATCCTAATCTTAACAGCTCGGAGGCCCTGACGCAACTGCACTGGCTACCCATACATCTTCGCATCATTTACAAAATGTCTTTGCTCACCTATCGTTCCTTAACCACATCCAATCCCCCTTATCTCTATCAGCCACGTCCCCGTTTGCATGCGCTCATCTTTTACAATTTATCTTCACCAACCGGTTCATAAATCATCCACAGTTAACCGAAGCTTCTATTATGCCTCGCCCGCCGTCTGGAACAGTCTGCCCCCCTCATCCGGTCACAGCCAACTCTTGAGCTCTTAAGGCGTCAGCTGAAGACCTACCTCTTCAAATCCTCATTTGAAGAACCTCTGCGCCATATAAATTAACTACTACTATTATTATTATTATTATATGGCTGCTCCAGGGACTGGTTCCTCTTGTATGCACTCGAGGAAGAGGAAGAAGACGTGGTTGAGGACGTCCAGCATCTAGTCTTGGTTTCTTGAAACTTATTGTTCATCGCTTCTTCAATTCTCAATTAACTCGGCGAGTAACGATTGATTGATTCTCTGCTATTTTCTCGCTAATTTTAGAATTGCTATTAATATTCCTAGGCTTAGGCTTATTAGAGGGCTGTGAGGGCTCAGCCTGCTTGCTTTGTGTGACAACCGGGAAGTTGTCTTCGGGACTTTAACAGTCCTAGCGGTAGGAGCATGCTTATTGGCCCTAATTGTAATGGCCTCCTTTTCTATCTTGCGCTGCGGACAGACCAGTAAAGTGACTGGTACTTCCGCATGTCGCGCATCGCTTCTCTGTCGTCTCCTTCAACTGGCACTCTTACAATGAGTGCTCCCCCAAGCATTTGGGACGCTTAGCTTGTCCGAGCAGTTAACGGCTATGTATCCATAACCGTTTCACTTGAAGCAATCTTAGTTCTCACGGGAATCGCACTCGCAAAGCTGAGAATGACCCCCAAAGTGGCCACCTTCTTATCGCCTAGATTTTTGACGACTCTAATTGCGCTAACACAACCAGCACATTCCACGAACAGAGTTTCGGCTTAGCCACGACGCGGGCATTGGCTGAAATACCATCTGACCTCAGTACCTGAGTACACTAACCTGTTTCTGAACCGGGACTGGGTGCAGATTTCTTGTCTCCATCCTAATGAAGACCTTCGTCTCTTTCCTCTTCGATACCGTCGAAGCAATGGAATATGCAAAAGTCACCCTTCTGCTCTTCCGAAATCACTCCTCCATGTTCTCGACTATATCCGAAGCCATTGCCGATAATTAAACGAAAAACTGCATACTACGTTTAGAGCTTGAAACTGATTGGCTGGCTTGCGAGGCACCTCTATTGGCTAGCTTGCGATGCACCTCTATTGGCTGATTTTATATTTCCACGGCGATAAGTGCGATTCCGAAGGTGGTTCTCCGAACGATTCGTGTGGTAGGCCTGCCAGGGAGATAACTTGCAATCCTTCTTATGAAAGTGTAGGTGGATTAAACGACCATACCTCTTGCTCCGACCTCGAAGGCAAAGAACCCCACTTTGTACCCTTTTTGTCAACTCCATGCATGTTTTTTCTTTCGGAATGTTGATCTGTTCGATTCTGTCTTCCCATGGCACCATCAATTCCACCAATATAAAATAATGTCAGTCTTTGTTGATGACAGAATCACATCAGGCCTCTTGCCGCTTTCAGTCAGCAGCTGGGGGTAGTGCCTTAACCCTTTTACATTGGCCGCAATTTCCCAATCGTTGGCGTTTTCAAGGATGTCTCCTTCTCGCTCTGCATCTGTTCCTTGCGAACTGAGAGGTGCCCTCGTGCAGGAAATGAACCCTTCGCTGTGGAGCAGATTCCTGAGCATTAGGCGCTGGAGCAGGCAGCCTTTGTCGCCTCAATTGCAACGAGTAGGTTGTGGCGCATGTCTGAGAGTCTGTCTCTCTCCGCAGTGCATTTGGCGTCCTGCGTGATTTTCCATCTCTGCAAGTTTTCGAGTCATAAATTGATCGGACGACAAAGGCCAGTCTGAGTGTAGACATGTTCCATGTGATCGATCTCTGCACGACGTCTTTTAACGTAATCCATTGTCCGTGTTGGGCCTGCTGCACCGCCTTTGATTTCCCAATACCCTCCGACATTCTTGCACCAATAGCGAGGCTCTAACTGAAGCACTCGCTTTGGACCATCTTGTGAAGTGATTCCAGCTGTGGAGGTCATGCTGGATTTGGACCTTGATCTCTTCAAACTTCAGGGCTTTTTTTTGATTTCCTCTTATGTCTTGAGCAGTCGTTTGATCTCGCGGCAATGGATCTCAGTATCAACCGCAGCCGTGCGCTTTTGCTGTTCAGAGCGGACAAACCCGGCGGAAATCCCAGCCATACTCTGATTCGCCGACTGATGCAAATAAATACAATAAATTTTAAAACTCTGGCGAAAAAAATAAATTTATTAGTTTTATCTATTAATGTTGATGACTGAGACAGTCCCATCGATATTTCCACAAGGTTTAAACACATTGGTTTGCATCGACATCTTATGGAGTTGTGTTACCCGGAGAGTGATCGCGTACTACCGCAGCGGAGGTATTGACTTTGCTGAGAATTATGCAATTCACATTGATTGTTTACATCACCTGTGCTCTATTAAATACAGTTTGTATCCTTGGGGACTTTAATTTACCGTCTATGAACTGGTCTCAAAACATTGCTCCGAATAATAGAATTTACAATATGTTTCTGGTATTTTTTAATGACTTTGGAATTTATTTATTTGATACAACTCCAACAAAATGTGAAAATATGCTTGATTTAGTGTTTTCACTCAGTATATCACCGGAATAGTAACATTATGCCCATTTTCAAACACAACGTCATCAGATTCAGACCAAATCTTCCATCGGTTGTCCAATCAGACGGTGCCATCCACAACACACAACTTCATGAAAGCTCATGCTCAATGAATATTTACAGGGAATGTGGAATTTGCTTTTTCAGTTCTGTCCCACAGTGGATGAATTTTGTCAGGAGTTCAGATATCAGATGGGAGTGGCTTTTGAACTGCATGTCCCAAAATTTTCAGAAACAGTATTCAAATATGGACGGAAAATGAGACATGTCTATGCTTATATTTTGTTCGATTAGAGATCTTTTGTTAGGCGTGTGTTTGGTGGTCGCCATCTTGTGTTCTGAACTGTTATTGTCATCGTGTTTAAACCGTTAAAGACTGAAATAACGAAAACATTACATGGCGCAGTCGACGAAAGATTCAACAAATTTTCAATAGATCTTATACATTTCGATTCGATACGGCGAACCTTGCCGAAGAATGGCGATTGTTCATTCAAATGTTCAATATACATTTGACGGCCTCGGAATCTCTGGACAAGCCTGAGAGCATCAAGATAGCCATGCTCAGCTACTTAGGACCTGATGCTCTTCAACGCATTCACGTTTGACAGAAACTCGGATGCTAACAATTTGGAATAAGTGATCAAGAAGTTTGAAGCATATTGCCGAAGTTAAATTCGATCACGGAGAAGGTCGCTTTTTGGCAGTTATCACAACTGCCGGATGAACCGATTGACGCATTTGTTACCAAACTGAAGAACCAAGCAAAGTCATGTGAGTTCGGAGACCAAGTGGAGAGACAGGATCGTACTCGGATGTGCGGATCGCTCGCTCCTTGAAAGATTCCTTCAAGACGACAAACTCACTCTCGAAAGAGCAGTTAGCATCTGCAGAGCATCGGAGTCCTGCAAAGCCTTGGTTAAGAGTATTACTGGCGACGACTCAGCCGTGCTAGCTATAAAGAGCGCAAAACCACACACCACCGATCTCCAAGCATTGGATGTAAAGCAGTGTGGAAACTGTGGAGGAAAGCATCCACCAAGGAAGAGCCCAGCGTACGGCAAGCAGTGCTTGTCCTGCGGCAAACAGAACCATTACGCCAGATGTTGTAGAAATACCAAGACGACGCCAAGACAGAGATCCACAGTTCGAGACAGAGTCCATCTTCTGTCCATGAAGTGCAATCATTTTTGTGTCAATGGGCAAGCTTGGAAATGTTCGCATCAAAAAACATCGTGATGGAAAGAACTCGTCGTGGGTAAAACCAAGCTTAGGTGCAAATTATACACAGGTGCAGAGGTGAACATTTTATCACAAAATGTTTTCAGACACATGAAAGATCGTCCACCTCTTCGCACTACAAAAGCTGTACTCACTTCATTTAGTAACGACAAGGTAAACCCAGCAGGATTGGTCACCTTTCTCATCCAACATCGTGGAAAAAGTAATCCGACCGATTTTTTCCTGGTCAACCGCCAAGTACCTACAATCTTGGGCCTGCCAAGTTGTCTGGAGCTGAACCTGATAAGCAGGATTGACAGCGTGATACAGATGGCATCAAAAAAGGCTCATGAAGGAGGAACAGACGCTCATATAGGTCTTCTGCAATACCGTACCTCTCCAATCACTGGAAGTACCTTCAGTCCAGCCCAGCTTCTTATGATTAGAGCTCTTCGAACTAAACTGCCAGCTCCAAAATCTCTGCTCATGCCCCAAGCGGTTAATGGCCAGAAACAACTAAAAAACGACAGAGGAGCTCGTAGCCTACCAGAACTGCAGCCAGGAAAAACAGTTAGAATACGTCATCAAGGCCAGTGGATTCTAGGACAAGTGGACAACAAGCATGACGCCCCGATCGTACATCGTGACTACAGAGTTGGGTGGAAAACTCAGGAGAAATCGGCGTCATCTCATAGCCACAGAGGAATCCCCTCCAGTCATTTCAGTTCAAACGGACGAGCCCATAGAGGTCAGGAAGGATCTCCAAACCTCCAGTCCGTTTTGCAGATCTCTGAAGGAAGGAGTTCCATCATCATCCGATCAATGAAGGACATTAGTTGTATAAGGGAGATGTGACATATGTCTATGTTTATATTTTGTTCGATTAGAGATCTTTTGTTAGGCGTGTGTTTGGTGGTCGCCATCTTGTGTTCTGAACTGTTTGGATTAGCTGTTATTGTCATCGTGTTTAAACCGTTAAAGACTGAAATAACGAAAACATTACAGAAAAATTACCTCCCACATATCAACCAGTTTCTGCAGACAAAATCGAAGCTTTGGAGAGTTTGGAAACGAAGTTGCAATGATGAGGACAAAGCGAGATGTAACATGTTGTTAAAGCATGTAGCAAAGCCATTAAGAAACACTATGCAGCTTTTAAATTAGAACTGTTCTGTGCCAGGAACATCGGCAGACCATAACTTCGTAAGTAGAAAGTTACACGCACGAATCAATATATCTGAGATAGACCTTCCTGATGGTGTCTTGACGAGAGATCCTTCAAAAATTGCAAACGCCTTCTCTGATTATTTTACTTCAGGCTTTACGATTGATGACGGTATGTCATTATGTCCCTTATGTTCCTCCTTGTTCCCTTTCCAGATATCATTTTATGTATGATAAAACTCTTCTTATAATGGATTCTTCATTGTCAGCAGGACCTGACGGTATTCCCAATATATTCCTTAAAAGGCTTGCTGTGTCCCACATATTCGATATATCTTTTAAAAACAAAACATTTCCCAAGGAATGGAACATAGCACTGGTCACACCCATCCATAAAAAAAGACCTACTGCGGCAACTGGAAACTATAGACCAATTTCCATTACTTCAAAGTTGCAGAGTTATGGAGTGAGTAATAAACAACATCTGACTCATCAAAAGTTGATAGATGCCAGTCAACATGGTTTTGTCCAGGCCCGATCAGCAATGGTCAGAGGAACTCCAAGCAGAGCATGCCATTGACATTATATACTTCGACTTTCGATTCCGTTTAACATTCCAAACTTATGAATAAAATCTCAGTTTTAGAGACAACATTAAAGGATGGCTTGGTAATTTTTTCGATTCGAGGACTCCTTTTAAGTCCTTTGTATTGGAGGAGGCTTTTGTCATCAGTGGTGTTCCCCAGGGTAGCGTGCTTGGGTCAACTCTGTTTTTGCTTTACATAAATGACCTGCCTGGCCTGCTCGGGACTTCAAATGTTGTTTGCAAGCTTTTCGCTGATGACGTTTTGACGAACGGATTCTCTAAAACCCAGCTACAATTTGCTCTTGACAAAGTGGTCCAGTGGAGTAACGTATGGAAACTACAACTTGTGCCTGACAAATGTCAAGTTTTCTCTGTAATAGGGCACAAACAGACAGGAGGTTCCCATGAATATTTTATCGACGGGCATGTCCTACAGCGTGTCGATAAGATCTGGAGATTATAATGGACCTATACTCATACTTGAAGTTTGACTCATACATTGAAGCCATCACTGCTACAATCTCCTGGATGATCCAGTCATCCTTTTCAGGATATTCTAAAGCTTGCCTCCTGTACCTATGATAGGCCAATACTTTAGTATGGCTCAACAGTCTGGAATCCTCATCGCAAATATTTAATCGACAAAATAGAAAGTATTCAAAGGCGATACACTAATTCAATTCTATCCCTAGCATCGTATCCATATATGGATAGACTAAGATTGCTCAAGCTTCCATCCTTGGAAAGACGGCGGCTGCTGGCTTATTTAACACTTTGCTTTAAAATATTACTTGGCTTTACTAACTCCTCCTCAATGTACTTTGTACAATGTCTTTGCTCAAAACTATACAGGAACAAGAGGACTCTGCCCCAAACTTAAACAAAGTAATTACTCCACAGACAGTGTGACATATGTCTATAATATAAAATTTTAATTCGATTAGAGATCTTTTGTTACGCTTGTCTACGTCGTCGCCATCTTGTGGTCTGGACTGTTTTTGATTAGCTGTTATTGTCATTAGATCGAAATAAACGGAAACGTTACATGGCGCAGTCGACAGTTAACGGATTTCAACCGCCGACAGAGTTGAAGTTTGACAGTGGAAATGTGGACAAAGTGTGGAGTATGTGGCTTCAAAGATTTGATTTGTTTCTTGCTTCTAGATGTGACCAACTTCCAGAGAAAGTTCAGGTCGCTATGTTTTTGAGCGCAATTGGGGACTGCACATTTTCAACACTTTCAGCTTTGATTTTCCAGAAGATAAGAAGAAGATAGATGCAGTAAAAGAAAAGTTTCACCGCTAGTGCTCACCTAAGAAAAACATAGTCTTTAAAAGGTTTCAGTTTTGGAAAACCGCCCAAGGCCCTGGAGAGTCAATAGATGTCTTTGCAACAACCCTTCGCACCCAAGCTAAAAACTTGTGAGTTTGGGGATCAAGAAGAATCCCATTCGTGAGAGTTGTTCTAGGTTGCAGAGACAATCGCACACAGGAACGCATGCTCAGAGAACCAGACCTTTCTCTGACTAAAGCAATAAAGTAAAGCTACAGAAGCCACAAGTGAGCAATTGAAAGTTATAAAAAATGAAGCAGTCGTAGACCTCTTTGGAACAAAGAGATTCCCCAAGAAAAACAACGCACAAGCAATGGAATGACAGTTGTAAAAAATGCGGCAGGCAACATGAACCGAAGCAATGTCCAGCCTTCGGTAACAGATGTTTTACACGCGGTAAAGAAAATCATTTTAGTTCGATGTGCAGGGCATCAAAAGTGATACCAAGGCAAAATTCTAAACTTCACGGCTCATCGAATTGTTCTGGGACAAGCATAGGCCAGGTGGAACAACATTTGGATTAGGATATGCTCATGTGATATTCAGCATATCAAATGTGGGTGTTGATAATGGAAGTGTTAAGAGTTAGAAGACGACCATCATAGTGGGTGCAAAAGCAATCAGTTGCAAACTGGACACCGGTGCTGAGGCCAACGTGATGTGCAGGTCAACATTCGAGCAGCTTCCCGAGAAGACAAGGGTTCAGAAGACAACAACGATTTTGTCAGCGTTCGGTTACAACAAGGTTCGCCAAGTCGGAAAAGTAACGCTGTCTGTAAAGACAAGCAAAGAAACTGCTGACTGAATTTTTTATAGTGGAACACCGTACGGCAACGATCATTGGTTTGCCCTCTTGTTGCAGATTAGATCTAATTAGTGTGATGTTCTATCGTTTTATTTGTTCGTAAAAACCAACAACTGTTCCTTTTAATTTCCGCACTTCAACGCCGCCATATAAACAAAGATCCCCTATCGTTACTACATTACATCCTGTTGAGAATATTTGTTTTGTGACAATATTGAATATTGAAGCCGTTAGATGCACCTCTTTTCTTGTTGTGCTTTTGTTCTCAGTTGACATTGCTCCATTTTGTTTTTTTTATAAAGGATGTTTTATCGTAAGAATTAGAATTTAAATACGAAAAAACACAACAGGTTATGGGCCCAGATACCCAGACAACGGAATAACGAATCTATCGTCGAGTTTGTAGAGTTCGTTTAAACAAAGGTTCTGATTATTGATATTCATCAGCTTCACGTTTCTGTACGAAAACTCTGAATAATGGATCTAACTAAGGTTCAGATCAAGCAGCTAGAAGGCAAGTCAAATTGGTTAAACTGGAAAGGTCGAATTTCCATCTTACTACGCGGCACATCAAATGCTTTGGACGTTGTAGAAGGGAAACTAAAGAAGCCAGATGAACCAAGCGATGTAGCGACAGATGCCCAGGTAACTGCATATCAGAATTCATACACGAAGTACCAGAAAGCCGATAGCAGTGCAATGATAATCATGTCGACAAACATGTCTGAAGAAACGAAGAAAATTGGATAAGAAATCAGTCAAGTGTGTTCTAATTGGCTATGATGGAGATGATTGTTATCGAGTGTGGCATGAGGATACTAAAACAGTAATACGATCACGAGACGTAAAGTTTGACAAAGAACCACTGTTTAGATCAAGAGACTGCACAGACAACGTAGTTGAGATGGAACCATCAAATGATAACGATGAAGAATTAGAACAGACTGAAGATGTTAATAGTGATGGACATGATACTGAAAATGAAGCCAATAGTAAAGAAAAAGACAAACTAGTACAGGAAGGTCGACTCGACTCCAGATTGCAGCTACGAGATAGAAGACTTATCAATAGGCCAGCTAGATTTGATGACTATGTAATGGTAGCATCTGAAATGTTTTCCTCAATTGAACCTGAAAGTTATGAACAAGCGGTTCATAATGACAATAAGGATGAATGGCAAGAGGCTATGAAAGATGAAATGCAATCACACCGAGATAACCAGACATGGGAACTGATGAACTTGCCTGCAGGTAAGAAAGCCATCCCATGCAAGTGGGTTTTCAAAGTAAAAAACAATCCTGATGGCTCCATTGAACGTTATAAGGCAAGGCTAGTAATTAAAGGTTGTGCTCAAAAGGAAGGAATTGACTATGACCAGACGTTTAGCCCAGTTGTCAGAAATACAACGATCAGAACATTATTAAGTGTTGCAGCCAGTGAGAAAATGCATTTAATGCAATTTGATGTGTCTACAGCATTTCTGTATGGTGATCTTCAAGAGGAGATCTACATGAAACAACCTGAGGGTTTTTCAGATGGGACTGCTAAAGTGTGCAAGTTGAAGAAAAGCCTCTATGGACTGAAGCAGGCACCCAGATGCTGGAACACTCGACTTGGAACTTTTCTGAAGAAACTTGGTTTCAAACAGAGTGATGCTGATCCGTGTTTGTTTATACTAGAGAAAGGCATAAAGAAACTTCTTCTAGCACTCTATGTTGATGATGGTATTGTTGCGGCAACAGATGAAAGTGAACTTTCAGCATTTGCAGAAAATCTGAAGTCTGAATTCAAAGTTGTGACGAAGCCAGCAACATATTTCCTAGGCGTGGAAATTGATCAGAAACCAGATGGTTCAAATAAATCAGTCAAGCTGCCTACACAAGAAAAGTTCTTGATCAGTTCAGCATGAGTGAATGTCGGCCATGTGTAACTCCGATCATCTCATCTGAGAAGGCAGAACCTAAAGATAGTGATGAACCAGTAAAGTTTCCATACAGGTCAGCAGTGGGAGCACTCCTATATCTCATGACAGGCACCCGACATGACATTGCATTTGCAGTTAGTGTTGTATCCAGGAACTTAGAGAATCCTACTCAAAGTGATGTGGTTCAGGTAAAAAGAATTCTGCGATATCTAAAGAATACGATAGACAGGGATTGTCTACAAACCTCAAGATAAGAAATGTACACTTCTGTGTTACAGTGATGCTGATCATGCAGGTGATGCAACCACAGGCAGATCTACGACTGGAGTAGTGTGCATCTATGCTGAAGGCGCAATCAGTTGGTTGAGTCAGCGACAGGCATCAGTTGCTATCTCTACAACAGAAGCAGAAATCGTTGCAGCAAGTGAAGCAGCACGAGAAATTCTATGGCTCAAAAGACTTCTCTCAGACCTTGTGAAGTTTAACGACAAACCCCAGCTTCAGGTTGACAACGAAGCTGCAGTAAAGTTAGCACAGAACCCTGAATTGCATCGTCGTACAAAACACATCAGGACCAGACATTTCTTTGTCAGAGAATTGGTGACCAACGGCGAAATTGACATAAAGCGTGTCTCCAGCGAAGCTCAATTGGCGGACATGCTAACCAAACCTTTGCATGGACCTAGACTTCAATCTCTAGTCAAGGAGATAGGTCTACAGTGAATGAACACTCATGTAGTCATTAATTATTGAATGTGACTGTTTGAGTTCATTTTTGTTTGGTTAATAGGATTCAATTTTGTTCAAAATGAGAAGGTTTGAGAATATTTGTTTTGTGACAATATTGAATATTGAAGCCGTTAATGCACCTCTTTTCTTGTTGTGCTTTTGTTCTCAGTTGACATTGCTCCATTTTGTTTTTTTTATAAAGGATGTTTTATCGTAAGAATTAGAATTTAAATACGAAAAAACACAACACATCCCTCCCCTTTTTGGAAAACCTAGTCAAATATTAGTTCACAACATAGTCTGCAAAGCGGGCGGGCAGTTTATGTTCACGCTTGGAGCGGCGTACAGCGTTCTGATCTTGCTGTGTGCTGTACTCGCCTTCCGGAGCAGTTTGCGGCATGACATCACTGGATGTGACATCACCTTCCACCACGTCTTCGGATGGTTCCTTGAATTTTGCATAACCCGACAAGCGGTTATCTATTCCTTTGAAGAGTGACGAGTTGCGGGTGACTGATTGTCCGTCAGTGTTGCGTGTAGCAGTGATCATCGAGTGGTTCTTTGACGTAACTGTGTGTGGTACTGGCATGTACGGTGTGAGTGATCTGTTGTGTGTGATTGGTTGTTTCACAATAACCGTGTCACCCACGCTGATTGATGAAGGTTTGACATAGGACTTGTTGTCAGCGTAGTCCTTCATCTTTGACTTCATGAGAGCATTTCGCTCACGAAATTTTCTATCGCCTTGTGTTATCAGTGACTGTAGATGATTCTGTTGATGGTAGAGTTGTTTTGAAGGGACGTCCAAACAGCATTGTCGCAGGAGGACGACCAGTTGTGCTGTGAGGCGTGGCACGATACTGACGAAGAAAGATGTTCAGTTCTTGATGCCAATTCTTATGTTCGAGTTGCGCTGTCTTGATAACCTTCTTGACTGTCTTCACAAATCGTTCGACCTCACCATTGGCACGCGGCCATAGCGGAGTTATCTTTCGATGCTTGAAACCCATATATTCAGCAAAACGGGTGAATTCAAAACCATTGAAGGGGGGTCCATTATCCGACTTCAGAATGTCACACGAACCAAATTCTGATAGGATGCGATCAAGTTTTGGTATCACGCTGGCTGCTGCGGTTGACTGAACAATTTCAACCACAGGAAATCGTGAATAGTCATCAATGACCACGAGTAGGTAGTCACCAGTTGTTAACTGAGCAAAATCAATACTCAATTCACTCCAGGGTGATGACGGTAGTTGGGTCATTTGTAGTGGTTCACGATGCGGGGTTGCGACGGCGATTTGGCAGGCAATGCATGCTTTGACGCGTTCTTCCACCAAACGGTCGATCCCAGGAAACCAGACTTTTTCCCTAATCAAAGCTTTGGTTTTGACAACGCCTTGATGTCCTTGATGTGCGAGATTGACTGCACGTTCCCTCAGTGACTCTGGAATAACTATGCGGCTATTGCGTAGTAGTATATTGTCTCCACTGACACACAGTTCAGCACGCATTCTAGCGAACGTGTCAAACTCGTTAGTGTTTATGTTAGCGATGTGTGACCAATCGTTTGTACGGATCGCCTCGATGACAGCGAGCAGTGTCTTGTCTTTGACGGTCGCAGTGGCAATTTCAATGCGAGTCATAGCTTTCGGTACTGCATGACCCACGAGGTAGTTGACGTACTCTTCGGCGATTTGTTCTTCACGACTCGATCGGTCACTTGACAAAGTTGGATGTCGTGATAGATAGTCGGCTGGGTTGTCATGACCTGGTCTGTAGATGATGGTTGTCTCATATGGTTGAAGGCGTAGTGCCCAACGCTCGATGCGTGCTGGCGGCTTGCATTTTGGATTGTTGTACAGACTGACTAATGGCTTGTGATCAGTATGAATGGTCACTGGCTTGCCATGGATGTATATATGAAAATGTTCACAAGACCAAACGACTGCGAGTGCTTCTCGTTCTGTCTGTGAGTATCGTTGTTCGACATCAGTCAACGATCTACTGGCGTAAGCGATGATATGTTCTTCGTTGTTATTTCCACGTTGAATCAAGATGGCGCCGAGTCCGACTGGACTAGCATCAGTGTGTATTTCTGTTTGCTTGTCAGAGTCAAAATACGACATTACTGGAGCATTGCATAGTTGCTGTTTGAGTTGTGCGAGTGCAGATTCTTGCTCATTGGTCCACTGCCATGGTGTGTCCTGTCGTGTTAGTCTACGTAGTGGCTCGGAAACTGTAGCATAGTTTGGTATGAAACGAGCACAATAATTAGTCATACCGAGTAGACTGCGGACTTCAGATGCATTGGTTGGCATGTTCATGTTAACAATTGACTGAATCTTCTTCGGGTCTGCCATGATGCCACGTTCAGTGAATACGTTACCAAAGAATTCGAGAGTGCGCTTCGCATAGACGCATTTCTGCTTGTTAAGCGTTAGCCCTTTTTCTCTCAGACGTTGAAACACGGCACGCAGATTGTTGAACATCTCCTGCTCGGTTCTACCGTACACAAGAATGTCGTCACTAATGTTTATTGCGCCCGTTAATCCACTGAGTGTCTCACGGATTGCATTCTGGAAAATCTCTGCAGCGCATGAAATACCGAAATTGAGACGTTTGTATCGACGCAGACCAACATGCGTGGAGAATGTTGTAATGTAACGTGATTCAGGTGCAAGTTCAAGTTGATTATATCCCTGATTTAAATCCAATTTTGAGAAAACTGTTGCACCATTTAGATCACTGATCAGTTCATTTATAGTAGGCGTAATGTGTCTTTCACGTTTGATTGCTGTGTTAGCTTGGCGCATATCTACACATACACGTTTTTGGCCAGTTTCACTCTTAGGTTTGGGTACGACGACGACTGGACTCACCCACGGAGTAGCTCCTTCGGTCATTTCGATGATGTCGAGCTCTTCGTCATGCTTGAGTTGATCTTCTAACTGTTGACGAACATGGAATGGCACCCGACGATGAGGCTGCGCGACTGGTTGTACGGCGTTGTCGATGTGTAGTTTGACTTGGAAGTCCTTCAGCTTACCGACACCACGAAATAAATCAGCATATTCTGTGACGAGTTCATTGACGATCTGATCGGTGGATGTCGTACGTTCACCAATCGGTTTCACGACGTGCAGTAGGTGTAGTGCTTGAGATACTTCCCAGCTTAGGAGAGAACCTTCCTTGCTATCAATGACGTAGAACAGTGTGTCTGACTTTCTGTCTTTATATCTAACCACAGCACGAAAAGTCCCTAGCACCTTGAGAGGGCTTTGCGAACAGTATGCAAATACTTGTTTGTAGTTGCTGTGCAGCTGAGGTACAGGTTTAATTTTAGAAAAATCGAGTTGGCTCATGATGCTTACACTTGCTCCTGAGTCTGCGATGACATCGATTGTAGTGTTGTTTACATTCACTAAGAAGTGTGGTAGATTTCTTTTGGTGTCCAATCGATTTGAATGAACGCTCAGTGCATACACATAACGACTCTGCTCAGATGAATGTTCACTGTTGTCAGATGAACTTCCGTTGCTGTCGGCATTGACACGGCGAACACGATGGTATTTGCCATGACGGGTTTTCGGCAGTCGGCTTTGCGGTCTATCATGTGATATGCTGTCGCGATGTCGCTGATGTGGCGGCTGTTGTGATGCACCATCTTTCGAACGACACTGTGACGCAAAATGATTTGGCTTCTTGCACGAATTGCAGTACTTGCCATGCGCCGGACACGATGTCTTTCCACCCTCGTGTGGCCATGTGCCACCACAGTTGTGACACTTCACGTCAGCTTTTTCTTGGAATTGTTGCAAATCTGCTTATTGCGATTCAGACTCAGTTTGTTAACATGCTCATTCTCCATACTTTTTGCTTGGATATCGGAGAGTTCTAAACTACGACCACATCTATGAGTTTAGTGAGAGTCATGTCAGGTTCACATAAGGCTTTACGGCGTAGTGTACTTGATAAACAACCTTGGATGATTTGAGATTTTATCTCACGATCAACATTGTCGAAAGAGCATGAGGTTGCCAGTTGTTTCAAACGGGTGTAGTAGGCTGTTAGTGGTTCATCTGTTTGTTGTTTAGATTGTCGAAACGTGTAGATCTGGTATTCGACGTTTTGCTTTGGTGTGAAAAACTTGTTGAGAGCAGTGACAGCCTTTTCGAACGGATCCTCTCCCTCTGCAGCTTCGGCATCTGGAAGAGTATCAAGGATGTCGTTGACTTCCTCACCCGCGTAGTGGAGTAGGAGAGCTCTTTGACGTTTGCGATCAACAATATTTACGGCCACCATCAGGTTGCGAAAGCGAGAAACCCACTTTGTCCATCGAACTCCTGCTGAGTCGTGTGAATCGACTACAAACGACGGAAACGTTGGTAGTGCTTCAGCCATGGATTAGATAATGGTGTTATCGATAGTAGCTTTCGATGACTTCGATAACGCTCGGAGGCCAGACAACAGCGTCTATCCAAAATGAACAAACTTCCGATTTTTGTCGATAAAAATTGGTGCAAACTATTTGCGAAGGTCCGTTTCGAAATTCTCGTCGCCAATGTGATGTTCTATCGTTTTATTTGTTCGTAAAAACCAACAACCGTTCCTTTTAATTTCCGCACTTCAACGCCGCCATATAAACAAAGATCCCCTATCGTTACTACATTACAATTAGCAGAGTGGATGCACTTGCTCAAGAGACTGAAAACAAGACTGTGTTTCAGTCGCTTAGTGAGTTTGAAGATGTGTTTAATGGAGTAGGTTGCCTTCCTGGTCAACACCATACAGTAATTGACCCAGCAATTCAACGCAGCACAAAGAGTTCCATTAGCATTACAATCTAAGTTAAAACACAAACTGGTCACGTCTGAAATTATAAGAAAATGTGATGAACCAACAAACTGGGTAAACAGCTTATTGATATGGTCACGGTATTTTGATATGTTGAAAAGAAGGATGGATCCTTAAGATTCTGCTTAGACCCAAGAGATCTGAACAAAGCAATCAAAAGAGAGCACTTTTCAATTCCAACATTCTACCAAAGCTTCACGGTAAGAAACTTTTTTGACATATCATTGACATGAAAGACGGGTTTTGGCAAGTCAAACTTGATGGTGAGAGCTCTCGGCTTTGCATTTAACACACCATTTGGAAGATATTCTTTTCGCAGATTTCCGTTTGGAATTTCATCAGCTCCTGAGGTATTTCAAAAGAAAAGTTTTGAAATATTTGCTGACATTGATGGAGTATTTGATTAATTATAGCTGCTGATACCGAATCAGAACACAATGAGATATTTAAAAAAGTCTTAGCTAGAAAATATAATGTTCGGTTTAACAAAGATAAGTTACAGATTCAGGTGTCTAGTGTCAAATTTCTGGGTCATAACATTTCAGCAGAAGGTGTTGCTCCAGACAAAGATAAAGTTACTGCTATTATAGATATGCCTTCTCCAGATGATAAAAAAGGTTGACAAAGATTCTTAGGAATGGTGACATACATTTCAAAGTTTATACCAAACTTCTCAATGATAACTGATCCTCTGAGGCAATTGCTTAAAAAGAACATGGAGTGGTTGTGGAACAGGCAGCATCAGTTAGCATTTGATAATGTTAAAAAATCTATTATGACAGCTCATGTATTAAAGTTTTTTGATCCCAAAGCACAGATTTGTATGAGTTACAAACCGATGCATCGTCTACTGGAATCGGGTCTGTATTGCTTCAAAATGATCAGCCTGTAGCTTATGCATCTCGATCACTCAGTGATACAGAATCTCGATATGCACAAATCGAAAAAGAACTTCTTTCAGTTGTTTTTGCCTGTGAAAAGTGTTCACAGTATATTTATGGAAAAAGAACTCTTGTTCACACTGATTACAAGCCGTTCTCACATTTTGAAAAAAACAGTTCATAAGACGAGTGTGATAACTGCCCCTATTCTAGCCCCTTTTCAGGGGTATTTTGTAAAGTCGATTAAAAATCAACCGCTAGAGCTAAAAAAGTGCGGATTGTTTTAAAAAATAGAGAAAGGATCAAAGTGCCAGGGACGAGCATTCAAAAAAAATTAAAAAATCGGGAACTATTTTTAATTAATGCTTGAAAACTTTGAAGATTTTTTTAGGGTAGATCCCTGTGTGCGCTAGTCAAGTCACTTACATATTTGAATTCTCCTGAAAAATATCTATCAGAATATGTATAACATGTATTTTTAATCCCCAGGGACGGGGTCGAAAAAGCTTCCGATAAAATCAAAACAACTTGGGCGAAATTAGAAGATTTGCGACTAATGGAGTACGAAAAAGGCGATTATAAATCAACCAACCCAGTTAAAAATACAACAACTATTTTAAAATATAGATCACAACTTAGAGAGCCAGAGTTTACTATTTGAAAGTTTATTAAAATTTGGGAACTATTTTTATTCAGCGTTTTGAATGATTTAGAGTTGCCCCCTCACCCAGCCCCTGAGATGTGGTCCTATAATATAGTCGATTAAAAATCAACCGATGCAGATACAGCAATGCCGATTGCTTTAAAAAATAAAAGAAAGATCAAACAACCAGGGACGAGTATTCCCAAAAAAATAAAAAATCTGGAACTATTATTAATTAACGTCTAAAACCTTTGAAGCGGAATTTATGATAGATCCCTGTATGCGCTGTCCAAAATAGTTAAATAATAAAATTCCCCTACAAAATATCTACCAGACTTGAGTATATTAAGGCAAATATAATCAATAACTAGATTAGATAACCAGTCCTCATCAAAATGAGTTCTGAAATCTTCTAAGAATAGAATATTGTCTGAAGATCTTGCCCTTCTTCTATATCATCTAATTCAATTTCCGGTTCAACTTCGTCAAATTCTTGTGGAGGCCCATTAAAAATAATTTGAAGATGGGAAGACAGATCTGAATATGTTGGATTTCTACGCCATACGGTGGATAAAAAATACATGTCATACATATTCTGGTAGATATTTTGTAGGGGAATTTTATTATTTAACTATTTTGGACAGCGCATACAGGGATCTATCATAAATTCCGCTTCAAAGGTTTTAGACGTTAATTAATAATAGTTCCAGATATTTTATTTTTTTGGGAATACTCGTCCCTGGTTGTTTGATCTTTCTTTTATTTTTTAAAGCAATCGGCATTGCTGTATCTGCATCGGTTGATTTTTAATCGACTATATTATAGGACCACATCTCAGGGGCTGGGTGAGGGGGCAACTCTAAATCATTCAAAACGCTGAATAAAAATAGTTCCCAAATTTTAATAAACTTTCAAGAAGTAAACTCTGGCTCTCTAAGTTGTGATCTATATTTTAAAATAGTTGTTGTATTTTTAACTGGGTTGGTTGATTTATAATCGCCTTTTTCGTACTCCATTAGTCGCAAATCTTCTAATTTCGCCCAAGTTGTTTTGATTTTATCGGAAGCTTTTTCGACCCCGTCCCTGGGGATTAAAAATACATGTTATACATATTCTGATAGATATTTTTCAGGAGAATTCAAATATGTAAGTGACTTGACTAGCGCACACAGGGATCTACCCTAAAAAAATCTTCAAAGTTTTCAAGCATTAATTAAAAATAGTTCCCGATTTTTTAATTTTTTTTGAATGCTCGTCCCTGGCACTTTGATCCTTTCTCTATTTTTTAAAACAATCCGCACTTTTTTAGCTCTAGCGGTTGATTTTTAATCGACTTTACAAAATACCCCTGAAAAGGGGCTAGAATAGGGGCAGTTATCACACTCGTTTCATAAGTCATTCCCAAGGCTGCAGAGAATGCTGTTAAGATTATTAAAATTCAAGATTGATTTAGAATATTTGCCAGGAAGCAAGATGCATATTGCAGATGCACTGTCCAGAGCAACCACCAAACAAAGCAATTTAGAGGATGTAGAACTTCAGGAAGACATTGAAGTTATGGTACACAGCATTCTACATCATTTTCCTGCCACGAATGAAAAATTAGAATAATTTAGAGTTGAAACGGATAAAGATGTTGAACTCAAACAGTTGAAAGTTTGGATTAAAGAATGATTTCCTAAGAACATTCAACTACCAATAGAGCTGAGGAAATTTCAGAAGATTGCTTGTGATATTTATGAATTAGATGGAATATTGTTTCATGAAAGAAAATTGATTGTACCAAAGACAATGAGAAAAGATATGTTGTTCTTATTACATGAAGGACATTTAGGCATTGAGAAGACCAAAGCCACAGCACGATCTTGTGTATATTGGCCAGGTTTGTCTTGTGAAATTGAACAAATAATTGGTACATGTTCTGTGTGTAATTCATATAGAAGAAAACAACAGCCAGAGCCAATAATACCTCATAAAATCCCCAAAAGACCATGGAAAAAGGTGGGAATTGACATTTTTCATTTTGCAGGCAAGGACTACCTTCTTGTTGTTGATAATTTTTCAAAATATCCAGAAGTGGTAACACTGAAAGACAAAACTGCAGACTCAGTCATTCTGCAACTCAAATAGATATTTGCTAGACACGGAATTCCTGAAGAAATAGTCTCAGATAACATGCCATTTCAAGTAGACAATTTCAGGTTTTTGCACTGGATCACAACTTCTAGCCCAAGATATCCCCAATCTAATGGTCAAGTGGAATGCACGATACAGAAAGTTAAAATTTTATTGAGAAAAGCAAGAGATAGCAATACAGATCCATACACAGCCTTGCTTCAGTATAGAAATGCTCCTTTGACAGGTTTGGATGTTAGTCCTGCTCAATTGCTCATGAGTCGATCGTTAAGAACTAAGCTTCCAGTATTTGAGAAAAATTTGCAACCACATATTGTAAATGCTCAGAAGAATCTGCTGATTAGACAAAATAAGCAGAACATGTATTATGATAGAAAATCGAAATCACTTCCAAAATTGAATTAGAGTGAGGTAGTACGTGTGCGACTTAACGGAAAATGGGCACGTGGCGTTGTTAAGCATGCTCACTCCACTCCTCGTTCATACATCGTTGACACCCAAGACGGATCCAAAATTAGACGCAACCGGAGAGACATTATTCGAACAAAAGAAGATCGACCCATCAGAGAACCCTTACTGGATGACTTTACAAGTAACACTGATGAACAACAGCACGAAGCACTGGCGGGATCGCCAGTTCCATCATCATCCGATCAGTCAGCAAATGTTGCCGGGTCAGGAAGCAATTCCCAACCGGTAAAACCGTTCGAGACGGACGCACACATTTTAATGAGATGCTCTACTTTAATGAAGCTCCACCCAAAACAAATTAAGCTCCGCCTAAAATGAGTAAAAGTAAATCTTTGATCCGTAATATTTTTAGGTATATCTCTTTTTAGGGAAAATCGGTCCGCATATTTAGGCTCCGAACAGATCCGCTCAAGTGTTAGGGTAGGGTTATGGTTAGGATTAGGGGATAGGGTAGGGTTAGGGGATATGGTAGGGTTAGGGGTTAGGGTAGGGTTAGGATTAGGGGATAGGGTAGGGTTAGGGTAGCGTTGAGTTTGTCATAACTAATGTCTGATGATGGAATAAATACAAAGTTGTATCAGAAGGTTAATGTAGTTTATTTAAACTAAATAAACATCTAAGAAACTACGTAAGAACTCGACTCGACGAACAGCAAGCACAGCGTATGTCCACAGTTCTTTTGGTAGTTGAGATTGGATTAGTAAACATCTCGCCATCTCAAACAATGATCGCCAACTTCGTTCAACAGTTCCGTTTTGATGTGGCGAATAGGGCGCAGATTTTTCATGTTTTATCCGATGCTTCAGCAATAGTGATTTGAAATCTCTATTCGTGAATTCTGTTCCATTGTCGGTTCTCAAACGTTTAACTTTTGCGATAGGTGCACAATCAGCAAAAAACTTCTGAGCAGCATGAACAACATCACATTTCTGGCGTAGGAAATAAACAGTACTGGCTCCAGATAGGTCATCCACAAAACAAACAGCATATTTGAAACCATTTCTTGCAGTAGGTGTGATAGGACCACTTAAATCACAATGAACAATTTCTAACGGTTCTTTGGCACGCACATCACTTTGCCTGTTGAAAGACTGTGTCATTTTCCCAAGAGTGCAAACTTCACATTGAAATTCTGATTTGTCGGTAATTTTCATTCCATCAACAACAGATTCAAGTTTCAAGATATCTCTGACATTGCAATGACCAAGGATCAAGTGCCACTCATGTAGGCTGTGTTTATTGTTAGTTCTGTCAGCAACATTGTTAAGGTAGTACAGCTTTCCAGACTTGCAAATATTAAAAATAGTACCATTCTGAGCAACAAGTTCTGCACAATGTGGGCTGAAATTTACAGTCGCTCCTTTCGCTGTTGCTGCCTGAACAGAAAAAATATCTTGTCGATATGACGGAACATATAATGCATTCTCTAGGTTGACATCTCTGGGTTTTCCATCTAAACTTTGTAGACAGACTTTTGCTGTACCTCGACCTTGCACGATTCCAATTGATCTAGAGCCATTTGCTAGTTCAATGCAGTGATCATTGGGCTCAAAATTGTCTTCAAAACATACAAACTTTGATTTGTTAGTAACAAAAAAAAAAAACAGTAGACTGTCACGATCCACGCTTTGACACTCAGATACTTTGAAAAGAAATGAATCTGATTGTCCTCCTGCTTGCTTGTTCTCTGTGACAGACTTTGCACTGTGTTGTTTCTTTCTACATTTCAGTGTATTATGCGATGTACTTCTGCATACTTCACACCACTTCTTTTGAACAACTTTCACTGCTGGGTTTTGCTCTTTTCGCATTTTACATTCAAATGATTTGTGACCATATTTGCGGCATGTGAAACACTGTATGGATTTTGCATCATTTAACATAACATGATCCTCATGATCACGTGAGTAGATCTGTTTTTCGTTTTCTTCAAAACTTCGCAAAGCAACTTTAAATTCTGCAAAACTGTGATCTCTATCTTTTTGTGTTGTAACAGTACAGAAAGTCTTGTACGTCAGTGGCAGACCTTTCAGGATCATAGCGATGAGTAAACTATCACTTACCACTTCGCCAGCTCTCTTCAACGAAGATGCTGCGGTCTCAGCTCGCAACATATAATCAGTCGTACTTTCATTTTCGGACTTTGAAAGAGTCGTTAATTCAGTGTACAGAGATATAATTTTGGGTTTTGACTTACCTAGGTAGTGTTCCCGCAAGATTTTTAGTGCTTTCTTTCCATTGTCTCTGGCATCTCGTATGACTAGTGATAGACTTCGATCATCTAGACATTGAATAAGTTCGGCGAATGCCTCGGCATTTTTTTCAGCGTCTGGTTCTTCAGCACATACGAACACATCGTGAAGTTTCTGTAGTCTCATGAATCCCAAGAATTTGACTTCCCATAATTCATACCTTCTTTCATCACCATCAAACATCAAACGCATCCTGGGCCTATAACCTGTTGAGTTTGTCATAACTAATGTTTGATGATGGAATAAATACAAAGTTGTATCAGAAGGTTAATGTAGTTTATTTAAACTAAATAAACATCTAAGAAACGACTAAGAAACTACGTAAGAACTCGACTCGACGAACTACACGACAACGGCAATCAAAAACAGTTTAGAACTAGCTAAGCGTCCCCAGACAACAAAACATATAGATACATATATCATATTAAATCACACATAGTTTAAACTCAACAGGTAGGGTTAGGATTAGGGGATAGGGTAGGGTTATGGGTTAGGGTAGGGTTAGGGTTAGGCAAAGCGTAAACTTTAAACACTTGATTGCTAATGTCAGACGTCAAGTATTTCCAAAATTATAATAAAACTTTATTAAAGACTTCTATGAAAATGACTTAATATATATTGCGGATAAAAGATTCACTTTTACTCATTTTAGGCGGAGTTTAATTTGTTTAGTGGTGGAGCTTTATTTTTTCTTAGCATCTCATTAAAATGTGTGCGTCCGTCTCGAACGGTTTTACCATAAAAAAATATTAATAGAAATTGGTCTATCACATTTAAATGAAAATATTATTCCAAACTATCTTTTCCTAGCTGCTTAATTATTTAGTATTTTTGTAAATATAATAATTTTATAATAATTAAAAATTTAGTTATTTAATTGTAGCTTTATTTTAACACTGCAAATATTACTTAAAAAATATATTTGTTAAAGTTAGGCTTCATTTTAGCCATTGCTGTTCAGAGTCCTTAGTGATATGGCGTCGAGGTTCCCATTTGTTGGCATATTTTTATGAGTGCGTCGTATTATTTATTTTCTCGCCATGGACAACGTGAGTTTGGTTTTTTAGTCTTGTCGCTTTGCAAGATTTTTTAATTTACAAATGTACTTTAAAATGTTTTAGGGAAAGATTATCCCATCTAACTATAAATCACTTATGGGAGTCTTAAAGGACAAAAAGGACAGACTTAGAAAACAAGTATTTTGCATTACAAGGATTTATGATATTGTTTGGATATCATTTTCTTTTTGCTGTAGCTCGCTGATAAAGTTAAGAATATTGAAAATAAAAGTAACCAGGAATCTTTAGAAATAGTTCAAAGAGTTTTCAAGGCTAACTTGGATGAAAAGCAAATTGAATCATCTAGTGATTTGCTTTATTGTGGTGAAAATGCTGCAGTTGTCCAACAAGAAGGTAGTAATTACTATTAGAAATTTATTGTCTGCAATGTTTTTATGATGGGCATTTTTTAAATAGGAGGGTTAAAGAAACTTGATTTGAGTTCATCTATCAGAAGTCGTCTAATGGAAACTCTTAAAACAGTCAAGGTCCCATCTTTAATTTTACCAGTTATGAATATAGTGTTGATGGCATAAATTCATTTTTGAATTGAATTTTCAAACATATGGCTCTTCAGAAATGCATCATTTCAATGCTCCATACATTGTTTCAGGATAAGGCCAAAGAAGAAGTATATAATAAGGAAAGAGCCTCTCATTCCTTAACCAAAATTCATTCAGAAGTAAAATATGACATATTTAAAAAATTATGTCCTAAGTCAAAACTTATTTTTAGGAATATAAAGACCATGAAATATTGGAATCAAGCATTATTGAGAAAATGCAAGAAATGGAACTGCTGAAATTTACAATTTCTCAAGTCTCTTAACTTTTACCTTTACAACTTTTTATTACTCAAGAATGATAGTATATTTATAATAATTTTAAATGTTTTAATTTTTTAGGATGTTACCAAACCTTCCATTGGAGAACAAATGGATTTTTGTTTAAAAGTGTTTCACGAGACCAAAGAATCAAAAAAGGAAATCTACTTTTATACATTAAATCTCTCTCTCTCTCTATATATATATATTATATAATAATAATAAATAAGTTATTCAAATTATTATATATGTATATATATATATATATATATATATGTTTGCTTATTATTTTTTTAACAGGACCATGAAATAGAAAATTGTATTGATGGTATCATTTTGAAAATATGTTGTGGTATTATAAGAAATATAAATTTTATTAATTACATTATGAAATTCCAAAAGATATCTGGATGCCTTACTTCTTAGTGGGACCTGCCTATTCCTTTCTCAAAGAATCTGAAATATTTTGTTACTCTTATCCTTCATCCTTTCCAGGTTTGCTAATTTATGCAGCTCTTGTTTGGCTCCATTTGAATGATGGTCGTAACTGCTCATTTCACTACAAGCAAACAAAAAGTTTTTCATTGCTGATGACAAAAGAGATCTAAAGAAAGAAGGTTATTATGTTGGACACAGACCACAAGTGGAAGATTGGAGTTTGAACAGAGTGGAAAACCGATTAATTGTGGAGACACATAGAAGAAAAGATGAAGAGGGGGATGTAGATTCATACAGAGTTTGTTTATTTTTTCTTTATTATTTGATAATTTGGACTTCAAATTGGGCTGACAGGTTTGTTCAGTCTGTCCTAGATTCATTCGGCTTATTCTTTTGGATATGAACTAACCACTCATCTCTAAAATCTTACATATCATCATATCAACTGCATAGGATACAATCTCTTCATTGTAAACCTACTGCTTTCTCAGATAATCTTTGCGTGAAGATGGTGTGTCTGCCACTTGTTTCTTTAATGGCTAAAATGTTCATTCTAATTGCTGAGGGGATTCTCACTGACCATCACTAGATCAGTATAATATAAAATATCATTATCAATTATCAACCTTGATAGAGTCATAACTCAACCATGACCCAGAACATCTCATTTCAAACAAATTTTAACAAAATATTCAATCTAAAAAGAAAACAAGAACAGATGTTTAATCCCCATACAGCATGAAGTTTAAGCAAGATAATTGAAAAATATTACTATGCATGGAAAAAATTATAAGGTGAATTCCATTATAACTACATTCAGAAGAAAAAGTTTCATTATGATTCAATACAAATTGAAAATTAGCCATTACTCACAACATATTTTAAAATATTTTTCAAATAAAATGCAAATGAACATATTTGATAATAATAAAGCAAAAAGTGCTATCTGATATATCCATACGTGTAGCAAAAGCTATCAACTATTGAGTTTTTCCCAGAGAATCAGATATGAGGTCATCAAGCATTGTTTAGCCACTTACCGACTTTTCACCATATATTACACAACTTTTAGCAATGTACTTCAAGTTTTCAAATGAATTAGCTAAAATCTTTTGCATTGTGATGCTTCATGAAGTTATGACTTCATTTTCAAGACAGAGCTAGCATTCATCAGAGACATTGACAGTTTTATTTGACTATATGGGCCCTTTAGAGAGCATATTATTTTTTGCTTATTGAGTTTTTGTAATAGATAATATCTATTAGAAATCCATCATTATCATATTATTTTGTGGGTTTAGTATTACTAAGAATGGCAATGATATTATTGCAAACATTTGATTCCTCTTAGAAGCTTCATTAAAAAATAATATGCATTTAATATAAGAAGATGTTTAATATAGTTGATGAAGTGGTTCAATGAAGATGGAAGACTTATAAGTTTGATTGATCCCGTAAAAGAGTCATCAAATCGACCATTGTTAGTTACTGAAGATGCCTTTCTTGTATCTTCATTTGTCAAGGTGCACATGTTGTTTAATTTCACTATAACATGTTTGCTTCAAATTTGGTAATAGGAATTTGTTTTTTTTAAAATTGCAGCCAGAGTTGCAAAATAATCATTTCATAGGAGAGGATAAACAATTTATGTTGGACATGGATATAAATAGCATAAATTTTAGTCATCATCATCTATTTAGCAAAGAACATGTTCTTGCATCTAGACTCAAAGAACTATATCAGGTGTATGCTTTAAAAGAAGAAAATTGCATTGTGGATTACTTGAATGAGAGGGTTAGAAGATTTCTTTATGACATATGGCACCTTAGAAATGGACGTATTATTTTTTAAAGGATATTTAAATTATGCAACTGTTAATTGTAAAGCACCAGCTTTAAATGATATTAGTGGACGAGTGTGATAACTGCCCCTATTCTAGCCCCTTTTCAGGGGTATTTTGTAAAATCGATTAAAAATCAACCGCTAGAGCTAAAAATGTGCGGATTGTTTTAAAAAATAGAGAAAGGATCAAAGTGCCAGGGACGAGCATTCAAAAAAAATTAAAAATTCGGTAACTATTTTTAAATAATGCTTGAAAACTTTGAAGATTTTTTTAGGGTAGATCCCTGTGTGCGCTAGTCAAGTCACTTACATATTTGAATTCTCCTGAAAAATATCTATCAGAATATGTATAACATGTATTTTTAATCCCCAGGGACGGGGTCGAAAAAGCTTCCGATAAAATCAAAACAACTTGGGCGAAATTAGAAGATATGCGACTAATGGAGCACGAAAAAGGCGATTATAAATCAACCAACCCAGTTAAAAATACAACAACTATTTTAAAATATAGATTACAACTTAGAGAGCCAGGGTTTACTTCTTGAAGGTTTATTAAAATTCGGGAACTATTTTTATTCAGCGTTTTGAATGTTGCACACAGCAGAAGTATAAAGATCTTTCGTGCTCTTGGACTTGGTGTGTTTATTCACATCCCTAAGTACCATCTTTACGTAATGTGCGCATATGAACATATCTTGTCTCCTTTTCCAGGAGGACAAATCGTGAATACATGTGTTGTATGTATTCAGTTACTGACATGTCATTGAAAATCCTCATTAATGCAATTATTGAGGCCAAACAATAATTTGTGACAAAAGAAGAAAACACAGGCCATTTATCGACTTCCATCATGAGTTCTATTTTGTAAGAAGCTAAAACATTCATTATTCCCTTGGCTGAGTGGTCCGTCGATAAGAAATGAAACGCCGGAAAAGTGGACGTGCCCAATTTAAAAGCTCCGGTATATAAGAAAATTCTTTTATGTACACTATTCAAAGGCCTCACGACAGAACCTGTGGCATCGAAATGTAAGGTGGGAAGAAGATCACCTTCTGCTGCCCGAGCAGCTGTTTGCAATTGTAAGCGATTGCGACCTGAAAGCCATGATCAGAAAGACTTTTAAAATACTGGATGAAAGGGTTTTTTCATAAAGATCAAATCTCATCTCAATATCCTTTCTGTCGTCCATATCAAGGACTTTGTCCCGATGGCTCTCAGAACACATTTGCCTTAATACATCTGCAGAAGGTAAACCTTCAACGTTACCCTCCCTCAATTTATCGACATCCAATTCGAACGTCAACTCGTTGCGCAATTTATAGCAACCTAAATGGTAGATATTTTTTAGGGGAATTTTATTATGTAACTATTTTGGATAGCGCACACAGGGATCTATCATAAATTCCGCTTCAAAGGTTTTAGACGTTAATTAATAATAGTTCCAGATTTTATATTTTTTTGGGAATACTCGTCCCTGGTTGTTTGATCTTTCTTTTATTTTTTAAAGCAATCGGCATTGCTTTATCTGCATCGGTTGATTTTTAATTGACTATATTATAGGACCACATCTCCGGGGCTGGGTGCGGGGGCAGCTCTAAATCATTCAAAACGCTGAATAAAAATAGTTTCCGAATTTTAATAAACTTTCAAGAAGTAAACTCTGGCTCTCTAAGTTGTAATCTATATTTTAAAATAGTTGTATTTTTAACTGGGTTGGTTGATTTATAATCGCCTTTTTCGTACTCCATTAGTCGCAAATCTTCTAATTTCGCCCAAGTTGTTTTGATTTTATCGGAAGCTTTTTCGACCCTGTTATATCTCTGAGATCCCGAAGAAAGGCAAGGTTTAACGTAACGGTTTATTCACAAGTAAACAACAACTACACACGGTCACTACACGAGAGAGAGAGCGTGAGCGATAGCTCAAGGCTATTTATAGAACATGTTCCATTGTGTTCATGGCGCGCTCCACTCTCATTGGTTCCTCACCACAACAGACCCCGTCCCTGGGGATTAAAAATACATGTTATACATATTCTGATAGATATTTTTCAGGAGAATTCAAATATGTAAGTGACTTGACTAGCGCACACAGGGATCTACCCTAAAAAAATCTTCAAAGTTTTCAAGCAATAATTAAAAATAGTTCCCGATTTTTTAATTTTTTTTGAATGCTCGTCCCTGGCACTTTGATCTTTTCTCTATTTTTTAAAACAATCCGCACATTTTTAGCTCTAGCGGTTGATTTTTAATCGACTTTACAAAATACCCCTGAAAAGGGGCTAGAATAGGGGCAGTTATCACACTCGTTATTAGTGGCACCTGCGCAGAGCATCTGTGCATCTAGAACTGATTAAAATAATAATGTTTTATTATAATACTTTATTTTGATTGCTTTAAATTATGTATGTGGGCAATTAAATTATAATATGAGACTTTCATTCTTTCATCTAATCATTTGGATGAAAAGTTAAAGATTCCAACACACTACGCAATTGTTAGACTTGAAATATTTGTAAAACTTTCTTTTATGATAATTTTCTGCAGTTTCGTGCATTGAAATCTACAATATTTCAAATTGAACAAAACATCAAGGTAACCATTAAATATGAATTAGTTTCACTCAATATTTTGTACATGATATACTCTTAATTGATTTTCTTAAAGTTGAATAAACTGTCTAATGAATTTGAGGAAGAAGAGTTAAAGAAATTCAAAAATGAAATAAGGTGCATATAATTAAAAAACAAAATTGGTAAAGATAGGCTTTTCAATTTTATTCATATTTGCAGACTTGTGAAGAAGCAAAGAGATGAAGAGTTACATTTGTGCAGGAAGTTGCTCAAAGATTTACTGGCTCTATGGAAGGAAATAAAGATGCTGCAGAGTTCTAGCAAATGCATCAACACCAATGTAAAATTAATAATAATCAGGTTATACAAATCATAATGCATTTGGTCCAGCATGAAGTTTTATGTTACTGCATATCATTTTAGAGATAATATGGATTATGAAGATGATTTGAAAAATTGGGAAGCTGATTTGGCAGAAGAACTTGAATGGATGAAGGAAGAAGCTCTTACAAAATTTAATAATGAACATTCACTTTATCTCATTCAATTAGAACTTTGGAAAGATCAAAAATTGAGGATTGTCAGTATTTATTAACTATTTGAGTACAATAGTTGTAATAGGAAATAATTCAGTTTAATTTATTTATTCATTTAATAAATGAATGAATGAATGAATTAATTATTTATAAAAAAATTATTAATAATTTTTGCAAGGGACAGTTATTAATAATTTTTTTATATAATTTTTATTATATTAATTTTTGTTATAAATTATTAATAATTTATTATAGATAGTTATTAATTAATTAATTTTAATTATTAAATTAAAAAAATTTATTTAGTAAATAATATCACTAATATTTAGTAAATAAATAAATTTATTTATTCGTTTAATATTTTTTTCTATTAATTTTGTAAGAGGTCGGCAAAGAAGCGTATTGCAATTCGTAAAAAGAGAGGCACCAACCACACTGATTTTGAGGATTCAGAGGTTTTGTACAAAGCTAATTTTTATTCCATTAAAAAAACTTTTTTTTTGCTTGTAATTTTTTAATTTTTTCAGGATATAGTTGCAAGGGACAATGAAACACTTGCTGAAAAACTAATTGAGAAACCTTGTAAGCCCACTTTGACATCAGATTCAGAAATAAGACAAGAAGTGATTGAAAAGTTTGAAAATATAAAAAGGAAACCTGGTAAAGAATATTTATTTGTTTGTAGATAATGTTTCTAAGCTTTTTTGTTCAAATGCAGTCATCAAGATATGGAATTTAATTCTATGCCAAATTTTTAAACACTAAAAGAGTTTGATGAAAATATCAATTTTATTTATTGGTTTTTGTATTAATTTATTATATTTATCCTATCCTTTGAGTGTCCTATCTATCCAAATAGGATGTGAGGGTGCTTTTTATATCATTCTACGATTCATTGAAGGCCAGTCGATTTATGTAGCGCCCATGTCCGAGGGTGATTCCTGGAGGTGCAGACCATTGTGTCATTGATGGTTAATTACTTATTTTAATTACGTAATGGAGTATTTATTATCTGAACTAATTGCGTCCAAGATTAGTTTAGACAATCAAACCAGTGATTCCCTAGAAGCTTCTAAGACTTCCTAGCCAAACAGGAAGCTCATGAATATTCATGAGAAACTAAATAAGTAGATGTTATATGGTTATCGATGAGATTCACGACGACCTTTGCGCATTGATCTCATATAATGCAAACTGAGCGTTATAATTTATTTGAAGAGGCTGCTGTCACTTAGAAATATAAGCTCACCAGCCGCGGGCATATATTGCCTCAAACACTCATTTGTGTTTTTACATCATTTGCGAATGCGCGTGCCATCATCTCAACAACCAAACCGGGGTCTCGTTTCATAGCAAGGCTTATGGCCTCTCATCTCCCAAATCCAACATGATGCTGCCTCTGCAGCCTCCGACATTTTTATCATAGCCCTAGTTCTCGGCTCAATAAACCTGTTTGAGCAAGGAACATGTAGGCTGATTTACCAACTAAATCTCTCGCCCCAACTTCAATGGGCATTAGCATTACCCGAAACCCGTTCATCTCTAGCTCAAAGTATTTCTCTGCTTTCAGCATATTACTTGTTCTTCGATCCTATGTTCCCATGGGACAGTCAACTCTATCAATATGAAAACACCTGACAACGACGATGCATGAACAACATCCAGCCTCCTGCCGCTATCCCTGAGCCTTCTAGGTCGGCTGCGATGATCCAATCATTGTCAATAAGTAGACATTGGTAACCAACTACACGTCAGAAAGAGTTATAAGTGCATTTAAATTAAATTAATTAATATCTAATTTCCATTAATTGAAATGGGAATTATAGTAACATGGCTAGACTTCAATCAAAAAACATTTTATTTTTCATTTTAAGTTAACAATCACAACAGCATTTTTTTATCAATGGTTATTCCATCATCATCATTTCCACCTTGATAAGAAGATTGCATGTCTTCAAGAAACCCACAAGATTATTTGTATTATTCCCAGTGATGGGCACCAACTACTTCAAATGTGGTTATAACTATCTGCCAACTACTTAAATAGTTATAACTACATGCTAACTACTTTAGAAGAGAGAGCATTTTTAAATATAAGCGCTGCCTATATTATAAAATGAAGAATTTTTCATGGCTAAAAACTGAGAGCCAGATTCGTTTTTCAATCAGATGATGTTAATCGCCTTTGCATCATTTGGGAAATCCTGTTTTGTTTTGCAAAAATTTGCAAATTGTCTTCAATTTTCTGTAGATCTATATGATTTAATGTTCTTCCCCTGCATTTGGCAATATATTTCAACATTCCTTATTAGCTCCTTATCTCATACATCTATTCAATAAATTGTTATCTTCGAGCTAGTTTCCTAGTTCCTTCAAGGAAGCACAAGTTCGACCCATACTTAAAAAATCTACTTTTGACTCACAAGTACCATCATCTTACTGTCCAATCTCCAATCTCAGCATGCTCTCAAAACTTCTGGAACATCTTGTTTTCACTTGTCTCCTTAGTTATCTCGACAACAATGCGTTACTCCCCAAAATGCAGTCGGCATATCATCTGCATCACTTCACGGAAACTGCAGTCCTAAGAGTTGACATCAAGATGGCATTGGATGCTGGTCACGTCTCCCTCCTTTTGCTCCTCGACATGTCTGCAGATTTGACACTGTAGATCATGATATCCTCAGCAACGGACTGGAAAAAACATTTGCAGTTCGTCAAATGACACTACAATGATTCGAGACATACATCTCGAGATGAAGTCAGACATCACTGTTTTCATCCTTGTACAATGTTAAACTATACATTTAATTAGGCATTCCACAGGGTTCATGGTAACTTTCTAAGATGGAACAACCAACTTTTAAACTTTCCTGGCAATGGATCCTCTCCGACTGACTTCAATCCCTCAACAGCTGCCTGACTGTGTCGCTCTCTTGGCTCTTATTTCTGTCCTAATCACCTAGTCTTGAAATGGATGGTAATAAAATACACATACACATATGGCTCCTATCATTCAGTGAATCACTAAACACTCAACCTAGGCTCTTAATTGGTTCATCAGAATTTGTAAGAATCCATAGACCTGCTGCAACAAACGAGATGTTGTTGCAAACTTTCTCTTTGAAACTTCTCGACTTTTCAGGTTTAAAAGCCATTCAACCCACCCTAAAAGGCTATTGAACATGAACAGAGTGTCCTGGACTGCCAATCTCCTGTTTATTACCAGGGTGTCCATGAATGCTTTCACTGAAGGAATATACAGACCCTTACCTAAGGTGCACCTCTGGAACATTAGACACGGTTGCATTGAGCAGAGGTTGCATTGCAAGTATGAAAAGGGGGTGATATCATGCACCCTGTTGTAACACCTTCCTCCAAAGAAACCCAGGCAATCCCAGAAGCACTACTTACGCTTATGGCACTTTACAAATAAACATAATAAATCCCAGTTTTGCACCATTTTTTCTAACATATGTGCAATATGGACGACAGTATGCTGACCTATCATGTGAATGGCATGTAGCCTTGCACAAAAGATCTGTTGAAATCTTCATCCAGCCAGTGGATAAATAGACAGACATAAATTGTGAAACTTACAAAGTCAACCCCTTTCTCATGTGTAACTCTCAGCTGCCTTGGCAACTAGTACTTGATAAATATTTGGAATGAGTGGGTTCTGAAATATTTTGAACTTGGCAGCTTATATCTATGTTCCAGGGCTTGCAGAATTTGCTGGAGTGCCACTTCCAATGCCATCAAGTGCAATGAACTCTGCAATCAGCCTGTGTCTCAATGTGTTAATTATCATTGATTTTTTTGTCATTTATGTCCAAAAATTTTGCTTTACCAAATGCTTGGTCATTAGTGGGCTGCTTTGAACTTGCACCTGATGATGTCACTGCAGTGGTGATGCCGGCAGCTTTCTTCTCTACTTCAGTCTACTCCACATTCTTTAAATGTGGCGATGACGATGCAAATGATTGACGAGGTTGGAGGTATTGTAAGTTGATACTTAATAATGTGATACCTGCTTCCCATACTCATTACATCTAATTTGAATGGTCATTAGCAATTATTGTGAAATATTCCTACAATGGACTTAGCTAACGACTTATACTCATTAAGTTCGGTGTAATTATAAATTAAATACACACAAAACAATCAAACATAGGAAGAAAAAGAAAAAACATAGCAGAAAAAGAACGTGCAAGTAGTTTCTAACAAGTTGTCGGCTTTTTTAATGGTTATTTTTTTTATCTAACCTAACCCTAATTATCGGTATCGGCATGCAAAACTTCATTTTAAGTAACTAAATTAAATTTATTGTGTTGAATTGCTGATTTTTGAAGTAATTATCAACATAATCATATAAAACTTTGTCAGTATTGTAAATATTAGTAGAACACCTAAAAATTTGCAAGACTTTCTTTTTATATATCGCAAATGCATATAGGTGGTGGACACATGAAATTAAACAAAATTAATTTTGGGTGGCACCTTAGGGGAGAGAAACGGCCTTCCCTCTCCCCGGTCTGCCATTGCCTTCAGCTATTCATCATCTATGATGTCTGACTAACAAGCTTCTTCAGTAAGGGAGTGAAGCACTTTCGAGCATTTTATATAAAAAACAATTCCTTTGAACCCTAGTGCTGAACCACAACAATAATAATAGTTATAGCAACAGTCGTTGTGTCACGTTTGCAACCTAACCTGTACTGCCAGGGAGCGCCCTCAGACAGGGGGTATATTTATAATTATAATTGTGTGGTTTTGTAATTGTATGTAATGTCATTATGTTCAATAAATCTAAAAAAATATGTGCTTATATAAACAAATAAAAATGAATTTGTTTTATTAAAGGTGAACCAAAAATTGTCTTGCATTTGTCAGGAGATTCAGTTATCACACCAGACAAAGAATGCCCGATGTAATTGTCTAACCTTAGAATTATGAAATTGAGATCGTATTTGGTTATGTTTGAAATATATAATAAAAATAACTTTATACAGAGAAGAACAGCTTAGAAGAATTGAAGTTAGCAAGTGCAAATTTCACGTAAAAGTTGTATATAATGGTAAAATTGTAGGTAAAACAGATAAAAGGTGTGAAAAAGTTCTTTTATTTTTAATTTGAATGTATTTTGACTTATTTATAATTGGTTGAAGAAATCTCGATCAGGATTTTACTGTTAGATTAAGAGAAATATTGAATGTCAGAGTGACTCATTGGCCTGAAAACATAGCTTTTGAGGTTATAAAATGATACTAACCCATTTTTGACATTTTGAGTTTGTTTGGTTAAATTTGTACTATTCCTTATTTAGATTTATGAAGAGGAACAGTTGTTATCAACAGTTTATGTAATGATCCCAGAAGTTAATTCCCCCTCACAGCTGATGAAGTATGAATTTGGAAGCTGCATTAATAGAAAATATTCTCATGCAGCTGTTGGGAGTGGTTTGTTCTGTGGTTAATGTTTGTTATTTACAATTATTTTCATCATTTTGTTTTATTGCAGGTGAAAGTTTTTCTTTAGAATTTACAAAGTCAACAAGAAATGTAATTCTCAATACTTCAGGAGTTCTAGTTGGTTGTGTTACCTACTCAGATGCTTTATCATGCATTAGAAAATCTTCCTTGAACAGGTAGAACCTAATGTACTCAAAATTATTCTTTTATTTTTGACATCTATTTATTTCAACAAAATGAGAGTCACAAATGACCGCTAATACAAATTGTAGTGATAGATAATATAGATATAGAGTGATGCAAGCAGGTAAGAATTGAAATCATTTTAATGTAAGATGTTTGTTAAGATTGGTGAATAAGATAGGCAAGAGTGGCATCAAGTTAAGGTTCAGGAACTGATAATTTTAGGGAGCCTTGACAATTCTGTTGATGAAAGAATGTAACTTATGAGCAATGGAGCATTTTTCTTGGCATAGACTGAGGGGATAACCACATATTTGAGACAATGCGAAATCACGGAGTTTTGCTGTGAACTATTTTGTAGCAGAGGCTTGCATGATGCATCAACTTTTGATGGCCTTGAGTTTGATTTGAAGTCTGCTAAGGTAGAATTCTCAATCCTGGAATGGTGTTTGTGAGAACGTTTCTAATTTGATTTGCTGAAAATTTACCTGTAGAAGCCTTTCTTACCAGGAGTCTCTGTTGACATGTTGTCAGTTTTTTGGGTCTTTCACGATTATTTTTTGTTCCATATTCCTCAGGAGACATTAAGTAGTTCCAGGCGACAGTCTTGGATCCATTGAGCTCTTTGGCAATTTCCTTGATTGAATAATTTCCTTGTCTGAAGGCCTCAATCTTCCCTTTTCCTTGTCAGACAACATTTTTCTTCTAGCCATTTCCAAAGTACTAATTTTATAAAAAAAAAACAATTTTTAACTCTTTTTGGGTTTTTATATCAATAATATTTGCATAAAGTGCATTTGATTGTGTAACTATCAAAATTTTCAAGTTTTATTGGATAAAAGTTTGTCCTCATGATTTTCAATTGACCCTGAAATGCTATTTTGCATATTTTACAAGTATGCTTGTATATGTATAAAATTGAGTAATATTGAACTTATATTTATAAGAAAATTATGGGTTGTTTTCGTGGTATCCATTCTTTGGTGGCATGCTCTTTTGGAAGTCTATTTGATTTTATTTTGGCCAGGTTTAGTTGTCAATTAATAATAATAATAATAATAGTTTATTTCTATGGCGCCTTGTGCGTAGCGTCAGAGGCGCCTTGATTCTTCAAGGAACTTTTTGAAGAGATGGGTCTTCAGCTGGCGCTTGAAGAGCTCGAGAGTGGGCTGAGACCAGATGATGGGGGGCAGGCTATTCCAGACGGCGGGCGAGGCATGAGAGAAGCCTCGGTTGACGATGGATGATATGTGAACAGGTTGATGGAGATGAATTATAGAAGATGAGCGGAGGTGATCGGGGATGTGACGGTGGCGAATGAGATGATGGAGATAAGGTGGGTTGAATGTAGTTAATGTTCGGTAAGTGAGTAGAGATATTTTGTAGATGATGCGAAGATGGATGGGTAGCCAATGCAGTTGTGTCAGGGCCTCGGAGCTGGTGAGATAGGGATTAAGAAGAACAAGTTTGGCTAACTTGTTTTGAATGCGCTGAAAGGAGAGGGTAAGAGAGGCTGGACCGCCATACAGGAGGGAGTTGCAGTAGTCAAGGCGGGAGAGGACCAGGCAGCGGGCGAGAGCAGCAGTCATGTCAACCGAGAGGAGTGGGCGGATGTGTCGTATAGCCCAGATGAGATGATTGCAAGATTTTGCTATGGAGGAGGCAAGCTGTTTAAAGCTGAGATGGGAATCAAAAGTAACGCCGAGAAGTTTTAGGGTAGAAGAAGAAGGAAGAAGGGTGCCAGCGATAGTTATTGAAGATGGAGGGGATAGGTTTCTCAGTTGAAGAGGAGTGCCGATGAACATTATTTCGGACTTTTGAGGGTTGAGTTGAAGGAAGTTTACGAGGTGCCAGTCGTTAATGGCGTCTGTGCACCTTCGCAGATTGTCTAATTGAGCAGAGACGTTGTCGCTGGAGAGGACAGAGTAGAGACTCGTGTCGTCCGCGTATTGGTGGAAGGACACGTCAAAATTTTTGACGATGTCAGACAGGGGTGAAGTGTAGGTTGTGAAAAGTAGGGGTCCCAGGACGGAGCCCTGGGGGACTCCAGCAAGGAGATCAACAGAAGAGGAAGTATGGCAGCCCAGCTTGACGTATTGGGATCTATTGGAGAGGTAAGATTGAAGCCAAGAAAGTGCGAGGCCTTCGATGCCGAAGTCGGAGCGGAGTCTGTCTAACAGTATGCTATGGTTGATGGTGTCGAAGGCTGCCGATAGGTCTAGACCGACCATAACGGCGCAGTTACGATTTCCACAAATGTGAGATATATTGTTGAAAATATGGGAAAGAGCGGTCTCTGTGGAGAAACCAGGTCTGTAGGCGGATTGGAATAGAGAGAAGTTAGAGGACTTAGTAATATGGGGACTGATTCTAGAAAGGGTGAGCCTTTCTAGTAGTTTTGATATAGTAGAGAGGTTGGAGATTGGTCTGTAATTAGACGGGGAGCTAGGGTCGAGGCCTGGCTTTTTTAACAAGGGGAGTACCTGCGCGCGCTTAAAGATGGAAGGGAAGACGCCGGAGCTGAAGGAAATGTTAGCGAGTTTGGAGAGGGTTGGAGCTAGAATGGGAGAGTACTTTTTTAGGATAGAGGTTGGGAAAGGATCTAGCGGGGAGGTTTTGTTGGGCAGAGCTCGAATGGCTTTCAAGACTTCTATAGGCGAGACAGGAGGGAGAGTTGAAAGAGGCGTGCCGGTGAACTGCCTGGCTGGAAGGGATGAGATAGATGATGAAGAAAGTGTATTGGCAATCGACTGATGAATGTTGGCTATTTTTGAGATGAAAAATGCATTGAATGAGGTGACGAGAGACTGGCACTCAGCGTCGGAGTAGTGTTGACGAGGGTTGCTGTGCAATAGGCTATGAAGCGAACGCCACATGGAACGTGGATTGGCGTTGGAGCTGAGTTCCTCCTTGATAGAAGATGCCCTGGAGTTGAGGATGGCCAGCCTGGCGGCATCCTTTGCGGATTTGTACTCCTGTTTTGTAGCTGATGTACGTTTGCGAAGATATAGACTTTCCAAGCGTCGGCAACGTTTCTTGGCTTCAATAGCTTCGTTGGAGAGCTGGTTGTTTGAGTACTGGCCCAGGCGGACGGTCAGTTTCTTGAAGGGGGCGTGTTCGTCGAGGATATGCTCTAGCTTTCTGTTGAGGAGAGTGGCGAACCCTTCGGCGTCGAGGTCGCATGAGTGGAGCTCTTCGGAGACTGAGTGGAGGTCCCTCTCGAAGGTGTCCCAGTCAATGCTGTTGAGTCGGTGACGGTGAATGGCACGGACCGAGGGCTGGGGTTTCTCCACTGAGATATTGGACGATATGAGATGATGATCGGAATACGTCACATCAATTATGTTTATATTGGAGAGTAGGTTGTGAGATGATGACGTGATGAAAAGATCGAGTATGTGGCCATGGGTGTGGGTTGGGGCGGCGACATGCTATGTGAGTCCGTGAGACTCGATTGATTCCTCCAGGAGGTGGTGGATCCTTGTCCCTGTGCCAGGTGCGTTGAAGTCGCCGCAGATGACGAAGGGGATGTCGTGCGATGAGATGAAGTCGATATGTTCTTCGAAAGCGGCTAGGAATGAGAGAGTGACGGGCCCGGGAGGGCGGTAGATGGATGAGATTATGAATGATGATTTGCGGGTGTTGAATTTGAGGTTGAGAACTTCGAATTCAGCAGAACCCCGCTCTATTTTGGTGGGTTTGAGGTCCTGGCGGTGGATGACAGCAATGCCGCCCCCTCTTTTGCCGTTGGAGGGGCCGCGATGTTGGTGGATTGTGGTGAAGCCGTCTGGGGCAAGGCTGTTAGTGATGCAAGTGGGAGCGTCTGAAGCTATCCAAGTCTCCGTTAGGGCAAGGATGTCCAGGGCCCCATCGCATAGACTGTCTTGAATGAGAGCGGCCTTGTTTACGGCTGAGCGCGCATTTAATAGGCCCAGTTTCAACGAGGCGCGGCGCTTGGAGGCCTTCTTGCGACTAAGCTCGTTGTAAACTCGTGAGCGAGATTGGCGTGGATTCCAGATATTGTGAGAGAATAAAGTTTTCCTCACCTCTCTCGCGATTTTGAGGCCATCCTTGGTAAAACCGTTCGAGACGGACGCACACATTTTAATGAGATGCTAAGAAAAAATAAAGCTCCACCACTAAACAAATTAAACTCCGCCTAAAATGAGTAAAAGTGAATCTTTTATCTGCAATATATATTAAGTCATTTACATAGAAGTCTCTAATAAAGTTTTATTATAATTTTGGAAATACTTGACGTCTGACATTAGCAATCGAGTGTTTAAAGTTTACGCTTTGCCTAACCCTAACACTACCCTAACCCCTAACCCTACCCTATCCCCTAATCCTAACCCTACCCTAACCCCTAACCCTACCATATCCCCTAATCTTAACCCTACCCTAACCCCTAACCCTACCCTAACCCCTAACCCTACCATATCCCCTAACCCTACCCTAACCCCTAACCCTACCCTAACACTTGAGCGGAGATTTACTTTTACTCATTTTAGGCGGAGCTTAATTTGTTTTGGGTGGAGCTTCATTAAAGTAGAGCATCTCATTAAAATGTGTGCGTCCGTCTCGAACGGTTTTACCGCCATCCTTTGGAGGGAGGAGCGAAAACAAGTCTTCGCTGGTGTACCGGATAACGGCCATGTAGATGCGGTCAACAATAACAAGGCGAGTGATAATCCAGGAAGAAATCAAAACACGCGACGTAACTCGCCGACGCAAGATATTTGCCCCTTTTATTTACCTCGGAAAAAAGTAAGTTGTTCACCGAAAGACAGGCTAACGGCAGGGGGCACGAGCAACAGATAAAGACAATTCGAAGAATTGGCTTTAAATCGAGTTTTAATTGCCTAAACGCGAGAGCTTAAACAAAAACAACCGCACTTATCGCCCGCAGAACCTGTTTGCAAAGAATATCTTTTGCTATCAGAATTAGATGTTATTACAATCACCCAAACCATATATATAGTACCCTGCCCATGGGTGCTCCATTGCAGTGCAGGCTGGATTTAATATGTTGGATCTAGTTTCAATGATTCAAATGTGTAGATTAACTTTTCTAGTTGTATCAATATTTCAAGCATCATATTTTATATATATGTATTTTATAAATTTGTCTTTGCTAAAACTTTATTTGGACCTTCTAGAAAAAGAAATTGATTTTTAGATTTCAGTGCTTAAAATTAGTATGTCCAAGGTTTTTATATGTGTATGACCCTACATGTTATGAATTCTAGGTCTAGACTGACCAGAGATATCATCTCTTCTATTGGTTTGCATGGGCTCAATGATAAGAAGATACTTCTTGATTGGCTGAAGATTTATCACTTGGATCCCAATGATCCAACAAATGCTCATATTTTACATCTTGATAAGGTTGCTTTTATCTTCATTCACTGAGCTTTAAGAAATCTGATTAGTGAATTGTAAATGCTTTAGAGCACATGATAGAAACTACCACATTTTCCATGTATCTTTTAAGATTAAGATTTTTACAATAACAATTTTTAAAAAGTAGAAATTTAAGTAAAATTTTGAACTGATGTATATAAGACGCATCCGGCTTTACACCCGAAATTTTTAGAAAAAAAGTGTGTGTTGTAAATGGAAAAATATGGTGATTCTTTCCATTTCTAAACCAATTCAGCAAAAGATATATGAGCAAAACAGGGCTGGCCACTAATTGCAAAGGCCTAAAAACCAAAATAATGAATTACATTTTTGTTATATCACTTTGTCAATAGCTGTTAAATCATATTATTTATTCATATTTATATATCTTAATTACTGTAATCTGGTTTGGGCTTCCACACATTGCTCTGCATCTACCACACTATTCTCTTGCAGACCCTTTTTTCAAAAAACTAAAAATTCTTATAATTCATCAAATTAATCATCACCTTCATTATTTTATTAACACCATTTAATCACTTTCTGCTTGTAAATAGATGCATAGACTTGATCACTGACTTTATAATAAGGCACATAGCAGCAGCTTCTAAATATAGTATGGATGGTCCAAATAACAGGATATCTTTCCCAGTGAGCTAAAAAAAAATTTCTATATTTTCATTATGTTGTGCATAAGTTTTTCTTTGGTTCACTAAATAATTTAAATAAAAAACTTGTGCAAGCTTGGCATGTAAGTAGGTTCAGGGATAGTGTTCCTGCGAACCACAGTAAAAGCAACTATTATTACTTTGTTCACAACCCAGCTTGATACCGCCACAAAGGTCTGTTGTAACACAATAATGTGTTGAATTATAAGCTATTAATTTAATTAAGTAAAGTTTTAATGAAATATTAATATAATAAAGTATCGATAATGAAAATTACAATTCTCTGTAAGTATTTGTATGTGAAATAAAAGTGGATAAACAGATACAGCAAGCAAACAACCAATTAGAACACATTTGCATCGAGTTATGATTATGAATCTTTTTAATTCAGTGCCTCATATGTGTAACAGATTTTACCATTAATAGTTATTTCAACAAGATGAGTGCAAAAAGAAAAGGCTTTTTTATTGAATACAAGAAAAGTATCGTGGAAAACTCAGTGGATAGAAATCTTACAGCTTCTTGTAAAGAAAATGAGTTGAAATGATCTGCAAATGGCAAGCAGAGTATGGTGACCTCATTTAACAGGTGGACAAGGTAATTTATAAGAAGTGCGAGTGTGGATCAGAAACTCTGTGAAGCCGAACCTGAGGCTGCGAGCTGGGTTAAGATGTAGAATCACTGACAGATGTGTTGCCAATGCAGCAGGGCTATGGTGCCATTCAAAATTAATTTTTTTTAAATTTCATGTGGCCCTCATTAATGTAAAAAAAAGGAAGTCTAGAAAAGTTTTAATGTGTTCGATTGCTATTTTCTGGTCGCTCAATGCTGACAAAGCTTTATGATTAGGTTGAATTTTTGACTAATATTCATTTGCATAACAAATGTACATTTACTACCTATGATCAATTGATAATATCTGCCCACAAATGGACATTCCAAGCTGTCAAAATCAGTCAAAACTGGTGGAGTTACTTTGAAAAAGACAAACCATTAGTTGCTCTATCAAAGCATGCAAAATTGTTGATTATTTTAAGCATAGCCCAGGTGCCATTGACCAAGTGATTAAAGCTTTGCCTTTAGTGAGGTATTCAAATCCAAGCCAAATCCTTGAAAAATGCACTTGCAAAACTCAGCACCAATGTGATTACTTTGATTGTTTTTCTAAAGCCTCTTGGAATTGCTGGTTTTCCCTGCCAGAGCTCTTCAGGAGTCTCATCCTATTTTCGATTAGAACACCTTTTAGAAGAATTTTGCCTGTCAAGCAATGAAATGATAAATAATTCTAGAAGATTCCAAATGATTGAAATGAGAGAAGCTCAATCACCAGGTTTTAAAAATTGCAAAGTTCCTTTGTTTGATCGAGAAATAAGTGAAGAACGTTTTCTTGTAAGTGATGAGTTGATCTTGGTCAAGCAATAAGTTTTAACCAGTTAATCTCAGAAACTTATATTTGCAGCATGTAAAGAATCAAAATTTTGGTGAACATGATGAACTGGTGACAGGGGATGACATAGATGCCTATAGAATGAGAGCATCAACATTTTTGTTGCAGGTAACTTCTTCTTTTGTTAATTTCTTATATTTCATGTTTTTACTTTCTAACATGTAGTAGTAGCGCAGTGCTTGTCATTCAAATATGACACTCACGTTTTTTTTATTATCATAATGTTGTTATCAGGCATTATACTTATACCAATTAATGCCCTGATGCATATAGGTTCATTACTTATAGGGAAATATTAATTTTATTGAGTTAATAGAAGATTTTTATAATTAAACATAAAACCAAAAATGCACAAAAACATTGAAAAGTAGAAAAAAATCTGTATTTATCAAGAAACAAACTTTTAAATTATAAAAAAGTTATTGATGTGAATTGTCATATTTCTTTTTAGTTATATTCTGAAGTTGATTTATTGATTTGAAGGTTTTATTATTGAAGGGATTTAGACTTTTCATCCTCAACTCCCTCCATGCCTCTTTCAGAGCTTTTTCCAGTGTTTTGATGCCAGAATATTGCTTGACATTGCAATATACTTTGATAGCAAGCAATCCTCACATTTTGGAACAAACTTAAGTAATTATAGACTTGTTCAGATAAAAATTCAGCTTGTTTTGAAGTTCTGAAGAAGAGCACTTCAATTTGGAAGCTTCATTGACAAGCTTTCTCTTCTGACAATGATCCAATTTTCAGGTCTTCCTCATGTGTAATCATTCCATGTTCTCATGAAACTTTCTAAAGCCATTTGATAATATTTTTGAACATTTAACTCTACTTGAAATTTCAGACAACAACATATTTAACTTGTTTTACACCTTTATTTGCCCCTCTCCATGTTGCTAAGACATTTTCCTAAACTCTATATTAACTAACAAGCCATGTTCCTCAAAAATAGCAAATCATAAAACATTAAATTTGAAATTATTTAAAAGCCTTTAATTAGGTAAATAAATCTTTCAAAAATCATTGCTTTAGCACATAAGCAATTATAGAGTTATAATGCAGTATGTGTGTCTGATTTTCTAAAAATCAACTGTTTTTCTAAGCCAGTTTTTTTTATTAAGATGCAAAGTACTTTTTTTAAATTTTGATATGTTGTAAAGCAATGCTAGATCTATGGAAAAAATCAATTAAACAAATTTTGACCACCATTTCGAGATAAAATAGCATTAAAGATTGTGACATTCTGAATTTTTGCTGAATTTAAAAGCTTGGGATACAAAAACTACCGAAAGTATTCGGATGAAATTTATCATAACTATAGTCCACAATAGTTTACACAAATTGACAAAATATCATTAATTCAGTATATATAATCTTCAAAATATTTAATTTCTAAAAGTGGAATTTTTACAAAAATTTCTCATTTTCTGAGCTGTATTCCTTTAAAACCATGAATCACAAAATATTAATTTTTATATTATTTAATAGGTTAAAGTAAGGCAAACAAATCTCCTAAATGTCATTGCTCTATCTCATTTACAACATTAGTTATGACACATTACATGTGGCCGATTTTTGAAAAAAATCAAAATTCTAAAGGTAGGATGACCGTGTAAAAATGGCAATATCTTCTAAAGTATTGGTCATATCTAACCAATATTTTGTATTTCCACATAGCGTTGCCATTGTTTGTTGTATCAAATTATCAAAAATTTTTCCAGTAATAATTATATAGTTATAATAGGCAAATAAATGTGTTTTAAATGTCCTGCTCTCATGTTCAGAGCTATTTTGAGATTTTCCTGGGCTAATTTTTGATCCATAGCTCTCAGGATCATTCAATTAACATTTTAAAATCTTTCTAGATGGATTAACCTCCTAGAAATCTTTGAAATTGACACATTCAAGTCTTTAAAGGCATTTATTTGTCCTTTTTTGATATCATTAAGTCTATTTCCAGAACCCATCTTTTATATAATAACATAAACTAACACTACTTTTATAACAGTAATAATAATAATAGTAGAAAGCCATTCGACACCACTCTAGAAGGTTGTTCAGGTATTTTGGACAACCTTCTTCCTGTTCATGATCAGGGTGGTGCCATCCACGAATGCCTTTATTGGAGGCATGTAGACACCTTTACCAATGTGCATCTCTGGAATACAAGACCTGGCTGCCTCCAGTAGGATCTGCTATTCCAACCCATAGCTATTCCAACCTCTAGAGGCGTCCACCTTGTAGTCTTGGTGGAAAACCGAATCATGAACCTGTTAAGGTATGCCAGAAGGATGTGAATGATGGGCTGAGGCACATGACAGGCCTCCAATGTTTTCCATAGGAGCTGGTGTGGTACTGACCCGTATGCATTCGCTAGGTCCAACCACACGACATACAAACTCAACCAGCTCTCTGAATAGCTTCCCAGATCATCGAGGTATGCTCGATACAACCGGGTACACCTGGAATGCCTCCCTTTTGGACTGAAATGTCCACGTACTGATTGGACATCACAAACTCCGTGAGCCTCGATGCCATGATAGAGAAATATATTTCCCCCTCTACATCCAACAGCGATATTGGTCTGAATTGACTCAAATTGTGTGAATTGTAAATGTGAATTATGAGGTTCTTGAACTCATGCCAAATTTATGCAAGGCACTGTAGTAGTTTTTCAGATAACTGGACAAATTGTAAGATTCTTAAAAATATTGTATTCCAATGACAAGCACTGTAGTAGTAGTTTATTTAATGTCCTCAGCATAAATTGATGATTAGGACAAAAAAATTGATAAAATATCTGTTGGACCAGATTTAAATACTTTCACCTTATTTGTTCTAATGTTATTAAGCCTTACTATATAATATGATTTAAAGAATTTTTGATATTGCTTTTAAGGTACATTCATCAATCATGAAAAAGTTTTGGTTGACATCTATGAAAAAAAACTATTCAGAAGTTGTCAATGAAAACAATGTTCCAAATATCAGGTGCTTAATGTTGAATTACAAATTTGTAGATTTCAGATGTATTAATCACAAATTGTTCATAAAATGTTTTTGTTGTACAATTTAAGTCACAAATTTATTTTTTTGATGTAGATGCAAGTCATGTCTACACATAGCTAAATTATTTTGGAAACATATCGATTTAAAAATATAAATTGGAGATATAAAAACATTAAATTGGTCATTTAAATTCACTCAAATAATGCTCAAATATTATGTTATTACTCTACAGAATCCTTTTAGGATGGATTAATTTTTCAAAGTATTTTTCACTTATTTTGACCAAGTGTTTTGTTACTTATTTTGATGTTTATTTTAATAATGTTGATTTTGTTTTTATGAAATTTGACATTACTTTAAACTATCGAATAACTTTATTTGTTGGATCAAATTTGAAAGTTTCTATAATTTTATTCCTTGTGAAATTTAACCGTTAATTACTAATATTTTCTTTTCTTGCAAATGATTCATGCAGTGAATATTTTGAAATTATGTCTATAGCTTTATTTTGTCATCTCTAAATTCTCTTCTGGAGCCAAAACGTCCATTGAAACCAGTGAGAATGATTAACAACAAAGTGGCACCAAAGAACTATGAATCAAAAGTTCATGTTTTCATTAATGTCATTAGAGCTTTTGGTATTCCTGTAAGAAATTCGTCTGACAGGTTGAATATAAATCTCTCATAAATAATATTTATGCCTGTCTATATTACTTGTTATTAACAGGGTGGATACCAACATTCGTGGTAGGAAATCAATTTATGCCAGCAATAACTCAACTAGTTCACATGATGCTAATTCACTAAACCCATGGAATGATGTTAATAAAATTTTCAACAACTCTTATGAAAACCTTGACGAAAAAAATATTACAAATATAAAAGTCAAGGAGCAGGTTTTATTACTAACTATTTGTGGTCAACAATTTGTCATAGTTTCAAAAGTAACTGCTCATTTCACCAAAAATTTTAGCAATTGGTATGTCCTTTTGTTGAAGTATCATTACAGCAAAATATACTTTCAACCTCTGTATCTGCTGGTTCACAACCAATTTGGAATGAAGAACTTAAATTTACTTTTAGGTAAAAATTCTTTTGAATTATTGCATCATTCAAAATTATATCATTGATAATATACTATATTTGTAGACCCTTGAATGATGATTACAGTGTTTCAAATCTTCATGCTTGCAATGACCTCCTGTACTTCAACATTTATGATCACTTTGTCGTTGATGTATGTTTTGTCTTTGAATCAGAACATAGGTTATCCAATTAAATTGAGCTATTCAGATAATCATTTGCTTAAGTGATTGAACATAGTTGAACAAAAAATGTATTTAAATCTGACAAGTAAATAATTATATTCAATGGTTCAAAGTAATCACTTTCATGGAGTTACTTAAAATGTCATATTTTGTCTGGTCTGCCTACAAATGTAGTGTCTGTGTTCCTTGTTAACTCTGTTAATGCAGCAATAAGGACGGACTTATAAGGATTTTTAAAGTCATTGCAATGTTTCTGTTCCTCTTGAATTGTAAGAATTCTATTAAACTCTTGAGTTAAGGCTAATCCTCTCTCAGCTGCATTATTGATGACATACAAACATTTCACTTTTTTGTTGACCAACAGTGTAGTCACTGTCATTTCCCCACATATCAGGACTGATGATCAGGAAATGTTGTGGTATATCCATAGCTGTAGAAAGTAGCCTGGGAATCAGCTATGGCTCGAAGGCAATGTGTCAAGGATTATCTGTTGTTACCTTTTTGAATGATGCAACCATGGCTGACTTCATCTCAGGTGATCCATCTGAGTCAAAGGATTTCCACAAAAATGTCCATAGAATGATTTAATTGTGGCATTAGCTAAATTTGCAGTTGTTCTCTTGCAGCTTTATAAATCACTGAGTAGTAGCAGATTAGATAACAAAACCCAAATATATGTGTTTCTCCATATGCTCTGAGAAAGTGCAACTGAAGAAGCTCACAATAATCATCTCAGGGCTAAAATTTTTAGTTTATGCTGAAAAAAAGTGAATAAAATCGTCCTTAACTGACAAAGGAGGGCAGATGAAATCAAATTTGACTCCACTTTCACACTTAGATTAGTCAATTGAACCCCAATATTCACTAATCTCTGGAACTTTACATTTGGTATGCTAGATATCCCATCCAATTTCAAACTTTGTTGCAGCAATTCTACATAATGCCTGCATGCCCAACTTTTTTTCCAGAAGTACACTGTTCCACTTCCTAGTACCAGAATGACAAAATCAGTTTTCTTTGAGACTAGTGCAGTCAACATTCCAGTGCACTTAATCCCAGCATAATTGTGAACTTGGATGAAAGGAAGCTTGAATTACATAAACACAAAAGAATATTAATTTGTAATAAAATACTAAAAATGCTTAATCAGAAATTTGTTTCATATTGCTGGAGCAAACTTTTTACTAAAAAATCCAATTTACAAAAAAAATGTAAAGTTGAAAAATTTAAAATTTTGACATCATTGAGCCACCAATAAATATCAATATATTGAAATAAAAATTGGCAATTACTTGGCTTCATAAAAGGAACAACTTCAGAAAATTACTGGAAAATTTAAAATATGAAAAATATTTTTAGTTTGATATTTTTGAATTATGCTTTAGTATATTTTTTTTTTAAGGATGGTTTTGAAAAGATAAATTCTAGAACTGAAAAAAGGTGGCTTGGCAGCCTGAAGATTCCATTTTCCACAATTTTTATAAGTGATAAGGTTTGTTTTTTCTTTTCTTAAAATAAAGTGATGTGAACATGTTATTCATAAGATGAACAAACATTGTTTTTAGATTGATGGAACTTTTAAAATACAAAAACCTCCATTTTTACTTGGTTATTCAAAACATGGAACAAATTCTGAATTTATTGATGTAGCACTTAATGATGGCATATACCTGTCTCTTCTCATAACACTTGATGCTAAACTTCCATACACCTTTCCACTAGTAGATAAAGTAAGTATGCATTATTATTTTCTCATCAATACTAAAACTAATTATTCATTAAATTTAGTTACATACCATTGAAACTGAAGATATTTCATCAAGATGTGAAGATTGGCTCAATGGATTGAAAAAACAATTTTCAGACCGTAACTTTTTGGCAACTGTCACAAATTTTCATGGTTTATCTGTGCTTGCAACAAGATATCTTAAGCCTATTCAACCTCCTCCAAGAATATTTGAAGGCATTTCTGATGAAGATCAGAAGCTTGTAAGTAGATCCAGCACCTACAAAAATAAAAACTTACTGCCTATTTAAATGAAAATGTTGCATTATATCATTTAGGGTCATTCTACATCAAATCAACACAACATCTGATAGCACCATTTTAGATTTTTTTTAAATATTAGTTTCTTAATTTACTCATTTAGGTTAAGAAATGTGCCAAATTTCAGCAAAATCTAAGATGGTGTTGTCAGATGTTGTATTGATTTGACATGAAATGACCCATTATGACATTTATGAATTTTTATCAGCTAGCTTTATCAAGATATGTTTCATTGATTCCAAATGTATCCAGTAATGTCATGTTTCCTGGTTTTTGTGATGTTTGGGCAACCTCTCTGGTAATTACATCTCTATTCCATCTTAAAGTATCAAGTCAGGAAATTGTGGTTCAAAGATAATTTATTTAATTTCATCTTGTCAGGAGTTCTTAAAGTTGTTACAAGGTGCTGAGGAGGAGCATGCTGTGTTGCTAGCAAATTACTTTCTATACCTTGGATACAAAGCTTGGATTGTAATAGGTAATAATAATACTTTGATAATACACCATCAATTTTTCAGAATCAAAAAGCTTCAAGCTGGAGTAATTAAAGAACAATTTTATGCAAAAACATTTGAGAGAACGACCAGAATTAAGCGGATTCAGTCGCAAAAAAAGTCTTAACATGTTTTGTTCTCTTAGCATGCACGTTTATTCTCATGTTTAGTTGCAAATTTTCTTGCTCAAGCTATTTTAAAATTGAATCTTATACTAAAAGTAAACTTATGAACAACTAGCAAGAGTAATATAAAAGTTATAAAACATTAGATTTGAGATCTCTTTCTGATAAACACTGGTGAACGTTATCTCAGTTAATAATGCCTGCAAAGAGAAGAATAACAGACAATGAGAAGCATTTGACGGTTCACCTGAAGATCTTCAAACCTTCCTACCTATCAAAATTTGGCATGATTCATTTATAAATTTAAAAATGTTGAATATGTAAAATATAAAGGTGGTATCCTGAAAATTGCCTCCTAAGAATTGAAAAATTCTGATATAAAAATTAAATGTTTTGGATCCAAAAACTTGTACATTCACTTCAGTTGTGTTTAGCTTAATGTTACAGATTAAGGGTACTTGTTGTTAAAGAAGACCCTCCATGTATTTGTATTTAGCTGATTTTTTGAGTGCTTTATGTATCCCAACAGGATGTGAAGGCACTTCCTAATCGATCCACCATGTATATAGCGCCCCTACAGAGGGCGCTCCCTGGTGGTGCGAGCTGGGTTGTGAACACGACACGTAACGACTGTTGCTTTCACCGTCATTCGCAGGCACGCAACCCTCTAAGCCAACTCACATGCCGTGAGCTAGAATCAAGTTCTCTCGAGTAATGATAAGAGTGGATAAGACGGATTGGTTGTTGTTCTCAGAAGAGGGCTCAAGAAAGTACTGAAAAGAGATGCTTCCCTGAAGTCCTTCACTGACTGCATATATAAAAGAGATGTAAGGGGTCATTGCTGAGAAACGACCGGCAGAACTGCAGAAATCAAGATGGCAACGAGAGTCTAAGTGACTGAAATGCAAGAAGAAGGTGATCTGTTGTAGGTGGAAAGGCACCAAGGAAGGTGAAATCCCTGTTGAGGGATTGAAGGCAATTGGAGTTGCAGGGTAGGTTTAAGGCATGGTTGCTCCAATTTGTGATTGTTCTAAGGCTGCTATGGCCATTGACAATCTATGAGATCGGCTTGCCCACAGTCAAAGGGTTAGAGGAAAGTTAATAGATACATCAGAACACCACTTAGGCTATCTTCAGGGATGTCATCTGTTGCAAGGGCACTAAGTTAAAGCTACCTCTTAAATCCATAGTGGAGGAGCATGAGGTCTCCAAAATAAGACCACAGTGGATGCTAAACAACTCTGTGGACATCAGGATCAACAAAGTTAAATTGCTAAGAACCAAAAGGAAGTTCAAAGCACAGTTGGAAGGAGATGTGGAGGATGTCTCCATATTGTTTGGCCTTTATAATAAGATAGATTTATGACTACCTTCTAAAGACAACTTGCGAAGGTGGGGTTTGACGGAAGACTGTAAATGTGAGCTCTGCGGCTGCTTCATCATGTGCTCTCAAATTGTGAATATGTCCTTGACAATGGTCGGTATAATGTGGTGACAAAAGAAGGTCCTAAAGGAAGTGGTGGAAGCTACCAAAACGGTGGTGGCCAAAGCAAATTCTCTCAACATTGCATTGTAATGGGAAGTATACTTGTTGCTTTTCACTACCCTGTAAGAAAAACAGACTCTCTCCGAGGAGAGACATTCTTGCAGAAGCCAATGACTGGACTGTCGCAGCCGACCTAGAAGGTTTGAGACACTATTCCAAACCTCTTAGCAGCAGCAGCAGGAGACCAGATGTTGTTCTCGCATCGTCATTGTCAGGCGCTTTCATTTTGATAGAGTTGACTGTCCCATGGGAGGATAGGATCGAAGCAAGCAATGTGTTGAAAGTGGAGAAATACTCTGATCTAGAAAAAGATCTGGAGGAGAGCAGGTTTCTGATAAAGCCATTGAAGTTGGGACAAGAGGTTTAGTTGGTAAGGCAGCATCATGTTGGATTTGGGAGATGAGAAGCCTTAAGCATTGCTAAGGGAAGAAATTGTGGTTTGGTTGTTGACATGATGTCTCAAATGAGGTAAAAATGTGAATGAGCGTTTGATGCGCTTGCCGTTGGTGAGCGTAATTTCTAAGTGATGTGGCTGCTCCAAAGAAATTATAATGCTCAGTTTGCATTATATGGAATCGATGCAAAATCTCAAAGGTTGCCATGAGTCTCATCGATAACCATATAATGTGCAGTGGGTTAGATGAAGTCGGATAGGTAGGGTTTTCACCGACAGGGCCTACCCCTCAAAAACGTGAGTTTTGGCTGAAACGTTCGATGATGGTACTCCTCATGATTTCCTGTATGTTAGCTCCACGGTAGGGATTTCTAACTTCCATGGACTGATAGGGAAAGCTATAGCACAACACAACCAGTTCATATGTTGCCTTGAGTGTTCAGCAGTAAATGCAAAGCTCCCTCACTTCCAGTACATTTAATGCTTCATAGAAGGTGTTGATTGTTTATAACTACAATGAGTTGAAAAATTCAATGATAAAGATCTTACAAATATGATTGAAAACACAAGACCTCCTCTAAATTTCCTTACCACCATCAAATTGTTGAAAGAAATGCTACATTTGCTGATTTCTGATAGATGATTTCTAAAACATATAACAAGGCGGTTGACCTTAGTAAGACTAAGGAAATGGAGAATAGCAATTCTCGCATTTTGCTGCATTAGGTCTATTAGGAAAGGAAATACTTAAAGGCAAAAAAAGACTGATGTAAATTGAAATATTTTGTTTTCAATGCTTAATTTATTAGGTTATTTATATAGTTATAAATGTAAACAGGAACAGACAATTCAGATTGGAATGGAGTTTTGAAATTTTAAATGCTGTGCTTAAGTGATAATATGGCTTAATTTATTTACCTCAGCCTGAAGCAATTGATTTTTTTATTAAAGTTGTGACTATTGGATAATCAATCAAATCTATAAATCTATAATTATTGTTATAATAAATAATAATAATAATTATTGTTATAAGTGATGTTCCACAATAATATTATCCAATTATTATTTTCATGATCAGTTATTTAATTCATAAATTTCCAAAAGGTACTGCAATACCAGAAGGAAAAACAGCTTATGTTTTATTGAAAAATAATTCATCTTGTTATTCCCTTTGGAAAGCATCTAGTGGCCAAAAATACTCACACCTTGACAATTATTGTTCCTTAAAAAGCATTGGTTGTGTCATTGGAACAGAAAATGTAAGTGATTTATTTTATCACTACCATAAGTAGTTAACTACTAGTTTATAAGTAGTTAATAACTACTCTTAAAAAAGTAGTTAAAAAATAGTAAGTACTTTTAAAGTAGTTATTAACTACAAATAGTTAACTAATTTTTAACTACTTTTAATAAAATGTTAAATTTTAAAATAAAATGAACAAAAATAATTTTTTTCTAATATTACAATTTGGTGCATCACTTTAAAAGCTTAGTTTTTTTTATTTCAAATTTTGCTTACTACCGTCATTTCTCACTTCTGAACTATTACTTAGTAGCCATATTTTGAAAACGTTTTATATAAATTGTGAGATGTAATCGAGCGCCTAAAACTTTGACGAACCATATTTGGTTCTGTAAGTTTGATTCTCCAACATCATTCCTGATATTAGTTGTCCAATGACTCTGAAAAGCTATCAAGAAAAAATGTTCAGCTCACAATCGACCATCAATCTAAGAATGACAATCAAAGGTTTCTGACATTAGGAAAGCCTTCGACTTGTTTTGATTCGTAGATTGAAAAGTTACAAAACAAATTCTGGTTATGCAAGTGTTCCTCAGCTAGTTGATGGAGACATTCAGCTAAAGTACCTCGTCTGTTTTAAAACACAATAACCAGCAATAATCATTCTATTTCTAAATTGCAATTTACTTATGCAATACTTACATGCTATTATTTATCAAATTCAGCAAGGAATATACAAAGCCTACTCAATTATCCAACTGTTTGTTCTGCATTTATCAAGCTTAATTCGACATTACCAAGTTCGGCAGCAGTTGAAAAACTTTTAGTGTAGCAAGGCAGGTTTTATGTAACAGACGATGTAAATTATCGGATAATCATATAGATATGATGATTTTTTTAAGAGATTGCCTAAAACATCCATTGTATACTTCTGTTTTTTATTAATTTGGACAATAAAATTTTGTTGATAATGTTACACTAGTGTAAATACATATGCTAATAAATTATGTCTTTTTCAGTTGTCCAGAAAATTAATTTTATCAAATGTCAACTGAAAAAATAGTAGTTAAAAAAAGTAGTTAAAAAATAGTTAAAAAGTAGTTAACTACTATGCAAGTGGTTAAGGAGTAGTTACTAACCACTTATTTAAAAAGTAGTTCAAAAATAGTTACTAACTACTTTTTTATAACTTTTTTAACTAAAATTATAATTTTTAACTACTGTAGTTAACTACTTTTTAAGTAGTTAAAGCCCATCTCTGGTATACAGTAAAAACTGCCTATAGGGACAGCTTAACATTGCAGCAAAAAATGACCCTATAAACAGTTTTTCCCTATACTAGCAATAAATGATTAAGTCACTGAAACAAAATTTTTAGCAAAACAAGCTCCATCAGATAAAACATTAATTTTAATTTGCTTGATGTCACACTTAGATTTACTCCCTCCCCCTGTCACAATTTCTTAGACCCCCTTCCCCTCAAGCATGACATACTTTATGGATGGTCCCTGAATAGTGAATATGGTAAATTAAAAATATTTAGCTATTTTTATAGGATTGAAATTTAAATTTTTATAATATCTTAAGAATTTACAAACAAGAAAAATCAATTTGTTTCATTATATAGAGAGTTTGAACAATATGGGTACCAAAATGCCTTTCATTGATTGGTTATTGAGAAAATTCATTGTTGAAAATATTTGTAACACAGAAAAATGTATTGGGATTTGGTTGGGCCATAAAACAGTTTCACTAAATTGAATATTTTGTTAGAGATCTTTATAGAGAGATTTTCAGTAGTAAATAACAGTAAACTTTTGGTGACAGTGCGTTACTTTTGAATTTTTAATTCATCGCGGATACAGATTTTGTCATCTTCAGCTCCACATAGGCCTCTAAGTGTTCAAGCATTAAATGACTTCTTTGAATATAGTTATTGTCATTTTGTATTATTATATTACATCATTTTTATTTGTGCTTCTTCCAATTTGGCCTGGAAAATTATTTTCTGATTGCATTCTGCAGTCACATAAAACTTTAATGGCCATAGTTTGCCCACCCTATATTGGAGGTTTTAATTCTTTATGTTTTTTTTAGTTATGAAAATGATAGTCAACTAAGTTTTTTGAAGCCAAAAGATTTACACATTTCTTTATAGTTTAATATTTTTATTGGTCTTATAGATTTGGGGAAATACTCAAGGCTCAGTCAGACCAAATCAAATGAGCTTTAATTTTAATGATGCTTCAAAGTGGAGACCTCTGTTCAATACTAAATATCCATATCCAAACTTAAGTTCAGTTCAAGTAAGTGGCATTTATGGCATCTTTTCATGATTCAGGATTAACCTTTTGTATAGGTCTTAGAAAGTAGCTGTTGTGTTGTCTTGCCGTTTGTACTGGTTTAGCTTTTCATTTCACTTGTTACTTTACTTAAATATAAAATTATAAAGCTTACATAAAGCTGCTGATGGTCAAAACTTTTACTTTGTTAGGAGCTTATATCCTAGTTAGATTTGCAACACCTTCTAATACTAATATAAAGTTTATGTAATGTTTTCTCAAGTGACATTTTCTATTACGAGAATTTCACATTACAAAGAATGACTTTACTGCATTGAGTAATGTGTCAAATACAAGACCAAAGTTAAATGATTTGTGATGAAAACATTATATATATATTATATTATTATATATATATATAATTATATATAACATGAACTGGTTAGCAGAAACACGTATTTTGAGAAATGGCATAGGAGTTTTAGTGCTTCTCATGTTTTTTTTGTGGTATCATTTGATATAAAAACAACATATTAAACCCAAACAAGAAGAATTTTTTTTTAAACTTATGAATGCACTGCAGAAGTATTTGTTGAAAATATTGGTTATCTTGGTTGGATTGGAAGTAACTTATTATAATCATCTAGCATTCTTTTGAGATATAGAAAAAATGGCTGTAGATATTTTTGTCTTGTTTTGAGCAAATAGTACGTTGTGTATTGATACAATTTTATTTGGCTATATTTTAAAATATGTTTTATGGCATATTTTAAGAATTACTTTTATTTTAGCCTGATGCATTGGAATACATCAATTTTGACAATGAAAAAATTAAAAATCAACAAGAACTAATTGAGAGTGAAATTCGTAAAAACGTCTCAATATGGAGGAAAAATTACATAACTAGATGGAACAGATATTGCATCCAAATATTTAGGAAGCTTTTAGCCAGGTGAAGTTTTTACTTAAATTTGGTCTAAGTTAAAAAACTTGTTTAGGTGGTGGCAAGCCTTTGAAGTTCCTTTTTTGAGTGTTTTCCAAGTTTAAATTTTTTTGGAAATTATTTAACTAAAATTTTAATTATCAATGATTCTTTTTTTCTAGTCAACCAGACACATTTTTTAAACTGAAAAAGGACCATACTTTCAGACTCCTAAGCCACTTAGCTGAGGCTTACACTCTGCATTGTTTGCACTATCCAAGACAATTACATATTTGAATTCTCCTGAAGAACATCTATAAAAATATGTATAACATGTATTTTTAATCCACAAGGATTGGGTCAAAATCTGATATATAAACTTCCAATTAAATCAAAACTTGGGCAGAAATAGAAGACTTAATGAGCACTTGGTCTTTTATTTATTTGTTTATAGTCCATTGCATAACTAAGATGATTTGGAAGGAACACTTGGTCTACGAAAAAGGCAGTTATAAATCAACCGAGCCAGCTAAAAATACACTAACTAATACACTAGCCAGGGATTACTATTTAATTACCATTTTTATTTAATGTTTTGCTGCCCCGTGCCTTTTTTAGATTTATTTGAAAAGTAACTTTAAGCGCTAATGTAAATGTTGCAATGCCGCTTCCCTGTTACCTCCACATTAACGACAACATTCAGTCATGGTGTCTGATGAAATCAGGCTTCTGAAAGTTCTGCCTGTACTCTTTGGGATCGAAGGTATTAAGTGAGTCATCATTTACATGTAGCGTTTGTTCTTAAAGTCGCTTTTCAAGTAAATGAACAATAAAAATACGCATTCCAAAGTTGTTTTGGTTTTATCAGAAGTTTGTATATCAGATTTGGATGCCATCCAGTGGATAAAAAATACGACATATGTACTCTGATTTATATTTTTTAGGAGAATTTGATTTTTTAACTATCTTGGACAGCGCACACAGGGGTCTGCCATAAATTCTGCTTCAATGTTTTCAGACATTAATTAAAAATAGTTCCAGATTTTTTTTTGGAATACTCACCTCTGGCTCACTGATCTTTCTTCTATTTTTTTTAAAGCAATCAGCATTGCTATATCTGGCTTGGTTGATTTTTAATTGCCTCATTTGCAGACCCCCTAGGAGCTGGAACAGGGGCAGTTGTCACTTTCGTTTTTGTAGACCTCTGGTCTAAGTTTAATTTGAAAGTAGCAATCATGTCAATAATAGACTTCTGCATAACCTTATGGAAATGACTATAATGAGTTAATAACTGTAACAGGAGAGAATCAATGGGTTTTTCAAGATTCAGTGTTCAGGTGTCATTTTTTTTTAGATTGGAAGAGCATCAAGGCAAAGAAATAAGTGAATGGCACTCCAAAGAGTTGGAAAATGATTTAAGTTCCTACTCTGTGAGAGTTGATAGTGAACCTTTTATTAATTAATGTCTTCATTAAAATTATTTTTTATCTAGGTGTGTGGATTTCCCTTGAATATTCCTTACATCGGTATCAAGGAGATATTAGCTCTCATACATTCAACAAGATTTTATGATATTAATGCCAATGATGTTGAATTTGCTGTTGCTGTTCATATTAATTCGTTTCCAGGCTGTGTGTTATCTGTGTGGATTTATATTGCTTCGCTTATCAAAAAGCGTTAACCTCAGAATCTCACAACCTCAGACAACATGTTTTAATTTGTTGTTTACAATTTTATTGGTATTGAAATAAAATTTTGGAATCAAAATTACAGAGCTGAGTATCACATTAAATATGATGGTTTTATAATATGTGGTTGATTATGGATTTATAAATCAATGTCTGAAGAAAATGTGACAAGTCTATTATTTTCTGGCGTATTGGATAATTCTGACACTGTCTGTACTATTTGAGCTGGGTTTGCTGCCGTGAACAATGACCACGAAGTTATTGATGTTGATCAAATTCTTCTGCTCACCCACCTTGAGTGCATGTTGAATGCGGGATTCGACATCTTTTTCAAAAGGATTTGCCTTTGGGCCTAGTTTAGGATAACATTAAATTTTACTCTTAATCTCAATAAATGCTTCAAGTTGGTCACTAGCGTCACAAATTAACAATAAGCTTAATTGAAACGGCTTTTAACCTTTGAACCAGATGGGCACTATTCCTCTAAGTAGCCTGAGTTGTCTGGCAGTTTGTTCATCTCTTGTTATGGCCAAGATGGGACATCTTGGCCTATATGATGAAATATTTGATGCGCTCCTAAAATAAAGTGTTGCATAAAACTACGTCGAAGAAATGGTTTAAGTTAGTCACTAACATCATAAATTAACGATAAGCTTCGTTGAAACAACTTTTAATCTTTAAACTGCAGTGACAGCACATCCCTGCTGTCACGTGACATGACCTTTATAAACAATTTAAATTTGAATCTCTTTCTGTCCAAATCATCTCAGTTATGTAACGGATTATAATCATATAAATAAATAAATCTTCTATTTCGTATGAGCTCGCGATTCTGGTGCCGGCACGGCCATCTATAATGTCGTGCCAAATAAGAAGTGTAGGTTGGTGAGCGCTTAGCAGACTACTGAGCAATAGGGTAGGTCGTCAGAGCAATTTTTTAGTTAGACTTTGACTTTGGGTAGCAAAATAATGTTGCCCTAGCATCTAAATAACATTATAAAAAAGGAAAATGAATGCTATGGCTTCTTAATTCAGTGGTTATTTTTGTTATTAATAACTATAAAGTAATATATCATGACTATTCATATGTTTCATTTTATGAATATGACTGCACAGAATGCTATTTATTTAAACATGTAATTATGCAAAAATGCATAACTCATGCCGAGTCAGTTTTCCTGAGTTGTCCAATCTTTTTTTGAATCAAAATGTGAAATATACTTTCTAAATAGAAGTTCTAACATGTCCGTCTCTTCTCAGATCTCCACAAACTGATGCTGCTGCTTCTTTTTTGACAAATGTGATTTTTTTCCACACTTTGGGTGTGGCATGAGGAAAAAGGCATCTAACATCCAATTTTTCGGGACTTGCGCCCCATCGCTTGATTTGCTTATGTTGCGGGTAGGATTTTCTTGTCCGATGTCAAGTGGCAGTTTAAGTGCAGAATGAGCTGTCCTTCCCTTCCATTAACGTTGTGGCAATTCCTGAAGAGGCAATGGCAAGAGCAAATTCTCCCTTAGAATTATTTCAGCCAGAATTATATTGGTTAAAACAACAGTCGGGTGTCTTTCGTGAATTGGAAATCTTAGGATTCGCCAGACCACCTCACTAGTGCTAATCCAACGTCCTAATTGTTACATCATTACTTCATCTTTGTTTCTCATTACCTATGCCGAAAACCGCCATATCACTACCTTTGTTAATATACAGTGCTAGAAAAAATAATACGACAGTCCCCATTTTTTGTAATAACTTAAGTTTAAATTATCGTACGAAGCTCAAATTTAGAAGAACTGTGTAATATACTTAAAGAATACAGCTCGTATTTTTTTTCACTTTGATCAAGAATTAAGCGCAAATCCCTAAAAAATCCATTTTTTGCATAGAAATATTGTTACGACAGGTTACAAATAAACTCATGAATTTCAGTATTTTGGCAAAAAAATTTATTTAAAACTAAATGAAATAATGAAATAATAAGATGTCATTTCTCCTTTCTTAGAAATAACATCTATGCACCTATTTTTCATGGGGAAAATCAGTGATTTGATGATGTTTTCATCCAAATTTCTCCAGGCGCTCCAAATCGCTTCTTTCAAATCATTTTCTGTGTTATATTGCTGTCCATTACCATAAACTGATCTTGAAAGAAGGCCCCAGACATTTTCAATCGGATTCAACATTCAGGCCAGTCCATCACTTGCACGTTGGACTCCTGGAAAAATGCTCTGGTTGCCTTGGAAACATGAATAGGAGCATTATCTTGCTGAAATTCAGGTTGTTTTGTTTCAGCAAAAGGAAGGAGATGATCCTTGAGCATTTTGATGTACTTCTGAGAGTCCCGCCTCCCTTTCAAAATCACCAGTTCAGTCCTCCCCAACGATGAAATTCCTCCCCAGACCATCACAAAACCTCCTCCATGTTTTCTGCTATAAAAAATATATCTTTCTTTTCTGAGATCATGCCAGTAATATTTATAGCCATCTGGACCATCAAGGTTGAATTTTTTTTCATCTGTGAAAATTACGCGTTCCCATCTTTCGTTGTAGCTGACCATCTCTTTGGCCCAGAGGAGGCGTTTTTTCTTGTGATGGACTTTCAACGCTGGAGCTCGCTTTCGCATTTCGTATTTCAACTATCCCCTTAAATTAGGATAATTGCAGACTGTCCTAACATGGACATCCAAGTCCAGCTTATCTTTTAGTTGTTTACACTAACATTCCCCTTGTGAAGCCTCCCTGATGAGACGTCTCTGAATCTGAATCGAGAGTTTTTTCGGTCTTCCGCCCTTGTACTTCTTCCCATATGAGTCTGGATCATCCAAAAAACATTTGATGACAGCTCTTGACCTATTAATTGTTTCACATATTCAACTCATTTGCAATCTTTCTTATTGAATAGTTTGCCATCCTAAAAGCCATAACTTGTCCTCTTTCTCCTTCTGTCAAACCTGCTTTCTTCCCCATGATTTTGAATTTCACACTCCTTTATATACTCTTCTTAATGACAATTTAATGTTTGATCTTTCCAATAAGCCCTTGAAATTGATGAAACTAGCCCAAAACGGAAACTGTCGTAATAATATTTCCAGGCCAAAAATGGTTCATTTGCATAATTTACGGGAACCATTAACCCACATGAAAGGAAATTTTGCATGATGTTTACAAATGGTGCTTTATATAATTGCTGAAAAATTCAGCAAGATATGTTAATTTGTAAGGAAATTATCCATAAAAAGTGGGTATGTCGTGACAATATTTCTAGCACTGTACTTGCACACGTATTTAATTGATTTCACACTGTTACAGTACTCAACATTGATGCGTGCTTTAAACACTTTTGACAATAGTGGAGAAAATGGCCCAATAAACAAATTTTAAAAATTTAAATAACTATGCCCGTAGAAGCGCTAGCGAAGTTCCAACGGTTTGCATGACCAGAGTTGCAACTTTACCGGCAGGTTTGCAGGCGCGCAATTTAATACGTGACCAATAAAAAAATCGCGTGGGCGCAAAAATATGCATCAATAAGAAATGTCATACTGTGTAAGCAAACTTACATATGCGAAAGAGCCTTTTCAAGAAGACGATATTTGCAACGACGAATACAACGTTTTAATAAAAAGATTATAAATAAAAATGTAAATTTTAAATTATAAAACGGAAGATTTACAATGTAAACTAAAAGCTTACGTCATGAATATTAATCAGCATGCGCCTAAGCTCTCCAGTGTAAGCCCAGAATAGGTTTTTGGCTATAAAACGCAAAATAATGTATCGATTGTCTTGCAAAGTAGACTAAACTGACCCCATAGTCAACGTACTCAAGTATTCAATCAAATCGGTTCGGGATAAAAGATTTGCATAAGAAATATACATACATACACACAAGATCCTTGTTTTATATATATAGTGAGCTGTTTTGATGAGTTTTATGTTTTGACGGGGTCGTTTTGTCGCCGGGATGTTTTTCTAGGCATTTTTTTCTATTTACTCTCAATTAAAATCCTAAAAATCGTTATCATTAAATGTGTCAACTAATAGATAACTAATTGTATAATGGTTCAAATAAAACTGCTTGTTACTGAGAAGTTTTGTAAGCGAATGTTAGGGAGATTATCAGTGTTATAAAAAGTATCGCATTTCAGTAATTACGTAAAAGTACAAAACTCAAAAATTTACTTAAGTAAAAGTAAAAATATTTGTTCAAAGATGTACTTACGTAAAAGTAAGATGTTACAGCAATTAAAAGTTACTTACAAAGTGAAAGTACTGATGCGGCCGTCATTGTGATCAGGGTTTCTTTCAGACATTATTGTTCGGGGGGGGCGCATTTCATGAGTTTGGGGGGGTCAGTATTTCGTGCCAAATACAAGTTTAAAATCAAATCACGCACAACCTCAGTTGTTATTAGTTCAATAATTATATTTTAGGTAAAAACATATTGAAAATCATTTATACAAACTAAAATTTTTCGCTGGTTGCGCCACTGGCCATAGCCATGCAAATGGTTGGGTTGTTGCAGTACTTTCCAACAGATACAAAATTCCCAATAATATGTTTATTTTAGAGATAATTTAATCGATTAATCGTTAAAAATCGGTATCTTTTCAATGTATAATCGGACAATGTTATGCCAGCCCGATTACTCTAGCAGCGGTCGGCAGTGTTCGGCAGCGGTGAGAGGGGGTCTGCTTTTTCGCAAAATTTGAGTCTCGTAAACATAGAAATTAAATAAATGATACATATTTCAAAAAGGGGGATAATGGCCTTTCTGAATATTTAATTGATGACACATGAAGAATTGCATTGGAATGGTGGCGAAAGTGTGGTCAGCTCATGACCATGCTGCTAAGCTAGCATTCACATACTTAGCTTCTCCAACTAACATTGTACCTTATGAACGCTTATTCTCCCTTTCTGGAACAGTTCTCTAGAAATTGAATTGTAAAAACATAAATCTTCAAAATTTGAATCCATTGCAAGATATAAGTCAAAGCAGTTCTGTTTAAAAAAAAATAGAGAATGGAGTATAGTTCAAAAGACGAATTGACGACAGTTGAATTCAGATGTACCGCATCAAATTTTCATATACCTCCCAGTTCAGCTGACCTTCTCAAAGTTTGATTACTGTAATTCTATTCCAATGTCAGTTGCCAGATTTTCAATACCCTTCAAGTAGTCATGAACATGACGACGAGGTTAATATATACGTTAAAAAGTCTTTCGACTGAGAAATCTGAACTTGGCTAAAATTTCCGGTTAGAATCACTTTCAATATCCTGCTACAAGGCTGCCGTAGATAGCGCTCTTCAATACCTCACTGAACTTTTGATAGGCCTACCAACTATCTGCGACAGATTCACCTCCCCAGGAATGATTACAAATTTATTCTCTTCTTTTCGCACTATTTCGTACTTCAGTTATACTTGTCTCTCTACCTCTCAATTGACATATTTGTTTGCTCGTGAGCATGTAAAAGGCTTAAGCTCTCTGCTTACTTAAGAAATAAAAAAATAAAGCAACATAATTAATTTACATACACACCCAAATATAAATAGAAAGCACCCATTTTTGACGATATTTCTAATAATAATATGAAAATTACTCACATTTTAATATGTTATCAAATAGTGCTTCAAAAGAAGCAATTACTGTTATGCATCTACTATTACAATTCTTTTAATTGAAGAACATATCTTTTACATCTAGGCTGAAACAATATCTTAATGTACCTGCCACTGACGGTAAGCACGACAATAACGGCAGCCATGGATTCAACTGAAGCTTCAACGGCTGACATTGCCGTGGTTCTTGAGATATCTGCTGGCTTTGGCGTAAGCATCCTTAGTTCTTCAAACAATTGGCGGTGATAAAGAGCACATTCGGCTTCTTTTGCTGTCTAAAATTGGATTCTCATATGAGAAAATTTTGACGGCGTTGAACGACCTCTAAATAATATTATTTTAATCAAACTTTGCATATAATTTTTTTGTGCGAACTCGAACCGTTATAGAGGGTCAGGGATAACATTAAAACATTATTTTCTTATAAGAGCCACTCTAGAGAACTTGAACTGTCTCACTTCGTGGCTTCACCGAGGTTGCCATAAACCGCCGCATGCAAGAACGCAACCCATTCAACTTGCATATTTGAAATCAAATATTTTTGAACTTAATTTCACAACATAAATAAAGCACTTTTTTGAATCCACGTTTGAAAATACATTTTGAAAAATCACATAGCTAATGTTGTGGTGATTCGTTAAACCAGTACGATAGTTACCCATAGAATTTGCTATGAAGCAAATAAAGTATCATTTCAGCATTATTGTCATTAGGAAAAGTCTGAGCTAGGGTCTGCGTTCTTGGAAAGAGCTAAATTGACGTTCCTTATTTTCCTCATTGGTTGCTTTTTTTGTGTCATTTTGTTGGGAGAGGCGGGTAAGTTGAGCAACATAAGTTTTGGAAGTTTTAGACGATAACCTTAACTTAGTTATTATATCTAATAACTTTAAAAAACTTGCTAATTGCGTACTCTACTCATCACATCGATGCAAGCTAATGGCCAGTTTCCTTTGGCAGATTCGCCTGACAGCATAACACAGTCAACACTATCCATGACTGCATTAGCTATATCGGATAGTTCAGCTCTTGTTGGTCGTGCATTTATTGTCATGCTCTCTAACATCTGCATTAAATGTATATAATGCCATTTAATTGTTATTTTATTGACAAAGCATCAGGTTTTAATATAGCTTGTAAAGACCTACCTGGGTGGCGCATATAACTGGCTTTCCCGCACGCAAAGATCTTGCAGTAATCATTTTCTGCGCTATGACGACTTTTTCCATTGGGATTTCAACTCCTAAATCACCCCTTGCAATCATTATACCATCGGATGCCTCCAGAATTTCATTAAATCTATGGTAAATTTTGTTATGTTTTTATCTATTTATGTTTTGTTATGCGTGGCCTAATTTCCAATTTTTTAAAACCTTTTGCAAGCTTCTCGGCATTCTATTTTTGAAAATATTTTTATTTTCTTTCCCCTTTCTCCAAGTATTTGCCTTATGCTTCTCACTCCATCACCATTTCTTATGAATGAAGCGAAAATTACATCAATCTAAAAACATAACATAAAATAGCTTTACAACAATGTAAAATATGGCAGCTGAATTAACATGAATTTGCAAGGAAATACAAATATTTTGCCAGTTTCAAGAAATACCATAAGGTTAGTAGTCCATGAAATTGAGAAACAGAAAATTGAATAATGTTGTAAAATTTAATTTGTTGAAAGTGATAAATTTACTCCTTGGTCTATTCCAAAAAGGATATCTTGCACATCTTTTTCAGATACTGCAGGAAGGTCAACATCTGTACCTGGTAAGTTCACGCCTTTCAAACTTTGAAGAACGCATCCAAATTCTACTTCACACTTCAAAAAATTGGCACCTAGATTCATAAATATTACAAGAAAATAACGTCATGCTTTCTTGGTCAATAGAAAGTCAGACTCAAATTCGTTATTGTGATTCAAATAATTGCATTACATCATTTGTTTGACAATGTAAATAATGCAATGCAAATTTTAAAAACATCCAGCCTTTTTCCCTCACGATCAATGATATCGCTCCATCATCAATCAGGACCGTCTTTCCAACATTGAGAACATTAATGATGTTCTTGTAATCCACAAATATATTTTTGTCATCGCAGGATTCTTTGAAAGATTCGTCGATAGTTAGGGTTACCATGGAACCAGCAGTCAATTCCACGGATTCCTGCGTACCCTTGAATGATTTAAAATACAACCGACTGCAAAACGTGAATTAGTTATTTTTTGTGCCAGTGTTGAACTCTCCTTTCAACCCAATACCAAATTTCGCTTGAGCTTTGGATACAATATCAATAGTAACAGCACTCTAACTAATTTAAATAAAATTTGAGGTGCAGCCACTGCGAAGAAAAAATGCGAGTTACCCCTTTAACAATTCCTGTTCTAATCTCCGGACCTTTCGTATCCAACGCAATGCAAATAGGTAGCCAATGTTTTGCGGCTGCCGCTCTGGCATTCTCAATAGTTTGTTGATGATACTGTAATATTTGGTTCATTATATCACGTAGGTTGTCAGATAAATAGAATTAATATCAGTCAAAAAAGTCAGCAAAATAATTCTGTATTTTAAGTTTTTCATTTTTTTTGCAAAGCTAGTTCAACGCAATTACTACCTGATGGTACGATTAGGCCGGGGGTGGGAACATGATTTAGCCTAGGCCATAACATATATACCAATATAATATATATATATATATATATAGTCTGTGACATACCTGAGTATAACCTAGCCCAGGCCTTTCAAACCTAACCTTAACCTAAACTCTTGCTTGCAAAAAATTGATGGAGATGATGAGGAAGCTGAGGTAATACTTCCACAAAAACGATGTGGCACTAAATTTAGGTGCAAGTGTCGATGCTTTTTAAGCAAGGATAAGTTGTAACACAGGTCCTACGATCAAGCAATGAGTAAAGTGTAATGCATTATTGACTTCAGTAAGTAGAAGCCAAAGAAGAATTTGGAGGAAATTGCATGAAGAACCTTTAGTCAGCCAACTAGTGACTTGGTGCGGTGAATACTACGCTGGACAGAGAGTTGTGGAAATTCGATTATAAAAAGTTAACGCTTGTCAATCAGCTTTGGGAATTGCTGCAATGACTGAATCATGAGTAATGATTTTCTTGCTTTCCCTATAATTGTTGAAGCATTTAAGAAGAGTTATGCAGTTTCAAGCTGTCGAAAGACTGTTCAGGACAGCTGCGCAGATGTAGTGGTATTTTATTAATTCCCTCGGCATAACTTGATGATTAGGACAAACACTTTTTGGGTCTGCATCAACTTTCCATCTAAGCTGCGCAATCGTGAGCCAGCGCACAAGTTTTCTGCTGAAACAGATTTCCTGTCGAGTCTGCAACAATATTTTACAGATGCTATGAATATGCTCGTACTTGGAAGTCTGATTAGTCAAAAATATTGTAAAGTTATTTACCGTATTTTCACGAACTAAACACGCAGACGAATTTAACACGCGGACGAATATAACACGCAATTTTTCCAAATTATGTAAAAAATCACTTATAAAACACGCGAACGATTATAACATGCACCAATAGACGCCTTTTTTTCTTTTGGCTAAAATAATTTAACATTTAACATTTAAATTAAAATTATATATATTAAAATATTAAATTGAAAATTTGAAATTAAATTCTAATACATAAAACAATCAAATATAAAAGTTGTAAAAAAATCTCGGCCTATACTTGAAGTGATAAATACAGTGATATATAGATAGAAGTGCTCTTGATTGAAATATAAGTCAAAATCATCTTAGTCGTGCAACGGACTATAATCAAATAAATAAATAGATTGAAATATCGACGTCGTTAAGAAAGTGGCTGATAAAAGTAACTCGTACACTGTTGCCTACAAGCTTCAAGTCATTTCTAGAGCAAAAGACAAAGGTAACAGAGCAGCTGCTCGGGAGTTCAACGTTAATGAAGTGTCGGTTCGCAAATGGAGAAAGAAGGAATGATTGCTTGAGAAACTGAACCTGAGAAAACGTGCATGCCTTGGCCAAAATGCGAAATGGAAAAGTTAGAGTCTGATCTAAAGCTATGGGTCTTGGAACAAAGGAAGAGATAGCTTTTGACATTCCCGCTAGTGAAAGCATCTGGCGCCAGAACCGTGGCAATAACAACAAGTGGTTACGAACGGACATGTTTCACAGTCATACTTGGATGCTCTGCGGCTGGCACCAAGTCAAAACCAATATTGATTTTCAAGAGACAATGCGAAAATTTTTTAGCCTGAAGCTCTGGATTCTGAAATGTTCTCAAAAGAGGAGATTCTTTTCAAAGAGCTCGCGGTTGATCATGGATGCAATGACTGCTCATAAAGAGGAGTCAGTTAAGAAGATGCTCAACTTAAGCGGATGTCACATTGCAATCATCCCGGATGGTCTATCATCCAAACTGCAACTACAAATCGTTGAGAAATTGACAGATCTGAGAGGAAGGAATGGTGCATCCACTTATGGATGGCACAAACACTCACACATCGTCTGGACGAGACAGGAAGGCCTTGTATTCCGAGGTATACACATGGGTTGCAAGAGCATTGGACAAAGTGTCGCCTGATTTGATTCTGAGTGAAAGGCTGGAATTACGTTTACAGGAAAGGAGTAAAGTGACCACCCGGACTTTGAACTAGCCTGCGATCCGGCAAGAGCCGAAAATGAATATGAAGACTGTTTGACTTTTGACGGATTTGATGGCTTAGTTGATGATGAGGAAGAATTATTGGTCTTATGATTGATTTTTTGAATGTCTGTTAATAACTTGTTTAAAAACTTCAAAGAACTGGTTAACAATTCATGAGCCCGCTGCAATTGACCAAAATTGATCACGAGTCGCTTCGATATTGTGTTCTCTCTTCAATTCTTTCTCGAAACTATTTTTATCTTAAGATTTGCATCCACTTCCTGCTTTGGAATGCATAGTGTTTACGCATAATAATTTGTAAGACAAAAGTGAAGCAATACTATTGTAATCCGTTTCGTAAATCAGGAAGGAATTGCAAATGAAAGATTCTTGCAAATAACCGAAATAACTGACAAGACTGGCGCTGGAATAGGAGAGAGTATAGTCAGTTGCTTGCAACGCAATGCCATTGATACTGACAATATTTCTTTTCAACCGTATGATTGTGCTGCTTCAATGTCGGGAAAGTTTAAAGGAGCTCAACAGAAAGTATCTGAGTTGGTTGTATCATATGCTCCTTGTCAAGCACACAGAACAAACACCGCAGTTGAACATTGTTGCCGTGCTGTCCTTCATGCCCCCCCCCACTATTTTGCCTTCGGTACGTCCCTGCGTCAAAGAGACATAAATATTATATATTTCTATAATTACATTTGTTGTAGCAAAAGTAGTGCATGAGCGTCAGGTGGTAATAGTTCCAATCCTGATTTAGATGTTATGGAAGTGCCTGATGATGAGGAGTCAATTGAGGACAATAAACTTACTTTATTAATATAATATGACTTTATTAATATAATATGACCTTATTAATATAATATGACTTTATTAATATAATATGACTTTATTAATATAATATGACTTTATTAATATAATATGACTTTATTAATATAATATGACTTTATTAATATAATATGACTTTATAAAACATAAAGTGAGTCTGTTAGATCTATGATGTGACAGACAATTCGCTGCCGCAGATTCTGCAGAAGTAAGGAAATTCATAATTTCTCCTCTGAACGTTGATGCAGAGGATTACCAAAGTCTTGTAAATTGTAATAAAGATCTTCCGTGTACTCACCAACCTATGTTGAAGGATGTCATTGGCGATGAAATTGAAAAAGTAATACAAATACCGAAAAAATTGAATGTTAGATGCCTTTTTTCCGTGCCACACCCAAAGTGTGTAAAAAAATCAAATTTGTCAAAGAAAAAACAGCAGCATCAGTTTGTGGAGATCTGAGAAGAGACGGATATGTTAGAACTTCTATTTAGAAAGTATATTTCACATTTTGATTCAAAAAAAGATTGGACAACTCAAGAAAACTGACTCGGCATGAGTTATGCATTTTTGCATAATTACATGTTTAAATAAATTGCATTCTGTGCAGTCATATTCATGTAAAATGATAGAGACAAATGAATAAAGTCATGATATATTACTTTATAGTTATTAATAACAAAAATAACCACTGAATTAAGAAGCCATAGCATTCATTTTCCTTATATATTTCAATATCGAATAATGACTGATTTTCGATGCCAAGACGGCAAGTGATGGCAAAATTATTTTTAACGAATTTTTTTTTTATAATGTTATTTAGATGCTAGAGCAACATTATTTTGCTACCCAAAGTCAATCTAACTAAAAAATTGCTCTGACGACATACCCTATTGCTCAGTAGTCTGCTAAGCGCTCACCATCCTACGCTTCTTAGAAGGAACATTGTTTAACATAAAGGGCAAAACCAATCAAAGAGTCATTTTTTTCTAGAAAGTTAGTGACCCTATTAGCAGTATATCGCAGTGGTTCCGAGAACCAGTCATTGCTTATTTAATAAAAATCAATATTTTGCAATTTTCTTTTTGGATCAGCGAGTCCTTTGCAGATACATATCGCCATCAATCGGATAAGATCAACTAACCTCGTAAGAACCATGCGAAAAATTCAATCTCACGATTCCGCATCCTGCTTCGAACATTTTTTCCATCATATCCACATTTTGACTTGCCGGCCCTAGGATGAGTTATTAGTTTGAAGATCATGTGATTATTTTAATGCGTTGAGCAAATGGACGTTTCTAATAATCTAATAAACATCGTCATAATACCGTGCTCCGAAAATAAGCCCTAGCGTGAATAATCGATGGTGCTAATATAAACTTTATCCCGAAAATAAACTCTAGCTAAGATCGTTTGAGGTGATACACGATAACTTAACTGAAAGTATCGGTGACGGTGCATGCTCATTGGCTGGCAGTTTGTTTACAAGTGGATATTCAAATTGAAGGCGTTTGATTTGATACTTAGCTTTTTTTTTAGTTCCTTGCATGTGCTTTTGAAACGTTTTAATCGTCTGCTCGTTGACGCGCGGTGTGTTTGGTGGTGTTGGCGCGAACAATAGTGTAATAGTAGTATAGTGGCGCTCCAATGGTTAAGGCTGCTCTATCTCACGATGGCAGTGCGATTCGAACCTGCGGGAGCACCATCCTAATCATCTAGCTATGCAACGGACGTTAATAAAACATTACAACGGAGATGATATTCACACTAATTGTAAAAGTTAAAACTTTTTATTCTTAAAAATAATTTTTTTTTATAAAATAATTAATGTCGCTGCACTATGCAATTAGTTTAATTTATTTAATATTAATTAAAAAAATAGACTCATGGGATCATTTTGAAATTAAATTAAGACCCCTAACCAGAGCTACCCGGGTCACATTTTTAGCCGGGGCCGAGGTTCAGCTGCGTGGGTTAGCCGGGGTGAGGTTAATATAAGTTTAGATATGAAACTTTCTAATGTATTATAAGTGTGATTTTCTGCTTTTCTTCAGCTTCTTAAAACTATTTGCAATACTAGCATGCAAATTCAGTGATGAATGCAGTTATATGGATGTAATTCCATCATTTCGACTCATTTGAACGTATAAAACTTGTGTTTACTATTCCTTCATTAACTCTTTGGTTATCAACCTTAATCAAAGTCTCAAAAGAAATTCAAACTTTTTGGGGCGCTTGATTTTACGATAGAAGGAAAAAGGTAACCTTTTCAAGTTTTACGTATCTGAGAAGACAGAGATGGAAAAAAGAACAAGTATAAGAAAAAACGTATAGGTGTCTCGGATGACCATTTTCATCTGGAAGGTGTTTCCTAGCGAGCTGCTAGGCGTGGCAAACCAAGAGTGGATGGATGGCTGGCTGGATGATTGAATGGATGGATAGACGGATGGACAGACGGACGGACAGAGGGATGAATGGATGGCCCATTTGCCAGCCCAAGTGATAGTGAAAGCAGTTTTAAATGGCATTCATGGTGAGACGTTTGTCAAAGAATATGGAAACATCACTGTTTCTTTAGTATAAGTATTTTAAGAGCAGCGGGATACCAAGTATCGTACGAGTTTGTTTATTATGACGAATTATTATGAGTTATCATGAATCATTAATACCAGGCATCGGAAGACAAGTAATTAAGACTTTGGCGTTGGTGCGACTCCATTAAGAGTTCAAATCCCACCCTGTCTCAAGACCTTTTATAAATAATACCTGATGATTTTATTCCATCAACTGAGAGATTTTATGGTGACTTGGATTCAGACATGGAGAAGTGGAACCGTCAAAATTCGTATTTATCTTAGCATTTACTCATCGGTTTTTTATGTCGCCGCACCCTAATATCTCAAGCACAAAAGAGGGCCAAATTTGCCACTTTGCATAGGTTATCTCGATACCTCTGTTTAATCGCCGACTTTGAAGCTGAACCGCCAAAATTCCCACTTTGTCGTAGCAATTTCTTATTTGCGATGTTGATTCTTTTAAGATACCGAACCCAATTTACTCTTGCTGATTTTGTCTGATGGATAACACGCTGTAGCTATTCCTTTTCGTTCTAAAAATGCTTGGATATGTTAAGAAAAAACTTAGCAATCATAATCAGTCACAATCATACTGCAACTAGAAAAAGGAACAAAACCGGCAGACCTTTGACTCCAGCAAATACCATTTCAGGTAAAAAAATGGAAAATGAAGGCCAATGATAAAATGATAAAGCCAATGCACGAGAATTCTGTCTTTGATACAGCAAGAAAAGATGCCATTTCAGGTAAAAAAATGGAAAATGAAGGCCAATGATAAAATGATAAAGCCATTGCACAAGAATTCTGTCTTTGATACAGCAAGAAAAGATGCCATATTAATTTTCGGCTATCGACGCTTTTTGGCAAACCTCCATGCCGGCGACCTAACCGTGTTCGGATGTATTCATTTTTGATTGGGTAAGGGGTCGTCCATAAAGTACGTCACGCTCGAGGGGAAGGGGTCTAAGAAAGTGTGACAGTTTGTGACAGAGGGGAGGGGGAGTTAATCTATGAGTGACGTCACATAAATTAGAAAATTTTAAAAAATAAATAATAAATTTTCAAAATGCTGATTCTATATAATCTTTGAGAATAAAGCTCCGAAAAGCTTCGGTCAGATCGTTTAAAGCTCAGTATTTCTATCGTTGAAGCCCTTTCATCCTGCCCTCTGATACCTTATTATTTACGGAAAAAAATTACGGAAAATTACGCGTTTCATTCCAGTTATAGAAGAGGATATATTCAATGAATTAATAAAAAACATTTGCTGATTATAACCTGGATTGGACTAACCTCAGTTGCCTGACTGCTGATGGAGGAAAAAATATGAGTGGCATAAAGAAAGGCTTGTTAGTGAAGCAGATGTATAATGAACAAAATATTCCTCAACCAATGTTCCTGCACCGTATTATTCACCAGCAAGCTTTGTGTGCCAAGTATGTGGTCATTAGCAGTTTACCGAATCCTATGGTGAAGATAGTGAATTTAACAAAGTCACATGGGTTTAAGCACACAGTTCAGAGACATGTTGCAGCAGATATAATTAGTCATCTAAATTTTCTGATCCTAAAACTACAAGGAGAGAAAAATTTTGTTTCTGATCTAAACACCCACTTAAAGGCTTTTAGATCTAAACTTGTCTTGTTTTTTGAACATTTGCACGCCAATAACTTGACGCACTTTCAGCCCCGCAAGGTCTTCCTGGCTGAAGCAATAACTGAGTTCTCGCGTCATTTGCATTCGAGATCATCAAAGGCAGAAGTGAGACTGTTTCAAAACCCATTTCAAGCAAATGTGGCTAGTTATCCAAATGAACTGCAGCTGAAAATCATTGACTTGCAAGAAAATAAACTTCTTAAGGACAAGACTGGTAGATTTTTACCAGTTTTTGCCTAAGGAAGACCGTCCTAATGTCAAAATTTCTGCACCAAGGTGCTTTTCAATCTTTTGGGACAACATGTTTGAGTGAATACTTTCATTTTCAAGAATAAAATGGGTGAGGAACAATTTGAGAACAAAGTTGTCCAATGATAATCTCTCTTGATGTTATATGTCGATGTCGACATCAAATCCAAAGCCAGAAATGTCCACTGTTTTGGCATCCAGGAAACAATTTCACCATTCCCACTATTGCTGGTGTTCATTGTGTAGTGTATTCATGCGTTATTAAATAATAACTGAATTAAATAATAATAAATAATTAAAAACAACATCTACGTTGATTCTTTTTTATTTGGACCCCGAATATGTAGTCGGCCCCTAAACTGATGTTTGGTAGTTAATGCGGCCCTCGTGCTGAAAAGTTTGGAGATCCTATCTATCTGGAGATCTACGCGGACTTGCTTACAATTTAACTAATTTGATGTGACTAATTTACATTTAATTTAGTTTATTAATTTTTTACAATCAGTGATGGTCAAATCTCAAATCAATTGTAAAATGATTCAAATATCAACAACCAAATCAAATCCCAAATCGAATCAATTCTTCCAAAATTTACTGCTGCCGTAGCTTCGCAAATTTTTTCGAGCAAAACACAATGAAATTAACAGCCAACATTCATTTATGACATTTTTACAGTTTTATTACCATTTAAAAAAAACATTAAACCCAGTTTGCGTTGTTCCTAAAACATGATTGTCCTGAAGAATATCCTCATTGTCATCGAAATTTTCATCTGACAAAAATTCTGAAATTTCATCAATGTCATTCAATGGCTCTGAAGCCTCATCACGTTCTCTCATTTCACTTTTATCTTCCTTATGATCAAACGCAAACCTGGCAGCTTCCTCTGAAAATATTTTGAAGGCTTTAAGCATGTTGCTGGCATTGTCAGTAACAACATATCCAATGTCAATGCTCTGTATCCCATACTCTGACAGTATTTCCTCAAAAGCTGCACAAATATTTTTTCCTGTATGTTTTGACCCGAAGTGTCTTTAAGCAACCGTCTTTGTTCTCAGCTGAAAGCCTTCGTCAAACTAGTGGAATTTTACTCCTACAATTGGTTAAAACGAACAGCTTTCCGTCCTTTGGCTGTCTTTAAAAAATTTCGCTAAAATCCCATATTTCCTTCTATCTAACTCGGACATATTTAAAAGGCGGTAATGCTACAAGTAGAACAACAAGCATGTAACCTGCAACAATGTTTATTTAAAGAGGAGCACGAGGAGCACGCCAAAGATATAGAATTCTTAAATTTATAACCATTTTAAAAAAATTAAAAATATATAACCATCTTTATTTCAATGATTCGATTCGAAAAAGCAAATCGAATAAAAAAAAAGGCAAATCGAATCGAATCAAAATCGCGGAGGCCAAAATCGAATACAACAATGTTCAAATCGAATCGCAACCTTGCCTAAATCGCGATTTGCCCATCACTGTTTACAATACATTTTATTGAGCTGTTTAGATGAGTTTTATGTTTTGATGACATGGCAATGGTAGTATAAATAAATTGCCAAGTTTTTATTAATCGAATGTGCTTAGTTTTCAAAATATTTAATTTAAAAAAGTGACAAAATAGTAAATCACAAAACATTCAATTCTAAATTACTTAATAGCTTGTAATTAGATAAACAAACCAAGAATCATTGTTTTACCATATTTACAACAATAGTTATAACATGTATGTATGTGTGCCTGATTTTCATAAACCTAACGTTTTTCTAAGTCAGTTTATTTTATTAAGGCGAAAAGTACTTTTTTAAATTGTGATATGTTGTAAAGCAATCCTAGATCTATGGAAAAAAATTAATTAAAAAAAAATTTTGTCCACCCTTTCGAGATAAATATTTTTCAAAATTCATTGAGTCATTTGATCTAACCCATTAGGCTTTTTGAAGAAATTCCACCCCATGGCGCAAGCAAGCTTCCTATTTGTTATCTGCTAAAATTAAATGTTTATTTCTCATTTAAGTTGTGGAAATAACATTGGTGACTTCCATAAAGATTAAAAATAAAATATTTACATTTACATTTATTTATCCAATATTTTACGTGCTCGATGTAATCCCGAAGGGATGTAAAGGCACGGCGAACAAGAGCTCACAAATATGCAGTCTATGAAATAAAAATAAAATAAGATAAGAATAGAATAAAAGTGAGTGAACAGAATGGAGTAAAATAAAATAATAGAGACGGGGACAAAACAAACTATAGATTAAAGAATTATTGATATGAGGTCACAAATAGATGGGTTTTAAGTCCGGATTTGAAGGCTTCTGACGATTGAGCGACGAATGTTCGGAGGAAGCAGGTTCCAGATCACGGAAGCGGCGACATAGAAGGCCCGATCACCCTGCCTGACACTGCGAGACCGTGGAACGACCAGGGTCCTAGTCTCGGATGAGCGGAGTGATGCCCTGCCAGGGACAGCTGTGGTACTGATCAGTAATTCAGTCAAGTACCGAGGGGCTTGACCTGTGGCGGCCTTGTAGACTAGGAGGACCGTCTTGTACAGCAGTGGTTCTCAACCCCTGGTCCGCCGGTAACGGTCCGTGAATCAAATGGTACCGGGCCGCCCAAGGAACAATAAATTATTTCTATTTTATTAAAAAAATTAAAATAGTTTGTAGGGCTTGAGAACAACCGCTGCCATCTCTTTCTTAGCGTGTTCGGTAAAATTATTGAGTCTGATTTTGTAACATTTTAAGAATAACGATCAACTTACCCAAAAAAATGATAAACTTTTTAAATTAATTTATTAAATTAAATTTTTAATTTAAAATAATTTTTAATTAATCTAATTAAGTGATTACAGTAAAGTAATTTCATTATTATATTTTTTCCTTTTCATTGTGGGACACTGAACTTCGCCCCATAACTTCACCAGGCTCCAATCGTGCAGGAAATTATATAATTAATTTTTGTAATTTTATTACATAATATTCAACTCCACCCCCCCGGTCCGCGACTTGGTGGTTGACGTTAAACAGCAGAGAATTGCAGTAGTCAAGCCGCGATAGAATAAATTGAATAGTGAGAGACCGGAAAGCCTCAGGTGGTAGGAATGGCTTCGCCTCCTTGAAGATGCGAAGCTTGGCATAGCAAGCAGCAGCAACCCGATTTACATGGGACTTCATGGAAAAGGAAGAGTCCAAGTAGACCCCCAGATTCCTGACTGTCCATGAAGGGGTGATAGAAGAACCCGCCAGCTGGAGCGGTAGGTCACTGATATGACCACGTCGAGCCGGGGTGCCGAACCAGATTGCTTCAGTTTTGTCAGCATTGAGTAGTAGCCTATTAGAGGCTGTCCAGGAAATAATATCGTGAAGGCAGTCCGACAAACGACCAACAAGGGTAGGGGCATCTTTAAGTCTGGAGTTGCCGTAGATCTGAATGTCATCGGCATACTGATGACTGAAAAGTCTATGTTTGGAGATGATGCTTTCAATGTCAGCCACATATAATGTGAACAATATTGGTCCTAAGACTCTCTGATCAATTGTTCACTGTCGACGGGGAGTGTACCAGATGACTTAAAATTGGCCAAAGTGATTCCATTGCATAAATCCGGTGATCTGAACAGGATCTGCAATTACAGACCTATCTCAATTCTGCCATATTTTTCAAAAATTTTCGAGAAGGCCGTATATCGTCGAGTTGAATCCTTCTTATCAAGGTTTAGTCTGCTCAATAACAAACAATTCGGATTTCGAAAAAATCACTCAACATATATGCCTCTACTCTTACTTTATTCGAAAATTGCCGACGCTCTGGACCGTGGTGAGTTCACCATCGGTGTGTTTCTCGATCTATCAAAGGCATTTGATACCGTAAATCATGAGATACTTTTGTCGAAACTTTATCATTACGGTTTGCGTGGTTGTGTTTTGAAGTGGTTCACCAGTTATTTGTCGGGTCGTAAACAATTGACAGAATTTAATGGGTTTGAATCTTCGTTTAGTGACGTAGCTTGTGGCGTTCCTCAAGGGTCTATTCTTGGCCCCTTGCTATTCATAATTTATATTAACGATTTACATAACTCATCATCTTTACTTACATTTTTATTATTCGCAGACGATACAAATGTATTTGCTTCTGGCAAAAATCTCAATGACTTAATTATCAGCATCAATAGGGAGTTAACAAATGTTGACACTTGGTTTCGCGCCAATAAGTTATCTTTAAATGTCGACAAGACAAATTTTATGCTGTTTTGCTCAAAAAATAAGGACAGAACCCATAGTATTCAACCTTGCATCAACAACTTACAGATTAAACATGTCACCTCTATCAAATTCCTCGGCATTATTATCGATGATAGATTAAACTGGTTTTTGCATATCAATTACGTTGCCTCCAAAATTTCAAAAAACATTGGCATCATGTCAAGGGTCTCTTCATTTGTTGATAAAAAAATTCTCATTATGCTTTATTATTCTTTAATATATCCTTATCTCATCTATTGTAATATCGCCTGGGCCTCTACCTATCCCTCTAAACTTATCCACTTACTTACACTCCAAAAAAGAATAATTCGTACTATATTTCGTCTCCATCCACGTGCCCATACAAAGGACTTTTTTATTTCAAATGGAATTCTAAATATATATCAGATCAATAAATTCCAAACTTGCCTCTTCATATACAATTATGAACATAACATGCTGCCTCCATCCTTTAATAATATGTTTTTCAAATCATCAGATGTCCACTCTTACAATCTTAGATCATCCAATCAATTGAGATCTGAATTTTCCCGTACCACCTTCAAAAAATTCTCCATATGTTGCAAAGGTCCACTCTTGTTCTCCTCTCTGCCGTCGTCCCTTGTTTCTCTAAACAGTTCCTCACTATTTAAATCCCATCTTAAAAAACACATTATATCCACCTGTTGAACCTGTTATCCACATTTCCACCTTATCATTCATTTTATTACCCTGGTTTTTTCTTCGCTGATTACATCGCTTATTCATTATTCCGATTATTCATCGTCTTTCAGTTGTTGCCATTAATTTTCACCTGTCGTTACCATTAGAAGTTTATATATATGCAAAGACCCTTTCAAACGCCCCTTTAAATTTGTCAAATTGAAACAACCTATCCCCTAGACGGGAATTAATTCTCTTGGGATAGTTCATTAATGAATTTGTGAATCTTTTTTTGGTGTGATTTTTTTTTGGCTATTTGAATATAGTTTTTTTGAAAATAAACGAATTCAAACCTGAAAAAAAGACAGATCCCTGGGGAACGCCCGATTGCACAAGATGGGTGGGACTAGCAGATTGTGACGACACTATTGTCTCATGTCGTTCCGACAAATAATTTCTGAACCACTGCAGTGCATTGTGACGAACTCCAAATGTTTCATCCAGCCTGGCGATGAGGATGTCGTGGTCAACGGTGTCAAAGGCCGCTGACATGTCCAGCAGAAGGAGGAGGGAGACCTGACCTGCATCAAGTGCCATGCGTATGTCAGACACAACCTTCAGAAATTGCTGCAGCCTCGAATCTGTGAAACAGGGAAGGAAGTGAGGTGGTGGAGCATCACTCGTGGCTGAACGGATGGCAGTCAATTTTCCGTCAAGGTACTAGCGGTAGACTAAAGGGGCCGGAGCAGCCAATCTGTTTGTGACGCTGCCTAAACCAGTAGCATCTCCGATGAGCTTCCATCTTCTGGCAGGATGGCGCACCTCTGCTATGCGCTTGGCATAATAGTTACGACGCTTTTGATGTAGCAGAGCAGCATACGAGCGGGCACAAGCCCTGATGATGTCGGTGCTGGCACGCCGTCTTCTGAGTCGAGTCAGATGTGATCTCACCCTCATGCATTCAGCATCAAACCATGGCTGTCTGTATTTGTAGAAGCGTGGCATCGATAGGGGGAGGGACCTCTCAACTACCTCATTGAGAGTGTCATTGTAAAGCTCAGCCAGGCAATCAGCATCCATGGAGGTCCACATCTCTGGGTTGGTCAAAGGAGAGGTGCTGAGAAGTCGTTCAAAGAGAGGCATTTCAAGATTCCTCCAGAGCCTGACCCTATTTGCATCTGATATGTGACGAGGGACTGAGGACGAGGTCATCCAAGTTAGAAGTTTGTGGTCAGAAAGACCACTTTCCAACTTCTCGACCGCCGTAACAGGTAAGCCATCATCGTCTCTCTCAAGGACAATGTCAAGGGTTCCACCGCAAACATGGGTGGGACCGGCAACAATCTGTCTGAGGCCAAAAGATGAAATGAGATTACTGAAGACCAGGCTGTTCGAATCATCAGTCTTTTCGAGGTGAATATTTATGTCCCCAGTAACAGTGTCGGGGAGCCAATGACAAAACGACGCAGTAGCTCCGAGAGTTCTGAGAAAAACAGAGTCTCTATGTTTCCAGTCCTGTATATTGTCAGTAGGTTTATGTGTTTGGCGTCTTTGTTTATGTGAACGGCAAGAGATTCAAAGGTAGTTGGGTTGAAACAGAGGTTTTGCTGCTGCAGTTTAACTGAAGGGGAGGACAGTACATCCAGGCCACCATGGTTTGTCCTCAGGGACTTCTGGGCAGGGCCTACACGAGGTCTCGGGCGATCAATGACCTAATAGCCTCGACCTCGTAGCAGATTAATTGCCAAGGAACCCTCATCGTGCCAGGTCTCAATCGCCGACAGCACATTGACTTTGCCAGCAGCCATAATCTCCGAGAGGGCATCAAACTTTTTCCTTATCGATCGGATGTTCAGACATCCCATTCTAAGAGCAACGTCCTGGTCCTTCACAATCGGTGTAAGGGCGCACACAAAACAATCCACCAACAATCAAGGCGCAACTACGAATTTCAAAAAAAACTATTTGTTCAAAAGCTGTGAAAATGACTATTTCGTTGGCTCTCGACGCGTTTACTTTTTGAGATTTGTTTTTTATATCCAAGGCCTTCAAGGTTTGAAGGTTCTATTTATTAAATATTCCACTATTACAATAGTAGTTGCAGATAATCTATTTTTACACACCAAATTTCAAACTTGTTACGATTTGATTTCCTGTAATATTTTCTCCGAAAGCCTCGGAAAGAAAATTTGAATATATGGTGCGAGTTTGAGATCTTCCTCACACATATTTCGCTCCTTAGCATTTGGAATCTTGTAAAAATGTAGAACCAATATGAACATTTCTATTTAATGGCATTGTAATCATTTTAAGGAGTAAAGTTTATGTGTTGAAGGCTGAAATTTTCATCTCTCTGTGTAGCTGATATTCCTGTTACTTCTATCCATGATAAAAATAATATTTAACCAAAACACCATTTACAAAATCTTATGGAGCAATTATTATGAAATGGATTTTTGAAACACTGGTAAAAAGTTGTTATAGTATATATCGTCGAAATCTGTAAAGTCCTTGTAGAATTTTCCATGGCCTAATTAAAATAAGTTGATGAATTTGCAAGCATTATTTGTCCTACCAAAAGGAAACTTTTCACATATACATAAGCAAATTCCAAATTTTGCATTTATCTGATCAATATTTTAGGAAAATATATGGTGTGCTTGTAACCATTTTATTAGTTCAGACACTGTATAATTTTGAGCTGTAACATTTACGCGGAACGAATTCTTATGTTTTTAAACAAGGACATATTTTAATAATACAACAAATAAAAAAACATTTTTTTTGAAAACTTTATAATATAATAAGCTTGCTTGCCTTATTAATTTATCGTTTATCTGGATAATTGCGTAACAGCTTAAAAATAATTTTTTTGAGTTTATCAATAATAATATACTTTGACAAAAAATAAAACATAGTTTGATGGAAAAAGTCAAATCATGGTGCTTTTCATAAATTGCTTGATTGTTCTTTCTACGTTTTACTAAGAATTTAATAATTTACTCAACAAACCAATGGTGCAGACAATGTTAGTAAGACGAAATGGATATGGCTGTGAGTCAATGTCCAGTGATGATAATGATTCTAAATGCGTTCGAGCAAATGCAGCAGTTAGTTGGAAAGGATAGATTTTTTCGATTATCTGTTTTAAGATTAAAATCTGTGTCAAAAAACCTTATCAAATTCTCCAGAATAACATTCATATTCCTCACTCTAGACCCTCGATTTTGAATGTTGCTGACGCTAGTCTTCTGGGAGCCAACAAGATAAGAGTCAGTAACTAATTGCAGACACATTTATTATGCTCTAACCTTGATATCATTTCGAGAATGTTCTGTTATTTTAGGAGTTGCCATATTGCCGTTTACATGGAATGTTCAGCCTTTCGCCCAAAATTTTGAGAGTTTATATGTTAAATTATTTGGACAAAACGCCTAAGATTTGTTACGATTTCAAATTTTTAGTTTAGATGATGTCATCAATCATTACAAAACATTGACGACTTTATTTACAACTTTTCAATGCGAAAAAAAAACATATTTGACTTTTCAAAGCGTAATTAATAATATTTAAAAAGTTTTGGAAGAGACCTAACAATTTTAACTTCCGGAAAAATGGATAACCTTGAATGGAGACTACCAGTGGCAATGTTATGTCTTAGCTTAGATGGTTGTTCAATATCGCTTTGAACAAATTCTTTTAATGAGTTATTTCCAATCTCCTGAATTTTTGAGAAAATAGAGTTCACACTTGCAGAAGTTTCAAAAGTTGCGTCACGGTTGATGTCGGAAATGTAACTATTGGATGCATTTTGGTCAAAACCGGCATTGCTTTGGTTACGGCATCCATAACTTGGTACGTAGAACGGATTGACGGAATTAGATGAGAGAGCCGAGGCGAAATCTCCGGATGTGGAGGTGCTAGGGGACTTGAAACAGCATTCACAACAAAATGCTGGAGTCGAACTTCTGACATCTCCGAAAGATTTCGCTATTCGAATTGATGTATCCAAGAAACTAGCAAAAATAAAATTGAGTTGATAGATAATCAAAAAGAATGACGTGGAAGCAATAAGTGGCCAGAAACATCTTGAGTCCATGTATCTTTCGATTGCTTCCCTGCAACGACATGTTACCATTAAACATATATCGTAGTCACAAAAAGAGTTTTAAGTTTTGAAATAAAATTATTAAAGTACGATTTCATGAACACTTTTGCAGGAGTTATTTGATAAGCTATAATTTTAATTTATAAAATTAAGCTAACGTGTAGAGAAAATAATAATATATCATGTACAAAATCGGTGTCGGGATTTCGGTAAAAAGCCCTACCGATCGTAAGTCGTAATCATTGATGACGCCTGTGAACCGGCTATAGGTTTTGGTATGTTACAACATACGAGTCCTGCCACAGATTTACATATATTTATTTGAATGCGCTGGCCATTCCATGAAATTTGCTTTTTCTTGGAAATATGCCATCGTTCTCCTTTTGTATTAGTGATGATGCAAATCAAAGGGAATGAACTCGGCACCCCGTCATAACAGCCCGGTGACAAAATAGCCTAGGAAAAAATAGTCCTGTCAAAACAGCCCTTATGACCCTTATGACGGGTCACCAATGAACTCAACCAAGTTTACGGTTTGCCCTTCGGAAAAGTTATTCTCTCCTCAATGAATTTGGTTCAAGTAAATACGTGCAGTGCTAAATATTAAATTAAATAAGAGTAAGATGAACCAAGAATTGTATGTTAACAATTTCGTTAGTAAGCCGTGTTTTATTTAATTAGAATTTTGCCTCACTTAACATAACATAACATAACATAACATAACAATAGTGGTTAAGAAGACCTAGATCTGTGTAATAACCACTCTTTTTAGTCCTAATAACCGAATTTACTTAAGTAAATTTTGAATTTATCTACTGTGACCGCATGGATGGTTTCCTTATCTGGTTTATTCCATAAGGAAACCACCCTTGAACTGAAATAATTGTTTTTCAAGTTTCCCGAAGCCTTCCTATATAATTTACAATCGTGCCCTCTAGTAGAAGCACTTTTTGTGGCTTCGAAAAACTGTTCAGGCAAAAGGCCTTCCCTTCCTGATAAAATTTTGAATGTCTCGATGAGGTCCCCTCTATTTCTTCCCTTTTCCAGAGTCGTTAATTTACATCTATTTAATCTTTCCTCGTAACTCATCTTTCCAAAATCTTCTATCATCCTAGATGCCCTTCTTTGTACTCTTTCCAACACTTCTACATCCTTTTTCAAATGAGGGTTCCACACTTGCACACAGTACTCAAGGTGTGGCCTTACTAATGCCTTATACAATCTCAGTATTACATCCTTGTTCTTACTCACTACTGTTCCCTTTATCATTCCAAGTACTCTGCTTTTTTAGCAACTTCCATGCACTGTAGAGATGCTTTACAATTGTTCTGCATTATTACCCCCAGATCTCTTTCATGATTAGACCGCTTCAGAATGCTTCCTCCAAATACATATTCAACTTTCGTGTTTTTGCATCCCACATGCATAATGGAGCATTTGCTTATGTTGAAAACTTACTTACCATTACTTAATGTATGCACAGAGTCAGAACGACACATTGAATACTATTTTGACATAATGATCAAATACTTACAGTCCAAGTACAAATGCAATTACCCTTCCCAAGCCACGGTATACGATTTGCAGGTATTCAGAATGTGTAACTCAAAACGAAACGAAACTATGTATATTTCGCTGTATCTTTGGTAGATATAATTTTTTTTCACAGTGAGTTATTTTTTTATTGGCAGAGAAATAATATAATTTACAATTCACTTGTAAAAAAAAGTGATTGAAAGAAGCATCCTAAAGGGAACGCACCCGCTGTCGGATGACCAATGATTATAAATTCAGTAATTTCAAAGAGAGGATGAAGCAAATATAATTAAACTTACTTGCATCCTATTTTGTGGAGAGTGAGATCAACGGCGAAGTCATACGATGGATGGGCGTTGTTGTCGTGCACTTTTCTGTTGATACAAGGGCGAGATGAGTCTGGGTCACAACAACTAAACGGAACGTCATCTTCTGTATACCGACCCGACTTAAGTTTTTTCTCGAGGTCCACCATAAATTCACCCGAGTTCCAAGCAATCTGATTTTGGAAAAAAATTTACTCAAACTTAGATTCAAAAGTGCGAGTTGGCTCAGAGGGTTGTGTGCCTGCGAACGGCGGTAAAAGCAACTGTCGTTACGTGTCGCAACCCAGCTCGCACCACCAGGGAGGGGGCGCTAAATAAATGGTGGATCGATTAAGAAGTGCCTTCACATCCTATTCGGATACAAAAGGCTCTCTAAAAATCGGCTAAATACAAATACAAAAAAAGTTTTTTATTCAAAGTTACCTGGAACCAGTCGGAGTATTTATCACTTCCACAACAGAAATATTTCATTTGAAGTAAGTCAATTAACTTTTTCTTCTCCAAATTTATTTTGTATTGTTTCATAGATTCTGTTATGCCATGCTGAGCGCAGTAACGAAGAGAAATTTAAAACACTAGTTTGACGAACTGCAAAATCTTACCTCGATGGAAGCTTTCAAATTATTTCTCTCTCTTGGCATGAGACTGACGCAGACCAAAATAATGATTGACTGCAGAGCCATATATAATCTCAAATAAAAGTATTTATGCATACTTTTAATTCTCTGAGAAATATAAAAATGTGAAATAGCAAGATGTGGTGACTAAAAGTTGTAAATAATCTAAAGGGCCAACCTGAGAAGGAATCATAGCACTTAGAAAGAAGTACATGCACGCCAAGCTACCGGCAATAAGGGTCAAGCCGCAAAAAATTAAAATTGAGACAAGATAGTTATCATAAGAAACATGAAAAAGTTTGTTAAAGTCAACGATAATGGACTGGAGCTTCAAAGAGGTTCTGCAGAGAAGAAAGCCGCAAACGACATAAAAGGCGTTAAGCGCAACAAGCAATCTGCTCATGCGGACACGGCTAACTTCATCGATAGTTGGCACTATTAACATTTTGGGTTTTTTTTATACATTACGGTGCTACAATACATAATTAATTCTTATGCTCAAATCAAGAACAGTTATAGCTTCAACAAATCCTCTGTATATAAACATAAAATGACGTACTCTCAATTGCTATGTATAAAAGTTAAGGTTTCAATTTTCTTCTGAGGAATCTCTGCTGCAGCTCCACACTGGAGTTTCTTAATATATTATTGCCCCCAACAGTAAGAATTACCGACTTTCAGAAACTTTGTGCTTACGAGCTTGTCTGACACGACAAGAAAATCGTTATTGATTCTTGAAAACTCTTCTGCAAAGCCTCACAAAACTTGATTGAAAAAAGATCTTTTTTTGTTTCTAGGCAATGGAGACAAACTGAATCGTCTATACAATAAGCAAATGATATGTTGTACAAGGGACTGAGGCAGTGCTTTGCCAAACAATTTTTCTGCTATTTGGATCTTGATGTCAGTATCCCATCCCTTTTTCAATTTACGTTTGGTTCTAACCAGCAGCGTCGAGATATAATAAGAAATAATAATACTTGTATATGCGAGCGGGAAAGGTCGAATGTTGCGGCTTGCTATTAATTTCGTTTATACTACTGTTTTTATTAGAAAAAACTTGATAAAATTAGTATCAGTTGTCGCTTTTTGCCTGTGCTTAAATTTTCACTTCTAGTGGCTTTTTTGCATGGCTTTCGTTTGTTCCATTGGTACTCGCGTTACGACACTCCTCGTAAAATGTCGCAAAAGAATGCAACGCGAGAAATTCGATGAGGCTGTAATTGATAATTTGGCTGAATGAATCAGGGCAAAGATTTTGAAGTCCATAAGATAGATCTATGGATTGCTAGATGCGTGTTGACCGAAATGATCGCTACATCCTCAGCTACATACTCGCTACGAGTCAGGTACAAGGAAAGCGAAAAATGCTGGGGAGGAGACTCAAGTTCAGAAAAGGGACGAAAGCCCGACGCGGTCCAAAAATTTTTGAAACTGTTCAAATCAAAACTACCGATTATAATTAATAAAGAATTAAAGATAGAACAGATTATTATTATTATTAGGAGTTTGACTATCTTCTATCTGCAGTTTTATTTTGTATCTTTAATAATTTATTAATGAGTTTGTCTCAAAGTTTCAAACCAGTTAAAGCAAATGTAAAAAAAAGTTTATGTTTAAAATTGTAATATGATGTCTTTGCAGTTACAAAATAATTTTTCGATCGGTCTGTGAAAATCTGTTCACCATTTCATTTACTGGAAGAAGTGCAGTAGTTGTTTTGTTCGCAGATATTCTCAATAAACTTTGCAAACGACAGGCAGACATAGTCGTCCTGAGATGACTTTTAATAAGGCGAAGTTTAGAAAATGCCCTTTCTGCATCTGATGACTTAACTGGCAGAGTAAGAGCAACATCGAGCAAATAATGCAACTCGGGCTGAATGTTTGTGGCACAGAAAAGATCTTGCAGTTCGATACATGCATTGGGATCAGACTGATCAGCACGTAAACTTGTCGATGTGAATTGAATCGTTGTCAACACGACTGGTTATCTGATGATTTACCAGATCAATAATTTCATAATATTCCTCGAGCTTGAATTGAGCTGTTTTCCAATTGCCATGCGTTGACCAAATTGGCATAGCTTGCAATGCCACAGAATCTTTAAGATTGGCTGGTAGACAACGTTTTCTTGTTTGTCTGCCTGAATTAAATTAAAAAGGAAAAATCAAAAACACAGTTATTTTATTATTTATTTTATTATATTATTTGTTATGTTTTATTATTTATATATTTTATTTTATAAAAATCAGTTATTGTGGGCCGCCGCCCAGAGAAATTAGATTTTGTTCCGCATGGAATAAATCTTCATAGCATAAATGATATTTCAATGATTTCATGACAGTAGACTGAGTAGATTATAGACTAGAGTAGGCTATAATTAATATTATAATTATCTAAATACTTCAAATGTATTATTTTTTATTGACTTATTATTTTGAATATAATAATACCTTCTGGTTCTTGGATATTCATTTGATTGTCTTCCGAATTCTTCAATGATACCGAATTTGTACATTCCTTCGAGTCCTGAACTAAATCATTGAATGCTTTCTCTGTTCTCATTTGCGATAAATAGGTGATAAGCATCTTTACATGCTTCTGAGCACCCACAAGATTTAACTGGACTTTGAAGTGCCTGGCTCAATTCTGATATAGGACAAAATATTGTGTAGAGAGTAGATACTGTGGCCTGAAGTTTTGCATCCAGTGTTTCTGAAATCGATTCCAATCCCATCTTATATGAAGCATCTTTACATGTTAATTTGTTGTGAAATATACGAAGATTTCGAGTTCTGGCAATAAATCGAGTACCGCTGATTGACAACAGCACGCGATACTTTGTTCCCTTTTCTTCTTTTTTTTGAGTTTCAGCGTTTTCAAGTAACTGGTCTAATTCTTCCATTTCTCTTTCATTTGACTGTGCAATCTATAATAATTTTTTTAAAATAACATAACACCAAGTTATTAAAAATTACTTCTGATATGGAGCATAAACTAAATAAATACCCCCCCCCCCCACACCCAAAAAAACTCATCGGATTTGGAAAAATTGCAGGGTCTCTCCTATTAGGCTTGGGGGGCTGGCTTGCGCCACTGCATACAATGGATGATGAGTACCATGTGTGAAACGAGCTTCTTGAGCCAGGGAACCCATCTTTTTCTGAGGAGTTTAGGAAGTCGGCTATACTTCGATTTCTTTAGTCGTCCCGAGGTTAAGGTAGTCGAAACCAACATCCAGATTATCAATCGGGTAACTGATAAAGCGTGGCAGTAGGATAGAGTTTTACCCAATGTAGTTTTTGCACACAGAAGGAAACGTTTATATAGTTTTCACTATCCAGGCGTTGTTTCTTTCCAATTGTTACTAATTCTTTTGATGAGTTTGGGTAAGCCGTGTCTTTGCCAAACTAGAGTTTTCCCATAGTCGATCGACAGCCAATCTTTGGTTGGGTTTGGTGCATTCGCGTATGGTCATTGTGGACATTTGAGTTCTTGTATGTCCGGGGAGTACAGGTATTAAAAATTTGTATGGGCAATCTCGGCCGATTGGTTGTCATTACAGGTGCCAAAGAAGAAACCAGACACTCAAGGCAGCGTCGAAGAACTCATCGGTGCATCTCCACCGAAAAAGGAGAAAGAGAAGATGTTAGAGCCGATATTCGAACGAGTATTTTGACCATTCTTTCGAGTTAATAGAACTAGATTTAAAAGCCTACAATAACAATAAACTACCAAATGTATTTTTAAAAATCTACGTATATTAAATTGTTCCAATACGAACAACAGAATTTACGCTAACAGCGCGGAAATCTAAACAAAACTAAGCGGTTACAGAAGAAACTTAATAAAAAAACAAAACTCAAAGTATTAAATTAAAAATATTAGAATTTATAGTTCTAAATTTATTTGTAAATAACAAATTTTTATTTAAATGACAATAATTTAGCTTTTTATTTTTTAACGAATTTTCATGATGGCACACAAAACAACTGGCAGGCGCCATGGCGGGCAATGGGTTTTGGACCCCTGCCTTAAACCATCAGATGCTATTTTCGAAACTTTATTATTACGGTTTGCGAAGTTGTATCTTGAAGTGGTTTGCCAGTTATTTGACGGTCGTAAGTAATTAACAGAATTTAATGGTTCTAGATCAATGTTTATTGACGTAACTTGTATTCCTCAAGGTTCTATTCTTGGTCCCTTACTCTTTATCATTTATATTAACGATTTACATAATTCCTCATCAATGCTTACATTTTTGTTATTCGCGGAAACTTTACAAATAAAAATGTACTTGCCTATGGCAAAAATCTTAACGAATTAATTATTAACATCGATAGGGAGTTGACAAATGTTGACATACGGTTTCGAGCCAATAAGTTGTCTTTAAACATCAAAATGACAAATTTCATGTTCAAAAACTCATATAGTATTCAACCTGGCATTAACGACTTGCAGATTAAACCCGTTACCCCCACTAAATTCCTCGGCGTTTTTATCGATGATGAATCAAAATGGTCTTTGCAACTATCAAATATGTTGCCTCAAAAATTTCAAAAAACAGTGTTGTTGATAGGAAAATTCTTATTATGCTATACTGTTCACTAATCTATCCCTATCAACATAATAACGTATTCCATGACATCTTGTCAGTATCACCGAATACGTTTGAAAACCTATTAAAACTGGTTAACATTTTTTGACATCTTCAAATGAGCTGATGTTTTCAACTCTTGGTCATGTTAAAAACTGTTCAAGAAGTTCCTGTGGCGATGAACTACTGCGGTGATGTTAAATGGTTAAATCTATACAATCAAGAATGTTGTCCCAATGTTTGATTGGTTAAAATAAACTTTGCTCAACAAATAAACACGCTCCAGAAAATGAATGAATCCCAAATTTTTAAATAAAACAATAAAAAATATATAAAATGAATGTGTGGCGACAGCGGCGGTGATGTTGTGGTTGATGGTAGATTAGTGCTACATATTAAATAAATAGATTAACAAATAAAACTTATTTTTGTTTTGTTATTTCTTTAATCTGACAAATAATAAGATAGGTTGATTAAATTGATTCTCCACGCCCTATCATACAACGGGCTCCGAGCTCGTTTTAACTTTCCCCCTTTATTTCATACCCGAAATGACGCCCCCGTCTTCTCAGTACCTTATTAAGAAGAGAATTTGCATGACTGCTGATAATTTCCAACAGCTTGCAAAGGCAAACCGTAAACGTTTACTGCGATAAAGCTTTAGAAGCAAGGTATGGAGCGACGCTTTTGTGGAAACTGCGCTGTATTTGTATTTTGAATAAAATATTTCAAGATGCGTAGTTTGTATGCTAATATTTTGAAGTCCTCAAAGAAGTAATTTGTATTTCAGTATTTTCAGTCATGGGCACTCTAACTACATAGGTATAACCACATTTTCAGTAGTTACACTATGCAGTCGAACCCAGTTATAACTACAACTTAATTGATGCCAATCACCGGGCATTCGAAATGCTCAGTGGCCAGTATTTTCACCCCACAATGATATTTTAACTGATCAAAAATAAATTCGATTAATCTAACAAAATAATTTTAATCACATCCCTAGATCCAAAGCAATCAATGCCCTTATCCCAGGTTATAACATGGGAGAAATCGCAAAAACTACCAAGCAGCATTCAAACAAAAACATCTGTTGAACAACAAAAACTTATATATAAAAGCTAAATGATGCTGACAAAGCTAGCAACATAGAAAATGCACAGATAATTGTGTCAAGACACCAAAAATTCACTGCCAGCAAGTTTTTTTTTTGACTTCTCCAACTAACTCAAAATATGACTGTTGCAGACCCTTGTTCTCAATCAAGCTCAACTAAATAAATATATACTTAAACTTGAAAAAGCTTGACCCCGCCAATCCAAGTCTCACTTGCTTTGCTTTCTTGAAGGGACCGCAGGGCTAGTTGTTGCAGCTGAGTTTTATGGTGCTCTGCAAAAAATTGCTAAATAAATAAATTTGTTTAGCCCTTTGCTAATTCTTATGGCCATTACTGAGGCATCACTAGTTTCATAGTACAATGATATCAACACTTGGTACCAAACAAATCACAAATGAAACTTGATAAGATTATTAATTAATAAGTAATCTCCAATCTAACAAAGATTAAACATAACTAACATAAAACCAAATAATAATCCTTATTTGAGACTCAAGAATGAAAAAAATCATGTATTTTTGCCCCACTATACAATTGGACAACTGCATATTGAAGATTGACTATTAAATTTGAAAGACACAGGCATAATTAACATTTAAGTTATAAAGAAAAATTCACAAAATGCAACAAGCAAAATGTTCAAAAGTCCAAGATCAAATTTGCCCATTCTAAAAGCCCAAACTTCCATTTTGTATGTTACAAGTGAAAATTATCATTTTCAGTAAAAATAATCTCTACATAGGTGCACTCAGCTCTTGGATGAAGTGGTTGGGCATAGGAGCTCTCATTAGCAACATCTTGTGTACAAAGCTGCTACAGGGTTCACCTTGATCAAATTCTTCTTTGTCTTCATCAAAACTGATAAGATACAGTTCATCCTTTGATGGCCCCCCAACCAAATAAATTTTATCAACAAATATGGAACAATATGGATAAATGTGACCAAATTGTGCAGAAGTATTTCGAAGCAGAGTCCACTGGTTCGTAGCAGGATCATACATTTCATTTTGCAAACAATCCTTGAAATTCATTGAGTCTTCACCCTTCATGAAACCTCCAAAAACAAATAATTTGTTATTTTTGTTGATCATGGCATGACAGTGTCTGGCAACATTCATTGTCTCAAGTTCAATCCAACAACCAGAAGCTTGATTGAGCACATGAACCATATTAACAGGAACATCAAATTTTGGATCATCACTTATACCTCCTGAGACATAAAGATTATCCTCTATGGCACAAGCAGCTAAGTTATAGCAACCAAATGGCAGTGGGGGCAAAAAGTGCCACAAATTGTCTTCAGGATTATAGAATTCCACAGAATTGTGAATAACCTCTCTATCCATGTTGTTTATAACAGTGTGGTCAATCCCTGCCACTGCATAGAGACCCTTATCAGAGGAAGATAAAGAAAAACTAACCCTGGCATGATGCATCTGAGATAGTTCCACCCATCTCTGAATGTTTGGATTATATTGATAAAACATGCGGCTACTACACCAAGTATCTCGTTCATAACCCCCAGCAAAGAAAATAAAATTTCCCAAGTTGGCAGCTGATGCAAATTCAAATATGATTTGCAAAAAGCCAGAATCAAGACATTCTGTAAGGAAACCAAAGCCATTTTCATGTTTGTAGTTCACATAATTTTGATCCTCTATTCCAGAGTAAAGAACCAGGAAATCCTTAGAACCCCTCCCTTCACTTTGAGAGCAATCTATCAGACATTGTCGACTTGGAAAATGCAAATATTCTTTTGCCTCAAAAATAAGTTCAGCTATTTCAGCCACTTCACCAACAATTGTTTCTATTTCAAGAAGTTCATGTAATTCAAACAAACAATATCGAATTGACTTCAAAAATTGTAATCTGTATTGCTCTCTATTGGCCATATCATGAACAATCCATTTCATAACAAATCTGAAGACAATATATTCAGAAGCTTGGATAAAGTGGTCCCCATTTAAAAGTTCTGACAAGAGTTCAAAAGTGAGTTTCAAAAACTTTGGTTTTGAAGAAAGCAACAAAAAATTATCTGACAAATAACTGAAAATGCATGATTGGATCTCCTCGACATTCATATAATAAAATTCAGAGAAGTGGAGAGTGGCAGAATAATCTTCAATGCTCAAGTAATGAATCAAATAGTGCTTGCAAACATAAATTAACCACTCAATATGGAAAAACCTTGATGACTCTATAACACCCTCAATGTTGCTGGTATCTAACGTTATGTAACCATGGTAGAAATACTCAATCATAGCTGTAAATCCAACTTGACTTATTTCCTTCAGTTCCAAAATGCCAGTTGTTTTTTCTTGCATGTTATGTGAAAACATGGCTGCAAAGTAATCACTTGATGCTTCAAGAACTTCTCTATGGGCTTTGAAGGTCTCATTGCCAACTTTTAGTTTTATATCACAACTGTAATCATACATCTTGAAACAAACTTTCTTGAAACCTAGGTTGATATACTTTATTTTTGTTTCGGACACCTTCATAAGAAAAATCATAATATAAAATATATTCAGAAAACATTTCAAAACATTCACAACAATCAATACAAATTAACTGACTTCAATTTTGTCTGTTTGGTTCTCATAATGATCAAAGTTCTGCTCCATATTCTATCTGTTAAATGGTAGACTAATTTAAATTCAAATACCACTATTCCTGTTACAAAAACAAAAGTGAAGTGTCCCTTTTGCCAAATTATATATAATTTGATTAATCAATGAAACCAGAAAAATGTATGTTAAAGATCACAAATTTTAAGCAACTAATATGATGGAAAGAGTTATTTAAATATATTTAAATACAAGAACAAAATTGTATAAATTTAATGAAAATAGTTATATGTTATTGTCTAGCTACATAAACGGAATAAATCTTCAACAACAATGCTACTAGCAACTCAAATCTTACGCATGTGAATCATCCGCTTAGCTCGCTTGAAACTCGAAAATCACATGTTTAACAAGAAAACGCTCATGACAAATGAACAGTTTTAAGAACTCAAAATACTTTAATGTCTAACTTTTATACGTAGCAAGGAACTCAGTCTCATAAACAAATGTATCAGCTCTATTTCCACAGCAATAGCGTAAACAAAAGATTAACGAACCAAACTGCGACTCAGTTGCCTTACCAGAGACAAAGAAAGTGGTTAATTCGAAGTTTTTAGGATCGAATAATACTTAGCTAATATTCGAGTACTAAAAATTGTGGATAGAGAATCGAAGAGTCAGATTGCATGAGTAGAATACATATTCCTACATTTCTTTATTAAAAAGGAGTATAATAAAATAATTATTTATTTTACAAATATTGTCCTATCTTTCCAGGATTACCTCAAATAGCGACAAGCAGTCAAGTAGTTCATGGGTCGCCAAGCCGATAATATGCTATTTAACAGTCTTCATTAATTTTGATCTTAGTTGGGTAAATTTAGTTTACAAAATAAGGCTAGACATCAGCCAATTCGTAGCATTTGAGTTTCGAGTTAGACTGAGATGCACCACTAAGTAAGAGAAAGATTAGTCCCGCTTGATCATTTGCGTGGGCACTCGAAAAGGATGGCTGTGACTAGTCAAACAAAGGTTTTTCACGGTCATGAGGCTGTAGAGGATAGCTTAAAGTTCCTGCAGACTCCTGTTCATGGAGCTAGGTCATTAGTAGGATGAAGTTCACCTTGTCCTACTTGCGCATCTTTGTGCGTATTTAGCATTGTGCTCTTAAACATCCTATTCATTAATTATAGTGAAAAACGAGTATACTGTTTTCCATATTTTACAAGTTCTAATCGTTAAATTTGGTTGAAGTTTACAGGATGTTTGTGAACAGTAAAATGATGTTATATAAGAAATTGAGTAATATTGAATTTATACTTAACGATTTTTGAGCGCTGTACTTGCTTAACATAAAAAAATTCAAGTTTTCTTAATGTCAGTATAAAGCTATTTCCTAATTTTTCTCAAATAACATCAAAAATCGTCATCATTAATTATTTCAACTAAAAGACGAAGAAACGAAAATATCCTAAGTTTTAAAGTCACAAATCTGCAAGGTGATTATAATTTTAATTAACGGTAAATAGTTATTAATAATTATAATGTAACTGTAATTATCAAATCCATCAGATGCACGGTCGATTACCAAAGTCTACAGCTAGTGCTCGACTTACGACCTATGCGACCTATGACAATTCGACTTTACGACCACAATACAGCTTACGAATTTAAATTTAAATCGTGTTATAACATTTTTATTTCTTTCACTTTTCATCTTGTTTATATTTGCGATTGTATTAGTCAGCACACCGATCTTTACTGAATGAACTTCTTGTACATTTCGAATCGATGGACCCCAACATCGAACGATTTGCAAGGATTGAAAGGATGGCAACGATGTGTTTCGTCTGTATCGTGAAATTTATGATGAAAAAAGAAGCATACAATTCAGACAAAGCTCACCATGTTTATGAAAAAACAGCTCCGGTACCCCCATTGCTGCCTTAGATGACGATAGTACCAGTGGCCAATAAAATGTTTCATACATGTTTATATATTTGGATGTTAATGACAATTTAATGTGTTTGGCGATTGAAAAAATGTTTCCTATAGTATTTTCCACACCCGTATTTTGTATGTTTTGCAAATACATATTAAACCAATTGTACATGACTTAAATCAGAGTTTTTCTTAAACCTGACGATGTATAAATAAGAAACAAAATAGTGTAGAGATGATACCGAAATTTATGATATAATTTAACTTAAATACTTTTATGACATTGCTCTGGACACTAACTATGTATTAGATTGGTTTGTCAGTGGTCGATAAGCTAGAGAGGAGAGTTAACCGAGACACCAGAAAATAGCTAAGCCTACTTCTAGCGCTGTCATCGGTAGCATCCTACAGTAGGAGCACTGGACCGTCGCAGCCGATTTAGAAGGGATGAGGCACTACCCCCAGGTGCTGATAGAAAGTGGCAAGAGGCCGTATCTGATGCCGTCGACGGATGTCATCATTCTAATGGAGCTGACAGTTCCATGGGAGGACAGGCAATGCGCTCAAAGCAGATAAGTATGCAGATCTGATCATAACAAAGCCAATGAGAGCCTCGTCTAGTCGAAGTTTGCAGGTGAAATGCAGATTGCATGCGACGTGAAGAAGCCATTGAGAGCTTGCGCAGTCGCTCCAGTCCAGGCAGCAATGACCAGCGTAACAAGGCCAACGATGCCTCTCATAGCCGGCGGCAAGAGTTGGGTCCAGAAAGACAAAACCGACAGGACATCCGGCTGATCACCAGATGAGGCCAACCCCCGAAAACGTATGGAGATTCAAAGGGCCGAAACGTTTGAAGATGGGAAAAACTCCTCTGAGGATCCCTGTCGGAGTTCCAAGGCGGAGCAACAAGTAACAAGTACAAGTTGACGTCATGTTTCGAGCAGATCCATGCGAACCTCAACAAAGCTCATGTCATCTCGCCATCCTAAATCTTCTTTTTCGTCTCTTGCTTCTTGCTCTTCCAAGCTAACTGATCTTTCAGAATTATAGACATTCTTGAGATGTTCATAGTTCTGCATAGTTCTCAGCTCCTTCCCTAAATCTTCTTTTTCGTCTCTTGCTTCTTGCTCTTCCAAGCTAACTGATCTTTCAGAATTATAGACATCCTTGAGATGTTCATAGTTTTCAGCTCCTTCCCCAATTCCTCACTCCATGGAAGCAACACTTTGATTTCTTCCAAAGTTCTTCCATCTACAATTTCATCGGTCTCTTTCTCAACCGAAACCAGTATGGCAATCGGGTGCACTGCTGATGCTTCAGCTGGCATGATGGTTTTGGTACTTGTTGGGGTCTCCTTGTTGGTAGCTAGTGGCAGCCTTGTCGGAGGAAACCTCAGTTACCTTTTTCGTGACACCAGCTCCAAAGCGATCCAAAGACGCGTAACAGCTTTTAATTGCTGCAGATAATTCATCCCTGAAAATTTGCACAAACGGATCAATAAACAAATAGAGCTCTGGATCTTCACCCTGGTCTATTATCCACGACTACAGACGTTCTTGCAATTCTGCCCTGAGTTCTTTCGGATCCATTTTTCTCTCCTTAAGTTCACGTCTCATTTCACCAACTTTTAATTCTTCTAAGATCTCGCTCATGACTTACTTTTGGGATCCCACTCCTGACACCAATGAAATAACCCGGGAGTCCGCAAACAAGCAAGTTAACTAATAAGTTTATTAGAGCAAGTATTCAGTTAACGGAACTGAATAACAGAAGTTAAGTGTTAAAGGCATGAGATACTTAAGGACGCAAAAGGATATCTGGACTACTAAATTGTCTGGACTCTCACTGTTTGTCAGGTGATAAGAAAAAGATACCAAATATAATGAAATATAAATTTAATTATTTTAGCAATATAAACTTAATTAATCTCAAAAACTGCGCATACAACAATATGTTGCAATCGAACAACAACTCCATTTTTCTTACCACTGTTTGCAGCAGTGGTATCACATACAACCATTTTGATTGCTTGCCATAAACCGAACTTATCTAAAGTACTTTCAATTGCATTTGCAATAGTTTGTGATTTGGCGTCAGGCAAAAGGTGACCCGTCAAAATAGCCCAGCGACAAAATAGCCCCGTCAAAACATCCCCGTCAATGTATCTTTATAAAAAAAATATTTATATGAGTTGATACATTAACCTATAACTTATTTCAAATTTGATTAAATGAAATGAGTTTTATGTTTTGATGGTGCTATTTTGACGGGGCTATTTTGTCGCCGGGCTATTATGACGGGGTGCCCAGGCAAAACTAACACAGCGAGCATAATTTCCTTTTCCTAATTCTAAGACAACACCACTTGATGTTCTAACTCAGTGGTCCACAACCTGTTTATTGCCGCGGACCGGCTATTTTTTTTCGCATCAGCCTCTCCTAGAATCTTGCATCAAAATGTCTTTAGTGGAGGGCAAGATCAATTCTTCACCGACAGTGAATGGCTTTTTAGCCTTAGCAATGCGGTTTTCCACCAAATATGATGCTCATTTAGTACGTTCTCATTTGTTGATATGGTGGCCCTCACAAATTTCTTTTGTCCTTCGTGTTCCCGTTTTTTTCCTTCAAAATACTCCAGAGGCTTGTCTTTTAATCCAGGGTGCTTAGTGTTCAAGTGGCGAAGCAGTTTTGAAGGTTTCACTGTCTACAAACTATTTTAATTTTGTTAATAAAATGGAAATAATTTGTTGTTCCCTGGGCGGCCCGGTACCATTTGATCCATGGACCGGGGTTGGGGATCACTGCTCCAGACAATAGTGGTCCACATTAAACCTGAGCTAAATCAGGTGCTCTTGACACTTTAATCTAAATGACTTCAGGTTTCCATAAAACCTGATGCAGGAGCTAATGCGTGAGAATTCAGAGGATATGAAATATGAAAACTCATCGCCTGTTCTTGAGATTATTCGTTGATTTCTTTTGATCAGAAAAGAAATTTATTTCTTTATATTTAGTGCATAATCACTCAATATTATTTTGTAACCATTAATGAGGATATTAACTTTAATACAAATTCCATTGATATTGATTATTTTGTTTTTATATTTTATGGTGCATGAGAATGAGACTTTAGTCGAAACGTTTACTTAAGTCTAAGAACGGTTTTTTGTCGTTGAATAAAAGCTGTTTTCCGAGTTAATGCGTAAAGTTTGAATATAAAAACTTAAAAAAAAACTTTAAAAATTGTCTGATGGCAAAGGGGTTGGTAAAGTGATAAAAACGGATGATATCTCTTCAGAATGAGACCTTAGTCGATAAATGTAGTTTAGTCTAAGTGACGGTTTTTTTGCAGTTGAATTAAGACTTTTTTCCGACAGCCTCACACCGGTGTTCCCCGTTGTACTGCAATAACGCGCCGGAGTAACCGGAATCAGCCGAGGCATCCCTAGTTTACAAAAATAGCTTTACATCTTACGCTGGAGGACGTAGCAAAAATAAAAATTGATGACTAGCTAATAACAAGCTAGCATTACCACAAGTAGTCTTCTTATCTCAAAGCACTTTTAAATCGAAGTTCCGTTTATAAAGCGCCCCTGCCCAAGGGCACTTCGACCTAGTCCAAATAATCTTAGTTACGCAACGGTCTTCGTGGCATATTTTCATGCCTGAGCACCTGAATGCTTTTCACAGATAGCACTCAATACAACAATGAAAGCAGTGTTTTTTGAAACTCAGTTTTTTTTTTGTTAAATATACCCCAGGGTGCCACTCAAATATATGGGCTAAAATTTTTTTTAAATTGCCCACCCTCTGAAGTTGTTCCTTTTATTATATGTAGTAACTGTGCTAATTTTCATTTAAATATATTAATAATTATTGATCGCTCAATGAGGTCCAAGTTATCAATATTTTAACTTTTCGTAAAATTGAGTTTTTTGGTTAAATATATCAACGAACTAAAATGAATTGCTAAATAAGCATTTGTGGCACTCTCTATATATTTCTACATTAATACATTTTGATGCTTATGTCATCAAATTCGATCATCTTTTGATCTAAGTTCACCATTAACTGTGAACTGGGATGACAAAATGTTGTTTGCTATAATGTCAAAGAAACGAATTCGTCTTGCAATTCTGGAGATGGAACAGTGAACTTGTTGAGGTACCAAAATTTCCAAGTAGGACTGGATAGGCAAAAGAACTGTGGTGTTTAATTTCTTTCGGAAAAGGAACCTTGCCAACCAGATTACGTTCAAGTATTTTGAGTCTAGAGTCAGCAATACTTAATAGAGCTCGAGTGGGTGCATGCTTACTTCTGAAATAAAAGCTTGACAGAAATCTGATCAGCTTGGCATGTAGGAATCACGCAATGGAACTAATTGTTACAAAATTGTTAGAAACACTGATGGAACCATCTTGTAAACATTGCATAAAGTTGTTTCATATATTAAGTGAGTATTGGGGTTCACTTGAAAAGACTAGGCATGAAAGTGGACTGGATGTAGATTTCATCTGTAGATTGCATCTGTCTTCACGCCAGTTATTGGTAACATTATTAGTTTTATTCCGCATCAACTGACATAGACGATTATAATGAGCTTCTCATCGCTGTCATTTCTCGCAGATGAGCTTAGCGCAGGCATACATATTCATGCTCCCAGGTCATGCCATCAGGCATGTTGGATTGCAAAACTGATTTACAGCCTTACAATTTGTGTGTTTTGCTCCTAACTTTAACTAACTGCCTGTGAGCTGTTATCTTTTGGCCTCTTCAGCACTTTTATAGTGAAAGTCTAACTGAAGGTCTGGTTTACATTTCCATGTGTTTCATCTACTCCACAGAATGAGCTGCTCATATTCTGTGAGTTAGAAAGCTACAAACAAATAAATGAAAATGTAGCTAATGTGCAATTAAGTCATTCTCTAGACATATGTGGTTTTTAAGTGAATTACTAGTCGGTTTAGCAATCTCTGACTCAGATGAGATCAGCCATGGTTGTGGCATTGCAGTCGAAAAAGGAATGGCTTTAATTTAAGAGTTCAATGGGGTTCTAACAACTCAAGAGAAACAGAAACAACGGTTCCTGTTGCAAATGATAGGGAAATATTGCCATGACTTTGCAAATCCTAACAAGTCTGCAACAACAGAGTCGACAAGGATGTTAGACAGTGTCTTTTCTGATCTGTCAGACACATAATAGACATCAATAGATAATATTATTATCTTAAATAGACTTAAATCAAGACATTTAAATTAAAATTACTGCGTTGAAACTTTAATTTGTGAAGAAATTGTTGGTCAACAATTCAACCTAATCATTTAAAACTTTGTGAGCGTTGAGCGACCAGTAAATATTAATAGAATACATCAAACATTTGCAAGACTTTCTTTTTTTGTATTACGGACACATTTGGGGGGTGGGCACACGAAATTCAAAAAAATTAATTTTGAATGGGACGTTAATGTACCCGTTTATTTAAAAGTTTTATATAATAAAAAAATGTAGTCAGTCACTGAAAGTCATCGTTTTTTTCACGTCTGTCTTTCTTTAGACGAGTACACTATGTCGAAATCAATGTAACTTTATAGTCATTTTGAAGGTAAATGTCAGCATTACATTAAAAGTGTTTTAAAAGTGGTTTTGGAATAGTTAAGTTTATATTGTTAATGTAATTAAATTTATATTTAACCTCTTCATACACGAAGTCTCGTTATTATTGCTATAAAAGCCATCTCTCACTAATCACCTAACTTGACAATCAGCGAGTCTCAGTTCAGAAGCCCAAATGTCCATTTGCATCCTTAAGTATCTCAATTCCCTTACACATTTACCTTCGATTATTCAGTTCCATTAACTGAATACTTGCTCTAATAAACTTAGTTTGTTTTTATTATTTCCGGTGGCAGGAGCACTTTTTCTTGCTGCTTCCTGGTCGATATCTCAGCTAAAGTTTCCATGTTGAATAAATTTAGATTATGACATTACATTTTGAAAGCAATTTTTATAATAAAAAAATTTAGTGAATTAAATAATTTTATAATATTCAGGAAGGTAAACATTTCCCCTTTAAAAATAGGTCATTTTTATAATTTGTCGCCGATGTACTTTTGCGATAAATGAGGAGAATGTCGCCCAGTTTTGCCAACTGTCTTCTAGACAAAGTCGGCATTTCAGTTTATATTAACTTTTTCAACCATTCTTGTTTAAACTTCCAAGCTGCACTCTTTTCTTAGCAGCATTTAATCCAGTATTATCAGTAGCTTTACGTCTCGACATCTCTACAGTAAATACGCAAATAAACAAAAATCCGACGTCAGACTTTTTTTACGCAGTACTCACTACAAATACTTTGACAGGCATGACTGCATGCAGTTTCCGTCTAAAGCTGGCCGTTTGACACTCGCCAAGTGCTACTTCCACTCTTCACTATCCAGACTGAAGTACAGAGTCTAACGGCTCTGATTTGATTTACATAAAAACGTACATCACACTGTGACTTAAAAAATCACTGCGCGGAGTTTGGAAACTGCTACTGTTTTGTCAAGAATGCGACCGCGCAGTTTAGAAGGAACGTTGACTGTGACCAAATCACGGTGAAAACATCGGCTCTCATCCAGGGGCGTAGCTGACTTTTCTTGACAGGGGGGGGGGGTCCAATTTTTCATAAAATTTACTACGCAAGGGTGAACTTAAACCGATTGTTTGGGGATATGACCATTCTCATATAATACAAGTGCATATTAAATATAGCTAAAATTGTAACGGATATTAGCGTTTACAATGCTGAAAGTGGTTAAATTTTATAATGGTAGATGGAGCATATGATGATATCAGCTATTTTTGAAGAACTGTGTTTTTTAATATATAATGAAGAAAAATAAGAAACAAACTCCCGTAAAAACTTTTTTCAAATTAACACAAAATGAGGTTCAAATTTTATTTAAAAAAGGTTATATATATATCATTATGTCATTATACAGATAAAAATGTTCTTTTTTAATTACGATCACATTATATAAAAATTACACTAATAAATGAAAATCTAGGTAAATTGCGTATTTAAATGGGAAGACCTCTTGGTGTTGACGCAAAACTGTCAACAACAACTGATAAATTGATGGCGTTCATTATAGTTTTCTCACATGACAATAAGACAAGTTGTTCTAATTTTTCTGATGTCATTGACGATCTTAAGGCAGATTTGATTATATCTACTTTGCTATGTGATCTTTCGCACGTTGCGGAAGTAACTGGCAAAGCCATCAAAAAAACTATTAATTGGTAGTAACATTTGTAAACTTTGTCGTGTGCATGACTCACCATTGATTGAGCTAAGCCTGATAAAGATTCTAATAAACGATAATTTTCACACTTCATCACCAATTTAGATTCAATAACACATAAATCATCATCAATTCTAGCCAAGTTAGCCAAATTTCGGATGCCTTCTTCGCTCCACGATTTTGGCAAAACAGATGGAATATATTGAATTAATTTAACACAGTCTGTATTGAATCTGGATTCAAGAGAGGATTTAATGCAGTCTAAGACTGGTCTGAAAAAATCAACACGCATTTGAACTTTAAATTGATCTACGAGACTGAGGTTACTGTCAGAGGAATGTATTATGTTATCTGAAACAGGTTTTGTCAGAAACTGGTCCATTACACATTTTTGAAGAGCTGCAGGAACGTTACGTGCTCTTTTATTATTTGTATACTCCTCATTGATTCCCAGTTTACCATAATAAATTTTTGATTTTTCAAAAAGTAGATCGAATTCTTCTTCACAATCCATGCTATTCAATCCAGCTTTTAATTCATCTATAGATCTTGCAGCTGCCGCAAGGTCAATATCTTTATTTTGCAGAGCCTGTGACGCTGCGTTTACCAACATAAACACTTGAACCAAAAATTCTAGCCCAAAAATGAAAACCGGTTCTTTAATTGCTTTGAGTAAGCCAGCTGAATCTGAATCACTGCGATGTCCCAAAAATTCAATAATTGCTGGCAAACATCTGTGAACAATTCGCAAATTTATACATCTTGCTGACCATCTGGTTCCAGATAATGACTGCAATGCAATTTCCAAATGTAAACCTCTGATGGCATTCATGTATTCATCATGACGCTTTGGCGAACCCTCTACAATAACAAAAACTTTCTGCAGCAAATCAAATACTTTATTGCAGTATTTTGTTAATTTACAGACATCCTGTAAAACTAAATTCAAAACATGAGCCCAACAATGAATAAACACTGGTTTTCTATCTGAATGAGCAGGTTAGCCGAATGGGTTACGTGCCTGCATACGGCGGTAATGGCAACAGTCGTAATGTGTCGTGTTCGAAACCCAGCCTGCACTGCCGCCAGCGCCCTTGGGAAGGAGCGCTATATAAATGGTTACAAGAAGCGCCTCTGACGCTATGCATATGGCGCTATATAAATGAAGTTACAATTACAATTACAATTTCAATTGAGCTTGTACGCCGTTGTAAATACCCGACATATTTGATGCTCCATCATAACACTGTCCAATTATATTATGAATTGAAAGATTCAAACGTTTGAGCTGCTGCAATATTATTTCAACTAAACTTTTAGCAGAAGTATTTTTCACCTGGGTTATGGCTATCAAGCTTTCTTTGATTTCGGCTGAATCAGTGACATATCTAATGACGATACTCATAAGTTCGTTGTTGGATCGATCGCTCACTTCATCACACATAACACTGATCAGTCTCCCTTGAGCTTGTTTTGAAATTTCTTTTAAAACTTCATCAGTGGTAAGTTCAATTAATTCGTTTTGAATGTCTGGACTAAGCCAAGAAACATTTTTGGGATGATTATCTAACCAGTCTCGAAGTATCGGTGAATAATTTCCTAAAAATTCTACTAGTTCTAAAAAGTTCCCACGACTATCAGATGTAAAATTTTCATCATGGCCTCTGAACGCTAAATTTTGCTTAGATAAAAATTTGATAATATCTAAAATTATAATGAGAACTTTTCGATTTTTGGCTTTTTCATCTATTTCTTTTTGTTGCTGATCATAAAATGCTTTTGACAATTTAGCAGCTACCGATGAGTTTCTGTTAGTTGCAGCAATTCTATGTCGATAATTTTCAGCAGCAGAAAGATGAGCTTTGCTGGATTCGTGTCTTGAAATCTTGCCATCTTTACCTGTCATTTTTTTCCAATCTTTGTTGGTAACAACAAACTGATCGTATTTGTTATTAGCTAAGTTTTTTGGTTTGAAAAGACGACAAAAAAAGCAATGAGCTTTATCTTTAGAAATGCTGTACTTCAACCATTCTCTCCCATCATACCGAGATTGTTGAAATTTTAATGATTTCAGTTTATTTCCAACAAGTATACTTGTAGTTGGAAAGGCTATTCCTCGAGGTTGTATAGCACCTAAATCAATTACTGAATTGATATCTTTAACGGATTCTGTAGGTTCCACACCCGGATCTCGAAATAACGACATTTTTATAGTTCTATTTATTATTACTATTATTTTTATATTATTATAGAATTTAAAATATGCTTTATACTTTACCTCGTGAACTGCTTCGTAGTTCAGAACAAAACGCGATTTATTTTCAAAAACGAGCAACTAAAAAGTAAACTCAAATAAATATTTAGAGAATTTGAAATTTTTTTGAAAAATCCTTATAAAGTATATCAAATATTTGAATGATTCATTTAATTGAAAAATAATTTGTCATATAAATGTTTCAGAATGAAAATGTGCTTGACATTATTAATACTAATGTTTTAATAGAAGGCTCATCCTTTCACTCATTGTTACTATACTCCCCCCCTCCCCCATTAAAAAAAACTCACCGGATTTGGACCATTTGAAAAAGTGGTCCAGATCCCAGCAGGGGGGGGACCGGACCCCAAGACCCCTCCGGCCAGCTACGCCGCTGCTCTCATCCGATCACCGAAGTTAAGCAACATCGAGATGGGCTGGTACTTGGATGGGTGACTTCCTGGGAATACCGGGTGCCTTAGATATCTCATCCTAATCATGTAGTTATGAAATGGAGGTATAAAAAAAAGTCACTCCCTGGTGATGCGGGTTAGATTGCGAACAAGAAACATTAACAAATGGCTGTTGATATTGCCGCGCATGCGTGAACGCGCCCACCTGCCAACCTGCAAGCACTGAAGTTATGCCATGCATACCTGTCCGATGATATTTCGTGGGGTCTTGATATGAAATTTTCATTTTGATCTGAATTCATCCTACTCTATGTTGTATCCATCTTCTAATTTTATAATTATCTAGGTTTTTTGCCACACGTTCTCTGATTTTCAATGTTTGCATCTTTTAGTATTTCGTAGTACAAATTTGTTTCCTTCTCATTTATTAAAATTGGCTGGAGACGTTATTTAGAGGCAAGCAGGTGTATTTTTACGCGGAGATGTTGCTGCCAAGCGTGAGAGTTTAAGTATTTTATCACGTACAACGCCCGACACGCACGTTAAAAGCAGCAGCCGAGATGGAAAGCAAAGGCACTGAAGCGTGTAGGAATGATTTGCACCTGCTTTCTTAGATCAGGTGTATTTTGAGAGTATTATCATTTTACTGTGTGCATTAAAATACTCTTGCATTTTGGTTAGCTTTATGAAACATGAAAATGGAATATTGCAAACGTCTAGTGCTTTGTTATGCACTGGTATCCGTTGTAAGTGCTAGCAACATTAAAACTGTTCCTTTGAAACAAATCAAGAAGACTCCACGAGTCATCGCTGCAGAAATTGATGGCGACTTTATATTGGGAGGATTGTTTCCTGTGCATAAAAAGAATGCTAATGGCTGTGGAGAAATTCAACCTGATAGAGGCATTCAAAGAGTTGAAGCTATGTTATTCACCATTGATCACATCAACAATAACTCTGAGATCTTACCTCATATTAAACTGGGAGCCAAAATTCTAGATACCTGCTCAAGAGAAACACATGCATTGGATCAATCTCTAGTGTACGTTCGAGCTTCATTGAACATTGTTGATCCAAATCTTTTTAAATGTTCTGACGGCTCATACCCTACACTTTCCAACTCACCTGAAAAAGTTTTTGCTGTAGTTGGAGGATCTTACAGCAGTGTCTCAATTCAAGTGGCCAATTTGCTTAGGCTTTTCAAAATTCCTCAAGTCAGTTACGCTTCTACCAGTGCCGCGCTCAGTGACAAAGGGCGCTTTGAATTATTCGCGAGAACGGTACCTCCCGATAACTTTCAGGCTAAAGCTATGGCAGACATAATTCGATATTTCAATTGGTCCTATGTCAATACAGTTGCCTCTGAAGGAGAATATGGTGAAATGGGAATAGACTCTTTCAGACAAGAGGCAAGATTGCGAAATGTTTGCATAGCGGTATCCGAAAAAGTTTCACATAGCGCAACTCCTGAAAGATTCGACGAAATAATTAAACGACTTTTGACAAAGCCAACCGCAAGAGTGGTTGTTTTATTTTTACGTATCGAAGATGCTAGGGAGGTTTTATCAGCAGCCAAAAGGCAAAACAAAACAAATCATTTTGTATGGGTGGCTAGCGATGGTTGGGGGAAGGAAGAGATGCCAGTGAAGGGCAATGATGACGTTGGTGAGGGAGCGATAACTATTGAATTGCGTTCTTCAAGGATAGATGAATTTGATGAATATTTTACTTCTCTCAAAATCAGTGATAACAACAGAAATCCATGGTTTAGAGAATACTGGGAATATGTTCATGAATGCACTTTTGAGGATAGTGGAACAAATTATCGGAACAATCACAATCGAAAAATTATCGATAATGTGAAACTTCGTGTGAATATCACGTTTCCATCCAACCAAGCAGGTACGGCCAAAATTTGTACAGGGAATGAGTCTCTTGGGCCAAAGATTTATGAACAAGAAAGCAAAATGCAATTTGTATTCGACGCAGTGTATTCTCTCGCCCATGCACTTCACAACATGTTAGAAGATCAATGTGTTAACGTGAAATCATTAAAGAAAAAGCTCCATTGTTACAAACATGCTCAAATCGACGGCACAGAACTGTACAAGAAGTACCTTCTCGACCTTTCTTTCCAAGGTTAGATACATGATAAATATCAAACAAACTCTAGGGTAACTCTTATTTGTTAAGTTTTTGTGATCTAACTTTAGATGGATATGGGTCGACGGTCAGATTTGATAAAAATGGAGATGGAATTGGGCAATATAACATAATGAACTACAGAAAAAATTTGACAACTGGAAAGTATGAGTACATCATCATTGGAAAGTGGAATTTTTCTGGATTATTTATGGTCGCCAGCCAGCAGATATCAGATATAAACAAGCATATCAATCAAAGCAGCTCTGAATTGCCTGAACGACCTGGCACTGTTTACTGGACAGGCAATACGAGCCAATTACCGTCATCTAAATGCAGTTTAGCTTGTGAGCCTGGTCAGATAAAGCACGTACAGCAAGGAGAAGCTTGCTGTTGGGTCTGCATTAATTGCCACCCGTTCGAAATTGTCAAGGACGAATTTTCATGTGAGGCATGTCCATTCGGTACTTGGCCTTCGTCACCTGATAAAACTCTATGTTTAGAATTAGAAGTTCAATATATGCGCTGGAATAGTATATATGCCATCGTGCCATTGTTTTTATCACTCTTCGGTATATTTTGTACAATTGTTGCTGCTGCTTCCTTCGTCCAAAATCTTGACAGTCCGGTTGTTAAGGCTAGTGGTAGAGAACTAACACTCATGCTTTTTGGAGGATTCTTCATCTGTTATTTGCAGACATTTATTTTGTTGTCAAAGCCTTCCATTGTGGTCTGTGGATTGCAGCGATTTAGTGTAGGGTTCGGTTTCTCAGTGATGTATGCATCATTGTTTACAAAAACAAATCGGATTTCAAGAATTTTTGATTCCGCCAGGAAATCTGCAAAGCCTCCAATATTCATCAGCCCCAAATCTCAAGTAATACTTACTTTAATTCTTATTTCAGTTCAAGTTGTCGGAAGTTTTGTGTGGTTGATTGCTGATCCTCCCGATGTAAGGATTGATCATCCATTTGATCGGATGAACGAAATCGTTTTGAAATGTAGAATGCGCAGTGAATGGTTTATTATTTCCCTGTCATACAACATGCTCTTAATTATTGTTTGCACAATCTATGCAATAAAAACTAGAAAGATTCCAGGAAATTTTAATGAGTCCAAGCATATAGGGTTCACTATGTACACGACCTGCATTATCTGGCTTGCCTTTATTCCAATTTACTTCGGCACATTCAACTCATTTCAGGTTGTTCTATAATCAAAGCTAGGATTTATTTTTAGCAATTTCTGATGTTTATTGAAAACAATTGCAGATACAGATCACGACGTTGTGTATGTCGATTAGCTTGAGCGCTTTTGTTGCACTCGTTTGTCTTTTCAGCCCTAAGCTCTACTTGATTTGGCTCCGCAAAGACAAAAAAATACGAAAACTAACAATGAAATGTCCTAGCAGAAACCTCAGAGTTGAAAGCATTGGAAGCAAAGTTACTCAACCCACTTGCAAAATTGCAAAAGTGGGGCTTACCATAAATGCCTTCACTCCAGTGGCCTGCCAAATCAACAGAACAGACCAAGGAGGTGAATGTATTTAATATAAAAGTTCCACATGCTTGATACTTTGTTCAATTCTACTTTCAGATATCTCCAAACAGATCAACAATGGAGTTACGAAGGATATTGATAATTCAACATCTATTAAGAACGTTATTGTAGACAGCGTTTACATTTTGTAATACTTGATTGAGTGTTAGCCAATTCAAGTTTATGTCATAAATGATCTTCACCAAAAATGCTTAATTTCGCGAAATTACCAATAAAAATATATACAATTAATTTAAATTTTTTTCAGACATTATATCCATGTATCATTTGTAGACTTTGACCCATGTTGTCCATAGGCTTTGTTGGCTTTGTTGGCTTTGTTGGCTTTGTTGCACTGCGATTCTTTCTGTTTCCATCAGTCACCTTCTTCCCCGAATTATCATGGCATTATGCTTTGCCTGGTGCGCTTGCGGTAGACCACCTCTCAAAGTGGTTCCATCCGAGTTCATGTCACCTCTTAATTCCTCAAGAGCCTAGATTGCCTCTGACTTCTCAACGTCCTCTTGCGCTCTGAATTTCCGTCTGGAACGAAGTAACTAGAACACTATCCCGAATTATGGAAAAAAATCTAAAAAAACGAAGCTTTTTGGAGGATTTATTTAATACTAAAATATTACGTTAAATATTTTCCCAGATCTTTATCTCGTTAACCTCATCATCTAAAAAATTAGCCACTTAACATTACAAAATTTAATTGAAATACAGTCATCATTCAAAATTTATATTTTATGAAGTTAAAACGATACATGTGACTTACTTTCGGAAAACATCTGTCCAATCACAGCGCCTAAATTAGCTAATACATGATACATGAATATTAATATGCCCGGCGTCGTTCTAAACACGGATTTACTTTACTTGTTTTGTTAACGTCCGTTGCATAGCTAGATGATTAAGACGGTGCTCCCGCAGCGGGGTTCGAATCCGCGCTGCCATCGTGAGAGGCGCAGGCCATGCGGATTTGTAAATCTATTGTAGAGCGCAATCGACGATGTAGATAGTGGAAATTTAGAATTGAACCCCGGGGAATGTCTTAAATCATGTATAAGAAATTTAAATTTTTTTAATTGCGAACGTCTATTCCGTGTATGAATCCAAGTTATCATAAAATCCCTCATTTGATGGAATAAAATTATCAGGTATTAGTTATAAAAGCTATTGATAGAAGCTTGGACTTGAATTACTAATGGAGTCGCACCAAGGCCGGTATTAATAATTCATGACAAGTCATAATCCATCACCTTAAACAAAATTGTTCGATACTTGGGGCACCTTTGTAGAATAATCCCGCTACTCTTAAAATACTTATATTTAAGAAACAGTAATGTTTTCATATTCTTTGGCAAACCATTTATTCCTGCTTTCACTATCACTTGATCATGAACAGGAAGAAGGTTGTCAAAAATACCCTGTGCAGATTGAGCGACCTTCTAGGGTGATGTCGAACGACTTTCAAGCCTGCGAAATCCAGAAGTCTCGTCCTAGCCAGGGGGGAAATTCCCAGGAACGCGTTCTTTGATGTGGTGGAACAGCGAGTACCCACAGTATCCGAAGAATCGCTGAAAAGTCTTGGAAGGGTTTTTGACGAATCTCTCACCAACAAGAGTATGAAGTATGAAGTGCGCCGTAAGTACTCCAAAAATGTACTTAAGTATAAGTACAAGTAATTGGGGCTGAAGGTACTAATAAGTCCAAGTACAAGTACGTTGTAGTCATTGTACTTAAGTATAAGTACAAGTATAAGTATAAGTACTTTTCCTGGGACAGCGAAGACACAAGGCGCCTCTGACGCTACGCACACGGCGCTTTATAAATTAATTATTATTATTATTATTATTATTATTCCTTCATTGATCGGAAATAATATTCGTGATCTTCAATACAATGTTAAGACAAGTCTAACAGAATTTACATTTATCAATAAAATTGTTTATTTTTCTTTAAAAGAAGCATTGTTTTAAAATATTTGTCACAGAGTCTGTTACGCTGAGGAGTCAGTATAAGACCAGCTTGATTGAATAGTCTTTCAACAGGTGGAGATGATGGAATGGTTGAACTTGTCTTCTCCTTGTAAATTATCCAGAGCTTGTGCAATTGGTCTCATTACTTCAATCCATTCCTTCAAGAAAATGAAGTCTTGAGAGCTGAACTTTGGCAGCAACAAGCGTTCCATCACGATATTAACTCTGTCCTTCATATCATAGATGGCTCTATAACTGTTCCACCGAGTTGAGTTTGGCTTAGGTATTGTTCTCCCAAGAACATCAAACACAGCTTCAGCAGCTTTTGAACTCTGATGGGATGCATTACTTAAGCTGGAACATTTGCCAGCCACTGATCGATACATTCGCTTATAAGTTGCATCACTTGCCAGTGCTTTATTGGCATCCACAGAAGCCAACAAATTTAGTGTGTGCGAGAAACATGGTAAATGAGAAGACAGATAAATACATGATTCTGATTCCGTCTGCTCAAAAAACTGTGATATTTCTAAATGACTATTAGTCTCATCATCAAAGTCGCATCCATCAGATGGTTCCACCTCTAATATGCTTGGCTCAGAAAATTGTTTGAATAAAATTTAAAAGTACTTAAAATGTACTTATTAATAATTATTAAAAATGTATTTAAGTACTAAGTACACAATCTTGAAAGGACTTAAGTATAAATACTCAAGTACAACAAATGTACTCGGCCTCACTGAGTGCGCCATACTCTAACAAACCACCAGGGGACTGCAAGCGATCGAGGCGTCACCGCTGCAAGGGCGTTTCAAAGTGTGGTTGCTCCAGTTCGTGCTCTTTCCAAGACTGCTCTGGCCGTTAAACATCTACGAGATTGTTTTATCAGTGGTCGAGAATCTGGAGAGGAAAGTTAACCGATACTCCAGAAAATGGCATAAATAATCACGTAACTGAACATTTTAATTAAATTTGTTTTTTTTTATTTAATCATTACGTTCAGAAAGTTCAAATTCAATGAAAAACATTAATAAATTATGCAAAGTGTCTGACATTATGTAAAGCATAAAAACAATGCAAAAAATTAAAATAATTTACATTAAAATATTTAATTGAAGCGGATTTTAATATATGAAACAATTAAATTTAAAAGTCGTCAAAAAATCTTCCGATTCTTGAAGATACAGTGATATGTAGAAAGAAGTGCTCTTGGTTGAAATATCGACGTCGTTAGTAAAATGGCTGATGAACGCCTACAAGCTTCAAGTCGTTTCTAGGGCAAATGACATAGACAGCAGCTAGGGAGTTCAATGTTAAGGGAGTGTCAGTTTGCGAATGGAGAAAGAAGGAATGCTTGCTTGAGAAATAGAATCCAAGAAAACGTGCATGCCGTGGCCAAAATGCGAGCTGGCCAAAGTTAGATTCTGATTTAAAGCTATGGTTCTTAGAACAAAGAAAGAGAAGCCGAGGAGTTTCAACAAAAGCCATCCATCTAAAAGCCAGGATGTTAGCTCATGAGAGCGAAATTAACGATTTCAAGGCAGGGCTCTCGTGGATCTCAAAATTCATGAAGAGAAACGGATTGTCAGTGAAGACCAAAACAACTGTCGGACAACACAGTGGCAATGAAGCTCTAGATTCAGAAATATTTTCAAACAAGATGGGGTGGATTCTTTTCAAAGAGCTCGCTGTTGATCATGGATGCAATGACTGCTCATAAAGAGGAGTCAGTTAAGAAGATGCTCAACTCGAGCGGATGTCACATTGCAATCATCCCGGGTGGTCTAACATCCAAACTGCAACCACTGGATATTGCTACAAATCATGCTGAGAAACGACCTGTAAAACCGCAGAAATCTCGAAATGTGAGCTTGAGTGGCTGAAATGCGAGAAGAAGGCACTCCGTCGTCGGTGGAAGGATGCCAAGGAAGATGATAAATCAAGTATTATAGTTGTGTCGGAAGAGTTGAAGGAACGTGTCAGAAACCTTCGCCGTGCCGAATGTGTTAGGCAAAAGAACTATGAGAGGAGGAGAGCTCATAGGAAGTTTTTCAGTGATCCACATAGATATGGGAGAGCGTTACTCGACCCTCCGAAGTTTGGTGAGCTTCGTGTAAGTAAATACGAACTGGAAGAGCCCCTCATTAATACGTGCAGTGATTCCCTTGGCACATTCCCCTTCCTGTGAGCCAAGACATCCCAGTGGTACCTCTCCCTACCACTTTTTTAGCTTGACATCTCCGTCGATTGAGGAAGTAAGGCGAGTTACTAGAAAAGCTAGAAACCATTCGGCGCCGGGGCCCAATGGAATTCCCTACCTTTTGGATGAAAGATGCCCAAAGGTGCTGTATTTGCTGCACTCCCTCATCGATAGGGCTTGGCAGTCATTGTAGATGATGAGTGGAAAGTCGCAGAAGGCGTCTATATACCAAAGGAACGGGACTCCCTTCGCCTAAATCAATTATTTCTTTCGCTGTTGAATGCAGAAGGGAAATTATTTTTCTATTTGATTGCATCGAGCCTCACTGAGTATGTTTTGTCCAATAAGTACGTTGACACATCGATTCAGAAGGGAGGTGTTCCAGGCGTGCCAGGTTGCACAGAGCACTCCTCCATGATTTGGGAAGCAATTCAAAGAGCCAAGAGGCGCCGCCTGAGTTTGTACGTTGTGTGGCTCGACTTGTCGAATGCATACGGGTCTGTACCACACCAACTCATATGGAAAACGTTGGAGGTTCATCATGTGCCGCGTAACGTAATTCAAATTATTCAGACGTATTTTGACGGGTTTATGATGAAGTTCTCCACCAAGACGTACACGACTAAGTGGGTTTCTCTGGAAGTGGATATTGCAATGGGTTTCGCAATATCACCCTCCCTTTTCGTACTGGCGATGCAACTTCTGTTCATCGCCGCTTCAAAGAAATTATATTTATTTATTTGATTATAGTCCTTTGCATAACTGAGATGATTTGGACTAAATAAATTATAGCGCTCAGTTTACACTATATGGGATAGATGCGCAAAGGTCGTCGTGAACCTCATCGATAACCATATAACGTGCGGTGCGTTGCGATGAAGTCGGATAGGTAGGGTTTTCACCGACAGGCAGTGGCGCAACCAGCGAAAAATGCTGGGGGGGGCTCAAGTTTAGAAAAGCCCGACGCAGTCGAAAAATTTTTGAAACTGTTCAAATCAAAACTACCAATTATAATTAATAAAGAATTAAAGATAGAACAGATTATTATTATTATGAGTTTAACTATCTTCTGTCTGCAGTCTTATTTTGTATCTTTAATAATTTATGAATGAGTTTGACTATCTTCTGTCTCAAAGTTTCAAACCAGTTAAATCTCCTTACCCCCCCCCCCCCCACCAAAAAAAAACTCATCGGATTTGGAAAAATTGCAGGGTCTCTCCTATTAGGCCTGAGGGGGGCGCAAGCCCCCCCAGCCCCCCCCTAGTTGCGCCAATGCCGACAGGGACACCCGCCTGATCAACAGGTGTGGCCCACCCCTCGAGAACGTTAGGAGTTTAGGCCGAAACGTTTGGTGACGGGGCACTCCTTTGATGATTCCCTGTAGGTTAGCTCCGCGGTAGGAGTTCATTCAAAAATTTTATAAGGTACCTTAATTAATTTAATTCTTCATAATGTCATAATGTTACCAGAGATGTAAAAAAACATGTTTTGTTTTTGGTCCGAGTTTTTTATGAGTTTTTTAACGAAAGTCATACCTGCCCCTGTTCTAGTCCCTTTTTAGGGCTTTTTTGTCAAGGCGATTAAGAATCAACCGATAGATAAAAATGTGCGGATTGTTTTACAAAATAGAAGAAAGATTAAAGAGCCAGGTACGAGTATTTAAAAAAATTAAAAATCGGGAATTATTTTTAATTAATGCTTGAAAACTTTGAAGATTTTTTATGGTAGATCCGTGTGTGCGCCACCCAAGACATTTATATATTTGAATTCTCCTGAAAAATATCTATTAGAATATGTATAACATGTATTTTTATTCCGCAGGGACGGGGTCGAAAAAACTTCCGAAAAATCAAAACAACTTGGGCGAAAATAAAAGACTTGTGAGTACTGGAGTACGAAAAAAGAGATTATAAATCAACCGAGCCAGTTAAAAATACAGTAACTATTATAAAATCTAGAACACAACTTAGAGAGCCAGGGATTATTATTTAAAAGTTTATTAAAATTGGGGAACCATTTTTATTTAACGTTTTGAACTCTGGCAATTCAACAATACGTAAAAGAAGCGGGCCTCCAACCACAAGGTTCAAAACACTATCGTCGACTGCTGTCTGTGTCACAAGATTTGCATTACCAAATAACTGGGGAACTGTTGTTTGATGACATTTCCTCTTTGGTTCACTGTCATAGTCATTGTCTGCCTCTCTTACGTGTAATTCTTGTTAACAATTCATATTCCTTAACTTCTGTTGGATGCATGCATACTTATACGATTTTCCTTCCTTTCATTCAAATCTGAACATTTTGTTTAAATACGGCAACTGGTTTTCATCAACGTTGTTCCTCTTACCTTCGCTAACGATATTCAAACTCTCTTCAGAGGAATCCATACTGCGATATGTATGTTAAAATTGGGTATGGCTTGGGTATGACTAACCCACAAACTTCGATTTAACAAAACGACCAGCGACAACAACAATAATAAAAGAACTACTGATCGGAAAGGGAAAGGTTCTCGAACCAACCAAATAACAATCGTCTAAAATTTAAAAAAAAAAAAAAAATAAAATTAAACTAATTTAAAATTTTATTTATGTTACTTTGTAACGCCTTGTGCCAAAAAGGTAACGAAGTAAAAGTATCACCAAAAATAGTAATTTGTTACAAGTAAAAGTATGGAAAACTTTGCCCTGCCCCCTTATACATAAGTGCGCAACTTACACACATTTCAAGTTTGAAAGTCATAAGTAAGGTTGTTCCCTATAATGCTATCTTGCATATTTAACAAGTTCTACTCGTTAAATTTAAATGAAATTTTATAGGATGTGTGTATTCATTAAAATGATGTCAAGTGTGAAATTTAGTAATATTGAACTTATATTTAACTATGGTGTGTCTACACTGGGTGACCATCAAAATAGCCCGGCGACAAAATTTCAGAAACTTTCATTAAATGGAAGATTTATCGATTAAAATATTATTAGAATTCCGGCTAATCTCTTAGTTTCTGATCCATCTATGGACGTCTCAAGTTGGCATTTGATATAACTTATCGATTGGCAGCAAACGAGAGCTGCGCAAAGTGAATCAGACACTTTGAGAAATTATCAAATTAAAGTCACGTTTGTTCCTCAGTTCGTCTTTCATTTGATCCTTCCCTGAGTTCAGGTTTCAATATGAGCAACTAGAGTTTGATCTGGAGTTGCAATTTAATATAGCTTACCTATGGTTAAGGACGTGTCATTTTCCATTTTCTCTCAATTAACATCGTAAAAATCGTTATCATTAAATAAAAAAAAAACTAAAAGACAAAGAAGGCGTTGTCCCCTTGCTAACCCTTCTCCCCAAATTAAGTCTCTGAATGATTCTATTAATTTGGGCTATCCGACCATCCACAACAGCTAGCAATGAAATAAGTTTTTAGACTCTCAAAAGGTTACAAAATTTATCTTCGATCTACGATGCTGACTGACTGACTGAATGGGCTAGCTCTTATGCACATACACCAAGATATTGAAATTCCAGCAGAGACAATAGTTGCTGTATGAGTGAATTTGATGTCCGACCAAACATAATTAAAAAATTTAAATGATAGCACAGACTGTTGATTGTTTTTTTAAAAGCTTTAGACTATATTTTTAATTTTAAATAGTTTATAATTGGTTTGGGAGTTAATGCATTGCATAAAGAACCTTCGATTCTTACAGAAGCATGTGACAAAACAGTCACGTTAATCATTGCATTGTCCGGCTCACGAGTTTGTGTCGTCAACTTGAATGTAACTTAAATTGATGGCGACTATAGGAAACTTGTAGAGTCTTGCACTATTCTATGAATTTTCTTCATAATTTTTCAACTATTTGCTACTCATAAATTATGAGTCATAATTATAATTGGTGCTAGTGTTTTCAGTTTGTGTGACAATGTTTTTTTTCAGCCCTGGTGGTTCAGACAGAGCCTTGGTTAGTGCTGTTTAACATTTTAATAGTCAAACATCACATGCATGGACTTATTGTAACAAATGTCTTCAATCTATTAATGGTCCTGCTATAAAAACTCTTTGAACGCTTCTCAAAAGCATGGAATAAAATAAATACAATTTTGATAATAATGTCAGATATCACTCTTTTGCAGTCTTTATTGGAAAACAAAATGAAAGTCTTAGCCCATTCTCTTGGAACCCATTAAGAAGATTCCAATTGGTAATTGTAATGAAATACCACCACTGCTTTGGCTTTTGCTGGTGATGAGTCAGTTGATTTTCTACATTGCTATAAGAGCTATCATGAAACCTTAGATGGTAAAAATTATATGCAGCTTTTGGCCACACTTTCATGTTGTAGTTGGTGCACTGACCTCAACAATTCCATATCCTCACAGTGAAGCTGTATCCCAGAGCATGGTATAAATGCATAACTTCAGTATCTGCTTCAAGAATTGATCTCGATTTATTTAAAAAAACATTGTTTCTTTCAATGCAATTATAAAGCTTATTGTACATGGGCTGCATTTCATGTTCAGATCAATGATCTATTTATGATTCTTGAAAGGGACTTTGAAATCTCTACCATAATTTAATGTTATAATTGATGCATTATTTGGGCCTCAACAATTCTACACCTTCAGTGATGCTGTGTCCCACAACATAGTACATCTGCTTAACTTCACCATCTGCTCCAAGAATTAATCTCAAAATGTTTAAAAATGTCTCTTAAGGTTTGTACATTTAAAATGTGATTTCCATATATAGGGAGTTATGGGGCGCAGAGACTTGTTAAGCAGAAACGTTTGCAGCGCGGAATTGGTTAACGAGTTCGTCACCGTCCTTTCAAGCATTGCTTCATTTTTGTCTTACGAATTATTAAAAAATCTTATTAATCAATCGTGAACAATCTGCGTTCCATAATAGAAAGTTGATGCAAATTTTGAAATGAAAAATAGTTTAGAGGTAGATTTGGAGAGAGAACACAATACCAAAGCGACTCGGGACCTATTTTGATCAACTGCAGCGAGCTCATGAATCTTTAATCAGTTCTTTGAAGTTTTTAAACAATTTATTAGCATACATAATGCACATTCAAATAATCAATCAGAAGACCAATAATTATTCCTAATCATCAGCTAAGCCTTCAAATCCATCAAAAGTCGAAGAGTCTTCACATTCATTTTCGGTTCTTGCTGGATTGCACTCTGGTTCATCATCCGAGTGGTCACTTTCCTCCTCTCACATAGGCTTAATGCCAGCCTTTCTAAAGCCACTCAGAATCAAATCCGGTGACATTTTGTAACATGCTCATGCAACCCACGTGCACCTCAGAATACATGGCTTTCCTGACGCGTCCAGACGGTATGTAAAGTGTGTGTGTGCCATTCTGCATCCATTCCTCCTACTCAGACCTGACAATTTGTCAACTATTTGTAGTAACAATATGATCAAACAATTAAGTTAAGGTGCCACAGAGTATCCAAGTACGACGATGAAACATCTCCTTTCGTTGTTATTGCCACAGTTCTGGCCCCATATGCTTCCACTGTTCTCGTCGAGGGAATATCGAAAACCATTGGAACTTCATTCATTTCTCGCGCCAATTTCCTCGGCAACAAATCTGCGAAAATCGTGTATTTTAAACAATCGTCAGGAAGCCGTTGTCCGACAGTTGTTCTGGTCCTCACTGACAACCTGTTTCTCGTCATGAATTTTGAGATCCACGAAGGCCTTGCCTTGAAATCGTTAATTTCGCTCTCATGAGCCAACATCCTGGCTTTTAGATGGATGGCTTTTGTTGAAACTCTTCGGCTTCTCTTCATTTGTTCCAAGACCCATAGCTTTAGATCAGACTTTAACTTTGGCCACGGCATGCACGTTTTCTCGGATTCAGTTTCTCAAGCAAGCACTCCTTCTTTCTCCATTTGCGAACCGATACTTCATTTTTCATATGTTAGTGATTCATATATTAGAAAAAGCTTCAATTAAATATTTTAATTTATATAACTTTAATTTTTTGCATTCACATAATTATGCTTTACGTAATGTCGGACACTTTGCATAATTTATCAATGCTTCCCATTGAATTTGAACTTTCTGAACATGATGATTAAATAAAAAAACAAATTTAACTAGAATGTTCAGTTATGTGATTATTTATTAAATATCTTTAGCTAAAAGAGATGCGTCTATTGGTGCGTGTTATAATCGTCTGCGTGTTAATTTCGTAAAAATACGGTAGTTGGTACCCATCACTAAGAAAAACAAATACGAAAACGAATTAAAGTCACTCTGGCGATTATACCAAAAAGGGTCATAAATATAAGCTACGAAAATTATTAAATCATTAAAAATATTCATGCAAATATGTTGCTTAAATGTTAAATAATGATTTTGAGTTATACAAGCTAATTCAACAATCCTCAGACGTGTTACTTTCTAAATTTTGATTTGCAATTACAAGAAACAATTATACTTAACCAATACAGATATTTAGTTAAGAAGGAAGATTTTGTTATCACTCTGGCTCATCTGACTCATGGAGATACGACATAGCGATCGAATAAATCAGCTTATCAGCCGTCTTGTTTTTGGGTGTATTCCTTTTCAAACTGAAATCTGTTATCGTCTGTGTCGGCTCCAATTAGAGATGACCCTATGACTGAGGAGAAAATGGAACTTTCCGAGAAAACGTCGTGTCTTGCGAGATGGCTTGATTATCGTCTTGTACCTTTTTCGCGTTACGTCATGAAATCCATGAAAGTATGCGAGAATTTAGTACAAGTTTGTATTTCTTTACTAATATCCTTTAAAGTTGATAATTGAAAAGTAGTATTTTCATGTTATCCGATTGAAGTTTTAATCCGATTTAAGCTTGCACTTATTACAATAAGAATTCTTTTGTTGTTAAAACACATACTTATTCTGTGTGGAAAAAACTCCACAGCCATGAGAAGTGCTAAATTTGCAGGGACACAACAACGCTGGCAATAATCATCTTATCTAGAGCCGACAGAATGTCTCACACGATGTTTCTATCGATGAGCTCAACTAAAGAAATGAATATAGATTCTAATAATTATTTGAAAAATCAAAATTATTTTTTCGGTTTACGGTAGCTATGAAATTTCTCAAAAGTTCTAAAAATGTCACAGAGAACACATAAGTGGCTGTTTCCAATAATTTCCTGCTCGAGTGGTTATGATTCCTTGCCTGCTGAAGACATTTCTGATTAGTTTCTCTGATGAAACGCGTTTAAACTCGCCGTCCGTGCTAGAGCTGTTCCCTCCTTTCACGGAATTGGTTTGCTCTTCTGATCCGAAGATCATATTTTTCAAACGACGGTCGAAATCTACAAATGAAGCAGAAACGTCCTTTCGATTGATCCGAACATAACAAGGAAAGGCACAGATAAAAAGCCGCTTGAATGTAGTCGTACAGAACCAACAATCAATTTCTCGTCAACATTGAATTAATTTGTCTAAAATGGTTTAACACAATTTTTTGGAATGCAATGACATAAAAGCGTCGAGCTGATGAAGGATTGCAATGCATGATTCTAATCAGCCGAGTATTGTCTACTTGATGAGGAAATTGTGGATTAATCAAGTGTGTGTATGCATCTTGAAAACCGCAAGTCATTTCACTTCATTGCTCAGTATCGAGACTTTCATTTGTACAAGTCTCCTTCGACACTATTCTCAATTTTAAAATTAATCCGTGTTTTAAAAATAAATTAATCCGTGTTTTAAAAATGAATTAATCCGCGTTTTAAAAATAAATTAATCCGTGTTTTAAAAATAAATTAATCCGTGTTTTAAAAATAAATTAATCCGTGTTTTAAAAATAAATTAATCCGTGTTTTAAAAATAAATTAATCCGTGTTTTAAAAATAAATTTTCCTGTATTTTTAGGGAATGTTTCATGAATATAACAGTTTGAATGGGTTGTTTTGCATGAAATTGTGAATATGACAAGATGGAGAATCTTCAGATTCGTTTCTTGATAGTTCTTCTGGGAGGCATATTGTCAGATAGCATCAGTTGCTTGTATGAATTCTTTATGGCTTTCATGGCACACCAAGCACTGTTTTTGCACGGTCACGAATTCCAAAAAAAATTTTCAATTTCTCATCATTGATCAGCATCTGAAAATGTCTCTCGTTGATCTTCCATTTTCTATCTCATTGTCAGATAATGCAGACTTCCTCGGATCAACTATTCTTCCCTGGAGTGACATATGCCACTCTCGAGATCGCCATTCGCTTGCATCTTGTTGCTGTCTCCAGTCACGCTTTGGCGGCTCTAAAAAGGGCTGTTTAGTAACAATTGTTCTTTAGAGCGCATGTAATCATTTTTGTCACATTTAGCATCATTTTCAATAAAAGGTGCATTTGTTACGCCCCTTTTGAACTTGTTGACGCGAATTATGGCAGGTGTTTTGACTCAACATTGGAAATTGTGCTGATGCAATCGAATTCAATCTAAGCCACGTTTATTAACCGGAATAAGAACAACATACAATTGCCAAGTCACATCATAGACACCATAGAAATGAAATGGTATAATAATTATTAATAACAAATTATAAATTTCCTGATCGAACAGATGTTAAACGCCATTTTATTCCAAATTAATTCGCGCATATTTTTATGTAGGTACTAATCTTAAAGCTATTAAAGATTTACAGATATCACCAGCTAACGCAAGTCACGAATGCGTGCTGTGAGTTGTAGTAAATAAGAGGTCCTGCATTGCAGATGGTTAATCTCAATTAGGCAGAAGCAAGCGAGGTGGAAAGATACGTAGAGGACATACATCACTGACTCCCTTGAGATTTATTTCCTTCAGACATCCTCGCTCATGTTTGTCACGTGACTTTCATCTGTATTATTACTTCGGACGAAACTGCGTCGAAGGCGACATCTGACATCTGTAGATCGACCAAGGCCTCATTCAACGAACTGTAATATCGGGACTTAAATCTCATATCACTTCACAAGATTCAAAGGAATAAGTGTATGGATTAAGTTCAAATGCTTAAGGCAAAATTAAAGGTTTAAACTTTTAAAAGGTTATGTACGGGTAGAAAGTGTTTAAAGAAAATGAAGAAAATAGACTAACATAAATAATTTAAATTGCTGAAAGTAGTGTGCCGAGGAACATGGACCTAACTTTATCGACAATGTAAATTGATGGACCAGACATCGACCTTCTTGCTGGGGCAATGAATTTATTATTTAATTCAATTACATCTCATTCCTTTCCTTAATCTCATAACTCCAGATAGCATTTGAGATTATCTGTACTTTCCATTGCATACGCCCTTCAGAGAGACGGATTGCATTCTCCAAATTAAAATGGAAGGCATTGCGGTTAGCACGAGTTTGTGAAATTTGAAGGCTTTATTTTTTTATTTGCTTCCAACTATGAGCTGGAACATTCCATAGATTATTTTTAGGAATATTATTGTCAATTACTAAAGAGCATTGTCAACAGTTCTAACCAAATATGTGAGTTTCACTAAGCTAAAACTCATATAGTTAAATCAAACGTGTGACGTCATGTGTCTGGTGAGGTGATGTCTTTCTCTAAAAGACTCTCCACAAACCTCACACTTGAGTTTGTCATCCTTTCTCTTCTTAACGGGATCGAAGTCTCGCTTATGATGGGACCTCATGTGATACACGAGATCTGATGTCATTCGGAAGCTAGTGTTGCACTTGGCGCACCAGTTTTGGGTGAGGTTAAGTGCTGCAAATGTTGACGGGAGGGGTGGAGAAATTTGAGGTTCAATGAGGGAATGCGATGTGAGCTTCCTGTCTTGGAATAAAGCGTCGCGTTGGACGTCGAAAAATGTTGAAGATTCATGTCCTCTAAAAGAGATATCTCCTTGGAATGGAGTGAGCAGATGGCTTTGGTATTTGCTAATTAAATTGTTTGGCTGATTGACGAAGATGGTCGGTGAATTTATGATAGTGAAGGCCGATGAATTGTTAAGGAAATTCACCATTTCCAGTGATGACAACGGATTTCGAAGTTGTGGTTGGAAGTTTTGGAAAAACATCAGTGCATGTTGGTGCATCATGGAGACGTGATCTTCTGTTGGCGGCAAAATAGAAGAACTAATGCCAGTTATTATATCCGATATCTGACCAGTACCGGAACTGGAACTTGAACTTGATTCTGTGAGTTCAGTTAATTCATTTGCAAAACATTTCTGGAAAACGTCGTGCGTTTCTTCAGGAACTGATCTCGCTTGACGATCGCAAACTTTTTTATTAACTTCGTGATTTTCCTGCTCCGTCAGTTTTCTTTTGTTAGTGGATTTGAAAGTATCTTGGCAATAGGATGTTTGAAGTGGGTTGAACAAAACATCATTTTGAAATATAGAGAGCAGGTGGCATGGCTTTTCTTCGCTACGTGATTGATTGCATTTCAGATTACGCTGCTTGCATTTGAATTTCATGTGAGCCCTCAAACAGTTTGGATAAATGAAACTTTCTTCACATCGCGAACAGCGATATAAATTATCTGAAAGAATTCCAAAAAATTGACGAAGAGCTTCAAAACTAAAATTGTTCTCACTTTTTTTGCAATCTTCTTCCAACTGAGGAACTCCAAAAAGTTTTGCATATTGTTCTTCATACCATACAAACAACTCGCAGTTGGCGGGCACATATTTGCATGCCACGTAAAACATTTTCCCCTGTTCGCAATAGGCCTCTAAATTCTGTTCTTCTGAATGTCTTGCCGACTGAACGTAAGGAACCCACTCTGCCAGCATCCCACCTTGTATATGTTTTGTAAGATCCAGCTAAATGAAGCACTATTTTAAATAATTAAATATTTCAATTATTGTGAACCACTACCTTTACAGTATGAACATCGGGAAATGTGTCGCATGTTCTATATCCAATCAAAACTGCAGGATCTGCTAGAGTCATCGATTTTGGTATAGGACCAAAAATTGTTCCCTTTTCAACTGGACGTGTTGTTATGACCACCATATTATCTGCAAAAGAAACGGCTTACACACTTTGAACTTGAACCGCACCAGATCTCATTTGTTTGTTAGAATCTCTCGAGTTTCTTTTGTTACATCCGCGCCCGCCCAAATATTTCCATGTTGCCATGGACATGAGATCACATACCTAGCATTAACGCACAAGCTGTTGCTTCTTAAAGGCCATCTGTTCTTTCGCCTTCTAAAAGCTTCTGAGAAGAACCATTAAGCAACGGAAACGAAACATAATTTCTAACTAAATAAAACTAAAAATAACTAAAAAACACTATTGTGTTGAATCACATCATGCTAACCTCTTATGACACAACTTCCACCCCTCGAAACGTCTTCACTTCTGACTGTTTTAAAGTTGCTCCGTCGTTAAAATATTGCATTAGGTGGACCATTTTATGCCAGTCAAAGGTTCTTGAAAACCACGATTGGCTGACGAAAAACAAAGGGGCGTGGCGAAATAATCTTGGAAATTTATCTTAGAAATTAGAAACGACAGAGCATCCTGAGAGCAAAAATCATACGACGTTTTTGTTGACACGATTCTTAAGTACTCTTTGATAAGCGCGACTCTGATCAGAACTTGAAAGTATTTACGATTAATTAATACAAATTTCAAAGCACACGTAATCAAAAGGTCATTTCCTCAAAATGGATGTTTTTAATGCAGCTAGGCGATTGCTGCAAAAGATTGGCTTTGAATTATTGAAATCGCTGTTGAATGTTATAGTTCGTATAGTTCGATTATTCGTGTGTAAATAACTCTGAAGTTAATGTAATAACTAGTCCGAAATATTTCATTATTAAGGAAAACTTCATGGAAATGAATATCGGCAATGTGGTCTATTTGGCCGGTCTTATTTCAAAACTTTTTCTCGAAAATGCATTTTCACTCGACGCACGACGTTTGTCGATGAGGCATCGTAGAAGCTTGTCACACGAAGAATCGAGTTTCAAATTTTAAATGAAACCAAATTTAAAGTTTAAAGTAATAGCATTTTTTATAAAAAATAAAAACTTTTAAACCTGCTCAATCTCAACTAGACAATCGAAACAAATTAGCTATTTCATGCACTTCCTCCTAGAATCGCAATTTGTGACTCGAAACGTTCGATGATCATTATTAATGTTTGCTGGCGAAATCATATCGTTGATACATAATATTTCAATTTTATATTTAGTTTGTGATTTACTTGTGTTATAATTGTCGACACAAATTCTTCTATGATATAAAATGTGCTTTATAAATCACGAAGTTTCGTGAATCCACAAGAGAGTAGTAGCTGTCAAAAATATCTCGCAACACTCGTCTATCGAACGTAATTAAAGGTCTGATCGTTGCGCTTCAGAAACTCCCAGCAGTGAGTTTTCATGCCGTGCATCGCGACGTTTCTGCGTTATTACATCTCTTCGAATTTCTCATGTTAGCAAATACTCGCACCTCGAAGCAGCTAAACGTGGTGGTTACTAAAAGTAGAACTTAAATTTATGTAAATTCTTGTTTTATTGCATATAAGCTATTTCCTATTAACATATTAATTTGAATATATTTCTCAGTTTGACAAAGCTTGCAACTAAAATTAAATAGAAATAATTCTATTTTATCTTTTTTAAATATTTGATGATTCTAAAATAATATCCGAACGTCTCATTTTGACATGAAATCAAGCGGGAGATTTATAAAAGTATATAAGTTATACAGAACTTATCCAGAACATATTACTAGTCTTATCAAAATTATTGTGACTTAAATTTATTGGAAACTATAAAATTTAAAGTTTGTAATTCAACTTTGAAATAAATTTAATTCCAATTAAATTGTCCAGAAACTCAGTTTATGAATAACTACATCCGTAGCTAAAAATATTTGAACATACATAATTAATGTAAATTGGTAACAATTATAGTAAATAAATCTAAACCATACGAACAATGAATTTACGATGACACCATTTAATTTAAAAATAATTTAAATTTTTTACATTATATTTAAAACTATATAATTAAATGTTTTTAAAACATATTTTTGTGATTTTTTAAATTTTAGAATCTGTTACTTTTGAAACTCATACTTGTCTGGGTAACATTACTTCCTTTTCGTTCGTAACGTCAACCGATCAATATGGTGGGTCCAGAGCTAGCTTTGCTCATATTGTTTTTTGAGTTGTAAACAAAATGTCATATCCAAAATTTGTGAATTTAAGGCCGATGCTGATATTGAAAAGAAGAAAAAGAGGACTTTCAAAAAGTACACCTACAGAGGCATAGATCTCGACCAACTTCTCGATATGAGCATGTAAGAAAGCATAAATCGTATTATAAAGGTTCGCAGAAACATTTTTAAAGCTATTTTTATTAAAATAGCGAGCAGTTGAACGAGCACTTCAGCTGCCGCATCAGGAGAAGACTCCAGAGGGGTTTGAAGAGAAAGCACATGGCACTGCTGAAGAGACTGAGGAAAGCCAAGAAAGAGGCTCCAGCCTTGGAGAAACCAGAGGTAAATGTTTTGTGATTGTTTTCATTGTTCATGTTTTTTAATTGATGCTGTGCTTGTAGTGTGTTAAGACACACTTGAGGAATATGGTTATTCTTCCTGAGATGATTGGGAGCATTGTTGGCATCTACAATGGCAAGACATTTAATCAAGTTGAAGTCAAGGTATTTTGAACTGGCGTAGCATTAGAATGTTTTTTGCTAAATATAAATATTTGCTAATTATCTAGCCTGAGATGATTGGGCATTACCTTGGAGAGTTCAGCATCACATACAAGCCAGTCAAGCACGGTCGTCCAGGTATTGGTGCCACTCACTCCTCAAGATTCATCCCACTCAAATAACTTGTTACAAATAAAACATGTTGTGTGGCCAAAACTATTTTAATGTGCTGTAGGGTTTCATATGGCATGGGGAATTGGTACCGGGACAACTTGGCAAATAAGATGTTCTGTGCACGATGGGTGGGGGTTCAAGCTACTAGAGCTGGCTGTCCAAAACTTGGTAATTTTGGAGTGTGAGTTTTTGTGTGTTATTTCAACAATGGTGCTCATTAAACAGCTTCAATTTGTGATCATTCTTTGGAATAAAAACTGGTCATTAATTTAACTTGCCATAAAAAACATAAAAATGTAAAAAGTACAATTGTGGTGATTTGAGATTTTGGAGCTTATGGTCAAAATTTCAAAAAAATTTGGCGTAGTGCAATAAATTATTATTTAATAAATTTAATAAGAAAAAACATGGATAACTGGGTGGTGTCTATTTTATTTCAACAATAACCAGAAACATCGAAGTTGTTCAGAAATTCAATGTAACCCATAGATTCTGGGTGTTGCACTGAACTTGGCAAAAAATTTGGCATAGTGCAATAAATTATTATTAAATAAATTTAATAAGACAATAACTGGGTGGTGTCTATTTTATTTCAACAATAACCAGAAACAGCGAAGTTGTTCAGAAATTCAATGTAACCCATTTAATTACGGAATCTCAATCTATTAATTATATGTCATGTATCTGGGTGTTGCACTGAACTTGGCATAAGCTTTGATGACTTTGTTAACTGCATCAAGGAAGTCCTTTTCTGTGGCCATCTTTCGGCGTGCTCTTATTGCAAACATGCCAGCTTCCGTACAAACACTTCTTATCTCAGCACCTAAATATTTTATTCTCGTGGTAGAGTTTATTGCAGAACATGAATATCAAACAATTAAGTCCAACCTGTGCTATTTGGGCAAAGTCTGGCAAGAAGTTCATATCGGATATCTTTTTCTACGCTCATTGACCTAGCATGTATTTTGAATATGTTTGTTCTTCCCTGTCAAAAATTTTGTATCAAACCATCAATAATTAGTAATTCCTAACTAGAAACCAACAAATAAATTAAGTACTACTTATGTTCTGTAACAAATCAAACTCACATCCAGATCAGGCAACCCAAATTCAACCTTTCTGTCTAGTCTTCCTGGTCTGGTTAGAGCTGGATCCAGAGTGTCAGGTCTATTAGTTGCCATAAGAACCTAAAAAACCCCCATAGATTAGCTAGTGACATGTTATATTGAATTGACGAACCTTAATGTTTCCTCTCGGATCAAAACCATCCAGTTGATTAATGAGCTCTAGCATTGTCCTTTGCACTTCATTGTCTCCACCTGCACCATCGTCATACCGGGCTCCTCCAATAGCATCAATTTCATCAAAAAATACAATGCAAGCTTTTTTTGTACGAGCCATTTCAAAGAGCTCACGAACCATTCGAGCACCCTTAAAATTCAAATTATAAATGATTAGAACTCATAAAATGTATCCTTCATTTATGTATATACTTTAATTTTTTAGATAAATTTATAGTAAATTTTCATTGAGACATGATCTACTAATATCTAATAATTCAGAAAATATATGCTTCTGCCATTAGCAAACACAAAACTGACTGACCTCTCCAACATATTTCTGGACAAGTTCAGAACCAATAACACGGATGAAGCAAGCATCAGTCCTGTTAGCCACTGCTCTGGCACACAACGTTTTCCCTGTACCAGGGGGGCCAAATAGCAATACACCTTTTGGAGGTTCAATGCCCAAATTAACAAATCTCTCAGGCTGAAATAACATTTGTAATATAAACAACAGATTTAAGGCAAATTCTGGTAGGTGATTAGCTTACATGCAACAATGGCACTTCAACAACTTCTCTTAATTTCTCAATTTGTTCTTTACAGCCACCAACATCACTATAAGTGACATCAGGTTTCTCTTCAACCTGCATCATGGTCACAGTTGGATCAATCTTGGGAGGGAGAGGAATATGAATCTGATACTTATTTCGATCCACCCTGGAATTAACACATTTTATAACTCACTTAACAGAAATAATGATTTTATGTGAAACAAATATAGAACAACATATTTACCCCACTCTCATGCCTTCCTCAATATCTGTTGGTGCCACATGATCACTCAAATCAACAACAAACTTAGCAAACTGTTTGACATTGATGATATATTTTGGATCATCACTATCAGCATTAATGATCTTTGTGCATCGAGCTACTTGAAGTGGCTGCTCACCTGGGAAAATTAACAAAATATTAACTCACTTTCTAAATGAATGCGTTTTACTCAAAACACTAACTCTGCAAAGTTTGTTTATCAGCAGCAAGATCCCAATGAGCAGGAGGAGCAAGACCAGTGTCAGATTCCTTGATGCCAGTTAATTCATTTACTCTCTTTAGTATACTTTGTATATCATCCTCAGTGGCCTTTATGGCCTTGTAGTACATGCCAACACCCTAAAATAACATTTTAAAATTGAAAACTGTTTACAAAAACTCCCATCTGAACTCACATATGTCTTCAAAAGGGCAATATCTCCTTCGTCCAAAGCTGTGAAAACAAAATACATAACCCGTTTACATAACCAGAAATTTTATATATAGCAGTACCTTCCCCAGTTTACTCGACATTTGAATATAATCAATATACAGTATATTAGAAAACCTTTAGCAAAATTGCAACAATACGTTTTCTAAATCTGCTTATCGAGCTTCGCTCACAATGACATGCAATAAATAAATTGCTACTCGATGCCAACCTTGGATTGGTTTGTCGCTTTCACCAGAATCATCCTTGGTTTTCCTTTGATCTTTTCCCAAATAGTCACGCATTTTGAAAATTGTCGTTATAACTCAAAAGCCAAAAACACCCAGGTTCTACTCCAGTAAAGATGGATTGCTAACAGCTCCAACCAAAAGTAAAATATGTAGCAAAATTTACTGCGCTTGTGTAAAGATAATTTGTTGACTGGTATAGGTGCAGAGAAAAAACTATTAATATAATATTCTGGGTTTTGTAAGGATTTTAAAATTTTATAATTAATAAATTTTCATAAAGTTTCTGGCTGGTTTTACAAACAGGTTCAAGGAGCGCAGTCGAAAAACAGATTTCAAATGCTTTTTGAAAATTGTTGTAATTGTAGTTAATTTATATTTACGTTACAAACTTAACTTAACGGTGTCGCTGTGTGATGGCGCTTAAATCGTTTTCCGCATTTATGTGTAATTTGGATGAAAATTGCTGGATTAATTGTGTTATCTATGTTTCACTGCAGAGGAATTCCAAGGTCTTAGTGGTCGCTTTTATGTTTTTTAGTGCATCAATAACATTCAGGTCAATTGCTTCCAAAGATTCAGTTAACAATTATTTTATGCGGTACATTCTTCATAAGCATAATTGACAGAATAAAGTCAAAACTCATGATTTAGAACGTTTGCATAAGCCCAGAGCATCAGATTTAGTTGAGTCCGATCGCTTTTGATACGAAATTTCATCAAGTATTTCATCAATTTTTCGCAATCTTTCACAATGTTGACAGCTTTCAAACATTCAGCTCTTGCGGTCCATCTAGTAGAATTTAATTTGATACCGAGAGAGATGGGCGTCTGCGAATATTATTTTATTTTAAATATTTGTTGTAACTCGGAATCCTAAACCTTATAGGAATTATTATAAGATGTATTTAAATTTTTAATCCTCATTTTCCCAACTTATTTCAGTTTATTCCAAGTGGGAGCGTCCCTGGTTGCAACATAATATAATAATAATAATATAATAATAATAATAATAATAATAATGATAATGATAATGATAATGATAATGATAGTGATAGTGATAGTGATAATGATAATGATAATGATAATGATAATGATAATAATAATAATAATAATAATAATAATAATAATAATAATAATAATAATAATAATAATAACAAGAAGAAATAACAGCAACAACAACAACAACAACAACAACAATAATAATAATAATAAAAATAATAACTACTCTACAGCAAGTAGAGTACAGATTACATAATATATCGAAGATTATTTTCAAAGTTGATCAAATCTTGTTACGGTCACTTTGATCCAAAGATTTGGTTTACTTCGGCTCTATTTATTGCAGACTTCAGCAATGATAAAAAGTGGATGAATTTTAAGATTGTTGGGTAATAAATCCAATTAAATACAACTTGAAAAAGATGCAACAACCAGTGCGGAGGCATAGCTAGAGGTTTCGGCGCCTGGGCGAAACGGATAATTTGGCACCTCCCCGACGTTTAATAATATCAATTTGTTAAAACAGCTCAGTAAAATTTATAGTAAAAAGTTATTAAACTAAATTAAATTGTAAATTATTACAAACAAATACCAAGTCCCTTCTTTGGATCTCGTTCTTTTTTTTTCAGGTTTGAATTCGTTTATTTTCAAAAAACTATATTCAAATAGCCAAAAAAAATCACACCAAAAAAAGATTCACAAATTCATTAATGAACTATCCCAAGGGAATTAATTCCCGTCTAGGGGATAGGTTGTTTCAATTTGACAAATTTAAAGGGGCGTTTGAAAGGGTCTTTGCATATATATAAATTTCTAATGGTAACGACAGGTGAAAATTAATGGCAACAACTGAGAGACGATGAATAATCGGAATAATGAATAAGCGATGTAATCAACGAGGAAAAAACCAGGATAATAAAATGAATGATAAGGTGGAAATGTGGATAACAGGTTCAACAAGTGGATAGAATGTGTTTTTTAAGATGTGATTTAAATAGTGAGGAACTGTTTAGAGAAACATAACATTGTGGTGTTGTGACATAACATTAACTAAATGGATAGATATATATCGAAGCATAGATGAACTTTTCTTCCACTCCAATTGAACGGATCCCTTCTTGACAACATTCTAATTTTTGCCTAAGTCTCCTTCCTGACTTCTTCAAAGAGTTTTCAAATAGATTTGAATCAAGCAAGAAAAGAACAATATTAATAACAATAGCGGCGTTGTGACGAGCCCTTCCTTAAGAAGTATAACCTTGCTGACGCAACTCTTCGGGCATTTGCCCGGGAGCATGTCGTTTGAATGCCTCGAGCATGATCTGCAAGATCTTTTAATGCCGCCATGTATAGCTCCCTTAGGCAAGGGCGTACTTGTATGACGAAAGCTGGAGTGACTTGGAACATCTTGGTCTTGGTCTATCCCCCATTTCTGCAAATTGGTCCGATCTGAACGTGAATGCCAAACGGAGGGGAGATTCGCCAAATGTATTTTCACCTGACGGATCCTTGGAAGTCCTCATGTTGTAAATTGGTCTGGCTTTGTTGCATTGTCAACCTGAATAGACCCTCTTGTTTCGTCAAAAGCTAAAATTGCCTCTGAGGCGTCGATCTCTTCTTGCGCTCTGAGTTTTGTCTTTTGAGTTGTGGAGCCTGAGCGGCAGTCTCAATCGTGTACTCCTATCGGAGAGAGCAATAGACGATATTGATGATGGCAACCCCAACTACTCCCTTTTCCATTGATTGATTTTCTTTTCCATTTCTTCCGCCCACCGAGTTATACATATGTATGTGTACGAACACTGTAATAAGATGAAATGGGACTAATAACAACGGTTTAAAATTATTATTATGAATAGTTACATGAACATAAATATTTGAGGGCTTTCAGGGATTTAAAAAGATTATCAACGACCTATTGGTGGTGGGATGAGGAACCTTATGACCGCCCCGGGCGTCAAAAAATAGTTGCTACGCCACCGCTATTACCACTTCAGATCTGGAACAGCTTTCTCTCTTTTTACTTACATCGACCAAGCCGGATTTAACTCTGGTTTTTGTCACAGAATAGCCATATTTTATTAGAAATGATTCATGATGCGAGACCGTTTAAAAGTTCTTCGAAGTTCGAACTCATCTGATAATAAAAAGTTAAACTTATCAAGCATCTATCTTATAATTTAATAATATCTTTAATATAACCCATAAACTTGGAAAATTGTTGCTGTTGAACATTAATTCCTCACTAACAAGAAATTTTGAAAACCATTTCGTTTGAACCCCCAACACGCGGTTTACAAGGTTGACTCTACAACGATGACGATAATTGATCAAATTTGTCTCATTTATATGTCCAAATTGTATACTTGAATTACCTTGCTTTTTTATAGTTCACTCTTTCAGAGATTTTTCCTGTTCAAACATCAAGTTTTGTATTCTGACTTTGAGACACTTTAAATCATAAGTACACACTCATCGATTATCAGCTTCACAATTGCCAACGATGTTTAGAATTTTCAACACATTTAATAACTGAGCAAATCTTGTTAAGTTTTAATATACTCATTCCAAACTAAATTGTAAATTTCGCATGATAAACTTCATCAAGAAGATAATTAAATGTAGCATGCAAACAATTCTTGCAAAAGCAGTAATTTGCTGGCAATCCATGTCATAAGTATAAATATAAACTAAACATTTATTTGGTTCAAAATTTCAGTTTGAATTTTAGAAATTAATAGGCATTCATCAAGAGTTATTTCAGGCATTTCTTTTAAACCAGAGATGAAGGCCTCTCTCACAGCTTCAATTTCATAAATCAAACCCCCAGAGTTTATGTACTCATACTTATTATCAGAACTTGGAATTTCAAATGTGAAGTTATGAGATGGTGTCTGTAGTTCCGATGGACACCAGAAAGGTGACGGGATGAAGATTTTTCCAAGTGTGCCATAAATGGTAGCAGAGTTAGACAAAGCACACGACCCATTCAAGAGAATTTGTGCAGATGCCTGATCATCATATAAAAGGGTGACTGCAACCTGGTTATCCACACCTGTATCCTTATGCAAGGTTCCATTGGCTATAATTTTTGAAGGGTACTTGTTTTTAAATATTAGACAAACAAGCTGAATGGCATAACATCCTATATCTAAGGTAATGCCACCACCCAAATCTTTTCTTAAAATTCTTTCATTAACAATCCAGTTAAATGGAACTCCAAATTCGATATGTACAAGTCTTATGTTACCAATAGTTTGTTGTTGTAATTCTTTTCTGAGCTGTTTGTAAGCTGGAAAATATCTTGTCCAAAATCCTTCTACAAAGAGGATTTCAAACTTTTTGGCACACTCAATCACTCCCAAAGTGTCATCAAATGTAGTGCTCATTGGTTTCTCACACAATACAGCCTTTCCAGCAGAAAGAAAAAACTTTGATAATTCTGCATGTAGTGAGTTGACACATGCTATATATACAATATCAACCTCTTTATCCTGAAGAATTTCTTTGTAATCTCCATAGTATCTCAAAATATTATATTTTTCAGCAAAGTTTTTAGCATCTTTGATATTCCGGGAGGATACAGCGATGATTTTATGACCACTCTCTAAAATGCTATTCAATGCTAGACAAAAATCATTTGCTATTCTTCCAGTACTGATTATACCCCAGCCGATTGACTTTCTTTCTAAATTAATGGGTTCTTCATTGCTGAAATAATGAATAATTATCAGTTCCTAGTTATGGCTCAAACAAATAACTAACCTGTAATTCAACTCAAGCTGCTCAAAAGCTAGATTCAAAACTTCAGATGCAATCAAGCTATCTTGGTGGGAGACTTCATCACAAGAAATCTTACCACTTAAAAGTGTTTCCCTAACTTTTTGTAGTTCGTAATAAAAGCCAATTGTTTTTGGGTAGTTGGTTTCAGGAGTATTTTCTGTAAAATTAAATAAGACAGATCCTGATGGAGACTGAACTTCCTCACAGCACCAAAAGTTTTTCGCTCTAATAAACCCTTTTGTGCCATATATTGTGGCATCATTTGAATAGTTGCACGTAGTGCTTAAGGAGATCTGTGCAATTCTTCCTCCACTATAGATGAGAGTAATTTGAGATTCTTCATCCAAGCCCCTAGAATGCATTTTACCAGTTGCTATAACTTTGATTGGTCTTTCACAATCGAAAACAAAATTTGCAAAATGAACTGCATAACATCCAAGACCCAGGGTGGTTCCTCCTCCCATAAACTTGTCCACTATTTGCACTTTGGAATCCCAATCAAATTTCATTCCAAATTCAATGGAAAGCATTAAAACATTGCCAATTATGCAGTTCCTTAGTTCTTCTTTAATTTTGCTATAGGCAGGTAGAAATTTTGACCAAATACCCTCAACAAAAAGCAAATTTTTTGATTTGGCCAACTGAATGACTTGCTCACACTGAGACAGAGTGATGCTCATAGGTTTTTCACAAAGGACATGCTTCCCTGATTGAAGAGCCATCATTGTACTATTAAAGTGATCAGATGTTACAGTTCCAACATAGACAATATCAACACTTGGATCAGAACAGAGTTTTAAATAGCTACCATAGCACCTTTTTATGCAAAAATTTGAAGCAAACTCTTCTGCATTATTAAGGTTTCTTGATGCCACAGCAACTATTTCGTGGTCCTTTCTTCCAACAAAAGTTAAGGCAGTGCAAAAGTCAAAAGCTATTTTGCCTGTTCCAATGATGCCCCATTTAAGTGAATCCTAATTGATCAGTAAAAAAAATTCTTTCAAGGAAAAAATGTAACAATTTTCAATCACAATAATATGTTCCTAATTTTCCTGACACACAGATGACACACTTCGTATGACAAATTTAGATTTGTTTAATTAACAAGCTGATGACAAGACTTAATTTGTTTTGAAAGTAATGAACAATGTAACATAGAGAACTAACCGAGCTCTTACTCATTTTCTTGCGTCAAGCTATAATAATTTTCACAATCATCAGCGAAGCCCAAAGCTTAACAAGGTTAAAGATCGCCTAATTAGATCTTAATATTGTGAAACTACAATTAACTAGCCAAATTAACTAGCAGATGGAATCAAATAAATGCAACATACCGACGCGATCCAACTCTCCCCCACCCCCTCAAAGTTCAGTCCTCACGTATACGTATACAGCAGTAGGCCACTTTAGCGTCCTGGTAATTAATTATTCATGAACATCATAGGAGCTGAGCCACCATATGAGTGTCGAAGACCGAAAAACTATAAATTCGCCTACATGTTAAGTTTCATTTATTGATATTCTTCGTTGACCACGTAAAAATATGTTTTAAATTTTAATGGAAACGTTCAAATCAACAAGTTAGCCTACTTGTATTTGAAATACTGCCCATCTCTGCATACCGGCTAAACGCCTCTATTTTATTTCAATTCGGTAGTGGACAAATAAAATAAAAGTTTTAAAACCCGAGAAGGCCCCTAAAAATTGCCGGGTCCCTGGGAACTTTCTCTCTTAGCCCCCTGTCTAGCATATGTAGTTCCCAGCGTATCAGCAATGAGCATCTAACAGACAGCCATTATTTTATTGCTTCTCCATAACAATGGTTTGCCAGCAGGTTTATGCTAAGAGCCTTATGTGGCCCTCCTACTTCTTGCTATCTGGGCAGATTGACGTGGCCTTCATGTCTTGTATATCGCTTAAAGCTTTGATAACACCCATAAAAATGGAAATTCCAAGCAGGGACGTAATTTGGGGTAAGGGAGGAAACGTCCCATCCCCGACTAGACGCAAAAAAAGGTCATCTCATGTTTTATGAGGTTTGCCCCCTTGCAAAAAACTGGAATGACATCCCCGTTTAACTTCTCCAGCCAAGTATGTGACTGCTTATTTACCCTTTCCGGACATGCTGGCGAACCAACTGTTTTTTTCCACCGGGGGCGTCATAAGATTTGCCTCCCTCTTGACCGGTAATAATCCTTTAACCTTCAAATATTTATTTTCATGAAACTGCAATCAAATTAAAAATTTACAAACAAATTTCTGCGTTTTTCTTTCCGCAACGTTTTTTTTAAAACAGTCACAAACTTCGGTCCATAGGCAAGTTCCAGTTCTATAGAGAGAACTGCCAATTCTGTAAGCCGTACCTAGATCGATGATCGAAGGTAGTTTTTTATTAAATTAAGCTTGGAGGAAGAGCGCTCACAGCTAACATCACTAATAAACCTGGGTTAGGAAGATGCGCAGCAGGTTCAAATCAAATCAGATAAGATAATCTTTATGGTGGCGTAAGTCCGAATCACAGGACCTCAAAGCCACCGTATAAATGCGTCTTGCATTATTTATTTAATTATGTGAGTCTCGTGGCAATCACCCGCTCCAACAGTTTGCAGAGAGTGGACGTTAGAGATATGGGCCTATAGGAAGAGGGCAGTGCGGGAGGCTTCCCTTTCTTATGGATTGGGACGGCCGTCCTCTCTCTTCCAGGAGGAGGGAACCATTCCTGATAACCAGGACTGGTTGAAGAGGGCTACGACCACTTTGAAACTGGTGATGAGGAGCCTTCTGATCATCTTGTAATGGATGCCGTCAGGTCCTGGAGACGAATTCCCACATTTCCTTAGTGCATCGAGGACTTCGGAAACGCTGATGGGATCAGAAATGGAAGAGTCCTCCGGGACGAAGAGTTCTAGGGTCACAGGCATGCAGTCTTGGATTGTGCGAAGAGCGGGGAGAGGTTCGCGTTGCTGCTGGCTTGTGCAAAGGATCGGGCGAGCGTTCCTGCTTTCTCTGAGTTTCCGAGTGGAACACCAGAATCAGAGGTGATCAGGGAGATTCATGGACTGGAGCGATTGCCATTCTTCTCTTTGATGGATCTCCAGAGAGCAGTGACACCCGTCGACCCGTCAAAGCCGGCGCAGTGTATCCGCCAACATTCTCGTTTCGCATTCTTAATGGTCCACTGACCCTTTGCCTTCTTGTATTCCTCAAGACTCGACTCTGATCAAAGTCGCCGGTAGACAGCTCTCTTTCTATTTCTGTCTTTGAATGCATCCTTGCAGTCGCTGTTCCAGTACGGAACAAGAGGCCTCTTGCGCTGCCTCTTGTAGATCGTCTGTGGCAGCACTTGCGATGCAGTCGGTGATGAACTTTGTGTTCTCCTCCAGGTCATTTGAGGATAGATCCTGGTGGATGAGAGAGGAACACTTGGCCTGAAAGGAGTTCCAGTTGATTGTCCTCAGATTGAATCTCGCTGGTTGCAGGTCCTCGAGGAGAGTTTTATTGTTGATAGTCATCTGGATGCTGAAGTGATCGCTGCCAAGGCTTGTATTGAGGACCTTCCAAGTAGTTTTGGCCGCCCAATGTGGAGAGGCCCGCGAGACGTCAATGGGTGACTCACTACCGTTCGCTGCGATGTGAGTATCCTCACCTGAATTTAAAATGAATAAGTTTAGGTTTGGTGTTAAATCTTCCACGATCTTATCTCTCGAATCGGAGGGACTAGCTCCGAAAATTGGAGAGTGGGCATTTAAATCCCCGCATACGATGGCGTCTTGTTCAGGACGGTCTCCAGCATGTCTCTTGAGAAAGGTTTCCCAGGAGGCGCGTAGAAGTTGACGACCTTGAGCCGCCTTGACTTCATGATGATCGTGTTGAGAAGATCCTTGCAAGCTATGATCTTGACATCGTTCCTGCCCAGAACCCCACTAACCTGCTTCTGAACCCGGAAAGGATTCAGCTTCCTTGCCTCGATTTTGATGAAGACCTTCGTTGCCTTCTCCTCCGAGACTTCCTGGAATGACGAAGCAGAAAAGGCAACTTTCCTACTCGTCCGATTTTCGACGGTTCGAAAACTGTCATCAATCGCTTCCACGTTATCCATCGTCAGAAAATGCAAATCCAAATTCAATCGAAAAATTTTAAATCAGATCTGACAGAAATTTCCCCCCAAATCATCTCAGTCATGCAACGGACTATAATCAAATAAATAACTAACCTTTTTCTGAACCCGGACTGGGTTCAACTTCCTGGTCTCGATGTTTATGAAGACCTTTGTTGCATCAACTGCCACGAGGAGAACCTGGTTGTGGCGCCAAGTAAAGCGGTCGTGAGCAAGTGCGTAACTGCAGCCGGACAGGACATGTATGAGAGTCTCTCTCTGCAGAGCGTGTATTTGGCATCCTGGATGATTTTCCACTTCTGCAAGTTGTCGCGTGAGGGCAGCACGTCATAAATTGAGCGGACGACAAAGGCCAGTCTGAGTGGAGACATGCTCCACATTTTATTCCATGTGATCGATCTCTGCACGACGTCTGCGTTAAGACAACCATGCTCAGAGAATCTCTGTTTTAAACTATTAATTACTTGATCCATAATCAGTGAACATTGACACGAAATTTATCTTTCGTACTTTCAAGTGGCTATAATTCTTTTATCTTTCAAAACAGTCTGCACTTAAATGTCGAGATTTTTTTTCTAGTTCACTGTTTGCAAATTTTTTAAATTTGTAGCTGCTTGAAAAATGAAAACAAAATTTATATCTACTTTGCTTAATTCAGTCTTGAACCATCTTATAGGCTCGCAGTGTTGGACACTGAACTCCTCCCACTTACATCATCACACAAACTCTAGGCGTGAAATGCAGGACAACGACAATGACTCGGCGCGGGGACTCCTTTGTTTCAAGAAAATAAACGTTATTAACGTCCGTTGCATATCTAGATGATTAGGACGGTGCTCCCGCAGCGGGGTTTGAATCCCGTGCTGCCATCGTGAGAGGCGCAGCCTTAACCGTTAGGCCATGCGGGCGCACTTTGTTTCAAATGTTTTTTATTAACGTACGTTGCATATCTAGATGATTAGGACGGTGCTCCCGCTGCCATCGTGAGAGGCGCAGACTTAACCATTAGGCCATGCGGGCGCACACTGTTTCAAGGCCCGGCGAGAGTCTAAATAAGGAGCCAGAAGGAGACACTCTTCCGATCTGGCTCCGTCCTAATCATCTAGTTATGAAATGGACGTTAATAAATAACCAACCAACCGACACTCTTCTGCGTGCGCCCGCATGGCCTAACCGTTAAGGCTGCGCCTCTCACGATGGCAGCGCGGGATTCAAACCCATCATAGGGTGCACCATCCTAATCATCTAGATAAGCAATGGACGTTAACAAAACATTACATTACATGACACTCTTCCTCCTACTACCAAATTTCTTACTAACCACGGTTTTAAGATATCCACAACAAAATCCCAAACTGTCCTTTTCACCAGGAATAACTATGCTCGAAAAAATGACCTATACGACATTTACATAATGGGTCTACCCTTACCTAGGACCTCAACGGCAACTTTTCTTGGAGTAATCCTAGATGACCGACTTAGTTGGAAAGCTCATGCCACATCAGTTCAGCGACGACGTCAAAAACGTTTAAAGATCTAAACTTTAAATGCTATGAGAGCTATATCAGGTAACACCTGGGGAGCCAGTAAAACCAGTCTTCTACAAGTCTATAGAGCCATTATAAGGTCGATATTGGATTACGGTTGCGAAGCGCTTGACCTAGCGGAAAAAACGATAAAGAAAATCTATGATGGCATACAATCACAAGCGCTAGCAATATGCTGTGGAAGCATGAAAAGCACTAGCGTCTCAAGCCTACAAATAGAATGTGGAGAACTCCCTCTTGACCTTAGAAGAAAGCAATTCATTACCAATCATGCCACCAAATCAATAGCCATACCTACCAGCCCCACAAAAGAATACTACTTTCCCGAGAACGGAAAAAGAACCAAAACTCAAATTAGACTAAGCCAAATCAAAGGAAACTCAACTCCACACGAAATCGTAGAAAAACAAATTCCACCCAACTTGATTAGATTCATCGCAAGAAGAAAATCCTCCAATTCCAAAAGACCCCCCTGGATAATAATATGTCCCAAGATTGATAAAACCAACCTCACAACCACAGCCGAAAACCCACTTAGGAAGCTAATAGCTAATATGCTAATAGATTGAAGATCTTCATGAAAATCTTCTCTGCTACACAGATGCATCAAAAATTGAAGATAGGACGGGAATAGTCAATCAATTTGGAATGTATATACATTCCAAAAAATAAAAAGGAAATAATCATCCGAACATCATCTCAGTAGCATATGCTTGACCGAAATGGCTGCAATAGATTTATGTCTCCAATTTCTCAGGCAACAATCTTCGAAACTCAAGATTTTTATTCTGAGTGATTCGCTAAGCTCAATCGGAAGTCTAGAGGACAGAAACAATGCCTATATCGACAATGTAGTTCATAGAGTTCTATCGCTAATTTCTGATATACAAGAGGCAGGAGGAGACGTTACACTAGTTTGGGTTCCTGCACACGTAGGAATTCCAGGCAATGAAAAGGCGGACAAATTAGCAAAAGCAGCCACCATTAAAGAACAAATCGAACACATCATACCGGCATCCACTATGGATATTAAAAGAATTATAATTCAGAACATCATCAAAGAATGACAGCACAGATGGAATGAGAACCTTGAAAGTAGACACTACCATGAAATAGTGGATAAAGTAGAAAAACGATGCAGATTCCAATGTCTATCGAGAAAGAAGGAGATCTTGATCTCCCGACTCAGGCTTGAGAAATGCGCCCTAAACAATTATCTACACAAACTAAGAAGACACGACTGCGGAAAATGTAACACATGCCCTCAAAAGGCTGAGACTATAACATATTTTCTTTTAGAATGTCCAGATCAAGCAAAACTAAGGCGAACTCTAACAACAGAAAGAGGAACGACAACAATGAAGCAGCCCGGAAGTTTAGACATTACATATAAATGGACAATCGAAAATCGCAGAAGCCTCATATAGCTTAAACATTATTATTTTATATAATTATTTCTTTCATATTATTTTCATTTAAATCTAAATCAGTCTAAATCATCTCGTTATTGAACTGACTTTAAATAAAATACCTACCGACACTTTTCCGTGTCCAAATCATCTCAGTTATGCAAAGGACTATAATCAAATAAATAAAAGACACTCTTCCGTTTTTTTGCGTCGCCCTCAGAGATCTTCCTCTTCGCTTGATTTTTGTTGATCTCTTCGCAGGCCTTGTGCTTTGGCCTCGTTTGACTTGACTTCTTTGTTAACAAAGCTTGTATCATAAACAGCCACTACATCCAGTTGTTGGCAAATATTCCGATAATGGCGTTGTGTATTCAAATATTTTCAAAATTAATTGTTTGAATTTTAAAATAAGCCGTTAGAATAAATTCAAATCTTGTTAATGAATCTAACGGAGCTTTTGCTCTGTATCGGACATCATTATTGAATTTGTCTGATGTAGAAATATCATGAAATGTTTGTAGCATGTCAATGTACAAAAATTCGACAACTTGCGTTTCTTGATTGGAAGGTTTGATGAAGAAATTTCCAAATATTTTAGTAAAAGCTGTCTTTTGCCCACCAACGGGTTTCACCAATTCCAACTTGCTAAATTCACGCCAAACATTGAATTGTAAATATGATTCCAGAAGAAAAACTGCACATGTGTTTAAAACCCCAAATAAATTAACAACTTCAACCGTTTTTTTAGTGACTTCACTCATCACCAAATTTAAGACATGAATCTGGCCCGGAGAAATCAGGCATTGAATCCGTTGTATTGACCTTGCATATTAGACGTACCATCGGTGGAATTGCCAATACATTTCTCACATCAATGTGTGCTAACTTGTCAAAGAAGCCACAAATCACACATTCCTTTTCCACTCGTTGATGTACAATTGACTATAGCTATTACACGTTAGTGTAAAAAAATGTTTTATTAAAAAAGAATATAATTTTGCATTAAAATTAATATGTTATAACCATTGACGTCGGAAGCTTATTATATAAACATATTTAGACTCCTTATGCAATGAATTATGCTGTTTCAGTTTGGTTATTTTTAATACAAACTATTATTTGAAGTTATCATATAATCAACGGTAATTTCAGTTGAAACTAAAAATATAATAACTTTCTTTTTGCAGTTGGAGGCTTCCGGCCCAGTCCAAGCCTGATGATGAACCACTATGTAGTAGGGCTGCCAGACAAATTATCGGAGGCCTAAACTATGACTAAACCAGAAGTGATGCTGTTTCCGTATTAAATTTAACTTCATAGTTTTCTGAAAAAATTGATCATGTACAGATGCGCCTATGAATTTCAAGGAAGCGACTGAAATGTAATCTTTGGAGCAAGAACTTGTCAAGCTTCATGATGATTTGAGCCAAGTTGCAGTAAAAAACGCCAAAACAAAATGCACAGTCTGGGAATTGAGGCGGACAGAAAAATTAGACGACGTCGGAAGATTCCTGGAAAACTGGCAAAGAATGCAGGACTTTCAGCAGAAGAAAAAATTGCGCGGGTTATGATGAGAACATTTGATCTACTTCAACAGGAGACTCCAACACGTTTTACGACAAAAAGACCTGAGCACAAAATTTGGAGCCAGCCTTTTTATCGCCGCGGACCGGTCAGTGTTTGATAATTTTACCGCGGACCGCTCGGGGGGGAGTTGATTGTTTATATTTTAGATCGTTTTGATTTAATTGCATTTGCACAGGCCTTCAAAATACATACAGTTATACAAAAAATGAATATAAAGTGAATTAAAATTTGACTTATTAGAACGCTAAATCAATGAGAACCCTGAGCTTGTTTCTTTCCAACGAGACGGTTCCATTTGGGGTAATCGGAGACAATGACACCCGAAGTGTCTTATATCCAGTTTATTCCGTTGTTTTGTTTTGGTTGCTGTCCCTGCAGAAAACCCCGCTTCACAAAGATAGGATGTCGGAAATGGCAACAGGGATTTAAGTGCTGTGGTTGCAATCTCAGGGTATTCCGCCATGACTTTAATCCAGAACACGGGTAGAGTTGTTGTCTGGAACGCAGTTTTAAGGACGCCGTCATTAGCAATCTCCAGCAGTTGATCATCTTGCACAGACATGCTTGATTCGCCTGGTTTGTTGACAAATGGGTCGCGGATCCTTTCTTTACCAGTTCGCGGGTCTTTTGTTGTTGGGAAGTAACGCTCGAACTCTTTTAAAAGAAAAGACAGGTGATCCGTCACCAACTTGGAGAATGAATGCTCAGGTTCAGTCTCGCATAAAATGTGTGAAACATGTCCATAATGACTCTGTTCATGCGCTTTCCCCACAACTCCAGTTTGGCTTTAAATGCAGCTACTTTGTCTGCCAACTTGAAAACAGTTGTCATTTTCTACTGAAGGGACAGATTGAGTTCATTGAGCAGGCTGAATATGTCACACAGGTAAGCTAGTTTTGCGACTTCTTTTCTGAGAGAAATCTTTGCAATGACTCTCGCAATTCAAATACTCTGGTTAGCGATTTGCCTCTGGATAGCCATCTTATTTCTGTGTGTAAGAGCATTTGTGCTCTGCGTCCACCTCCTCACAAAGCTGATCAAACATGCGCGAGTTAAGGGCGTGTGCTTCCATCAAAATGAGGTTAATAACTTTAATGACATCAATCAATACGCTGTTTAATTCCGGCGACAATTTTCGGCTTCCCATCATTTCCCTGTGGATGATACAATGAGTAGATTCACTTTCAACTGCAACCTCTTTAATCCGAGCAGTTAAACCTGACAGTCGTCCGGTCATGGCAGCAGCTCCGTCTGTGCATACGCCGACACAAAAGGACCATTTTAGTTTTCCTGATGTATAACCATTCAGTGAATTGAACAGTTCTGCTACTGTGGTGTTGGTTAGCGAAGATAGTAAACATAGCAAATCCTCATGCACATCCTCCTGATATGGATATCGCAGCGGTTGTTCGTAAGCCCTACAAACTATTTTAATTTTTTTAATGAAATGGAAATAATTTATTGTTCCATGGGCGGCCCGGTACAATTTGATCCACGGACCGGGGGTTGGGGACCACTGATCTACGCCAGTGGTGCACAACCTCAGGCCCTCGACCAGCCGCATGTGGACCTCGAAGGTTGCTGACTAAAAAAGTAAAAAAAGGTCTTTCAGTCAATTTTCGTAAAGTTTGTGAGGAAGAAGCACCGACGTATATCTCTAAATTTAAAAATATTTTATCACTGGACTAAAACAGCCGAGTTACTGACTAGTTCCAAGGCATGACAGCCATGCCGCACCAATCATCTTAGAGTGCCTCTTAATTTTATAGCTTTCCATACACTTCGACTCAGTGGACCCCCCACAGCCTCCGCCATTCTTGATATTTGATTATTTTCCATCGTTATGCAAACTACGAATAGCTTGATATCTCAAAGCTTGTTGCAGACATGTCTTCAACCGTCACGTTGTACTCTCGTCAACTTTAAATTGTCAAGATTTATTATGAGCCCACCTAGTTCACAACTTTGTCTTTATTCTCCTGTGTCATGTGTCTTATTGCTTGCGTAGTTTTGATGTTGATGAGGTATAAAATTGTTAATCTATTTTATACGGTCTCATTTGCTCGACTCCCGGTGGTTAAACCCATATTGACCTCTTTTATGAAAAAAAACGACTGATTTTTATACGTTTCTTCACTTAAGTAAGCCTTTCAAACATTCGAAATCAATTTACAGTTATTTTTAGGATGTGAACTGACTAAAATTAGATCTGAAGTTCTGTGCTATATTTTATTAATTTTTTGCCAAATATTTTATAGAAGCCTTTGAACGTAAATTTAGAAATTTAAAATAAAAACTAAAATGCTGATATATAGTGATATCGTACTTCTTTTAGTTAAGCCATTATTTTAGATAAAAGAACTCGTCCTTTTTTTGTAACCTCTGTGTTGCTCTGACCTCGAAAGTGTTTGGTATACGTGGTGCTCGTCGTGTCTTGCCATGTTGAATTCTGTTCTTCGTGCTTCTAAGTTATTGAAGAAATGCTGTTCAAATGCATGTTATGGAATCTCAGATACAATCTGTCCTGTGACACCTTATGTTATTGAGAGAAGATGTTAGTTTGTACTAATTGTTATATATGAGTGATAATTAAAATTTGTCGTATTACATTTTTTTAAATTTTTTAAAAATTGAATATAGTTTGTGTAATAATATGAATGTTATTTTTATTATTACGAAGTGACTCTGTTTGAATTGACTGGCAATGACTTTGGTAGCAACTCTAACTTTTAGATTCTGTTCCCTCCAAAAGAATTAAAGTAGAAAAGCCGGTTGTGGATTTGGATGGCGATGAAATGACACGAATTATTTGGTCTTGGATTAAAGACAAAGTAATTGAAAAATAGTTGATCTTTGATTACTCTTTCTTTCTTTTTGTAACTATTTTGAGTGATTTTTGACAAAGAGGCCACAGCCAATAATTTTAAATTTATGAAATGAAAATGTTTACAAATTACATTTATGCCAAATCATTGTTAAGATTTGGCCATACCAATACTTTGCTTTATAAGTATTGCCAACTCCAATACTTTTTCCAATCCAAGAACCAACGTTCCCTGATGCTGTGCTTAAGGCGACCTTGGCCATCGCCGCGATACCAATACTGCGATGTTAGCAACCCTTTGCCAAATATGTTTCCAAAACTTTTTAGTGTTGAGTAAAAGTGTTCATGCCTTAAACGATACCAAGTGATACCATAGCGAAAAGTACATTTGAAGAAAATCTGCACTGGGTCGTAGCTTATTAATTAGAACAAAAAGACAATATATATAAAAGCACAAAACTTCTAAAACTTTCTTGAGAAATGTGCTCTCAGAATTAGCAAAAGTTCAAGGATTAATAATAATAATAATAATAATAATAAGTTTATTTGTATAGCGACATAAGCGTGAGCATCAGGGATGCTCAACCATTTGTCCATAGCTTCGCATCCAAGGGGTGCTTTGTGGCAGTGCAAGCTGGGGCGGCAAGTAATGACCGTTGCTTTTACCGTCGTTCGCAGGCACACTACCATCTGAGCTAAGTTGCAGCAATGTTTGAAGTTACTTAAACTGCTGTTTCTTAAAATGGTGATACAGTGAAATCTTGGTATTATGGCACCTGTTGGGACTAAGCAAGAGTGGCACAGTAACGAGGGTTTGTAAAAACGGCTTTATTTTCTCAAGTTACCCATCAATCTAAAGCTTTCAAGAATCGTCGGCTGGCACATCTCTCGGATCTCGTGCATCTCGTTGTCTAACCGATTGCACGCTTGCATCACCCGGCTTCCCACTTCTCTCTCGCATGAACTTCTGGACGGTGCTCCAAGCAAGCTGGGCTTCCGCGAATGGAATGATTTCCTCCTCGACAGTTACCTTGTCATCTTCGCTTTCCACCCTGCACTGCACAGCATCTCCTTCTCAATCTCCTCCAGCATGAAAGACCCGCCAGTCGCGAAGCACTCGTCAGCTTTGAGAAAGTCAGACAGCTCCCCATTCTCATGCATCTTTTCCTCGGCAGGCAGAGCATCCCAGATCTCGAGCAGCTCCGTGCCTTAGTTTGGATCTCCTTTTCGATGAACTTGGTCTTCGCGAAACATTTCCTGACATGCCGACCTGCTCCCAGGCACGCTGGGCGAGGTGCTTCTTGAAATTGTCCAACCAACCGTCGCTCGCCACGAAGTCCAGGATGTGCATCAGCTCGGCCACTTTCATCGCCCAGGACCGAGCAAAAGTGGTATAATAGAAAGAGTGGCATAGTAGCGAGGTGGCATAGTACTGAGATTTGACTATTACGTATTTCCAACATTTACATTAGGACTGACTACTGTCATTACTTTATACTACATATTTATTGATTTGCTAAATACTAATTTTTCAGCTTGTTCTACCATATCTTGATGTTGAAATCCTGTACTATGATCTTGGTCTCCCTCATAGAGATGCAACAAATGACCAGGTAACCATTGATGCCGCACATGCCATAAAAAAACACAACGTTGGCATCAAATGTGCAACTATTACGCCTGATGAACAGAGGGTTGAAGGTTAATTGAAATTGTCATGTGTTTATTCATTTCCATAATGATTGTAAATATTAATAGAATTCAAGTTAAAAAAGATGTGGCTGAGTCCAAATGGCACTATCAGGAATATTTTGGGTGGCACTGTATTTCGAGAACCAATTATTTGCAAGACCATCCCTCGACTGGTACCTGGATGGGTTAACCCAATAGTCATAGGACGTCATGCTCATGGAGATCAAGTATGCTTTCTTGGCCACATTACGATGTCACCAAATATTACATGCCATCTTGGCTGATTGATTTAAAAAATTTTTTGAAGTTGCACATTTTTTAAAAGAGTTTTAGAATTATGTTAAGTTTTTCCTTTTAAAGCTATTGTTAGATTTAGTAGAATATTTTTGTTGCTGCCATCTTTTGGGACAAATGTTTATTTATATTAGAATAGACTAATGCTAATGTTGTATGATTAATGATTGCAACTTGATTGTTATTGGATCTAAAATTGCTTCATATGCTATTTCTGCTATCTTGTCCAGGTTATTCCACTCTTTCTTTGATAAATAAGCATCACGTGTTAGCAAATTTGATGAGTAATAACTTTCAATAGAATGCTTTTGAGTGAATGTTGGACCTTATTTCATTTTGCAAGTAAATTCTTCCTAAATGTTGTACTTTGATAAGTTTATTAAATTTCATGTTTTTTGAGAAATATGCATGTTTTTTTAGTGCATGTATTTTATGTTAAACATTTTGGATTTGATGCCTCATGCCATCTACATTATGATTCTTTTCTTATTGTATTTATTTTTTAGTATAAAGCAACAGATATTGTCATTAAAAAGCCTGGAAAACTGGAATTGGTTTTCACTTCAGCAGATGGAAAGGAAGAGAGGCTGGAAGTTTACAACTTTAAGGATACAGGAGGAGTTGGTCTAGCCATGTATAACACTGATGAGGTCTGGCTGGTCATTATAGAATTATAAAAGAGAGTTGGCATTGATTACACTGATTTATTTTAAAGTCAATATCTGGATTTGCACAAAGCTGCTTTCAATACTCCCTGAAGAAGAGATACCCTCTGTACATGAGCACTAAAAACACTATCTTAAAGAAATATGATGGTCGATTTAAGGATATTTTCCAGGAAATATTTGAAAGGTGAAATATTAGATTAAAGCTCAAAGAATTTATGTTTTGGGCCATATTGTTTTGTTAACCTTAAAATTTGAGATCACTGAATGCATTTTGATTTCACCTTAATCAGGGATTACAAGCAAAAGTTTGATGAGTCAAACATTTGGTATGAACATAGACTGATTGATGACATGGTAGCTCAAGCATTAAAATCAAATGGTGGTTTTGTTTGGGCATGCAAGAATTATGATGGCGATGTCCAGTCTGATGTTGTAGCACAAGGTGTGAGGCTTCTATTTAATTTTTTTTTTATATTTTCTATTTGATTAAAAGTTTGAGCTGTTATTAGAATAACTACCAGCTTTCTTGCAAAAGCACACTTAAGGACATATAGAATTAATTAGTTATTTATTTGATTAAAGTCTATTGCATTACTAAGATGATTTGAACTTAGAATTGATAAGGAGGGTTAAAAGATTATGTAGTAAGGATTCAATTGTTGACTGGTTCGGGTATTCAAGAGAAACTTTTGCTAATTTTTTAGGGTGACTCGTCAAAATAGCCCAGCGACAAAATAGCCCCGTCAATGTATCTTTATAAAAAAAATATTTATATGAGTTGAAGACATTAACCAATAACTGATTTAAAATTTGATTAAATGAAATGAGTTTTATGTTTTGATGGTGCTGCTTTGGCGGGACTATTTTATCGCCAGGCTATTATGACGGGGTGCCATTTTTAGGGGTCTTAGGGTTTGATTTTTGAGGATTTTTTACTAATATTATGCACGTAATATTTTTTGTATAGCAAGATATTGGTAACCAAAACCATTTAATGAAAAATATTTGTCCATTACTTATTTTTTACTTAATAACTTTCGGAGATTAGAATCTCTCTCTGTGCACCTCCCAGTTATGGTAGGGAAGGTCACTAATTATATTTCCATTTTTCTCCATGTGGTTACATTTGTTTACCTGTGCCCTATAGTAAGCAACTCTGATAAATCTATTCTTAATAAGATCTATCTATTGATTTACTACAAGAGAATTCAGTAATTTCTAAGGTTTCATTTTCCTTACGTATAAATTACTACGATACCTCCTATATTTTTCAAGTGAAGCTTGCAAATGAAATTCTTAGTTGCTAGATGTTACTTATTACTCTGCCTTGGAGCTCTGACAGGGATCCTCAGAATAGTTTCCCCCATCCTCAAACCTTTCGGCCCTTTGAATCTCCTCATGTTTTCGGGAGGCGGGCTGCATCCGGTAATCAGCAGGATGTCCCTGTCGGTTTTGTCTTGCTGGACTCAACTCTTACCGCCGGCTATGAGAGGCACTTGTTGGCCTGTTGTTGTGCAAGTCACTGCTGCCTGGACTGGAGTGATTGTGCAAGCTCTCAATGGCTTCTTCATATCGCATGCTTTCCATTTATCACCTACAAACTTCGACTATGCAGGGTTCTCATCGGCTTTGCTATGTCGATCCCAGTTTGCCTACAGTGGTCATGAAAGCTCTCAGTGGCTCAAAAAATTTTGATTTTTAGAGTTTTATGTTTTATTCCATTCTCTTGTCATTTTTAGGCTATGGTTCTTTGGGTCTGATGGCAAGTGTCCTTATGTGCCCCGATGGAAAGACAATAGAATCAGAAGCAGCTCATGGAACTGTTACACGACACTATAGGGAATATCAAAAGGGAAAGCCAACAAGCACAAATCCAGTTGCTAGTATTTTTGCTTGGACCAGAGGATTGGAACACCGGGCTGCTTTGGATGGCAATGGTGACTTAAAAAGATGGTGCCATGGGATAGAAAAGGCCTGTATTGACGTCATTGATTCAGGAAGAATGACAAAGGACTTAGCTGGATGTATTCATGGAATAAAAAAGTTTGTGCTACTCAGATTTTTCATCTCAAATTTGATTTGTTGAAACTATTTCTTTTGCAGTGTTAAAGAGGAACACTATCTGAACACTCAGGATTTTCTTGATGTTATTAAGGAGGAATTTGATAGGAATTGGAAGTTATGAAGTTTTACACCAATTGTTAATCAAAGTAGATGTTTAAGGCTCCTTCATGCTGGACATTTTTATTGAATTTATGGAAGCTATATGTCTAAAATGAATTTTTTTTATGCTGATTCTTATTTAAATTTTGCTTGTGTCAAACATTTTATTTACAAAATTTTACAAGATTGCTTACAAAAGCTGGTGATCATTGGCATTTCATAATCATGCACTTGTTCTTGTATGTTGTTTTAATGCTAGTGCAATATTGTTAAAGGTAGTATGCATTATTTCTCAAGGTCGACATGCTGTGCAAGAAAGGGGCGTATTGGGCGATGAGTTCAAGAACACCCAAAAAGCTTCCGTTACTAGGCGATCCAGCTAATTCGTTGCCACCTGTGGATGCTAAGCCATAAAAGCTCGGTAATAAATTTAATGACACTAACCACTCGTTTCAGCACTGACCTCTAGTACTGCTCTAGACTCCCGACCTGTTGCGTCAGCTCCGTATCAATTTGCCCTATTGCTTTTAACCTCTTACTTGCCTATCACCTTATAGATAAAAGAGATTTGTATTTAAATGCTAAGAATGTGCCATGCATACTAATATCTGATAAAATATATGTCAGGTTCTTCAAGTGGCATAGCAACTGCTTTTGCCGCCCCACCCTTTACCGTTAATAATCCGTTAGCAGGCTGCAAAACGACCCTCTGGTGTGTCAAACCAGCTTATCCAATCAGTCTTGGAAGTGCTAGGCAAATTGTTGTTCCAACAACTTGTTCAGAATGATTATTTCGGCAACTACTCAGATAAGTAAAACAAATAACTATTGAAAGAAAAAAAAGAAATACTAATCACACGAGATGCTTCCGAATTCAATATAACAATTGCGAGGGAACATAGTTCCAGCAAGCGTATGGAAGCAGAATGCAATATGCTTTGGTCTCGAAGTAGTTCCATATATATTCTTATTATCAAAAGAAATCACTGGACTATCTGAGAAATAGGCGTGACTTGATGAGGGCTTCGTAAGGCGTTTCTCTTTGATGTATGACTTGCATATGTAGTACATCAGTCGATGCGCTAAACCAAATGCAAAATTGAAACCTAACTCTTCAATGGACGCATTTATCAAGGACTACTGATTTTGAAGACGTATCACACTATACATTTTGTATAAATTTGATCGAAAGTCTATTGGTGAGAAGCCCCCTTTTGGTGGGTGGTCCTAGGCTAGGGCTCGTCGGGTCCCCCTTAATCCGGCACTGGGGTCTGTTAACCTTTCTGAATATTATAAAATTATTTAATTTATTAAATTTGTCTATTTTAAAAATTGAATTCAAAATTTAATGTCATAATCTAAATTTATTGAACATGGAAACTTTATGTGACTACATCATGTTATAGTGCTAATAAAGTAATAGTCTTCACAATGATATATGTTATGGCAGATTTCCATGTACCAAAGTTGAGATGCTACGCCTCAAAGTTTCTTTAACGATCGAATCAATGCGGTGATATCTTGACTGCCTCAGGGCAGATTGGGTCGGACATTCCATGAAGAAATGTTGTTTAAATATGCCTTGCATTTTCCGTCTGGATGGTGTTTTAAGAGAAACAGGTGTTGTTTCAGAGCACATTTCCAAACTCGAAGTCTAGAAATAAGGACCTCCTTCCTCCTTGAGGCACATTGGAACTTGCTCTTAGTCGACACAAGTTTCATTATGGTCTTGTAATGTTGGCTTCGAGGGTCTTCGTCCCATCTGGCTTGCCACTGTTGGATGATGTTGCGGGCCACAGACCTTTTGACATCATTGATAGACGCCGGGATCCGGCGGTCTATCTGATCCCTTGCAGCGGCTGCCTTAGCCAGAGCATCGACTTTCTCATTGCCAGGGATTTCAACGTGGCGGTGGACCCAGACGAGAGTGACCTTTCAGCCGCTCCCCTGGATTTCTGAAATTAAAAGCTGTACATTTTTAATATCAGGAGCATAATTGTTGCCGTCCTTTAGTGCCTCTAGGACACTAAGCGAGTCACTTAGGACGACTATGTCGAATAACTCCTGATATGAGTACTTGACAGACAGTAAACAGCACTCAATGGCTGCTAGCTCTATGCAGCTGTGACTCGACGTTCTGAGGCTGATGTTCACGCTCTTCTTTGGGATGTGAATCCCAATTCCGGCCTTATTGTCCTCAGTCTTTGAAGCGTCCGTGTTCCACAAATGAATACGGACTAAGCTACTTATATAGACCTTGTTCTCGCCGACTTATTTATTTATTTATTTGAATATAGTCCGTTGCGTAATAAATAAATAATTATAATAAAATAAGATCGCTTGAAATCTCTCTTGGACCATATCCATTGAAAAAACTTTGCTCAAGCTGCATCTCCTAAGTCAGAGGTTCTCAACCTTTCTGGTGATGCGACCCATCGGCAACACTTCCACGTTTTGGCGACCCCCAACAATAAAATTGATTGGGCTACATTTAACTCAAAAACTTCAGTAGTGCTGCCCTGCCTTTGACTTCTAAATATTAGAATGTTTATATTTAAAACATTTATATACTTGTACTCACGGGAGTCCTGTATTTCGACTTGATGACCAACAAACTTAAAAAGTCTGTGTTGATGGAAAAGGAAGACGTAGGTAAGAGTTAACCAACGCAATATCGTACAAAATAGAATATGATTTCAAACATTTGACCCATGTGGTTCAGCGACATTTTAGAGATCTGTGTCGCTGGTTCAAGAATTGTGCATTCTCCGGAACTTCCTCAATTTTAACTGGGAACTTCTAGCAAGTACAAATTGTGTATTAGGTAAATAAGAAAATATTTTTAAAATTTCTTCAAGACTTTGTAAGTGCTGTTTGAAAAACATATCATTCCATTGTTTTCTTTCTGTTTCAACATCATCTACCTTAACGAAGGCAACCAAATCGGCCATACTACAAAAGGCCGGGACGATTATTGGGCACTACATAAAATAGTTTGACATCTTTGTTTTGACTTAAACTTAGATACCGTCCGACGCCCCCGGATGCATCATGCACAGTCTCGTTCCTGACAGCTTCATCCCCGTTTGTCATATATGTACATATAACTTTTAATTTGTCTTTGTTTTTATTAACGTCGCGGACGCGCTTCCGCTTTCTTTTGTTCTCGTTGTAAATAAACTCGCTCAAACACGACATGGCGCAGTCGACATCATGGATCTTCAAATGACAAGCGTGCAGGCGGCTTTGTTGTCATTCACCGTCATGAGTTGAAGCCTACCAACATCGGATCTCCTGCTCCCGCTGAATTCGAAGACTTCCACTTTAAGTTCAACACCGCAAGACATCCTTCATCATCTCATCCATAAATCTTCCACGAGTCCCGTCACGTCATCTTCATAAAAGAGTTTGAAAACCTCATCGAGTTCATTCCCTCCTATAATCAACCTTTTATCATTGTTTTGGAGACTTCAACGCCGCTGGCCCAGGTATCATCATCGGCAAACATCTAGAAAAATTGATCGACTCCCATGAAATCCTCCAACATATATCGTTTCCAAATCACTCCAAAGAGTCACACCCTTGACCTGCTTATCACCTCATTATCACATGACTGCCTCATCTCAAACATAAAAATAAAAGAAGTCACTTACTCGGACCATCACCTCGTCTCCTGCAATATCTCTATCGACAAGCCTCCTCCTCCACCCGTATCATTTATCGCCTGAGCCTAAGAAGGATCAATCGGGATGTTTATGAGGAAGACCTCCTTTGCGTCTCTGAAGAACTCGTAAATCTGCAATTTTGACACTGATGGCTTCGCCACACAATTCCATAAGTCTCTACAAACACGCTTCAATCAGGAAGTTTTCCATTCGAGTTTGTCACCAGCTTTTATTTATTTAATTACCAGCTTTCTCTTGAAGCAATCGGAGCAAAGAAGCCTGTCGGCGCTTGAAACCTCTCTATTTTCGTCAACGCAATGACGCCGCCTAGCAACTCTACAAGTCTACCAAGGAAGCCACCAAGATTGCCATTCTAAACTCTAGGGCCTTCTCCACCAAGGATGTAAATCCCCGTTCCATGTGGCGCTCTCTTCCCAAACTGCTTCTCAGCCGTCCTCCTCAATATTATGCCAAATATTATACCAAACTTGGTCAATTCTTTTAACTCTTTTTTCACCTCGAAAATCACCAAAATCTATGAATTAATCGCTAACTACTTGGCTGCGTTCCTCAGGGCTTTATCCCGGGACCTTTGTTTTTCATCATCTTTGTCCAACATTATTCATAACTTCAATACATCCTTCCTGGATATATCAATGCATATATGGTACAAGTATTATTTCTGTCTTCTCCAGCCATATCATCTCAGATCAACTCGAAAATCTGCGGAAGTGCACGGATGCCATCAATGATTGACATCTCGTTAACTTTCTCCAACTGAATCTACGGAAATCCGAAATTATGTTCATTGGCATACCCGATCGCCTGAAAACTATGTCGCCTCCTCTTTCCATAAGATTCGCTGGCACCCTCCTTCCTTTCTCTACTACTCTAAAACTCTTCGGTATTATTTTTGATTCGCACCTCACTTTTAAAGAACATTACGCTACTATTGTTAAATCCTGCAATCACCTCATTTACATTTACATTTATTTATCCAATATTTTACGTGCTCGATGTAATCCCGAAGGGATGTAAAGGCACGGCGAACCAAATCTCACAAATCTGCAGTCTGTATGAAATAAAATAAAATAAGATATGAATAGAATAAAAGTGAGTGAACACAATGGAGTAAAATAAAATAATAGAGACAGGGACAAAAAACAAACTATAGATTAAAGAATTATTGATATGAGGTCACAAATAGATGGGTTTTCAGTCCGGATTTGAAGGCTTCTGACGATTGCGCCAGACGAATGTCATCTGGGCAATCCGGCCCATCCGTCCGCTACTTTCCGTTGACACAACTTCTGCCCTTGCAGGCAGCCTCATTCTCTCTCGCCTAGATTTTTGTAATTCCCTTGCAATGCTTGCCAAGCTTGTTCTTCTCAACCCTAGCCCCAATAGCACGGATTGCCTTAAGCAATTGCTCTGGTTGCCGATTCACAGTCGTATTACCTTCAAAATCGCCCTCCCGACATATCACACTCTAGCGACATCCACCCCACCTTATCTACATCACCTAATAGATCGCTGCCATTCACCTGGTCTTTTCATCTTAAATTGTTCATCTTCACCAACAGGTACATAGATTATCCCTTGCAAACGGAGGCTGTCTGGAACAGACTCCCTCCTTTCGTCGGAGCCCATCCATCCCTGGAGCTCTTCCAGCGTCACCTGAAGGCAGGGAAGACACAAGGCGCCTCTGACGCTATGCACATGGCACTTTATAAATTAATAATAATAATAATTCATGAATCCACTTGAGTCTGGTCACCGATTGCTCATGTACCGGCATCGCTATTGATTACTAATTTTTATAATAATACCAAAAATATTTGGAACTCTACACCTCCAGGTATCATCGGCTCCACAACTCAGTCGATTTAAGGCTTGCATTTCGAACGTCGATTTGAGAAGGTTTCCAACAATTTAATTAAATTATTTAAAATTTAATTAATTAGACTTGAATTTTGTCTGCGCACTTTACATATGTACAGATTATCTCTAATTTGTGTTAGTGGTCACTTGTGACTCTCTTTGGTTAAAATAAATAAATAAAATAAAATTAATAAATTAATTTAACAATAACAACATTTAAAATAGCACTTAAGTTAAGATAAATTGTTTGTGAAATTAATTAAAATGGAACATTAATCAAAACAAAATAAAAATACCGAAAAGAATAGAAAACAAATACATTATAAATAAGTAAATATACCAAAACAGATCATATAATCATATGATATTCAATAAACTTAAAAAACCATACAAGCCAAGAGTGGCTGCAGTCCTGTGAATCAATTTAACTAAATTTTGCTAATCAAAATAGCATAAATAAAGAAAATGTGGATTAATTTTTAAGGCATTAATGATGATCTTCTTTCATTCAAAATTAGTCCTGTTACAAAGAATAACTCTTCGACTGGCACTGAATTGACTGACTGCGCCAAGTAAATTCTAGACAGACGGGAGAGTATCCCTTAACCGTCCGTCCATGGTTTCTTTTAGGCCTATCTCCAGGGTTAGGGAGGCGGTCTCCAGGAGCAAAGCCCCCTCTCCGAAAATAAAAATCGGCTTCAAATAAATTTGAAAACATAATTTTTTTGATTGTGTCAACGATACAAAAAGTATTTTGCTTTAAATCAGAAAGGAAAGTTTCATAATCACCAGCCAAGTTATGAATGAATTTCTTAATGCACTTTTTTCCTCAGCAATTTGAGATATATTGCAAACCAGTGTGAAAAAAAACGATAATGACTTAAAAATAACAAATGCGAAATAGTTGAGATAAAAATGGAAGCCATCTTAATTGAAGATGAAAGTGCAAAAAGTATCTTAACAGGTATGAGGGGTATTGTAAAAGTATCATTAAAGAAATTGAAGAAAGATTTAATGACAAATCAATTGAGATTATACTAGTTGCAAGTCGATTTGAGACCTTTCAATCAGGTCTACAAAACAAAGTCATAAGTTTATTTAATAATTTTTCAATTCTTAATGCGTAAGCTGTACTTGCAAATTTGAAATCTTTCACATTTTTCATAACGTTTATGGTTGATTGCAGAAAATTCAAAGCAGTCTAAAATATTGGACGCTGATATGGTATACAAGAACAAGAAGAGCTCTGAAAACCTACTTGATAACAACTGTTTCTGTAGAAAGATCATTTAGCATAATGAACATGATACTCAGCAAGGCAAGCAACAGAATGACAGAAATCAGAAAATACTAGAAAATTTAACTCATTTTTTAAGCATTGAAGGACCTAATTTTCTAGGTAGATTTTCTAAACCAGGCATGCCAAACTCAAAAGGCACCGAGGGCCGCATAAGATAATTTCAGTATACTCACTTTCTGTGTTCTCAATTGACTCCTCATCCAGATAATGACCAGGCATTTCCATAACATCTAAATCAGTATTGGAACTGTTACCACCTATAGCTCATGCACTACTTTTGCTACAAGAAATGTAATTATATTATTTCTGTCTCTTTGACGCTATCTCAGTTGCTTTACCTAAATCGCAGGTAGTTTCCTTGTCCAAAGTACCAATAACCATATTTAATTCATTTCTTTGATCTAAGAAAAATTCACGCTCACGTGCTGACACCTTTAATTCTCTCGGACAAGTGCAAATACTTAAATCGAGACAATGACATGCTGCTAATTAAGTCCAAATCATTTCAGTTATGCAAAGGACTATAATTAAATAAATAAATAAATAAACATGCTGCTAAGTCATACAAACTTAAACTGTCCTGTTTAACAATCGATTATGTTGAAGCTTTTGCTTCGCCTTCTTTTTCAGAATCATTTTTATATTTTTGTACATGGCTTCTACTTTTTGTTGCACTATTCCCATTACAGCATTCGGAATGCCAGATTTAAACCAAATGTCTGTAACACTTGCATAAATTTGAGCAACTATTTCACATGACTTAGTATTCTTTGTTGTATTTAAACAAGGGAATAATACTGTATCACTTCCTTAAAGGTTGGTAATTGGCGGGAAGTTAGTCCACATCCAATGCCGTAAATCAGTTGACAAGTCAGTTGTGCTCGAGTAAGAGCCATAAGTTTGCAACAGAGTTTGTAAAATTACTAATAGTTCTTCAATAAAACTTTATTTCGGTTGTATACATTCAATCTGCATACAGAAACAAAGAAATAAATTTAAATACAAAGAAGAAAAATCAGTAACAATAGCAAAAATATGGCATTTCTTCCTTGCTTCGGCGGCAATAGAAGACAAAACATAATTTAGAAAAAAAAAGTTTTCTCTTAGGATCATCCAGGAGCAACATTTTATCACTATCCAAAATAAACTTTTTTTTGACGACCTACCCTAATAACAATACGGTAGAAGCATTCTTCAATCGCTTTTAAATCACGAAAATCTGGATGCTCGGTAATATTTTATATAACACGAATTCGATTAAAATTTTCGTGCTACAAATATTCATAAAGTTGATTTTTTAAATCTTTTATTGGAAAGTCATCATCTAAAATTAAACATTAGCAATGCAGTAGCGAATATGTTTCAGTCCACATTACGACACGAATATTTCCAAAGGTACGTCCAAACATTAATTAAGTTGTTGAAAATACTTTTGATCCGGAGTTCTTTATTATCGATTGTCAAAGAAATCACGTTCACCGCTCCTCTGAAATTTCAATTCTTCTATTGACATTTTGCAATTCAAACAACCTTTAATTTAAAAATGTTTATTTAGCGATTTAACTCTTAAGTTTTAGTCGAACAAGAATGTGCATCAGCTTTTAGCAATTCACAATAATTGATTTAAATTAGTCGTATTTTTGATTCAATTAAATCAATTAATATCAAAGTTAGAAACTTAATTTTCGTTTAAATTTGCATGAATGAACAAAAACTAACCTCGTAATACTTCGAAGTTTTCATATCACAGCCAAGCAGTGGCAGCCCATCTTTTCCTACAGGACAAGGTGCATCGAGTCCAGGAACTCCCTTTGTAAGATAATTTCACTTGCATTAAGTAAATGTATTAAGAAATTCATACAAAAAAATACAGAACCAGAGGTTCAATTTATTGAGGATGTCGCATGCGAAAGCTACTTTAAACTTGATTAAAACATGTCTTTAACCTGATCACCTTTCTCTCCTTTGCTCCCCAATTTTCCGTCTGTGCCTCTCTGACCCTATTTAATTATTTTGAAATGCAACTGTATATGCATTTTATATTTTCTTATTTCAAATCATATTTAGTTATCCTGTCTTTTAAATGTCTTCCGCCGAAAGCGACCAGGGTCCGACATTTGTTGTCGCTCGAGTTTTAAAGTATTCAAATTTTTCAATCGCTGAATTTTGTTAGCATTTTCATTATTAAATTGACATAACATTGATTGATGTACTTGGGAACATGAAATTTCTGTCGGTCTATATATATCTAAAGGGATATCCAGATACCATTCCACATAACCTAAGTCCGACAAAAATCGAGGCAGTCAATAGCAAATGCATCTTAGCATTTTCCTCGTCTACCTGTTAAATGAGGTAGCCTTTTTGAAAGTCTGTCTGCAACAGTGTCCGCAGGCACTTCACTACTTTCAGTATTCAAAATCGAAAACTTTCTTTTGTTAAATGATTCCAGCCACCCATTTCTTGCTGAAAAATTATTATGCCTAAACTCTTTCGCAAACATTATAGATTTCCCTTTCACCAATGGACCTGTTACTGGTAGATTTTTGGATCGAGCTAAACCTTCAAAAAGCTTTACCATTGAGTTCTTTATACTGACATTGCCTCTCTTGTACTCGTTTGCTATTTTCCCGTTTTACCATTTCTTTTTAATCTCTTCTTTCCTTGTGATGATGCTAGATTTCTGATGTCGGCTAACTTTGAAGTCCTTATTAAATTTTGAGATAGAATTAGTTTCTTCAGAAGCAGAAACTACCTCAAGTTTCTTTTCCAACGTCAAATTCAAGTTCAAAGCCATTGTCTTGTCTGAGAATCTATCGCTAACAGTCTATTGGAAATCGATCAAAAGTCACCTAAATAAAAGCGAAACAGGACTAAACAGAAAGTTTAAATTCTAGCATAAGTATAATCCAAAGAATTTTTATCGCTCACTTTAAAAAAAAAATTTATTTAACAAAATTTTTTAATTTGAAAAAAAAGAGGACCGTTCTTATAGGCAAGTTATGAGACCAATTCAGGCATGCTTTTATTAAAGTTTGACAGGTTTTTAATTAAGCACTGTCATTAAGTGTCAAATTGTATCTTAAAAAAATCCGTTCTTGAAAAAAAACGTCCGTAGAAGCAGTTTTTCCCTCTATCGAGGTGCCCATGTAAGAGGTTTTTACTTTACATTAGGCAATTGTATTCTGGACGGAGCAGTTAACTAAGAAGGCTGCATCATTCATGAGGTTTAGGGAAATTTTCGTACTGTCTCGTGCCCGTAGCCCTAGCAATGGGCAAAATATCAATGACATAAGAAAATGTAAATGTTTAACCAAATCTGACGCTATGCTTATAGCTTATAGTGCTATGTGAATAAAACTATAGAATGGAATAGTTCAGTTCATAGTTCATAGTACAATATGATTATTCATATTTGTCTTTTGATGACCACTTTATTTAGATTAGATTAGAACTAATGGATCAAACATACATTACAAAACTTACCCTATCCCCTTTTTCGCCTTTTGGTCCAGAAGGGCCCTCGAGTTGAATGTATTCAAAGTGAATATTAAGTCATACCTAGTATACCGTTTATCCAGGAACGCAAGTTTAAAAGCTACAGATTAATCTTTTAAGCTATATCTTTATTGATACAACTGCAAGTTTATTTAAATGCATTTAATGTTTATGCACCTCAAGCACATCGTGAATGTATGCAGCCCATTAATACAATTTGTTTAATTTAAACCATACTAACCAAAGATCCTGATGAACCCTGAATAATTTGTGGTTGCAATTGAATGAAATATACAGGGTGATCAGAAGGTAACTCCATATTTTATAATGCTTATAATTTATTTAATATATTGTAATACATTTATAATTTTTTTGCATATATTTCAAATGAAATGTTCTGAGTCATGTTGAGTTATGATACCACGAAGGTTGATATTTATTAGTGATATTTTGGGTGTTAAAAATGATGATGATGGTGATGTTGGTCGTGGTGGTGATGATGATGGTGATAATGAAGATAGTTATGTTGTTGTTGATGATGATGATTATGTCATCACTTCAAATAAAATAATTATCAAACTAATTTTAAATAAAACTCCGTGCTATACACTTTCATCCCCTATTATGCTTTGTAAGAATTATAGTTCTGAAATAAATCATTAATATTTAAAAATAGGTAGTTACTTTTCAGTTACTCCGTAGATTTACGTAACATTTACAAGCTGTTTGTAAGTGATATGTTATTCATAAGTAATACCAAAATTTTGCAGTGAATGCTCAACATCTCCAAGGATATCAGGATCAGACCACTGGTCAGATCGGGAAATCACAGATTGAGATTGACGAATCAGTATCCGTGCTTGATATTTGAGTAAGTAAGAGGTCCTATCCAGTCATCCTGAGCCTTCATAAATTTTCAAGTCTTTCCAAGCAAGCTCATCAGTTTAGCCAGGAAAGGAGCAAAAAGCGGAGCAATACCGAGTCACGATCCAACTTTTCCTTAAATTCCACATTTAGATTATATCTTTGAGCCACATTCCTTAAAAACCATGAAGCACAAAATAATTTTAAAGTTTCATTTGTGCAGAAGAAAAAAACCAAATGGTTTTTTAAGCGAGCTTATCCATGAGTCTCCTGGCCAGCTGAATGAGCTTTGGCATGATGGTGATGCGCTTGCCGTGGATGGCGCCCAGGTTGGTTTCTTTGAAAAGACCGACGAGGTAAGCTTTGCTAGTAACCTGGAGGGCCATGACGGTCGAACTCAGTAAGCACAAGTCACTCTTAAAGTTCTGGGCGATTTCCTTGACAGTACGCTGAAGTATACAGAGGCGGCCTCATTCTGGATCTGGCAAATGAGAAGCCAGACGTTTTCCGAAACCAATACAGGAAAACTGTTAATCTCTGGTGTCAATGATCCATCGAATCGACTCCTTGACGAACCTCTGTTCGGCATTATCGGAATAAAATGACCGGGGGCAGGCTCGCAAATGACTATCAACCCAAAGAAGTCGATAAAAAACCGTGGCCGATTCTTGAACAATTCCAGCATGTAAAGAAAACGAAAGACCCAGTTTGCATACATAATTATAACACGTGAAGAAGTCACCGAAGCTTTCATGGCTGCCTAAAGGCGAACGCTATCGACGTAGGAGGACTTTTCTGGGCAGAAGAAAGACGTCGGATCCGGAAGATAAAAACCAGCAGGAACATCCGGTTGATGCGCCCCCTGAACGTCAAGAAAATCATAGCGCCGAAACATTTGAAGACGGGGAAAATTTCTCTCTGGTCCAATGCGGAGTTACAATAAACTTTACCAAGATAAAAGCTGCCTCCAAGTGACAAGTGTATTTTATAAGAGCGTGTATCGAAAAACATCTTATGCCAAAATGTGATAAATATGAAATGCACACATGTAAATATTTCGATCACTAACCCGAGATCCCGGTGGGCCTTCCTCTCCCTTTTTTCCTTCTGATCCTTTTTCTCCGGGACGGCCGTCAGTTCCCTTAAAATGGTTTTGAACGTTGAAAGATCAAAGCAAAGATCAATATAATTATCTAAGTGATCGTTTAATTTAATCAGGGAGCATAAAGTAAATGCGCATTTACATTTTATGTAGTAATGTTTTTATTGGTGCAGTTATTGTTAATCTTAATATAATTTACTATTTGTTGTTATTAAGATCAATTTATTTTTGTTTTTGACAATGTATTGTATTTCAAATGCATTAAAATAACAATTATATGTTAGGTGCGAAATTTTTGCGTTAAATGTTAATAAATCAATAAGCATCCATAATGTTAAATGTTATACACAGTAGGGGTGGTCAAACGTTTTGGATGCTGCGTCTTTCCATGCATCAACACTCTCGGACTCCACATATTACTGACGCTTTGTTAAAACCTACGACTAATGTTTAATTACGAAATTCACTAATGTTTAAATAAGAAATTCACTAATGTTTAATTAGTTAACAATAACAATTATTGTTTTTATTTACGAATATGTTTTATTAAATATTTTCATCGTTTATTTCATCCTTATCGATCTTCTCACGTCAAATGCAAATATAATTCTGCTTGACTTTAATTTGTAGGTCTAAGATCGACAGTACTGCAATTTGTGATCTATTACAATATTCTATACTCGACTTAAAGTGACAGGATCTTCTTATTTTTGTCTATTTTGTAAATTTAAAATTAGCCCCGAAAGAAGTATTTACCGGTTTTGTTCGTGGGTCGTAGTTTGTCCACCCCTATATAATATACAGCAATTGTGAGATAATTGAACGGTCACATGTATCTAAAAATGTTGAACATCGAGATGTCAGTGGAAAGAAAGTTAGGTTTTGCATCTCATGCCACTTACTCCTGGACCAGGATTTCCTGGCTTTCCAGTTGGACCCATCACACCCTTTTTGCAAATTGATATTAATATTAAGTGCAGATATTTTGAATATAGTCAAAATTAATGAAATTGACAAAATTCTTGTGTTCAACAGTTGAAATGTCTGAAAGTTGCAACAGTTCTTGTGTAAACATTTGTACTTTAACCCAGAATGACCTTTCAAAAAGTTTGATGCCTTTTAGTTCACCGTAACTGCGGTCGTTAATATTTTGATTAAGGCAAATTAAATCGACAGTCACTTCCCGGATAAGATTTAATTGAAGTTGCTGACAATCAAAGGCAACAAATTGTAACCACGCAAGTTCATCATTAGGTAATATTTTGCAATCTTAAATTTCTGTAAAATGTTCGCGGCCATTGTCGTAGAAATTTTCAAAGTCTGTGCAATTTCGATTGCATCGACATATGTATCAGATGAATTTTAACGTTCAGTAGAAATCCAATTTTTTTTGCTCAAATGTTTTAGTCGTAAAAACGTGTCTCCTATTGAAGTCGATCAAATATACTCTTAATAACGCGACCAATTTCTTCTTCTGCTGAAAGTCCCGCGTCTCTTGCCAGTTCTCCAGGTCTCTTCCGAATTCGCCTACTTCTTCTGTTCACCTCAATCCCCTAGTCTTTGCATTTTGTTTCGGTTTTTTTTTTACAGCAACTTGGTTTAAATCATCATGAAGCTTGGAAAATTCTTGCTCCAAAGTTTCAATATCAGTTCCTGCTACCTTGACATCCGTATTAGGATCCTGTAGGTGCTTCTGTATAAGATCAATTTTTCCAAGAATGGCATTTCAGAAATGTAATAAAACTATAAAGTTAAAATTTAATAAGCCCGTAAATGTTCTGCATCACTTCTGATCTTGGCGTGTAGACATATGATACTCGTCCGCAGTGGATGATAGACGTGTGACACAATTGCTGTAGCCGCTGAAGTGATCTTATGACCGATTTATTACCTATGTTCAGTTATTATAATATGACGTTTCATAACAAGCTTCATTTTGTCGCCTGGGGAAGTTGGTAAACCCTGCCCTCCTCTAGCTATGCTTCTGGTTTCAGTTATTTTAGAGTGAGAGCTTTAGTCTCAGAGCTAAAGTGCTATTCTTAAAATTTAAATTCCAATTCCAAACAGATATTTAAGAAATTTCGGTAAGGCTTAAAACACTTTAATCAAATATCGATCGAGGTTATTTCGCCGTCTTCTTACATTCAAAGCCGGCTTTAATATCAAAGCGTGTTGATTAATTAGATGCTCGACTTGATAAAATTCACACTTTTAACAATTTCCTTGTAAACAATAAGCTATAAAGAAACATTTACCTGGTTTCCAGCATCCCCTTTATCTCCTTTAGTACCAGTGTATCCCTTCATAAATTATTTTATCTTGTAAAAAGATATAGTTTAACAGTACTGAAAGCATTTTATTAAACAAATTCATAATTTATTTATTTCTCACCCTTTCCCCCTTTTCTCCAGGACTTCCAGTTTCACCCTTTCATAATTTATTATTAAATTTTTTTATTAAATTAAAAAATAATAAAACGTTTACCACCACCGCCACAATCAAAGAATATTCATAAGAAATAACTTAATAATAAGATCTATAACAGTTATCAAAGAACTACCTTTAAACCAGATGGCCCCTGGGGACCCTATTCGGAGCAATAAAGTTAGGTTTTTGAATTTAGAACTTCATTTAAAATATGACTAACAAACCAGTTATTCTAACCATTGGGCCGTTCGGACCTTGAGGTCCTGATATCTGAATAATCGCACATTAACTCTGATACATTTATCAGTTATTTAAGCAAATTGTTGAAATTAGAAAGACTAAACTGTTTTTATGAGATTCAGATTATCGTAATAGTAAGCTGAACATTCGCCCTGAAAGCATCGTTTTATAAACATTATAAATTATAAATAAAATTATTTTAGTTATTCAGAAAATGAAATGTAAACTGTTTGTACTGGTATCCCGGGAGATCCAGGCACACCCGAACTTCCAACTTCTCCCGTTAGACCTACTTCTCCCTTCTCTCCTTTTTGTCCTGGCAATCCCTTTACAAGAGGTAAGAATCATGAAAGTCACATTTGGAATTTGTGAGATACTTATCAAATGTTTGATTTTAATTGTTTTTATGCTAACGATGTTTTTAATTAAATAATTATATTAACATAATTTAAAAACCCTAAGTTATTACACAAAATTTTCTCGACATCGAACTTTCAGAAATAAGCCTAATTTCTGGCTACTAAGGCACCCAGCCAATTGGTTCAGGAATCATCGTCAGCACATCGGCAGTGGTTAAAATCTCGGCGCTTACTAATACTAATCATTGTTATGCAAACCTGAAAGTTCAGAAAAAAAAGAACGACACTTAGTTCCTTGAGAGATCGTACACCAAAATGTTCTGTGAAACATGAAAATGACGACCTTGAAAATCGTCTATTTTTCAGAGATGAAGCTACATTTCATACGAATGGCAACCTCATTAAAGTATCTTCAGTTGGGCTAGGAAAGCTGCTGATATCAATATTTTTTACACACTACAAGTTTTGTTAGTCAAATTACTACTATCTTTGCTTTCTTTAAGCGTCTTTAGAGTGAAAATTACATGCCGTTATTCTCCATGTCCTAAACAGTTATGTAACAAAACAAAATGCTGAGCTACAAATAAAGAAACTTGTTTTACGTGGAGTCCATCTTTTCCTGGAATGCCTTCAATACCTTGCAAGCCTGGAGCCCCATCTTGACCCTTAAAAATTGAAGAATCAACATTCAGTTTAAAACTAATTACTTATTAGTGATTTATAGTTTTACTTGGTGCCCAACAAGACCTCTATCTCCCTTAATTCCCTTTGCTCCTTTAATTCCTATAGGGCCGATTGATCCTTGTTCACCCAAAGGCCCAATGGATCCCTTTAAATAAAAAATAGAAAAAGCTCAAATAGTACATTTAATCAATCCATAAAATCTATAAAAATGTAAAAGTTCACTTTTCGTCCTCTCTTTCCAATTTGTCCCTTTTCTCCCTTTTCTCCAGGTAGTCCAATCAAGCCAGGTAAACCTACCTCCCCCTAGTTAAGATGCTATTTATAAATAGGAGATTAATGGGTCACGTCAAATCAACACAACATCTGACAGCACCATCATGGATTATGCTACATTTTTCCAAATTCGTTAACCTAGACGAGTAAATTGAAAATCTAAAATGTTGGATTTTTTAGTCGATCGGTGTCCAAAATATGGGTCTTTGAACTTTGGCCAACAAATACCAATAAATGCCAACAAATACCATGGTTGAAAAGCTGTAAGTTCTGTTCTAGAGCACCTAGAAAGATAATATTTACATCAAATTAAAGGTATTTGAATGCTCTAATTGTGCAACTTACTTAGCCAATTTTATTTTTAATATTTAATAAGATATGTTCATTTAAACATTTAAATATGATTTATGGTAAATTTGGACAAAAATTATTTTATATCGTATTTAGAACATTATAAGGAATTCCAAAATTTGGAGCGGGTACTCCCATAGTGAATTTTTTAATATTGCTTGAAAATTGCGAATTTGCCAATCAATTTGCCTGTAAAACGTATTTAAACTGATTTAGAATGGCTTAGACTAATTTTACTAGACTGCAGTGAATATTTTGATTTCTCTCTACAGTACGAAAAATGCTTTGTACATTAAAATCTAATGACCAAAAGCGCTGCTTCTTTTTCATCCATGGTAACAAAATGGAATCTTACAGAGGTGATGTTTTTGGGGCAAAAAAGAAATAATTAATGTAGAAACATAAGTTGGTTATCACACGGTCTCTGCAAGCTATGCAGGAAGACGCTTTACAGCATTACAATCTCATCCTAAAGACCTTTGCCGTAAAACGTTGCAAAAACATTCCATTCTGAGGTCATACCAAACTGTATTTGTAAAAATATGTTATAAATTTGTACTTTTATAATTATAGTATTATTCAATTAATTTTTAAACTGATTAATCCAAAATTATTGAACAATTTATGAGATGAACAGCGAATTCGCAATCTTAAACAACATTAATAATTAACTGCATAAAAACGGTAGGAGTGCCCAATCAACATTTTGGAATATGCTTTCCTTATAACGTCCTAAATACGTAACAAAATTAATCGAAAAATAATTTTTGTGCTAACTTACCTTAAACCGAATTTAAATGTCTAAATGGCAATATTTAAAATAAATAAATTTTATTTTATTTACTCTTTAAATATTTGAAATAAAAAAGATCCAAGTAGGTTGCCCAATTAGAACATTCAAATACCTTTAATTTGATATATTAAATAAATTTATTTAATTGTTTATTTTATTTACTCTTTAAATATTTGAAATAAAAAAGATCCAAGTAGTTGCCCAATTAGAACATTCAAATACCTTTAATTTGATGTAAATATTATCTTTCTAGATGCTCTAGAACCAAACTTACAGTTTTTTAACCATCGGAGGTGTTGGCATTTGGCCAAAGTTCAACGACCCATATTTCAGATCAAAAATCTAAAATCTTAATTTTTTAATTTACTCATCTAGCTTAGCAAATGTACTAAATTTCAGCAAAATTCATGGTGGTGCTGTCAGATGTTGTATTGATTTGACGTGGAATATTATGAAAAATTTTATTATCTGAAAACATCTCAAATCTCACAGCTAAAAGGTATTTCTGTTTTAACAACAAAAAATAATTTATTAAAAAAGAAACATTTTCAAAAAATGGTAAATAAAACGCAGTATTACAATTATGAAAAGTAAAGAAACTTAAGATTTAAGTTCTATAGGAACTTTTTGCAACTTTATATGCAGTTGGGTTAGCAAATCTAGTTCAACCATCTTTCATTTAACATAATTACGATGAAAGTTACAATAACAACGGAATAAACCAATAATAAAGTGAAGAAAAAAGTAGTTTGTAAATTTTGAGATTGGTCTGAACTAGCCAACCGAAACTTATAATTTATTGACCAAATGAGTTCCTTAAATTATAAAACTAAATGAATATCAGTTGACAGAACAGAGTTATAATGTAGTCCAATGGACAGTACCGTAGTATAAAGTAGTAGATTTTATTGTATAATTGATAAATAGATAATTGCATTAGATATTTGTGAAAAATTCTATTTCTACACAAACAGTTCAAGAGTAAGCAAAAAGTAGAAAAGAAAGCACATATAAGACATTCTATTTTAAATTCCTCTAAAAATCTTGCTAGTAGTCACCCTGAAGAGGTTTATAATCTATTATGCTTAGTTTTCTATACTTTCACTTGAAGAATTGCTTCATCACATTCCCTGAAGAACTATACAAAATTGCTAGAATCGTGCAGTCCGACCCTGGGCCAGTTGACAAACTACGATTATAATAACATTTTAGAGATGTTTGTTCTGCTAAACGAACCTTTTTTCCAGGTGCACCTGGATGACCAGGTGGTCCTGGAGGACCTTCAATAAATCCTGTTGTTCCATCCAACAGCGTTCCTGAAATTCGACCAGTATCACCTTTGTCTCCTTTAGCCCCCTAAAAGTTAAAAATTAATAATTTTCCATAGGTTTTTCTTTTTTATCATTTAAATTTAAATTTTTAAACATTTACTCTTGTTGTGAAAGAATTTTGTAATTTGAGGTGATCGATTATAAGACACATGAGGAGCCAAAAAAAGTCTTAAGAGACAACTGCAGGAAGCCGGGGAAAGCCGTCGGTCTCCGGCATGAATGATCCACCAAACGACGGGGCCAAACCATTGGCCGAGAGACGCGGTGTTGCCGGGAGAAATGGGCCGGCCGCGGACTCGCAAAGCAACTTGAACTGCGAATAGGGCCGCGGTCGATTTCCTAAAATTTCTATCTCCGGCTACCGCTACAAAGAAATTATAAGGCCAAGTTTGCATATATTAAGACGGTGTGAAGAGAGCTTTCATGACCGAGCCTCGCACAGTTAGCAGGTGAAAAGCAGGTAGCATGCTTTCGCAGTCCAGGCAGCAGTGACAGGCATAACAAGGCCTCTCATAACCGGCGTTAAGAGTTGGGTCCAGAAAGACAAAATCGGCAGGGACATCCGGCTGATCACCGGATGCGACCCGCCCCCCGAAAAGGTAAGGAGATTCAAAGTGCCGAAACGTTTGAACAATGGGAAACTCCTCTGAGGATCCCTGTCGGAACTCAAAGGCGGAGTAACAAGTTACAAAAATATCAATCAACGCTCTGATGCTACAACACTTGGAATTTAATTGCCTAGTTGCTTGGGGTGTCCAGCTGCTGGGAGTGTCTTCAAAACTCCGGAGAGTAAATAACTCCCTGACATGTCCTACTTAGAGATGTGAGCGTGAAATATTTCAATTGTTTTAATACAAAATGTTTTGTTCTTTTTGAAATATTTCAACACAAAAAAAAAAAACACAAAAAAAACCACAAAAAACAAAACAAAAAATTTATAACTTTAAAAATGAAGTTTTGATGTTGCTGAAACCAATTTCAGTTTGTTTAGCAATCATCTCTGCAAGTCCTTCCAATAGCCTGGCGGAAAGGTCCATGGTCATCACGGCTTCTTGCTAAAGTAGCTTCTAAGATTTTGTCATTGCCTGTAACAACCGCTATAATCAAAAGAGGTTTAACATAACAATTATTTATAGTGGTTAAGAAGACCTGGATCTGTGTAGTAACCACTCTTTTTAGTCCTAATAACCGAATTTACTTAAGCACATTTTAAATTTATCTACTGTGTCCGCGTGGATGGTTTCCGTATCTAGTTTATTCTATAAGGTAACCACCCTTGTCCTGAAATAATTATTTTTTAAGTTTCCCGAAGCCTTCTTACATAATTTACAATCGTGCCCTCTAATAGAAGCATTTTTTTTGTGGCTTCGAAAATTGTTCAGGCAAAAGGCCTTCCCTTCCCTATAAAATTTTGAATGCCTCGATGATGTCCCCTCTATTTCTTCTCTTTTCCAGAGTAGTTAATTTACATCTACTTAATCTTTCCTCGTAACTCAGCTTTCCAAAACCTTCTATCATCCTGGTTGCTCTTCTTTGTACTCTTTACAACACTTCTACATCCTTTCTCACGTGAGAGTTCCACACTTGCACACAGTACTCAAGATGTGGTCTCACTAATGCCTTATACAATCTCAGAATTACATCTTTATCCCTACTTACTACCGTTCTCTTTATATTCCAGGTACTCTGTTTGCTTTTTTAGCAACTTCCATGCACTGTAGAGATGCTTTTCCATTATTATGCATTATTACTCCTAGATCTCTTTCATGATCAGACTGCTTCCTTCAAATTCATATTCGACTTTTGTGTTTCTACATCCCATATGCACAATGGAGCATTTGTCTACGTTGAAAAGCATCTGCCAATCTTCTGCCCATTTGAATAACTTGTTAAGGTCTTCCTTAAGTGTACCAAAGTGTATCCAGTGTTTCAGTGCATATTCATTTATCCAAAATGATAAACGGAACCGACTCACCACAAACAGGGCTGGAAAACTGGTTTTTATTCCCAAAAACTTAAAGCTGTAAGCTTGTTCAGAAGTACTTCAGCAGGTAATTAAAATGCTGAAGCAGAATACAAAGAATCTGATAAAGATGAAGACAGTGAATTTGGTGAAATGGTCTCAGAACTTGATTTAAATTAGCACTGTTGTTCTGGTTTTGCATTTTTTTTTACTTATGTTGCAATAAATTTGTTTAACTAATCATGAACCATCACTTTTCAACAAATTAAAAAAAAACAAAAAAAAACATAAAAAAACTCATAAAATACACATAAAAAACTCGGACCAAAAAAACATGTTTATTTACATCTCTAGTCCTACTGTTTCAAGAAATGTGCAGAAATTAAAAAAAAAACATAAAAAAACTCATAAAATACACATAAAAAACTCGGACCAAAAAAACATGTTTATTTACATCTCTAGTCCTACTGTTTCAAGAAATGTGAAAGATGATCCACCTAATCAAGTTATTAATCGTGTCTGACTATTTCTCATTTATTTAAAAGAGTGTTTCCATACTTATAATTCAACAAAAATGACATGATCTTTAAAAGTGACATTTTACATTCATTCATTCTACGGTTAGAATAAAATCTCTAAGGACCTGGTTATAACTAAAATATACTCAGCCAATATATATATATACCTATCTTTTGACGATATCTCAATTAAGCCCTTGACATTTTTAAAATTTTAGTATGTTATGTAAATAGTGCTTCCAAAATTAATAAATTTTAAATTTGGTGAAGTATTATTTTCAAGCCTAATAAAAATTTAAAAAATGTGTTTTCGCGATGTCCAAAAAAGATAGGAAGTAAACGTCAAAAGTCAATAATAAAAATAAAAATTTATTTTTTTAAAACAAAAATCTATTTAATGTGATACATTCAAATCTCGGTACTATGCAACCTCGCTACTATGCCACTCTCGATATTGTACCACTTTTGCTCGGTCCCGACAAAATTCAATACAAAATAAATTTATTATGCCACCCCCTACTCTCGCTATTACGCCACTATTGTGTGACTGTTAAAAGGCACGAGTCGTGAAAAAGTCTGTATTTCTGCACAGTGTTCGATTATTTATAAAAATCTAATGACTGTATGTATAAATTTACCCATCATTAAACTTAATTAAATTTTATTTTAAAATTTATTTTAAAACCTAGACGGTTGTTATTCTTTGGTTGGTTCAAGAACCTTTCCCTTTTCAATCAGTCGTTCTTTTGTTATTTTTCTTCAAATTCATCCCTTAATGTCAGCTCAGAAACGCAAGCGAACCGACTTTACGCTGAAGGAGAAAAAATAAATCCGTTTTTTAAGAATAAAGGTGTTTTTATTTGAGAAAATAAGACCGCTTTTGCAAACCCTCGCTACTGTGCCACTCTCGATGCTATGCCACCTTTGCTCGGTCCCGACAGGTGGCATAGTAACGAGATATGACTGTATTAAGTTTCATTTCTTTTCTATTATTTAAAAACATCTTTGGTTCATCGAAAAAATTAATTTTTTTTTTATAAGACTCTTTTATATATAAAATATTTAATTATCTTTTCAACATTTTGCCAATAATTGTTGTAATCAATAACTTATTTAATTTAAATAATTAACTTATGTAAGAATTATATAGCAATTACCCGTTTTCCGACAAGTCCAGGTTCGCCCGGCATGCCAGGGAGACCTTCAGTGCCTTGAGGACCAGGAATTCCTTGTTCTCCAGGAGGTCCCATGAGACCCATTTCTCCTGAGTCACCTTTGTCTCCTTTTGAACCATGTTCTCCCGGCAGTCCTGGGTCACCGGGTAGTCCGGATTTTCCCGGAAAACCATTATCTCCTTTTTCTCCTTGAGGACCCCGTGGACCTACCGGCCCCCGCAAATTGGTCATTATGTCTTCAGTAATAGCCTGTCATTAAGTTATCCAAACATGAGTAATAATATCAAAGTTTTTATTTAATGTACTTACGCACGGTCCACATTTTGCAAGATGTAAATCTAAACCAGGCATTCCAGGTGGACCCATTATGCCTTTTAAGCCAGGGTCTCCCTTGTCTCCTTTAGTACCTCCAACACCTTGAGGTCCAGGTAAACCAGGTATGCCAACACTTCCTGGCACACCAGGTGGACCCTGATTCATAAATATAGAAACATTTGATGTTACTACACAAAATTAGCATTTCATTGCCAACTTGTTGTCCAGGTAATCCATCGCTTCCAGGTTTTCCGGATTTTCCAGGCTTACCAGGATCGCCCTGTATAAAGTGTTAATTGGTATTAGCTAATAATTTTAAATCAAGATCTTATTGAAGAATTGGTACCTTAATCATGATGACCTTGTATTTTGAACCCTTTAAAGGAAAGTTAAATTGAAGTGAAAACAAAAACATAATCAACCTATATGAAACGAAAAAGTCTAACTTTCACACTTATTAGTTCAGTGTATCCAAATTTTCCATCGTACAATTTCACAGATCTTTTTCCTGGCTTGAAATTATTATAGTTTCACATTGAGGTAAACCCAAAATCAATTTTGAATTAAACATGCATTAAAACAAGTTTACTTTAGTCATCAGAGTCTGTCCAAAGTCGTCTTCCAAAACATTATTTTTCCCTGAATGTTCGATAAAGGAGAGCCCCTACAATTTTATTTAGAGCACGAACACTAATTTGCAATCTGAGACTTTGTACAAAATTGTTAATTAAAATGCCAAAAAGACATCAATATTTTACCGATATTTTATTCGTCCAAAGATTCGGAAACACGGCTGACAATGCCAAAGCATAAAGAGAACAAAATCGAACGAGAACTGCAGCAAGACGAACCGCAGAAACCCCAGAACGGCGCGCGAGACTCTCAGATCGACTAAGACCGGCGTTGTTAATACGAGATGCTGAAACCCCAGATTAGGAATCGACCGGGGCCCCAGCCCAGGCAAATTTTAGCCGGGAATGTCGTAAATCACGCATAAGAAATTTAAACTTTTTTAATTTATTTAATTATTGCATTTTATTTTATGTTGCGGAGGTGTGATGAACGTGATGCGGCGTTTTTGTCTCCCTGGGACAACGCTATTCAGTGATTGGATGCGCAATAAGACCTTCTGCATGCTTCTGATGTTGAGATTATTGCATTTAGTTATTGTTTGCTACTGTTTTCTTTTGCATCGACATTGACGCTTTTTGATTTAGAATAGAATCGCTTTTCAAATATTAGAATCTTGTTTTGTCGCTTCGATTTCATTCTGCTCGTTACGACATATCCCGACACGACATATCCTGACAGTAGGAAGCAAGAACTTTACAGCTAGCATTGCAAATAGTTTTAAGAAGTTGAAGAAAAGAAAAAAATTATACTGTTAATGCATTGGAAAGTTTCATATCTAAACATGTATTTTGTTTCGACTTTGAGGAAACAATATACTCAGATTCGGTAGAAGTATTTAAAATACGACTATCGAAATTTGGATACTGATTTAAAAAGTAGGAGTGGTTTTTCACACCTTAGTCTCTTTAAACCATTGTAAATTAATGTTATGTTACCCCGGCCCCGGCTAAAAAAGTGACCAATGTGATTCTTACTCCAGATCTTATCAAGAAGACAACAAAGTCGAGTGAGAGCAATCATGAGAAGAGATGATGAAACTTCAGAGTAAGTCGAATCAAGACCAATGGGTTCACGACAAAAATGCCATTTTGATTCCGTGAATATAAAGACTTTTGAGAAGCACGTTCAATTAATAATAGGTGCTTACTGAATTCATTTGATCTGACCCTAATTTGAATTTTAGTACAAGGGTTCCTCATGATGTTCTGAACACATTGAAAAATAAATCGAAAGAGAATTTTGTACGACAAAACCTTAGGTTAATTTTAAATGCTTTAATTTTTAAATATTGAAAATAAAAAAGTCGAAGTAAATATAAATACTATTCTTCTGTATGATCTAACACCATACAGCTTTTCAACCATCGTGAGATGTTGGCATTCAATGTTTAACGACCCATATTTTTGTCAACGGCTGACCATCTAAAAACTTGTTATGAATCGAATAAAATCTAAAATTGTAGCTTTGTAGATGACTCGTTTAGGTTATCAAATGTGCCAAATTTCAGAAAAACCCGGGATGTTATGATGATTTGACTTTGATTTGATTTGAGATAATAGTTCATTAACTTTCGTTGCCTTTAGGAGTTCAATATTATAACTAGCTAACCATTAGCGTATCATGACATGGATTGAACATTTCTAATTATTTCAAAATATTAATATCTTGATATAACTGATGTTCCCCATTACGGTATTCTCGTCTTGTTAGAGTTCCCTAAACATTTTATATACGATTTAAGTCTGGAGAACATGCCATTCCATACACATGCTTGAAGATTCCATAACACTCACTTTATTCTTTAAAAAATTCCATCGTCCCATTTGATAAATACTGATGAAAAAAAGTGATTTCTATGATAACTCAGAAGAGAATGAGAAAACTGGAGATGGTCTTGAAATAGTTTTTTTTTATAATTCTCTGAGCTTCTGCGAGAGTATTGATGGTATTTTGCCAGGAGTTTTCATTCGACATTTCATTTGATTTCTCATGAAGTTTTTCACGACAGACGATTTAGAACGAATTAGCTTATTTGAAATGTCAAAAATCGTATAATTATCTTTCTTGAAAGCCATCATCTGAGCTGCTTTTTGCCTTTTTCCCTCGTTCTTAGTTGAAAAAATAACGATAGAAAGTTGCTGGTTGAACTAAGAGAAAGGGCACCCAAGAATTCAATAATGGAATCCCTTTTCAAACTGAGAAATTCTAATGAAAAGTATAGCATAAATTCGGTGACTCATGATATGACATCAGAGGAAAGAAAACAATTTTGAGCACTAGTATTAGAAACTAAAGATAAAGAAAAGCTGGATACATTTGTGGAATGGGTATTCAGGATAAAAGGGTTGCCAGGATATAAAGAAGCAAACATCAAAATGAGAACAGAAAGAAGAGAAGAGGTGGTATGCTAAAGAAATTTTATGTAAGGTAAATTTATGTTTCATGCCTGGTAAAGGAGCCAGCAAAGGATTAAAATAAGTTTAGGCAGTAAATGCAGGGAGTATAGTGAGCAAAGAAAAGAGAGAAGAACTTGAACTAATTGATAGAGAAGAGAATCCTGATCTTATAGGTCTTAGACATGGACTAAGGAAAGTAATTGTCCTTCTTGAACATGAATTAATGCTTGTCGGATAGCAGCTACTAAGAAAAGATAGAGAGAGGCAAAAGGAATCTGGTCATGGAGTTGAAGGAGTGATAGTTTACGTTAAGTACTGCATAAAGGCTAATAAGGGAGGATTTACAATTCGAGACATTTAAGGAAAGTTTATGATGTGACATTTATTCAGATAATTTTAAATTGCTGGTTGGTTTATGTTACAGACCATCAAACTCTAAAGATGATACAGGTCTTTATGAAGAAATTAAGAAAAGCATCAAAGTGTCATCATTAATAATAGGAAACTTTAACTGTTGTGTCAAATAGAACAGCTTAACAAGAGAGAAGCCTGATGATATAAATTTCTTATGAATTTCTTAGTCTATAGGCTATATGATATATAGGAACCATTTTATATTTCATACACCAAACAAGTTATTAGCATTTACTAACTCTATTTCCCTTTTCTCCTTTTGGACCCGGCTGGCCAATTAGACCCTGAACATAAAAAAATCTGTCTTTTAAAGTAAAGAAAGTAAATAAGTAAATGGTCCGAGAGGGTCGATTTGAAATGATATATATTGAATTTAATTGTCATACAATCAGAAAAAAGTCACGATTGAGTTCATAAATAGCGTAAATTGAAGAATTATGTTTACCTGAGGTCCTCGCAGTCCATCCAGACCTATTGGCCCCTAGAGCATAAAGACATTTCGATTGCACATAATTCACTAACATTAAAAACGTTTTGCTTAAAATAATTGGTAAAGGTCAAAGGTCTCAAATATTGTTTAAGATTATGTAATGTGGTGAATGAAGGAAATGTAATTTAATTTTTCAATTAAGGAATATTAACAATTATCAATCAATGAAATTAATAATTATTAAATTATTTATAATTGAAATTTAATGTTGTTGACAAATATTAAATATAATTATGCATTATTTATTATTATTTAATATTAAATATATCAAACATAATTGTATTTTCTTACTGGAAAACCTGGAAATCCTCTATTTCCCTTAGGTCCCTGAAATGGGTTGTAATTTCGTGCGTCAAAATCATAAATAACTTAAACGTATAGCAGCTATTCCTGCACTCTATGTAAATGATTGGACGGTTATTTCATATCCGACAAGGATATTTTTCTTATTACTCCGCCTTGGAGCTCCTCAGAGGAGTTTCCCCTTCATCCGGTGATCAGCTGTGGATTTTATCTCTCGGGACTCAACGCTTACCGCCGGCTATGAGAGGCAATCGTTAGCCTTCTAAAGCAGGTCACTGCTGCCTGGACTGGACCGACTCCGAAAGCATGCTACCTGCTTTTCACCTGCTAACTATGCGAGCCTCTCTTTAGCCTTGTTATGTCGATCGCCTCCATCCCATTTGCCTACAGGATATATAAGACATTCAAAAGATCAGCTAAATACGATGGCAGCGCGGATTCAAACCCCGCTGGAGTAGCCCTGCCCTAATTATCTATGTAGCTATCGGTCGTTAATAAAATAATTTCGGCTAAAATCAAAACTAAGAAATATTAAAAATGAATAATCAAAATATAAACATAATTGCATCATCCCCTAAAGAATTGAAACTGCAATAAACAGAAGGAAGACATGAAGCATAAAAAGGCAACAATTTAGTTTCCACTCGAAAACATTCCTTCTCTGTTTCTATTATGAGACTCAAATTTTCCACTTATGAATCAATAATTTTCGCGGAAGTGCTTCCAGGTATTTAAACAGGATCAATTATTAATATTTTGAAATCAATTTATCGTGAATAAATTGTTTTATTTTTATTTGCATTTGTCTTGATGCTACTGATCACATAATTTTTCAATTCAAATAATTCTCACCGGTGGCCCAGAAGGACCTGATTTAAGCGGGAATTCGCTGTCACCCTACGAAAAGAAAATGTGCTCTAAATAGAACAACGTAAAAATTGTCGACGATTATTTCATACACAATTCTATAATTGAGCGCCAACATTATCATCTTACAATTTCAATTTAGTTTTGAAAATCTGCTTATTAGCCTTCTAAGCTGAGCAAGAAGGCGATTAAGTTTCAAACGTTTATGTGGCAAGTGCCAATCTTTCAAGTGAGACTTCAGAGACAGTCTTTTAGCATCGAATAGTTTTACTGAAATGTATTGTTAAATCAAAAAAATTCTTTTCTTTTTAATTGTGGTTTAAGAAAATTTAGATACAAACAATAGTTAATATAATTGAATTTGTTGTTACTTTTTCTCCCTTTTCACCTTTTATTGATTTTCCTGGAGGACCTGAGAACATTTAAATAGTCGCAGTGATCTTAAATAGACAAGTAAAAGAATTGCTTCAAATAAGTTATTATAGATAATAAATTCTTTTATCATTTCAGAATATATTTAGGAGACGATAATACATATTGTTTTGAAAATACTTTGTTGCTCTAACTTTGTTATTTTTTACAGATTTATAAAACGATATATTAAAATGTAATATCATCAATATCCATTTATGAGTTCTAATAAATAAGCTTTCAATACGCAAAAATTGTGAATTTGGTGCTTCGGATTATTGTACAAGTACAAGTTTTTAATGAAGGAAATCAATTGCAGGGTTATAAATAAATGCAGCAAAGGTTTGCTTAATCATCTAAGATGTCGAATTATTGGGTTTGTTTTGATAAGCAGTAAGCCAATGCTCTATATTTAGAACATCTAAATTCATGCAACTTTGCCTGGAGCTGCAACAAAGTGCTTTCAATATTTTGTATTATAATTGTATCTAATTACTCTTTGTGAAAGATAATTGTATAATTATAAAATTATTATTAGCATTATAAAATTGGCATTATACATTTGGTAAAACTCATAATATGCGGTTCCTGGTTTCTACTTTATAATGATTTCAAGGGCCAAAACGTCAATTCAGTTGTTTTAACCCTTGGATGCCTAAGTGGGTACAAGTGTATCCCAAAGTTTCTTTTTTTTTGAAATCCTAGAATCACTTTTTGAAATTTTGTTATGAATTTTTGTGAGAATTATCTTTAACATGTGTGTGATAATATCATGTAAATATTTTTTGATAAGGATTAAACACCTCTTTTAACGAAAGATCAAAAGACGTTAGGCAATAAAGTTACGTCATAAACGTTATTTCATTGTGCAATTACAATATTATATATGACATATATAAAATGGTCTGAATCAATGTGCGCCCGCATGGCCTAACGGTTAAGGCTGCGCCTCTCACGATGGCAGCACGGGGTTCAAACCCCGCTGCGGGAGCACCGTCCTAATCATCTAGCTGTGCAGCGGACGTTAATAAAACATTTGATCTGAATCAATTCCGACCAGTGTCACTGTCGAATGGAAAGTGGAAAATATTTTTTCATCATGGCATCCAGACTCACAGGGTTTGTGATATATAACCAGTAAGTGAACATTTTATTCTAAAAGGGAGGCGTTCCAGGTGTGTACCGGTTGTATCGAGCATACCTCAATGATTTGGAAAGCTATCCAGAGAGCCAAGAGGAACTGGCTGAGTCTGAACGTCGTTTGGCTGGACCCAGCGAACGGGTCAGTGCTCTTATGGAAAACGTTGGAGGCCCACCATGTGACACATCCTTCAGGAATACTTTAGCGCGTTCATGATGCGGTTTTTCACCAATACGTACACTACAAGGTGGGTTTTTCTGGAAGTTGGAGTAGCTATGGGGTGCACGATTTCTCCTTCCCTGTTAGTACTGGCGACGAAGATCCTGAAGGCAGCCTGGTCCAATATTCTAGAAGCGCACATTGGTAGAGATGTATACATGTCTCAATAAAGGCATTCATGGATGACATTACCATGAACAGGAAGGTTTTTCCCTAGACAAATTGGGCGGCTTGTTTAAGTGGTGTCGAATGGCTTTCAAGCATGCTAAATCAAGGAGTCTTGCACTGGTTATGGGGAAATTCACAGATGTGTGTTCTGTGATATGGCATTGTGGAAAAGAATGGGCCGGCCGCGGGTTCGCAAAGCACTTTGGACTGTGGACCAAACTGTGATCGCATAAAGGTCCGCTGCCGCTACCAAGAAATTATAAGCCACACTTTACTTATATTAAGTATATGGTATGAAGAAGCTACTGAGAGCTTTCAAGATCACTACAGGCAACTGGGGTGTATTCAATCAACATAAAAAGGCTTAGTCAAAGTTTCCAGACTCAAAGCACATAGTAAGAAGAAGCCAATGAGAGCTTTCGGAGTCGCTCGAGACCAGGCGGCGGTGACCACCATAAGAAGGGAGCACGATCCCAACGAGAGCCTCTTACAGCCGGCGATAATTGTTGGGTCTTGAAGGAAAAATCCGACAGGAATTTGTCTGGTCACTGGATGCGCCCCCCGAAAACGTCCGGAGAACCAAAGGCCGAAATGTTTGAAGATGATCTCTGGCGGAGTTCTAAGGAGTATTAAGAAATAATATTCTATTATAGCATATAACATAAATATAAAATATAGGATACTATTATAACCGTAGAAATCAATAAAAATGAACGACTTTGTGCTATTGGTGTTGCGAGACAATTGACGTATGTTTGACTACATTTGACATTAGCTAATAAACATTAATTTATGAATAATTTTTGAAAATTATAATTTTTAGTTAAATATGTACGAAATATTAGCATCCGTTAATTTTGAAACAAATTGCAGTAGTAAAACACAACTCTTCGAAAGCATTGTTCATCACAGCAGTTCCATGTTTATAAGCATTGCTATATGACGATATGGAATAAATGTTCTATGAAAACTAAGCTATTATATTCTTTCACTCAATGCACTCTGTGCAGAGTGACATGTAAATTAGTTTTATTAAAAAACTTTCGGTTGACGCTCAGTAACAATATATGTTTTGGACATACTTGTAGTTGGACACATTGAAAGTCTTTTTACCTTAGGCATCCAAGGGTTAATAAGACCAAACTTCCGAAGGGTGACAACCTTCTCACCCCAACAATTGGCATGCAAATGGATTTCATTTCGTACAGAAAAATCAATTATTTATGGGTTTTATAGAGAATATCGTCACAAATATTCGTTGCTGCTCCTTAATTTAAGTCTAGTTCATGAAATAACTGACTAACCTAGTGACCAAGATCAAGAAGATCAACGACGCGCAAAATGGGTAGTGTTCCTGCACAACGCAATAATGGCAGCAGTCGTAATGTGTTGTGTTCGCAACCCAGCTAGCACCGGCACCACGTCAAAACAGCACTATCAAAACATAAAACCCATTTCATTTAATCAAATTTGAAATCAGTTATCGGTTAATGTCTTCAACTCATATAAATATTTTTGTTATAAAGATACATTGAAGGGGATGTTTTGACGAGTCACCGCTAGCACCGCTATGGAGGGTGCTTATTTATTTATTTATTTAATTATAGTCCTTTGCATAACTGAGATGATTTGGAGCTATGGAGGGTGCTCTAGTAGGGGTGTTATATAATTGATAGGGCTAATAAAAAAAATAAGTGTTGTTTTAATCATCAAGTTATGAAATGGACGTTAATAAAATACACACACACACACATAACAATACTTTCACGTCCTATTAGTACACGTAAGGCAATCGAAAGATCGGCTAATCACAAAATTCATGGAGTTAAAAGATCATATTATTGGCATTTCTTGGTATTCAGAATTAAAAGGAATAGATCATTTACAATGAACTTAAAATGATTAATTCTATTTAAGTCTAATGTGAAGTGCATTTCACGAAGGGATTTATTGAGTATTATTATAAGCCTAAAGAAGTTGCTCAATATAAAATTGTTGGTGAGTGGTTGTTAGTCCGAAGAGTTGATAACGTTGCATCTAACAACAACAATGTTTTATTAACGTCCGTTGCATATCTAGATGATTAGCTGCTCCCGCAGCCGGGTTTGAATCCCGTGCTGCCAGCGTGAGAGGCGCAGCCTTAACCCCTTAACCCATGCGGGGGCACATCTAACAACAACCTCCTGTAAGGGTATAATCAGTTATGATAAGGGTATAATAAAATGCAAAACAGTTCTCTTACCGACCCCAGCATAGCACTTTAGGGAGGAATTAGGAAGGCAAAAATCATTAATTGGTTAGCCTCTTGGCTTAGTACGAAGGGACTTTTTTTTATTATGCCACGTCTCTATTGAGGACGTCTAACAAACAAATAACCAATAAATTATTCGTGATGGAGAAGATTTTGTAATCCTCACTAATTAATTATCAACGTTTATCAATATGGGCGTTTTCTAAATTGCAAATTGTTTGTTCTCTCATAAAGTCATTATTCAATTTAATTTTTCATATTTCAATATTTTCACGTGCCTACTCTTTAATAATTTTTGCATTAAGTCATTTGTACTTGGTAATGGTAAACAGCTCATGTTATTGTCGTTGTTTCAAATTCATAAACTAATACATAATGCCTATGGTTAAAGTTGTGATAAAAGATGAAAGCATGCCCACAATGCCACCTACTGAGTAGTAACACCTGGCAAAAATTAACCCGGATGTTTCTTAGAGGTAATAAAACAAATAAAACTTGAGATTCCTTAGAAATTTCTTTCGCAAGGTCACCGATCTAAAGGAAGTATCAGATTCCTTAGAATCACTGAAGCTATTCGTTAACTACGCCGTGAATTGACATTTAAACGTGAACTAATTTCTCGTATTCTTTATGTGGATTTATTTGTTTTGGATTAGATTTGAATTATTTGCAAAATAAAACATTTTAAGAAAGTGATCCCATTGCTTTTTATCAAATTTTTAACTTAATTTTATGAGGCAAAATGGGCTTAATTTGATTTACTTGCCAACTTAAGCTTTCAACCCAACTTGGAAACAATGGAGCAAGATATAAAATTTAATAAGGAAATTAAAAAAAATAAATTGTTGACCCAATTGAAATATCGTTCAATAATTTGTTTCGAATTTTGCAGAGTGGTGAAAGCATTTCAGCTAATTGCTTGTTCATCGAAGGAGTAATTAAAATATTTTTGTTTTAATTTGTAAAAAATAAATAAAAGACAAGGCCATGAAAAAAGATCTCATTCATGGTTATTCATTATGGTTAGGAATACCTATGAAATAGTGATGCTTTTTGTGCATATAAAACATAAAAAAACTGAATAGGTGTAAAATATAAATAATGAACTATTTTTTACTCACCATCTTAAGGCTCAGAGTTACATTTGATAACGATCGATTAAATTAATCATTTGGGCTTAGAAAGAACGATCATGATGATCATGAATATAATGGAATTTTTAATTTTGTTTCTTAGCTAGTTTCATGAAATTCTAAGATTTCTAAGGTTTTTTTGTTATTTGTCATTGCAGGGTTTAGTTGAAGAGATAAAAACGGCACGTTGGATTCCATCATGCACGAATTTCTAAGAAGGTTAGTACGTGTTTCACCATTGAAGAGCTATTTTCATTGTCAGCATTTAGTGGCATGCCATTATCAGTCAGAATGGAATACGTCAGTGGATTGAATAATGAACATACCACCCACCTGGAAGACACGAACATTGGTGAAGTTCCCTCGAGAATCTTTTGATCGATGATGATGATGATAATGATGATGACTGGGAAGGCTTAAAAATTAAATTTTTGATTCTGAGTACTTGTTAATAAATGATTTTTTATGACATTTATAATATCTAACTTTAAAAACTAAATTAAAATGCTAATTATAAAAATTGATGGTCATTACAATAAATAAAAATAAGAATGATAGTAATAATAAGTTAGAAAATAATAAAGAATATATTTATAAAATTATTTTCATGATCAAGTCTTATACATCTTTATAGAAATGATTCGCATTGTTTTAGTATCAAAACCATCGCCATCATAATCTGAAAAATTTCATCACAATGCCGTCAACCCAAAAACATCTTCAAAAATAATTTGAAATAAAAATCGTTAGGCTTTGAGAATCAATTCACATGGAGTACTTGAAGTGCTTAAAATGGAAACAAATGCAACATCATCGCTTTCGTCGTCATCATCATTCATCATCTCCGCATGCCTCCCTTCATACATTCACGACTGGAATTATTTACATTTCCTTCCAGGGAGGAAGGTTGAATGAGAAGACGGAAATGAGTGGGAGTGGAGACTTTACTAACTGTTTCATCAGATCGTAAAGATAAAAGTATCAAAGCATTTTAGGGATTTAGGAAGCAGCATTTTGAGCTCTATAAAATTTCGATCATGTAATGCATCAATTTCTGGCGTCGTACGATAATAAACGATTGGAGTCATTTAAAATATTTTTGACCTTTTTTAGTTGAGTTGTTTTTATAATTTTTAAGGTTCATTCACAATGGCCTCCACAGTTTTGAAATTTATAACTATTTAATTTAATTAATACAAAAATTCAAAATTCTCAACATCCATTAACTTACAAAAAGTTGAGCTTCACTTTTCATCTAATGGATCGAAGGATTCTTTCACACGCCCGAAGATGAAAGGAAAGTGAAGTGGATCAGTTTTAGAATAAATTTTAAAGCCATCCTTACGCCTTGGGAAAATTTCAACGACGAAGGTGATGGAGAATTCTTGGAATAGATTCTAAGCCCGAGGATTGTAATAATTAGAAGCAGAAAATATTTTCTGCCAGCGATGTCATTTACCTCCGAAGATGATGCTTCAAGTCATCATTTCGACCATTGCAAAGTGCTTTCTTTATTAGTTATGCTGTTTTAAGTTGTCTCGAGTCACTTGCGGAAGAATGCCGTTCTTTTTGTTGTCAAGGTAATGATTATCGCAAGGAAATGGCAAATCTGTGCTTGTTTGGCATCAAAAGATGGCTATAAAGAGCGAATATCGTCGAAGAATAAAATAGTGCCAGGTGGTGTCGTATTTCCAAAAGTACTCAATGAACCAATTTTACATTAGGTTTTCTTCTTGGTTACGTACAATGAATCACGGAGAATATTTTACTCCTGTTTTAAGTAGTAGACTGTAAATATTTTGAACTTCTAATTGTTTTAGTCTGTTTTATTAAACGATGTTATAATACACAAGGTGGCCCAGCCATAGCACATTTCGAAGTATTCCTTTAACGATATAAGCGAGTTGCTGTTTTCAAGATTCAAGATTGCGTCGAAACGGCGCGGACAAAATTATCGAAACTTTTAATATAATTTAAAAGGTTTAAATTTAAATGGAAATATTGTTATTTAATTAGCCACTAATGCTAAAATCACAATATTTCAATATTTATTGTTGAGAGTTGAAGATTTAAATTTAAAAATTTACTGCTTCGAAAATTTAAAATTAACTTTTCGCCTTCGTTTTCATGCACGTTATGTGTATAACATTGAGCATTACGGTTAAAACTCCACTTGTATCTCTTACTCCTTGAGATATCTTTGTATCATAAATTATTAAGTCATTCTTAAAGTTGTTCTTAGTAAAAATCAAACTGTAAGAACAGCAATTAACACTTGCCTCATCAGCATCTCTCTTTGTAGCTTTGATTTCTTTTTTCAATTCCGAAAAATCTTTCTGCAGACATAAAAGTTCTTGCTGAGTCTTTGAGAGTCGGAAGTGAATATTAATAGAAGCAGCAAGTAGGAGAACGAATGACGAGAAGAGGACGAGATAAAATAGGAGAAGATTCAACTTGAACGGTATGAAAAACCTATTCGGCTTTCCATCTTCGGGTTGGTCGTTTATAATTTTTGGGAATCCATGGGGCACATTGACTTCGGAGAGAGACATTTTACTTAAATAAACCGATTTAATTTGCTAGCATATAATATAACAAAAAACAGGCTTAGATTTCCTCTTCGTGGATAAACATATTTTTGAGATTGGCTCCAAAGTTTGCAAAGGCGCCTGCCTCTTTGCCTTACCGCTAATAAACTTGAGCAAGGCTTGTGATGCATGGGAATTTATGTGAAGCATACGGGCGCGTTGTGCCGAATAAATTGAGCAAATTTTTACTTGTCCAATTAATGTGCGAAATTAATCATCATTAAAGTTTGATGATTCATTCATCTCTTTTTTGCTTTGATTCAACAGTATATTCCACCTATTATTTATTATTAAAGCTCTATAAGTTATAGTTAATTTGCAATAGGTTTGAGAATCAAATTGGTTCAAATAGTTGCTAATGAGATTTTTGCAATCAATAATTAAGTAGTTATTCCATTGATTTCATGATGCAGTTGCACAAGTTGTTTTTGAATCAAACGGTTTACAAGTAGCAATGGCAAAGAGAACGTAAAGCGAATTACTAAAAATTATAAATTTCTGTTATTTAGAAAATTTTTTAATTTAGAAATATTTTCTGAGATCTATGTTTATTTTTGAAAAATTGAATAATACATTTTTGAATAATATATCGAGACAATTAGTTTTAGAAAACCGGACACTACGCTTATTTCGATCGTCCGCAGACATATTTATATACACAATAATGTACAATTATGCATATGTATCACTAAATATCATGTTTTCGTCGAAGAAGTTATCATCAACTGAGCAACTGAGGATTCTGGTAAAAACAAAAATAATAAATTTATTAAGTATTAAAAGCCAACCTTCCATAACGACTAGTTTAAATATTTGATGGCCTGCACATCATGATCCCCAGAGAAACATGTCCCATTTAGAGGCTCTGATGGAGCACTCGCAACAATAATCGAGAGGCAAATGAGCTAACCTCGTGGAGAGTGAAATGTTAAGAAGTTGTCAATAGATCAATCTATTTGCCACAATTTCTCAAATCAACAAATTCATAAGCTTATAGTTGTTCAAAAATTGACAAAAAAGAGTTTGCTGCAAAAGCCATTTAAAAAAAGATTGAGACTTTACTGAACTGAAATATAGTCTAACATTGTGAATTAGTCATGCAACCTTACACCGCACCTTCGATAATGAATTCTTCGTGTAATTAGAACAGCGTGGTTGTCCAGATTATTCCGGAATTTCGAAGCCAAGATTTTTATGTGCCTCAAAAATATCTGCAGAACGTGATACGATAAATCTTTGTTTTCTAAACGGCTATTCGTGATATGAGAGTTGGCAATAAAATGATTTCCGAGCAGAAAACACAAGATAAGATTAATACTCAATTTTATGTCCTTCTGGCGCCACATCTACACAAGATAATAAAAAAACATTGCAGGTGCGAAGTCAAGCAAGAAAATATCGCTTTCTTTACATAGGAAACTTTTAAAGCACTCACAAACCTCAGATTTATTTTTATAAATTGTATTTCTATTTTGACGTTCGTTTCCAATTAAAAATAGAGAATCGGGATACCACCGTCTAAATGTATATAATATATATATTGAAACATACTAGTGAATTCATAATGTACAAATTGCAATTTTCCAAACGATCTGGTCAAAACAAAAACAAAGGAAACAATGTCCTCCAAGCCTATCGAACTCCTCAACTAAGGATGTGCCCACACTAAAATGACTTCCCCCATCAGACGGAGTCACAAAATATCTAATGATAAAGGAAATCATCTCCTTGTCGGAAGTGAACTGTCTTCCCCGATAGGGTCTGCCCTGGCAAAACAATGGTGTCACGGTCCTGTGCAGGAGGAGAGCCACTGACAGATTTGGGCGCCGTATTCTTTGTGTAGCCAGGTGGGATGTTGGTGAGCAAATGGGCAATTTAGGAAACGACCTGGGTTGACCCGTCGAATAGCCCGATCTCTTTGGTGCCCATTAACGTGCTTCAAGAATTTCTTCACTCTGTCTATTCGAAGCCAAACTGTGATGGATGAAAAGGTTGTGCATTCGAACCATCTGGAGGCTCTTTCTATAATTGTCACTATATAGCGATGACTAAAAGTAAACTGATCCCCAAGTCTTTTAGGACAGTGGTTCTCAACCCCCGGTCCGTGAATCAAATGGTACCGGGCCGCCCAAGGAACAATAAATTATTTCAATTTTATTAAAAAAATTAAAATAGTTTGTAGGGCTTGAGAACAACCGCTGCCATCTCTTTCTTAGCGTGTTCGGTAAAATTATTGAGTTAATAACGATCAACTTACAAAAAAAATGATACACTTTTTAATTAAATTAAATTTTTAATTTAAAATAATTTTTAATTAATCTAATTAAGTGATTACAGTGAAGTAATTTCATTATTATCTTTTTTCTTTTTCATTGTGGGACACTGAACTTCGCCTCATAACTTCACCAGGCTCCAATCGTGCAGGAAATTATATAATTAATTTTTGTAATTTTATTACGTAATGTTCAACTCCACTCCACCCGCGGTCCGCGGTAAAATTATCAGGCATTGACCGGTCTGAGGCAAAAAAAAGGTTGAGAATCACTGTTTTAGGAGGTATGAGTGGACCTACAATACCCATGTGTTCCAAGTCTGAAAACAATCAGTGAAAGGATAGATTGGGTGTGGAGGAAGTGGTTTGTTGTGGCGATGAGTCCTGATTTTCTGATAATCTAGACAAGTGTTAACCTATTCCATGTCATCACCTTTTAGTAGTATCTTGCAGCAATCAAAAAATGTTTTATTAACGTTCGATGATTAGCTAGATGATTGGGACGGTGCTCCCGCAGCAGGGGCGCAACCAGCGAAAAATGCTGGGGGGGGGGGCTCAAGTTTAGAAAAGCCCGACGCAGTCGAAAAATTTTTGAAACTGTTCAAATCAATACTACTAATTTTAATTAATAAAGAATTAAAGATAGAACTGATTATTATTATAAGTTTTTATTTATAAGTCTGCAGTCTTTTTTTGTATCTTTAATAATTTATTAATGAGCTTGACTATCTTCTGTTTCAAAGTTTCAAGCCAGTTAAAGCAACTGTAAAAAAAAAGTTTATGATATGTTTAAAATTGTAATATGATATGATTGATATCCTAAACATTTCACCTAATCTAAATTATGTATAAAATTAAGATCCTAAACAGTTTAAAACAATTTTGAAATGTTGTAGTCTAAATTACATTTTGATGTGTTTACAGTTACAAAATAATTTTTCGATCAATCTGTGAAAATCTGTTCACCATTTTATTTACTGGAAGAAGTGCAGTAGTTGTTTTGTTCACAGATATTCTCAATAAACTTTGCAAACGACAGGCAGACATAGTCGTCCCGAGATGACTTTTAATAAGGCGAAGTTTAGAAAATGCCCTTTCTGCATCTGATGACGTAAATGTCTGAGTAAGAGCAACATCGAGCATATGCAACTCGGGCTGAATGCTTGTGGCACAGAAAAGATCTTGTAGTTCGATACACGCATTGGGGTCAGACTGATCAGCACGTAAACTTGTCGATGTGAATTGGAGCTGTCTTTGCACAGTTTCAGCGTCTTTTCTATGAAGGTTACAGAATTCCGAAAGCTCGGGAGTCATTGTGCCATTCTGCAAAGCATCAAGAGCAGCCAAGGCAGGGTTGTCAAAACGACATTATCTGATCATCAGATAACCAGCGAAAAATGCTGAGGGGGGAGCTCAAGTTTAGACAAGGGACGAAAGCCCGACGCAGTCGAAAAATTTTTGGAACTGTTTAAATCAAAACTACCAATTATAATTAATAAAGAATTAAAAATAGAACAGATTATTATTATTATGAGTTTGACTATCTTCTGTCTACAGTCATATTTTGTATCTTTAATAATTTATTAATGAGTTTGACTATCTTCTGTCTCAAAGTTTCAAACCAGTTAAATCCCCTTACCCCCCCCCCCCACCAAAAAAAAACTGATCGGATTTGGAAAAATTGCAGGGTCTCTCCTATTAGGCCTGGGGGGGGCGCAAGACCCCCCCTAGTTGCGCCACTGTCCCGCAGCGGGATTCGAATTCGCGCTGCCATCGTGAGAGGCGCAGCCTTAACCATTAGGCCATGCGGCATTTATTTATTTATTTATTTGATTATAGTCCTTTGCATACCTGCGGCCATGCGGCAGTCTAGGAGATTCTCTTATGTCCGAATGAGCCAGGATGTGGAGGTGTTTGAATAATGATTGTCTTTGAACTTGGAACAAACGGGCGAGGGTAGAATGAACTCGTTTTACAAAGAATTGTCACATCTGTAGATAGATGATAAGCTTAGAGGTTACTATTCCTGAGTCTCCGGATCGATGAAATGATAGCAAAATCGTAATGTTCAAAATGTAGCGCGTTTACCAGTCTCGAAAGTGTATCTGCTTTATTTATTTGATTATAGTCCGTTGCATAACTCAGATGATTTGGACTTAAGGTGTATCTGCTATAATATTTTCCTTTTATGTGAGGCGTATCCGTGATGTATTCAGAAATGATTGAGAGGTGTCGCTTTGTCGTGTGTGTGTCTTTAGGTCCCTGTATGATTGAAAGGCTTGACAGAGGGTTTTGTGGTCTGCGAATAAATGAATCGCCTGCCTTCAATGACGTGTTTGAAGAGGAGGATGGCTAAGTACACAGCCAGGTGTTCTGTCAAATGTCGAATATGTCAATTCTGATTTAGACAATCGTTTGGAGTAAAAGTTGTGGCCCATGACAACCTGATAGAGAGCTGCGACTTTTGCAAATGAAGATTCATCACTCACGAGATGGTAAAGTTCACTGGAATTGTTGATGTAATAAAGATTGTCAGTGCAAGCAAATAGGGTTTATTACTATGTATCGCAAATGTAATGATTAATTTATGCTGACATTTCAGGACAATTATCAGCTTATTATTTTAAAGAACATAAAGGACACAAACATGAGCTTGATCATATATTTTTGAGAAGAACGGCTTCAAAATGCAGCAAAGTTGTCCATTGGTGTGCCAATTGATGATATGATGGAGTTAGTAAGAGGAGATCCCACATGTTCCAAGTTGGAACTTCCAACAGCGTGAAAGCAGTTAGCATATCTGATGTAAGAAATATTTGCAATGAATTTGGAGTATCTAACAAATACGTGCTGCATAAGAATGATGTGCAGAGTGTGGCTACTTGGGTTGAATTAATGAGAGATGCAAAATCAAACCATGACCGATATGTAACATTTTTTAGAAAAGGAATGCTCAAACGGACTAGCAAGAGAAGATTTTGTGATGGTGTTATCTGGTGATGCCCAACTGATTGGATCAAGAAAATTCTGTGGACCCATGAAATCAATATGTGTTGATTCAATCCACGGTCTAAATGCATATGACTTCCGACTAACTACAATCATAGGCATTGATGACCATGGGGAAGGCTTTTCAGTTGCATTTTGTTTCAGCAACAAAGTTGCTATATTTGAATGCATGGTCAGTGGTCATGGGTTCTCATGCTCACCGGTTACTTTGTGTATGGCCTATTGATCGATCGTGGAGAAGAAACTTAGCCAAAATAACGAACCCAAAGCTCCATCAAACCGTATAAAACTGCGCACCTTGATGGAAATAACAAATATTGAGGATTTTTAAACAAAATTAGATGAATTTCTTATGGATGCCGAAAAAGATGAACCCATGGTAGACTTTATAAATTATTTGAGAAAGGAATAGGCATCCAGAGCAGAAATGTGGGCTTGGTGTTAAAGGCTTGGACTCAGAGTTCACCACAATATGCATTTGGACGCCATGCATAGAGTCTTGAAGCCCGTTCATTTGCAGGTATAACTTTCTTTGTAATATATTTAATGTTTTTGTGTTACGTTTACACGAAAGTTTTTTTTTTAATTAACAAATGGGTGAGCAAATAACTCAAACATTGTATTTAAATGTTTAGAGAAGAAAAGTGAAAAGATTTGATAAAAATATCCACTATTGAAATATTTAAATTCAAAGCTAATGGATAAATTTAAAAAAATGAATAAAGGCAAGCTCACAAAATATCATCATGAATTACGAAAAAAACATAAAGGGAGTTTGGGCCTGGATCCCACATGTTGCAGAGAAATACAACAGGACTCATTTTACTCAGTGGCAGGCAATGCTGACGCAGTGTACAATGTAGCTCGGTGCACTCTGCCTCATGAAGAATTGACATGCAGTGTTCAGAATATAATATGCAAGCATATTCATTTAGTTGTACGTGTTCATAGACCAAAAGTAATTAATGCCAACTCCATGAAATCAATGATTTCAATGAGGAGGAAACTTTGGCTATTGTCAACAAATTAATAGCCAAAGATAGTCAACCCAGTCTAGATGAACTGAAATCATGCTTCCATGTGTTACTTGCATCAGTGCTGCAGTTGATGGACAGTGAACTTTCTAAGGCCAAGACTGCTGTTGATCTAATGACAAAGTTGCATGCAGTTCTGAAGATACCACATAGGTCACCTATGATCAAATAAAAACGAGTAATAAACCTCATAACAAAAAATTACACCTCGAATATTTTTCAGCTCTGCTAAAAAGCACAATTGAGATTTAGGGAGGTCACTACTAAAACCCACAATGGCAGAACAGGACAGAATATTAGAAACTCTAGGGGAAACGTATAAATAATATCAAAAAAACCCTTAACCGATCACGAGGAAACAATTCGTTAATCAATTTTGAACATTCGCATGCACGATAGTATTCCGATGAGACAAGTATTTTTAATCTTTTTAAACATAGTTGAAATATGTTTTGTTTTTGTTTATTTGTTGAAGAAATAAAACACCTTTCTGAATTTTTTAGACCCATGAGTTTATGTGATTAAACAATTAAAAGGCCTGCGCTGTCAACGCCCTCCCTTCGTTGTTAATACTAAAAACGATAGATCGGTGCATGCTGACTGGCTGACAGTTTGTTTACAAATGAATATTCAAATTTCTGAAAGTTGATTGGATGCTATGCTTTTTCGATTTCGCTCCTTGTTGGTGATTGTGTTTTACCTTCATAAAGAGTGCCAGATCAAGGAGGTGACGGAGAAGCGATGTGCGACTTGTGACAGTACCAGTCACTTTACTGGTCAGACTTTACTGGTCTGTAACTCATTAATTCAATTATTGAGGCTAAACAATAATCCGTCACAAAAGAAGAAAACACAGGCCACTTATCGACTTCAATCAAGAGTTCTATTTTGTAAGAAGCTAAAACATTCATTATTCTCTGGCTGAATAGCCCGTCGATAAGAAATGAAACGTCGGAAAACTAGACTTACCAAATTTAAAAGCTCTGATATATAAAAAATTCTTTTATGTTTCAAAGGCCTCATGACAAAACCTGTGTCATCGAAATGTAAAGTGGGAAGATCACCCTCTCCTGCTCGAACAGTTGTTTGTAATTGTAAAGAATTGTAAAGAAGTACTTGAAAGCCATGATCAGGAAGACTTTTAAAATATTGAATGAAAGGGTTTGATTTTATCGGATTTTATGTATTGGATTTAGACGTCATACCGTGGATGAAAAATAAACGTCATACTTATTCTGATAGATATTTTTTAAGAGAATTCGATTATTTAACTATTTGGGATATCTGACATAATTTTGCTACAAAGTTTTCAAGCGTTAATTAAAAATAGTTCCTGATTTTTTTATTTTTTTGGAATACTCGACCCTGGCTCTCTGATCTTTCTTATATTTTTAAAGCAGTCGGCATTGCGGCACCCCGTCATAACAGCCCGGCGACAGAATAGCCCCGACAAAACAGCCCCGTCAAAATAGCCCGGCGTCAAAATAGCTCAAGACAAAACAGCCCCGACAAAACCGCCCCGACAAAACGGCCCCGTCGAAACAGCCCGGCGTCAAAATAGCCCAGGACGGAAAAATCCCGTAAAAATGGCCCCGTCAAAATAGCCCCGACAAAACCGCCCGGCGACAAAATAGCCCAGGACAAAACAACCCGGCGACAAAATAGCCCGGCGACAAAATAGCCCCGACAAAACAGCCCCGTCAAAACAGCCCTGTCTCCAGGGTCGGACTGGCTTAAAAAACCGGCCCGGGAAATTTTATTTAACTCCTAGTTTGATCAAATTAAACATAAGAAATACTAGAGTATAAAATTTCTATTCACTATTAACTATTATAACAGCTTTTTATCGTTTCACTGGTAGATGCTAAAACATCAATGATTTCATTGTTATTGATTCTTGGAAAAGAGTCTTTCTCACAAGACATCAGCATGAATGATCTTGATGAAAACGACCTCTCACAAGCAACTTGTGATGAGGATAATGTCAACACAAATTTGTAAGCCAGATACAAATAATATAAATACAATAATATATACGAATAAGCAAGACTATGCAAATTAAACTTCTGGAGAACAATAATAACAACAAACAATACTCAAAACGGTCAAAGCATTCAAGCCACTAATTTCGAATTAAATTTTGATTCAGTTTCACAACATTTTTTTAAAATACTTTGACATGGAGTTATCGTGGGGCTATAATGACGGGGCTATTTTTTCGCCGGGCTATTTTGTCGCCGGGTTGTTTTGTCCTGGGCTATTTTGTCGCCGGGCTATTTTGTCGGGGCTATTTTGACGGGACCATTTTGACGGGGCTATTTTGTCTTGGGCTATTTTGACGCCGGGCTGTTTCGACGGGGCTGTTTTGTCGGGGCGGTTTTGTCGGGGCTGTTTTGTCTTGAGCTATTTTGACGCCGGGCTATTTTGACGGGGCTGTTTTGTCGGGGCTATTCTGTCGCCGGGCTGTTATGACGGGTCACCCGGCATTGCTATATCTGCATCGGTTGATTTTTAAGCGCCTATAGTCCACATCGTCTCAGTTATGTAACGGACTATAATCAAATAAATAAATAAATAAGTAAAATTTAAGCCTCTATATTATAGAACCACATCTCAGGGGCTGGGCGCGGGGCAGCTTCAAATCGTTCAAAATGTTAAATAAAAATGGTTCCCGAATTTTAATAAACTTTTAAATAGTAATCCTAGGGTCCCTAAGTTGTGTTCTATATTTTATAATAGTTATTGTATTTTTAACTGGCTCGGTTAGTTTATAATCGCCTTGTTCGTACTCCAGTACTCATAAGTCTTTTATTTTCGCCCAAGTTGTTTTGATTTTATCGGAAGTTTTTTCGACCCCGACCCTGCGGATTAAAAATACATGCTACACATATTCTGATAGATATTTTTCAAGATAATTCAAACATGTAACTGTCTTCCCGCCCAGTCTGCCCTGAGGAGAGAAATCAGAATTAACATGATTCTATCCGGTGTGAGTTCCATGCTTAGCAATCCAGCAAGTATGGATATCATTTAGGGGTGGATTTGCAAAAACAGAAGCTTTTACATCCTAATCTAACTAATATTTTCATTATTCTATTACATATCATTACTTACTCTTAATTACTCATCCCTAACACTAACTAGAGCCCAAATCATGTAGCTATGCAACGGACGTTAATAAAACATTAAAACACTTGAACATAGACGTTTAATTACTGATTTATGCTTTTTGTTTCAATTACTTAATGGTCTCGTGAAAAGTGATCTTTTAAATTTTGTTTAATTCTCAGAGTACATTGGGACACAGCTTTAAGTTACGTGCGGAGAAGTGCTCGGCTAATACTGGTCAAAAAGTTTTTGTAAACAGAGTTGTTGTATGGAATTTCCTACCAGACGAGGTGGTGTCTGCTGGCACTTTCTCCCGTTTCAAATCATTAATCCTCAAGATGGATCAACGACCTGCAAGACCGAACAATGAAAGTCAGAGTCGGAGCGACTTTTTCCAATCCCCATACCCTTGACAATGGCACACCCCAAGGCAGTGTCCTAAGTTCTCTGCTTTTCATCGTGATGCTCGACGGTCTACCTCAGCCAGAGAATGAGATCAAGATGTCTATGTACGCCGACAACATAGCCCTCTAGACGATAGGTAGCAAGCTCTCCACCATGAAGCATAGAATGCAAGTGCAGCTCAAACTAACAGAGGAAGAAGGGATTATCGCTTGCCTTGTTAAAAATGTTTTATGTCCGTTGCATATCTAGATGATTTGGACGGTGCTCCCGCAGCGGAGTTCGAATCCGCGTTGCCATCCTGAGAGGCGCAGCCTCAACCATTAGGTCATGCGGGCGCACTCCTTACCTCGATAATGTTGACCGCATTTGAGTAATGGGCGTCACCAGAGAAGACTTGCTTTTACTTCTCCCCCCAAAACATGATCTTAAAATTGCGAGAGGTGAGGAAAACTTTATTCGCTTACAATATCTGGAATCCACCCCAGACTCGCTCGGAAGTTTACAACGAACTCAAAAGCAATAAAACCACTAGGCACCGTGCCTCGTATAAACTAGGCCAATTAAATGCTCGCTTAGCCGTAAACAGGGCCGCTCTCATCCAAGATAGCCGGTGCGATGGGGACTTGGACATCCTTGCGGAGACTTGGATAGCTTCAGACGCTCCTACCTGCATCACAAACAGCCTTGCCCCAGAGGGCTTCACCACAATACACCAACATCGTGGCCCCTCCACCGGCAAAAGAGGGGGCGGCATTGCAGTCATCATCCGCCAGGACTTAAAACCTATCAAGATAGAGAGTGGTTCTGCTGAGTTTGAAGTTCTTAATCTCAAATTCAACACCCGCAAATCATCATTCATCTCCTCCATCTATCGCCCGCCCGGACCCATCACGCTTTCATTCATAACTGCATTTGAAGAACTCATCGACTTCATCTCGTCGCGCGACATCCCGTTCGTCATCTGTGGCGATTTTCAACGCACCTGGCACCGAGACAAGGATTCATCACCTCCTGGATGAATTCATAGAATCTCACGAACTCACACAGCATGTCGCCAATTAATTATTATTATTATTATCATAATTATTAAAGAAAAGGCTATTCCAGCCAATTAGATTTAAATTCGTGTGAGTTAAGATGCTTGGCCCCATCCCTCTCTTTTTGAATTACATATCATCAAGAACAACCGGCAAGGATTTTTGCAAAATCGACTTGATTATCCTGCTCAAAAGTTTTTAATATAAAAATCAAAATTAGGATTCTTTGCGTCGCCAAATTAATGTGAGTTGTTCCAATCTGATTTACGAGTAGATGGTTATCACTTCTTTACCTCCACCCCTGATCATTAAAACACGATCCAAATTTTCAGTCAAAACTTCCAAAAATTCTAAATCTGGAAAATTAAAAAAAATGATAAATACATCGATTTTTCACAACATTTCTACAATTGTTTAGAAATGTTATGAATTGCTTAGTAATTCAATCATTAGGATAATTTCTAAATGCCCCATGAACAAGAAAGCACATTATTCGCACAAAATCGGCCACACATAATGTGTCATAACTAATGTTGTCAATGAGAATAATGATATTTAAAAAATTTGTTTGGCTAACTTTAGGTTAAATAATATAAAAAGTAATATTTTGTGAATCATGGTTTTTGAGAAAATGAGAAATTTTGTAAATATTCAACTTTTTGAAAGTCAATATTTTGAAAACTAAACATATTTAGTCAATAATATTTTGTCAATTTGTTTATACTATCATGTTTATACTAAAGTTTCATCAAAATACGTTAGGTACTTTTTGTATTCAGCAAAAATTCAAAATGTCGCAATTTTAAATTAATTCTTTTTTCATAGATCTAAAAATTCTTTACAACATATCAAAATTTAAAAAAAACTTTGCGCCTTAACAAAATAAACTGACTAGAAAATAGAAAAACGTTAATTTTTCGAAAATCAGACAAACTGCATCGTAACTAGATATCGCCGTAAATGTGGCAAAGCAATGAATTTTGGTGAATATGTTTATCTAATTACAAGCTATTAAATAATTTAAAATTAAATGTTTTGTGATTTACTATTCTTGAGGAATGTGGCCCAGATATTGTGAAGTTTTTGAAAAATTCCACTTTTAAATTAAACATTTTGAAAACTAAGCAGATTTAATTACCGTATTTTCACCCATACTGCACGCGCGTTATGTTCGATTTTACGTGCCGGTGTGTGAGTGTGTGAGCCATTCTGCATCCATTCCTCCCTCTCAGATCTGTCAATTTGTCAACAATTTGTAGTTGCAGTTGGATGATAGACTATCCGGGATGATTGCAATGTGACATCCGCTTAAGTTGAGCATCTTCTTAACTGACTCCTATTTATGAGTAGTCATTGCATCCATGATCAACCATGATCCGCCCGGTCTCGTTTGAGAACATTTCTGAATCCAGAGCTTCATGCTACAAATTTTTCGCATTGTCTCTTGAAAATCAACATTGGTTTTAATTTGGTGTCAGCCACAGAGCATCCAAGTATGGCTGTGGAACATGTCCGTTTGTGACCACTTGTTGTTATTGCCACAGTTCTGGCGCCAGATGCTTCCACTGTGCTCCTGGTGGGAATGTCGAAAGCTTATCTCTTCCTTTGTTCCAAGACCCATAGCTTTAGATCAGTCTCTAACTTTGGCCATTTCGCATTTTGGCCACGGCATGCACGTTTCCCGGATTCAGTTTCTCAAGCAAGCATAATTAGGACGGTGCTCTCGCAACGGGGTTCGAATCCGCGCTGCCATCGTGAGAGGCGCAGCCTTATTAATTTAGGCCATGCAGGCGCACTCGTCGATATTTCAATAAAAATTAATGTTTTACTAACGTCCGTCGCCTATCTAGATGATTAGGACAGTGCTCCCGCAGCGGGGTTTGAAACCCGTGCTACCATCGTGAGAGGCGCAGCCTTAACCGTTAAGCCATGCGGGCGCATATTTCAATTATTTATATTTATTTATTTATTTGATTATAGTCCGTTGCATAACTGAGATGATTTGGACTTGCATATTTCAATCAAGCACTTCTATTTATATATCACTGTATCTACCAAGCCCCGTCGCTCAGCCAACGGCAGATTTTGACAACTTTTATATTTGATTGTTTTATACATTAGAAACTGCTTCAATTTAATATTTGAATATATAAAATTTCAATTTTAATGTTAAATTTCTTTAGCCAAAAAAAAAAGCGTCTTTTGGTGCGTGTTATAATCGTTTGCACACTTTTATAAGTGATTTTTTTTACATAAATTGCGTGTTATATTCGTCCGCGTGTTAAATTCATCTGCGTGTTAATTTCCTGAAAATACGGTAATAAAAACTTGTCAATTTATTCATACCACCATTGTCTAAATATATGCTAAGTTTAAAATAAATTTGTTCTATAATCTTTTAAATTCAGCAAAATTCAAAAACTCCATAGCGATAGACTATGGGTTGCGAAATGACACTGCCAACATATATGCCATCACCTCCGCATATAGGAATGCGACGCAAACCTTCACAATCAACCCATCATGCTTCACATCCTATTCGGATGTATAAGGCACTCAAAAGATCGGCGGAAGACGTGTTATTAATAAATTATTCCTATCAAATTGAAACAAATTTAAATTACAGATGCTGCTTCAAAATAAAAACTTATTCACCACGGATAGGCTTTTAAAAGCAATCTTGATACGCTTATATCTCTTATATTATATTATTATATCTTGCTTATATCTCTTATATATCTTGATTGCATTGATATAAACATTTCCAAAAGAGCATAGATAGTTCACTCAATAAAAATCAAAACATAATTGACAGGCTTAAACAGGCTTGTAATCAAAGACTTTTGGAATCTAGTTGTTATTACGCTTAATTAATTCTGAACCACTCCGCGTCAACCTTGAAAATGAACCTGCAAATATCCTGCATTCCTGAAGGCCAAATATTAAACAAATGAGGAATCACCCAATGTGACATTTCCAAGAACACCCAGAGACAAATAAATTTGTTTAAATTATAAATTTGCACGAAACTTTAACGACCAAATGATCAGCTTACGATCATTTTTGCAAGCTAACTTTAAGGGCGCGCACGTAATTTTTATTAAGAACTATTATATTAATTATATTAACAAACACTTGTTAAGTTTACAATAATCATACAATTTCCAATTCCTTCCTTTGTCTTTGGAGGTCGTGGAAGGTTCAAAATAACCAACTGAGCGGATGCTGATTTCGAAATGATCAGCTCATTTAGTCTCATTGCAGAATGCATCCTCATTATATTGTGAGTTTGTCTACAATTAGTAATAAACTTATATAAAAAGCCTGGCGATTTTGGGCCGAGTAGATATATAAAGCATGAAAATGAAATTATTCACAGCTTAATTCGACATTACATTCACCTCTAAATTAGTTTCCAAATTTGCACCATAAAATTCAATATTTTAATAAAGTATTAACTCTCAGAAATACTCACAATTTGGACTCGCCCCTAATTTCTTTGCCTAAGTTTTGATGGTTGTCTATCGCACTTGGAATCACTGTATCTGTGACCAAATGCTTAAAATTGTCAAGAACTATCTGGAGCTAAAATAACGTTAGAACAACTTAAATAAATTTCAAGAAATTATTTAAATCGACAATTCATTTCTGCTTGATTGAAATAGGAACAATTAAATTTCATTTTAAAACCTAGCAGAGACTTCAAAATTACGTGTTACATTCAACAAGCTAGCCATTTCAGCTAATTTTATGCCTTCTAGCCACTACAGATTAATTTTAATAAGAATGCTTATTGTAAAGAACATGGAACAGACAGAAAGAATTTTAAAATTTATGAAACATCCTGATTAATGTTCCATAATGTGGTGATGCACCCAATAAATGCAGCAAAAACAAAAATTTATGGACCAATACTTTATAAAAATATCTATTTAGTTTCAGGATAACATTCCGCTGAAAATGCACTTGCTAAATAAAAGATTCGAAAAGTTTAGAACTTTCGACATTAATTTAGCACAGTAATTTAGTTTTTACGTTTGGCACAGATTCCCGAGTGGTATTTCTCCAAAGCTTCCACATTTCATTCCTTTGTTCCATCATGAAAGTGCGTTCGTAAGTGTAAGCACTGATATCTTTTGAATGCTAAAGGGAATATTTTGACAACAATGATGCTGATAAACATTTCAAATTGCAAATAGTGGGCTATTTAAAAATATATTAGTGGTTATTAAACAGATCCAGGTCTTAACCACTATAAATAATTGTTATATCATGTTATGTTATGTAACATACAGCTAAATGCCACAATTCCATATGCAACAAAGACTAATAATATCATTAAGATAACTCTAGCCAAAATGCAACGGACTATAATAAAATAAATAAATAAATAAACTCTAGCCAAAATTGTGTATAAGTCATCTGACACATGACATTAACCTGCCTTACTTTTCCGAACCAACTCTAGTAATAATGAAAATAGTATTCGTGCCAAAAGCATTAGGGGCGCTGACTTTCTTTTATCAAGTCAAGGTATTTTAATTTTTTCTTCTGTGGTAGTTACATACTTTACTTTAAAACATCTTGCATCAATTCGATAATAAAAATACGCAAAGCTTGTCTAATGATTTACTTCATAATTATTTCCAAACGTAACCAACCAATTCAACAACTTCAACCACTGCATCTATCCTCAATTGGTACAGGAACACCTCGATGTCCTCTTTGATCTGAATGCTGTTCTCTTCAAGTTCTGTTAACAGATATTTAATCAAAGGCCATGCAAGACACGTAAGCCTAAAAAACTAATTTGAGTAAACAAAATGTTGATTTGAAATTTTGTGTTCATAATTTCATGCTAGGTGCATTTGTCATTTCTCCATAGATTCTCGCACCTGCTACAGTAAAGATCCTCATTTTGCAATATTTCCAAACTTTATGTTGCATTAAGAGGAAAGGAAGAAGCATCAACATGCCTCCATCATCTTGGAAAAGCTAAAGTACACAACTCCAATATCTGCTCAACCTTATGCGTTAATTATACTACATTAGGAGTTAAATTCCTATCCGCTCGCAAGAATTTCTAAAACAAGCTTTCATATAATATGCAAATTAAGAACAATGTAGATGCTTGTTAAAGGATACGAACAATCCACCAAACGTCAATTGTTCCAGAAGTTATTGAAGTCGAATTATCAGGAAATTGTTCAATTCCCTTTGCAATAAGTGTTGCCAAACGCTTCGCACTAATAACTTTTATAATTTCTGAAAATAGTACCATAAAATAAAAAAAAGTGATTTGGCAATGATTTAGAGCGATGAGCTAAACAACTTGATTAAACCTGTAAAACGTTTCTCGCTTATACTTTCGCATGCCTCTCATGTATGAACGTGCTGTCATAGTGAGCAAACTGCTCATACTAGAGATAAAGCGGAAATTGTTTGAAAACAGAAAACATGATCGGAGGGATTCGATAGGAATGACCACAGCCACTCATTTATAGCAAAGACAAAACTCCCGAACCTAAAAACCTCCTGCGTGCTTCAGGACTTGTTTTCCACGAGTTTGGCCACGCCATAAGTACTGTATTGTGTCTGAGGCACCCTAAACCAGCTCCTTGAACACTACAAAATAAATCAATGTATTTATTAAGTTCACGTATTTCTTACAAAAAATTTAATTTAAACCAAAATATGTAGTTCGAGCAATTTCTGCGGTTAAATAAGAGTTGAATCATGCTGTATTGAAGATGGCAAATTTAGTTGAGAATAGAGATGGCAAAAAGACAATTTTTCTCACTAAAGACAATTGGAGTAGCTGAATCCATATTAACTACGATGATGAGAAAAGATGAACGAGATGCTATTAATCACGACTCCTATTGACGTTTGGAAAAGTTTTTGGCATTCACCTCCCACTTCAAACACCAGTATAGAAGCCTTATATTTAATTCTCTCTAGTTTCTCAAGGAGAGCAGAAGATAGTTGGCGAGAAGCGGATTGCAGTTAGGCATCGACAGAACAGCTGTCAAATCAATCAGAAGTGAGGCACATTTTCTAGCGGGTAAAAAGCATAACCTAAAAGTAGGAGGGATTCGACAGATGGCACAGTCGGATTATCGGGATACATTCTGCTTTTTGCAAATCTGCTGAGGTGATGATGAAAAAGTCTAGTGCGGGGATGTACTATTCAATATGGAGATGGTAGATGTAACCCAAGTCTTTTTCAATGTCATTTCTTAATTTATTTCTGTAATAAGACATTATAAGTAGGCATTTTGTTTGTCAGCACATCTATATTTTGACCCTTAAGGGAGCGGCTAAATAGTAATAACCATAACTTTATAATGTAATTAAAAAAATTTTGAATGATAATTTTGAAAGTTAATACAAATTAAACATATTTCGAATAATAACAAATAGCAAAATTAATGCAAATTAAATAAGAAAGCATCAACCAACATGTAATTAAGACACCCAGTAATGTCAGTGGCCATGAGAACATCAGCAAAACTTTTCAAATTTTCACTTTTTAATATTTCCCGAAGATTCTTTTTAGCAATTTCACAAATGGAACAATCGTCCTCACATTTCCCACGAAGCACCGACATAATCAAGATCAGGCCCTTCCCTACAATTTCGGTTAAGTTGTTTAAGATTTTTTCACATTTTTATACATATTATCTTAAAACAAATTTCGTTCCTAAACGAACTCCAAATGAATAAATTTATGTTAATTCATAATAATACTTAATAAATGATTTTAGTCGACAATATATCCTTAACTAAACCTTTTCAGTATCTTTCCAGAAATAAAAAAAAACTTATGATAATAATAAATAACCAATTCAAACGTTTATTACGATCTAATATAGAAAAGAAAATAGACACAAAATAAAAGTATATTTAACAAAAGCCTTCTGAAATATAATCCTGTTATACAATCCGTTACTTACCAGCCTTCATTTGTGTTGCAAATCTGAAAAGATTCGGATATTTCGGTTTGAACTCTTTATTCAGTTTAAAAAGAACAAGAATTTGGGGTCTCCAATTCTTGACATGAACAGGGACATCTTCAATTCTTGCAAGAGCAAATCGAGCAGCGGATATAGAAAGTCCAGTTAGCCCATCTCCCCATTCTTTCTCTGCACTTTAAATTTGTGAAATCTTCATTAGTGTACAAAGAAATATTCTTTACTCGAATGTGAAATACAAGTGCGGAGTAAAGAAATTAAAATTGACCAAAGTTTTGATACAAGTGGTAATTATTGCTTGTGTTATTAACATGTTGTTTGTTGGCCATTTAAATACATGTTCAAAACGAATTGAAGATGTGAAAATGTAAGTACTTGCTACATGCAGAAATTATTGAACACTAATGCTGATACAGATAAGAAAAATATATAATCTGCTTGAGAAAGGTTAATTCAAACTGTAAATATAAATATATAGCAAATTACTAACCCTTTGTATTCTATATATTTGTAAACAAATGCAGCTATGCCAATTGCCATAAGAGCATAATACCAACTCGACATGAACATCAAACAGAGGCACATTATTACTCCAAAGAGAGACAAGGACCTTAGAATAATATAATCATTTATTAACTAATGTAAATCTGTCATCTAATTTAATAAAATGCAATCTGATTATCAATCAAAAATGTTTGTAAAGCGCTTTAAAAGCAATAATTACAATTTAATTAACATCTCAACATCCCCTTCCTCAAGTCGCAATAAAATATCGCGAGTAATAACTAAGTCACAGCTTAATGAAAAATCATTGATATACAACGAGATGAGCACACCGTACCAATGATAGTATTTAAATCTAGGTCTCCAATTAGGGGTGTTTAGAATAGTCTGAACTGCACAAGCCATGTTCGTAAAGCAATAGCACATCAAGAAGAACCTGCCAATAATTACAAAAAATTCATGTTAAATCAACCAATATCTTTCAATCCAATATGTTATCTATTTAAACATTGTTAAATAATTTCACTTGTTACATAACTGATTTGCTTTTTTAAAAGTTGTTAAATGAAATGTATGCAAACATGGTGATTATGGGAGCTAGATGGTCAACGTTAGCCAAAAGAACTCCGCATTCACCGATGAAGGCGGTGACTAGCAGGGCACGAAGTGGCTCTCCATTATTCGTCGATGAAAAAGGTTTCAAAAACGGAATTATGTTATCTTCAGAAATTGCTTGGAGAAGTCTTGGTGCACCTGTGACAAGCACAATCAATGAAGTTACTAAATAAAACAATAAAAAAATTATGAAACACTCACTAACTTACATAACTTTACTTACATAAAATATACAAATGTATCAAAGATCATGTACAACTCGCCCATGAGGCTTTGCAAACCAGCTCCGCAGGTAGACATGAAGGCACCAATCATTATTACCCATGGACTCGGCCATGCCAACTGAGACACAATAAGTCCTCCGCCCATACTTTCTCCCAATCTGGAGTTATAATATTATAAATACAGAAAATAAGGACCACACGCGGCCAAAGAATTACTTTACTTATCTCTTAGGAATTGCCCCTCAACAGTAGCAGCAAACAGTAACATGCACGAGAAATCTAAGAATTATGCAATAAAATTTTTAACTAAAGCAACTTTAAAGGATAGATTCGTCTCACAAGTCAAAGATGTTATTAGCACAGCTGAGATGGTTCCTATTGGAATTGACCTCTGAGCATCCTTCAAATCACCTGATCTATTTGATCCTGCCATGAAACCTGACCATAAGTGACATTAGAAATTAATGATAAGGCAGGACACCTCATATAAAAAAATCATGAGCAAGGAAGATTTTGTCAAATAATAATTCAATGGTTTTTAAATGTGGTATGGGATGACCAGAGATCGGGATATTAATACCTTATGATCAACAATTGAGCGGGCATAATTTTGTTTTTCTTGATATTTATGTTGTTTAATTCTTTTCCAGCTCAATAAAGAAGAAATAAAATAAGAGACGGCTAAGCTGCCGTCGTATTTTATTTTACTTTTGTTTATTTATTTCGACCAAAACGAGAGTCACAACTAACACAATTTGGAGTCAGATAATCTATACATATACATTTCCAACCGATTAGAGAAGCTTTCTAACAATTTAATTGACTTAAATTTTGTCTACGCACTCTACATTGTTAGGAATCTTCTTAAATCGGTTGGAAATGCAGGCATTAAATCGACTATGAGTTGTGGAGCTGATAATATCTGGGGGTAGAGAGTTCCAGGGTTTCGCGATTCGGTTGGTGAAGAAATGGAGTCTCTGAGTAGTGGAGCATTTTTCTTGGCATAAACGGAGGGTGTGACCACGCGCGCGAGATATCATGAAATCGGGGAATTTGGGGATGGTACAGTATTTAAATTATATTTTTATTTTAATTAGCTTAAATTACCTATGTCATCTACATGTGACTTTCCTTTTGACAAACTATAATGCTTGCAAACAATCAACCCTATAAAGAGATTTTGGATGTAGTTTTTTCAATTAATTTCGTATTCAACATTAATTCACCCATTTGAGATGGCCCCATTACATACAAATTTACTAACATTATTATGATAATTCCTTAAATTCCTCTGGCACAAAATTTAATCAATTTGTTTGTAATGAGAGACAAGTTATTCCCAGAAATTTAAAACATTTAAATTAATTAAACTTAGCTAAGTTGTTATGATTCAGTTTAGAAATCCATTGTCGAATATGTTTATATTTAGGGAATTTGTTTGCCTAAATGCAACCTATTAAATAATAAAAAATTAATATTTTGTGATTCATGGTTTTTGAAGAATGCAGCTCAGAACAATCAGATAATTTTTTTTTAAATTCAACTTTTTGAAATTAAATATTATGAAAACTAAGCATATTTAATCAATATTATTTGGTCAATTTGTTTATACTTTTATGGTCTAAATATATGATAAGTTTCATCGGAATACGTTTGGAAGTTTTTACATTATAAACATTTAAATTCGACAAAAATTCAAAATGTCACAATCTTAAGTGCTCATTTACAACATCAGTTATGTATGGACGATTTTCGAAAAATTTTTTTTTGGTAAGTACTTAATGAGTTCATTTGATCTGACCCAAGTATAAAATAAAAATAAATTAAAAATGACAAATATAAAACTGTTTAGAATAAGCAAGCGAAATTTATTTATATATTTATTTATTATAATACGAAATTTAAAAGTTAATTATAACCTGTGAATGATGGGAATAAAATTCCGATGAGAATGACAAAAGAGGTAGATATATCAGTTACTATGTCACCTCTCGATCTATCACCTTGTACAGAGAAACCGACTCGGCTACCAACAGGAGAAAATCTAGGCCACATATTCTCTGGATTAAATTTAGCTGTATTTGGTAGTGTAACTTTAAATTTAACAGAAACATGTTTTTAATAAAGCTTTTGGAGTTTCTCAGCTACAATTTTAATGCTGCATGTGAATAGGAGACTAGATTAATGTAGTGCATCTGCTAATTCCCGCTGAATTTGCAGCAAATTCCTACCATCATAAATAAAAAAAACTATAAAATTCAGTAAGAGCAAATGACTTTTGAAATTTTCTGAAAATTCAAACAACTAAATAGAAAATTTACTTTTGAAAACCCCGCTTCCAAGACCCGGGATGGCTGCTTTGTATATCACCGCAGAATCCTCCAAATATTGACACCAGTCACTGTTATCATACAAACTCGTTTGGTTACAATACATCATGTATAGCCTTCCGTCTTTTCTTTTATGACATTCCACTTCTCCCGTTTCATTGTCTTTTATCTTGTCTAGAGCTATTATTCTTTCTCCCACAAAACAAACTCTAATGACATAACGACTTAACTTAAATCATGTTATATCAAAGATTTTGAATATTTAAACCAGAAAGCTATTCAAAAAGCTCACTTTGGACCTCTGTCAGGATTTGCCATAAAAATGCCAATATAAATGCACATTATGGAAAATAGGACACAGGCGAGTGCAATTGGTGAAAACTTGCTAACAAAGTTCACTCCTATTAGCACACAAATAAACATGAAAAGGTACAGAGCACTGCCATAAATTCTGTAGTTGTTATTAGCATTGTTGCCATCAGACATTGGTGTAAAAATGGCTAGTCTTGGGGCCATATATTGCTGCAAATAATATTTATTAGTGCTATTTCTAAATTAATAATTCCATTTGCATAGCACCACACGAACATCATCTGAAGCATTAATATTGTCAGGCATTTACGTCGAGCTTATTTCCTTTGGTTACATTTGCCGGGGTCGAATGTACAATATTTAAAATACTTATATAAACTATGCACATATACTTCATTCATTGACAAGGCTTGCCAGGAATGGCTCCCCGTCATTGCGAAAATATAAGAAAAACCGAGTAAATCTATTGCAAGATAAAAATTAAAATACATTTCTTAAATTTTAATTCAATTTTTTAACCATGTCCCATAAATTCCCCAACCCACAGTGTTCCAGATCCGCCCTTGCTTGTCTGTCCATACTGAATGGCAGGGCTACGGCTACGCTAAGCCCACTTAAAACAACTTAAAGGTGTTCTAGTCGATTTAATGCCATATTTTGTCATATTATTATTTTATTTTATTATTTCCATTCATATACCATGTTAATTTTATTATATTCTGATTTCGTAAGACACAGTACCTATCGTGCCTAGGTCTGCCTTTATTTCCCTTAGAAACACAAACCTCTGAGGTAGCCGACAAAAAAAATTTAAAAAACTTAAAAACTTAAAGTTCAAAACACTCACTAGTAGAATCTCAACAGCACCAACAGTGTACATAGAAGAGGCGACAGTCGTTCCGAGGTAGAACAGAATTCCAACAGCACCGCCAAACTCAGGACCCAGTGCCCTTGAAATCATAAAATAAGATCCACCACCAGACACCACGCCATTGGTTGCTATGGCACTCATGGATATGCTCGTGGTCAATGTCTGGATAAAAAAAATCCCCATTACAAATGCTTAGACTCAGTGCGCATCTTCGCATTTTAATAATTATCGAAAATGATGGCTCAAGTTTCAGGATCATTTATAGACCAGTGGTTTTGAAAATATTATCTTAAAAGATTTTCAAAAAAAGTTATGTACGCAGCTAGTGCAGATGGAAAAAATAATGAAGGTCTCCACCCAGCCTGCAGTACCAACGATCCACACCATTCTGATGAAGAGGATCACTCCGAAGATGTTCTGCACGCAGGGGAAAAAAACACCAAGCAACGTTCCAAGTTTCTGGAATGATGGAATAAAATACAATAAGTTGCATTCATTTAAAAATTATATAATTTAAATCCTTTTATCATTTTCTTTGTACTAATGAATTACATTTTTATAGAATGAAAATACATTTTGTGGATGACCGTAGGTTTTGATAAGAAATCAACAGTAAGACGTAATACTAAGCATGGGACTTCGACGTTCGGCTTTATCCGATTACGTACGGAAAAAATTTGTTCCGAACTTTCGGAAACCGAACCCGAAAGATCAGGGATATTTGGAAATTTTTCAGAAATAACACCCCTACAAAATAATGCATCGAACTTTTCCCTTCTCCAGGCGAGAGTATTGTCTAAGACCAAATAAATTGAAGTAATCATTTGAACACATGTAGATGATTTATTTCTCATTTGAGCGTCAGATGATGTGCTAAAAATTTACAATATTGCATCAGTGTCTTCACCTTCCTCCATGTCATCTTCAGAAACATAGTTCCAGTTGTGAACCTTTACTTTAGACCAGTTCTGCTATACGTAGGTAAGAATAGAAATAGTTTCTGGAGTGAGGTTCATTCTTGAAATAGAGACAATTTTGCCTAAAGCCGAGAACATTCTTTCGCTAGAAATAGAGGAAAGAGAAGAGAAGAAAATCTTCCTGCAAGTCTGGCAAGGCATTCTGTTGCTGCTTCTAATAAATCAAAAATTCATAAGTTACCTGAGAGTGTTCGACCGGCTTAGGTAAAGTGAGACAGAGCTAGATCTCTTGAAATCTAGCTTAAAAGATTAAGCTGGGAGACTTCGTTTGTTGCTTCAACTTCAGATAACTCAAGATGTTGAAGACTTCTTACACCCTAAAATCTGCTTTCATTTATTACAAATGACTTCATCTTCACTTTCTGATTTAAGTAATGAAAGTAAGTCAAAAAAACAAAAAACTTTATTCTGTGTCTACGGAACATAAACGTAAAATAGAATCATTAAGAAATTATTATTATTACTAATATTATAAATTTTTTTCAGAAAACCGATTGCAACCGAATTTTCAAAAGAAATTTCCGAAACATCTTTCTATTTCAAAACAATCGGTTTTGTTCGAGTTCGGAAATAATTTTGTTCCTAACTTTCGAAAACCGATCTTTCGAGTACATACGGAAGGGAACGGAAGAAAGTCTCATGCTTAGATAACACAATAGCAATAGCTGAAATTGGTTAATCCTTAAAAGTAAGTTACGCGATATTTCTGGTTCCAAGGTCGCATGGCTAAATAGCCCATCGAGAAAATAGCCCGGTGATTCTTTATCTAGAACATGCAATTCATTTACCTGATTAGTAGTTCCATGAACTTATGAACTTTCTCGACTTTATCAACAAATTATTAGGAATTTTGATCAAAAATAGCACTTCCAAATTTTGTCCACAGCCAATACAATGTAGTTTCCTGTTAATCCGACTACGTACTTCTAGGTCGGCTGCGACGGTCCAGTAGTTTGCCTCTGTAAGAATGTCTCGCCTGGGAGTTTGACATCTTCTTTTGCAGAGGTGTGCGAAACCCTTGCACAATAAGAAATAAATCTTTCGCTGCTTTGCGATCGTGCGCGAGTCTGCTTTGGAGGCTGCTGCTTTTGCGGTCACACACACATCTTCCACATATCGTTCCAGGTAAGTGATCGTTGTATCACGTCTTCCCATGTTGTCCACTAACCCTTCTATGATTAAGCAGACTTCGAAGTTCGGTTTTAATCGAGCCATTACGCAATCGGAAATAATTTTTGTCCCGAACATTCGGTTTTAATCGGGTTAATGCTATGTGTATTACTTGGAGGTGCAACTAATATAACTTATCGAATGTTAAGTACGTGAAATCAAAAGCCTTCATACTCTTGTTCAACACGGAACCTCTCGACTATCTACGCGGAAATACTTATAATCTCACAATTTAACTAATTTGATGTGACTAATTTAGTTTATTAATTTTTTACAATAAATTTTATTGGGCTGTTTTGATTGGGATATTTTGTCGCCTGGCTATTACCTCGATACTGCTCGTCGACTCGTCAATATTGAACAATATAACGATATAACCGACGGGGATACCGGTCTGATCGGCTCAACCCCCGAGAGTGTCAGAGGATTCAAGGACCTAAACGCTCATAGACTCTACGAGGATTCCTGCCGGAGCTCGGAAAGAGTTTCAGCTATTATCACTTGATATTATCAAATCAAAGATGTGTGCAATTTGTCCAAATCTAAATCGTGTTGTTTCCACAACGTGTTAAATCAGAAATCCGTCAGCAAAAAAGTTCAAAAATCTATTTTCAATCTTGGTTGCAGAACCTGAACAACTTGTCATTCCACTCATTCATGTCATTCATTGACAGTCAATGGAAAATTAAAATTGACAGTCAGTCTGGAAAATTAAAATCTCCTATGAGCAAATGATCTCCATCCAAACAGAAAAATTCCTCCAGCATTAATTTGTCGTTGTTTTCTGATGAACTGTTAGGACTTCTGTAAATCATCAGTACTTTGAGAATGCCTCGAGGCATTCACTACTCTCGAGACAGCAGCTTCCAACAGTAAAGCGATGCTGTCGATATGCTGTATCTAAGGAAGTAACGCATTGTTATTGAAATGAGTAAGGAAACGGCTGAGAACAGGGCGATCCTGAAGTTTTGAGAGTAAGCTGGTTGATATGGGGTCAAGGCCACATCGCTTGCTTGATTAACTCCAGACCTCATCGAAACCCGTAGGACAGAACTGCAGAAACCTCGAGATGGAAGCAGAAGACATGAAGTTTGGTGCACCATTTAACGAGGCACTGAAGCCGCTACGCTTTTTGTTCAAATATCTACACTAGGGTTCAGCAGTTGGAGCAGTTGTTCGCTTAGTTACACCATCAAACCAGTCGCCTCACCAAAATGCTTCCAATCCCTGGCAGGGTGTTGTGCTTCAGTTATGCTCTTAGTGTAGTAGTGTCGACGTTTAGTGTGTAGAAGTCTGATGTAGGGGCGAGCAACGGCCCTGATATACAGTGAGGGTTGACTCGTAGAGCCATTTGGTCAACATCCATGGAAAACCAGCTGACTAGATCGACTAGCGGAGAAGACAGAAGAAACCGTTCCAAGCCGTCTATATCGAGTTTCCTCCACTGCATGACCATGCGTGCATTGATCAGGTGACGAGATTTTCCACAAGAGAAGATGATGGTCTGAGAGACCAGTTTCATGTCGACAACAGTGATGGGTTTGTCATGATCATCTCTTCCAAGCACTATGTCCAACAACCCATCACAGTCGTAGGTGCCACCTGCAACTACTAATCTTAGACCAAAAGATGAGTTGAGGTTTCTGAAAGCCTGGCAATTCCTGTTTGAACCTGATTCAAGGTATGACTGATTTTTGTTTGTTTCGTAGTTATAGTTAGATTAAAGCGTTGCCGATCTGCCATTTTGTGTCAATAAATATTATTTGCTTATAAGACTCGGCGAGTTCATTGGCAATGATATTTGTAAATGTTTTTGAAAAAGTTAAATATATCCAATGAACGTATACGAAGCATAAAAATTGAATTACATAAAAAATACACTTTACTCCTGATTTCAACAAGATTGAAAAAAACTCTTTTTTTTAACGACAAAATCAACATGTAATCACAAAAAAAGAAAGCTGTTGAAATCTTTCTTTACAGTCCAGACTAACGTTTAAATATTCAAAAAAATAAATTAAGTAATTAGATAAACAAAACTAACTGGGGATAATTCTCCACCATGAACATTACTGGCAACTTTCTTGGGAGTAATACCTCCTTGGTAAGCAGCCAACTTTCGAATTATTGTAGTAACAAAGGGATTCAGCTCAGAATCATCCTAGTATTAAATAAACTTAATTGGTTGAACAGCTCTTTTAAACAAAAATGTTAAGCCTGTATTCTATTTTAAAATTATCTGCATGAAATATAATATATTAATATGTAATAAATACATGAATGTATAATGCATCAATTACAGCACAACTGGAATTCACTAAATTTTTAAAAAAACCTCATAAAGAGCTCTATCCTTGAACTTGTCATGGTCATATTGGTGATGATCAAAGGCTGTTAAAATAAATGACAAATACTATCGTTTATAAAAATTATAATTTGTTTTATTTAAAAATCACTTAAGCGCAAATAATTTGAATTTAGTCAATTACCTAATTTTACATCTCTTGATGAAGCATCAAGAGCATTCATTTTGGCAGCGCTCCTTAAGGCACTTTTCCGCCGAGTATCTTTTCTGACGTGTTTGCTCTCTTCGTGAGTCTCACTTTTATTCTGCTCATCTTGGTGTGCATCAGTTACTGTGATGTCAAAATACTTATTAAACTAAAAGCAGAAATACTTAAAATATAAATTAAAATATTGTGAACGTAGATAGACAATCTTACAAAATTTTGCTGTCACATCTTTCAACATAGTATTAGGAACATATATTATCACCTATTTTAGCAATGGAACCTGCCCTATTCCTTTTCTTCTGAAAATCCTTTTGAATGCGTACAACATCGTCATAAACCTCATCTTTATTCTGTTCACCTTTCTGTATAGCATCAACTTCTGCAATAGTAAAATGCTTGAAGTAAAAACAAGTGTGAAATAAAATATTGCAAAAGGAGATTAAAAATCTCACAACAAAATCTTACTATCACATCATTCTACAACAATATCAGAAACATTTTATCACCTGTTTTAGCAATTGAACTTGTTCTAATCCTTTGCTTCTGAAAATCCCTTTGAATGGATACTACATCGTCATATACCTCATTTTTATTCTGTTCACCTTGCTGTACAGCATCAGTTCCTGCAACAGTAAAAACTTGTATAAAACAAAAAAATAAGTATGAAGTAAAATAATCAAAATAGAGATTGATAATCCTATTACCAAATTTTACTATTATGTCTTTCAAAGAATCCACTTCATATATTTTACCAGCAATGGAGCTTGTCCTAATACTTTTCTTGCGAGAATCCTTTCTGACGGGTACAATCTCTTCTTGAACCTCAACTTTATTCCGTTCGTCTTGGTCCACTATAATATTAAAAAGAATTTATATGTATATATACATATATATATATATATGTAGATACGAAAAAATATTTCGAATAGAGATCGACGATCCTGATATCACCATATTTTACAGTTACATCTTTCAATGGAACATCAATGGAGCTTGTCCTAATCCTTTTCTTCCGAGAATCCTTTCTGATAGGTATAATCTCTTCTCGAATCTCACTTTCATTCTGCTCATCTTGGTTCAAATCATCAGTTGCTGTGATAACAAGAAAAAACACTAATAAAGTAAACTTTTGCACGAAATAAAATTTATATTAGAAGGATCAACAATTCTGCCATCGGCAAATTTTACAGTTACACCTTTCGAATTAATATCTGGGGCTGAAGTTGTTTGTTTGTCATCTGGCTCATCTGCCCCAACGCTCTTCGTCAGAGATTCCTTTTTGGAAGACGAAGCTTGGTCTTGATTTGATTTATCATCAGCCTCCCCCGGTTTTGAAGGTATTGATTTTCTAGCACTATAAAGACTACCCATCATTACCAAAACTACCCCTAAAACAACAAAACTACTACTAGGGTAGTAGGCATAGCGTCAACAAGTTCAACACAGAAAAAAAGACCCGCCGGCATGCGGACGTTGCCTAACATTGATTCAAATATTTTCAAATCATTGTAAAAATGCAAACTTTATATAATGATCAAGTTTAGCAAATTTAATAAAATATGTATTTGTTTAAACTAAATGTTTAAAAATTTCTTGAAATTAATAATGAGATGGTAGTTTTTGTTACAATAACTTACATTAATTTGAGTCATGGATTATTTCTATGATCAATTTATTTTTTCTGGCCTTATTTATATGTTTATTAAATTACAAAAATGCATATCTCTAACAATTTTAGATACACATACTTATAAGCTAGCACCCCAAAACCAGCCATTCTAGGGAAAATAATAGGACACTATCCCGAATTATAGTAACAATCAAAAAGATGAAGCTTTTTGGAGGATTCATTTAACACTAAAATATTAAGTTAAATATTTTTTTTTTAGATCTTTATCTCATTAAACCTCATCATTTAAAAAACTAGTCACTTCGCATTAAAATATTTATTTTGAAATACAGTAATCATTTTTATTGCAGCACATATAAAAGGTCAAAACGTTTTTAATGCCCGCTGCCATACGGCACATTAGCTTCAATATTTACTGCAAGCAGGCGAGGTCTCTTGGATGGACCTCTGGTGGACATGACAACAACTGGCCGACCTGAAGCAACACGTTGACAGTCTCGTGTTATGCCTAGAGATGTGAGAGTGAAATATTTCAATTGTTTTATTACAAAATGTTTTATTCTTTTTGAAATATTTCAACAACAAAAATATTTATAACTTTAAAAATGAGGTTTTGATGTTGCTGAAACCAATTGCAGTTTGTTTAGCAGTCATCTCTGCAAGTCCTACCAATAGCCTGATGGAAAGGTACATGCTCATCATGACATCTTGCTAAAGAAGCTTCTAAGATTTTGTCATTGCCTGCAACAACCGCTGTAATCGAAAGAGGTTTAACATAACAACAACATAATTATTTATAGTAGTTAAGAAGACCTGGATCTGTGTGATAACCACTCTTTTTTGGTCCTAATAACCGAATTTACTTAAGTAAATCTTAAATTTATCTACCTTGTCTGCATGGATGGTTTCCTTATCTAGTTTATTCCATAAGGAAACCACCCTTGTCTTGAAATAATAATTTTTGAAATTTCCCTAAGCTTTCCTATATAATTTACAATCGTGCCATCTAGTAAAAGCACTTTTTGTGGCTTCTAAAAACTGTTCAGGCAAAAGGCTTTCCCTTCCATATAAAATTTTGAATGCCTCAATGAGGTCCCCTCTATTTCTTCTCTTTTCCAGAGTTAACATCTACTTAATCTTTCCTCGTAACTCAGCTTTCCAAAACCTTCTATCATCCTGGTTGCCCTTTTTTGTACTCTTTCCAACACTTCTACATCCTTTCTCAAATGAGAGTTCCATGCTTGCACACAATACTCAAGATGTGGCCTTACTAATGCATTATACAATCTCATTATTACATCCTTGTCCCTACTCACTACTGTTCTCTTTATCATTCCAAATACTCTGCTTGTTTAGCAACTTCCATGCAATATAGAGATGCTTTTCAATTGTTCTGCATTATTACCCCCATATCTCTTTCGTGATTAGACTACTTCAGAATGCTTCCTCCAAATACATATTCAACTTTTGTGTTTCTGCATCCCACATGCGTAATGGAGCATTTGTATAAGTTGAGAAGCATCAGTACTTCAGAAGGTAATTACAACTCTGAAGCAGAATACGAAGAATCTGATAAGGATGAAGACACTGAATTTGGTGAAATGGACTCAGAACTTGATTTAAATTAGCACTGCTTGCCACCCTTCCTGGCATGCACTGATAAAGCGCCCCAATTAATTTTAAATTTTGTATTAAAATTAACTAAAGCAATGGTCACTTTAACAAAATTTATATTTTACGCCTAAATTAGCTAATACATGAATATTAATCAGCCGCGTCGTTCTAGACACGGGTTTGTAAATATGTCATCCGGAAGATTATACAAGAAAACAAGAGTTGATAGTGATTTATTTTGTCAAATATAATATAGGGAAGGGCGTGATAATATGGATGCTTTTGCTAAATATAATTGTACTATATAATTTGGCGCCTCTGACGCTACGCACATGGAGCTTTATAAATCTATTATTATTATTATTATTATTATTATTAATTATTATTATTATTATTATTATTATTATTATATTATTATTATTATTATTATTATTAGTATTATTATTATTATTATATTATTATTATTATTATTATTATTATTAGATTATTATTATTATTATTATTATTATTATTATTATTATTATTATTATTATTATTATTATATTATTATTATTATCTTATTATTATTATTATTATTATTCTTATTATTATTATTATTATTATTATTATTATTATTATTATATTATTATTATTATTATATTCTTATTATTATTATTATTATTATTATCTTATTATTATTATTATTATTATTTTTATTTTTATTTTTATTTTCTCGGCCATGCAAACATTAACATATCAATCGTTCAAAAAAACCACTCCGAAAAATTTAGTGTCCGCAAAAGGGTCCGAGATCTCCCTGGACATGTAAGTTTAAAAGAACAAGACGTAGTTCGAAATTTCAATCGTATCAAAGAACATCAACCGTTAATGTTAACGAGAGTTCGAGATGTCGACTTCTTTCTTCGGTGGCACCTGTGAGCCCTCCATATCTTGTAACTGTGATTTAGAACAGCAGTTACGATGTTCATAAGGCCTGTCCCCGTGACGCCGCAATCCTTCCAAAATCTAAACGATTTTTGGGACATCACCCCTCTCCAGTTGCACACAAACGCGCCAACATTTGGCATCAATCTCAGAGTGCTTTCTGGAGCATTTCTCAGCATCCAAGTGTGAACATCTTGAATGTCATACTTCAGTACTTTGTTGTCGTACACTCGGTCCAGGTTGTAGACGTCTGAGGTGACGGCTACATCACACACTATGTATGTGTTTCCTTTCCACGCACATAAATCGGGTATTCTGAATCCCTGATCTGTAGGAATTCGGGGCTCTACTCTTGTTTTGTAGCCTCTTTTTAACAGTTCGTTTTCCAGCTTTCTCATAACAACATTATGTCTCTCGTGCCTTGCGCCATCGGTTCTTGGGAATTTCTGGATCATATGCCCCAGCGACTCTAAGGATTGACAACCCTCATCGCACCCCCTGGGAGCCTGCGGGTTCCATCTCGAAGCTCTAAGCCTGCAATGTAGTGCAGCAGCCCGGATCTTAACGCATCTGATATACTGGCCAGAATGAATTCTCGGGACCGCAGCTGAAATCCATTCGCTCATTCTAATTCCCTCGGTGAATGATCTCAGTCCGTAGCCGTCTACAGTTTTGTACAATCTCTCCGAAGTTGCCGCCCTCCAATCCTGTTTTGGTTGTTTCGCCTCTGCTGTTCCAAATTTCCGAAATTCTCTCATAATCAGAGTGTTGTTTCTGAGAACATCAGTCATGAAATCATCCTTATAACGGCCTGTCTCGGAGAAAATTTCTGTCAATCTATTTATTCGAAGACGAGGAACCCATTGCCTAAGTTGAAGAATTCCTAGACCTCCGGATTTAACGAAAGCATGATAAAATGGTTTCGGGACATCTTTTGGAAGATGTAGCCAATGCCTTGTTGCCCTTCTAATCGCGGTGTCTGCGGAGTTCAGAGAACTGATGAATACCTCGTCAAAGGTAAGTTTATGGACCAGACTTGGTAGCAAGTGAACTTTTAAAATATAAAGGCGTTGGCAAGGTTTTATTGGTGCTCTTGAAATTGAATGGAGCAGTTTTTGAACCTCATCTCCGATCGACGCTGGCTGCTTCCGGACTCCAATCTCTATCCCCAGGTATTTGTACGTCTGTGAGACATCGATTGCTTTGATATCTTCAGATTGTAATTTGAGGTACGTTCTGGGGTTGACTATCCAGCGTTTCTCTCTGCAGTGGGTTTCAGTTCTGAGCGTAGCGCATTTGTTTGGATTGATCCTTAGACCTGCGCTACTCATTGCACTCTCTAGTTGCTCCATCAGTCTTTTCATTCCGATGTCCATCGTCGACATTAGGACCAGATCGTCGGCGAATGCAATGTAATTGCACTTAGTCGTCGAACCTCTGCCAGCCGTGACTCCAACTGATTGGTCCAATTTGCTGGTTATCATGTCTATGACCGCATTGAATAGGTGGGGGGACATTGGATCTCCCTGACGGACTCCTCTTTTCACTTGAATTTTTCCACTGAGACCCTCCTTGGTTTTCAGATAGACCTCACCTTCTTTGTGGAGTTCTGCTAGATACTCTAAGAAGAGTGGTGGAGTACCAAGTCTGGCAGCCGCTCTGAGTATGGTGTTATGAGATACGGAGTCGAAGGCTTTCGTAACATCAACAAAGGTCAGGTTTAATTTTTGGAGCTGTTCTCTCTTTTTTCGGATAATTGATTTAATCAGAAAGAGATTTTGTGCAACGCCATCTCCTGGTCGGAATGCTTTTTGTCTCGATGACAAAGGCCAATATCCTAACATTCTCCCTCCAAGGATGCGATGAAACAAGCGGGCCATAATCGGACCCACTGTAATAGGTCGATAATCACCCGGACTAGAAGCATCCTTATTCTTGGGAATGAAAGTGACGATTCCCGTCTTAAATGATGCAGGGGGTATTCCTGTTAGCAGCCAGAGAGACATGTGAACGGCCAGATCATCATAATTGATTTTTCTAAGATGTCTTTTTTGGAAGCCGTCACGACCGGGGCAGCTGTCCTTCAGTCCCCGGAATGCAATTTCTACATCCCATCTGGTGATTGGATCCTGCATTTCTGTTGCTGTTTCATTAATCGTTTCTAAAGGCCCGTCATCCTCCACCGATTCCTCCTCGAAGATTGGACCCCAATAATCTGCCAAATCCGCGGGAAGAGTGCCTGCCTGTATCTCATATTCTTCCTTCAGAACAGAATGGGCTGCTGCTGTGGGATTCTTTCGGAAAAGAGCTTGTAACCTGGCGTAGCATTTCTGCCGTTCTACCTTTTTTTGTCCTTTTTTTGTTACCCGGACTTTTGATTTCTGATATGTTCTGCATGCACTTTCTGATTTATTTCTGGCTTGACTGTAGCTATTTGTTTGTTTCCTCTCAACATGATTCGGTGGCTTTTTTTGCTTCTTGCTATTGATGACTTGTGGAATTTGATTAGAAGTCCATTTTTCATATTCCTTGTTTATTAATTGGATTTTCTCCGTTCTGTCCAGTCTCTCGCTTATGAGATCAGAGAGCTCTTCGTTTTCCAGATGTATCATGTGATATCTCTCAACCACAAACTGTTTCAGTTTTACCAGGCTATCCAAGGAGACTGTATTGTTGTCCAATCCCTCCTGTTCATCAGTCGCAGGTGGCGTTCCAGATCTCTCCGAATTTTCAGGATGTCTCAGAACCACAGTATCTCGGAAGGCATTGCTTAGAAGGCTCTTGTATCCAGGTTTGTTCCTAATTCTTCTTATTCGCCTCAGGCTCATATCCGGGAAGTGTCTAGAGAGAGCAATGTTGATTCTCTTTCTTTCTTGGTCGTTCAGTCCAACTTCGGCTTTGGACATCCTTTTCCACAGCTCGTTGGAATTATTCTCATCAATTGTTTCCAAACAATCCGAAGGTTTTTGAGTATTTTCCAAAGAACTGCTGATGCACTGTTGGAGAATAGTCTTGTATTCTACTTGCCTTCTGTGTCCTCGAATAGCGGCTAAGGTTCGATGTGAGAAGTGTTTGTGGAGTTCTATATTAATAAATTTCACTCTTTGTTGTTTCAGTTCTATTTCTTTTATTGCCATCACATGAGATTCCTCTTCGTTCCATCTG